>OY728152.1:1963767455-1964967455 GCA_963277665.1 Viscum album
TAAAAGAACCATAATAGGATCCTCCTCCCTCGTACCGTTTCATGCCTTCATGGAAGCTGAACCCTACGTCGACTATCTATACTCTATCACAGCCACTCCTCCGCCGCGACCCCTCCTCCTCCTCCTCCACTACTGCTACATCCTCCTCCACTCTGACCCTTCCTCCGTTGTGTCCCCTCCTCCTCCTCCTCCTCCGTTGTCACTGCCTCCTCCTCCTCCTCCATCATCGCTGCCTCTCCTCCTCCTCCCGGGTCGTCGAATCATCCTCCTCCTCTACCATCACCACCTTATCCTCCTTCGCCACCTCCTTCTCCTCCACCTCCTTGTGTGCCCCCCTTTTCCACTTGACCTACTCTGGTGCGCCCTCCTCATCTGAAGACCGTCCCGACAGCCTCCTCTATAGTGCACAGATTCCCCCCAGTGAGTATCTATTGTAATTTACTTGGTTTCCATAGGGTGTTTAGGGTTTGGGGGAGTTTTTCATCTAATTTTTGGTATATCATTGAGCTTTGGGGGAGTTTTTCATCTAATTATTGGTATATTATTGAGTTTTGGGGGATTTCTTCATCTAATTGTTGGTATATTTATTGAGTATTCTTGTTCACTCTTTCATTATTATTGTTTATTGTTCTTTATTATTTAAATTAGGTGGAGATTATTATTAGATATATTCCATTCCCTTTATTTTTTATTACCTCTATTTATTTTTATTTTCAATGTACTCTTTATAATTTTCTTATCTTATTTATCATACAAAAGGGGAAGAGATATTCAAATTTTGGGATATTTTATTTTATTTGGTAATTATAAAATGGGTTGAATGGTTCCTTACCACTCTATCTATGTTTTGATAAATTCATATCCCCTCTCCATTTGGTTATTTTTATTTTGATAATTACATATTCCTCTCTTAGTTTATAGTTTATTATTCTTTATTATTGTGAAGATTCTTATTAGATAAATTCATATCCCCTCTAAATTCACATGGTTGTTCTATCACTTATGATTCCACATGATCTTTATACCCACATAGACCTATTCTAACTATTTATACCCTTATACATGCTATTTCTGGATATATCCAACCTTTATGCTCGGTCGGTATCCTCTATGATGGATAGCTTCTCTTGTAGTGTATATCTTTTAGAGTTGGACAATATTTTAGCTTTATATTCTTTTATTAAATTCTAGAGTCTTGAGTAATATAATAGAAACAAACCTTAAAGAAAAACATGTAAGAATCATCTCTCTACTTTTTAAAATTACCTTAGTAATATCCAAATATATTATATACTTCTCAAGGAATTTATTTTTCCTTTCTTTCTAAATTGAATTAGAAATAATCAGCATTGATTCCATGGAAAAAGGTATATCTTCAATTTTTTTAATATTCAAAATTCATCACACATAATAATTAATTTCTTAGTAACTCATATAATTGTGTCAACAAAATTGGGCTCTCCAACCTACTTCCAAATTGTCCTTCTCTATTATATATTGTCATCATGCTTATTGAAACTTCATGTTCATTGTCAAAAAATACCAAAAAATGAATTTTGTCTCAACGAACACCTATTTGGATTATCACATATAAGAAATAAATAGAAGGATAAAATACATAAGGGCTCTATTCCATCCCCAAACCTCATTAAGGTTATACTAACACCCATCAATATGCCTAGCCTGATTCTCACACTAGTCGAACATTAGGCAATAGTCATGGGTTATGACAGTGGTTATATACCAATTTAAAATGGATATAGTTTATATCCATTATCAGGACACCCATGGGTGTTATCTCGGTTTCCATAGCCCACTGGAAATAACCATAGTCGGATGGTCAAGAACCATAGACAATGCTTATGGATATAGTCCCTATTATAGGGAACCTCTATACATGGTTTGTAACCTTTTCCCTAGGGAATCAACTTCTATTAGTGGACCATAGACATAGGTATCTCCAGCTATGGTTTATAAATGTGGTCATATAATTCTAAATATTGAACAAAATGATGATACTTGATCTCAGGACCACTTCTATAATTTATCTAAGACTTTAACAATAAGCTACAATGAACTATCTTTATAAATATATACATATATATATCTACATATATAAATATATGTTTGTGTGTGTGTGTGTAATTTTTTATAACTATAAAAATTATACTTTTACAAAAGAAAAATGGTCATGGATTCCAGAACCTTTGTCCATAGTCCATATCAACTATGGTCATAGGTGTTATAGGAAAGTATTACCACCACTATATATATATGGATTATGGCCTTAGTACTTTCCTATTACCTTCCCAAAAAAAATTCCTTTGGGCATATTCCATATCAACTCACACACTAGTTATACCACCATTAATAGGTATGTGACTTGGTTATACTAACCTAACCAAAAAGAAAATCATAAGTTGTGCCTTGTCATTGGAAAAAGTCATATTTCTTGGTTATTCTTATAAGTTTGTAAAATGAAAGGGGTTTTTATTCATTCCTTGGTATGGTGAAAGATAGATATTAAAGATTTACACTCTCCTTAAAAAGTAATGTCTATCTAGTTCAAATCCATGTGACACTCTTGTATTTTAGATAATAACCTAAGGTTGGTTTTGAAGGTGAAACAGGGAAGTTGAATCAATTTATCAAATGGAACTGGATTCCATGACATGGTGAATATTCTACATCATGGAGGTTGTGCTTTTGGCATGGTTGGGTAACTACAGTGTGGAAGATATTTTTTTTGGTTTTATTTGTTTTGTAATAGTAGTGTCATGGAGTGTTGGTTGTGGTGTGAAGTCTTATAATGTGGAGTTTGCACTGTTATTCCAATTTTGGTATCATTTCACTGTGGAGGGTGTGAGGGATTAGTGTTTATGGTGTAGTGATGACCAATGAATCATAGTCACTTTCCCCTAGATTATATGATCTCATTGTTGACCGTACATGTGGATTCTAGATGTGTTTTTACCAGGAACCATTGTAGTGTGGCCATATCCTTTGTTTAGTAGTTATTTCTCATTTGGGACCCATTGTGGTATGGCCATATGTGTTGTGTTGTGATGCATGTTTTCCCAGATTACCTATGTATTGTGTTGTGATTCATGTCTTGTTCTCCCTTAAGTTTAGGTCCTTTTTTATTATGTCCATTTGATTCTTGGATGCATGATGCACCTCTTCTTATTGAACCTTGTGATGGAATAACACAATTTACATAAATATAATTACTTAAAGCAAACTCATTCTAATGAAAAATATACAATGAATATTTAAACACAGTGTTACGTCATCATTTCCATCAACATCTCCACATCATTCACCCCCCCCCCCCTCGAGATTATTATTTAAACATTCAACATCACTTGTAACTATATGATGAATGAAACCAAACCTATTAATATTCAATGATGTTTTCAATATATTTTATATTATTTTTTAATGTATACTTCACACACTAGGTTCAACAAACATTACTACCATACATATGAGGAAATCCTTAGTAGTGACTACTCTAATGTCTAATCAATAAAAGATTTATCAGATATGATACTATCAGGACCCACCCCCATAGGAACTCCAGTGTAGTTGGCAATATATTAGTGTCTAACCCCCCCCCCCCCATCCTACAATTAAATGGACATTGGTTAGTTACAATTGAAAATGTAATGATACGGCCCAAGCTGGTATTATAACCAACAACTGACCTGAATTTCCACTAACATAAGAGGTGTTCATGATCCCTACAGGATATCAATGATCCTCTGATAAAAAGATATAATCAATGTGGAATATTTTACCCCTAAATTAGAGTAAATTAAATATTATCTTTCTCATGAAAACCAGACATGTCTCATTCATAAGTTGAACATCTAAGAAAATAGTAGATATGAAAAAAAAATAAACAAGAATCAGATATCATAGTTGGAAAATAAAATCCCACTATTGAAAAATAAAACTGTTTAACCAAACATGTCCCATTCCTAAATCTCATTGGACCTATTTTGGATAGGTATAAAATATGAGTTCTCATTTTATGTTTTCTTTTTAGTTGGAAATCCCTCTGTCATGCGCCTCTCCTCTTCCACGAACACACCTTCGTTGGATGATGAATGACACCTTTGCGGTGAGTTGTCTACTCTTACTCATTGGTTTCCTCTTTTTCACATGTTATTATTATTTGATATTGATTGTTATGTTTTGAATTGTATGGGATAAATTCCCCACTGAAAATCGTGGCTGTTGGTGGTCCTTATTTGCGCACTAAATGAATTGCATACTAGTTGGTTCCTGTTGAAGATTTTAATATAGAAATTGGTAATTTATGTATACTTTTCTAATGAATGAATTCACTAGGATAATAAAATTTCTGTGATAACCCATGAATTAACAAGCATAATTGAATAAGGGATTCTTTGTAAAATCTGAAATTTTGTTTGTTTGGTTTGTATAGTGTTGCGATTGTGAGTAGGATTGTGTGTATTTATAGAGTTGTGGTCATTAGCATGATTGGTATGTCATTTATTTTCCATGTTATAATTCATCCACCATTTAATATCAATCCAAACACTACCCATTTTAATGGCACCTCCACTTTGTTACTAGTTAAATTCTTCTGAATCTTAGAAAACCACTTCACTAGAGGACTATATGAGACAATTTATGGACACCCTAATCAAATAACCATAACCACACATGTAATGAATCCTTCCACCCACAATAACTCTATATAAAATTATACCATCTATTAGTTTAGTACCAAATTTCTTGACTTGATACATTATGTTTCTAGAGAAACACTAAAAACTTGTTTAGAACAATGCATATAGATCACATGTGGGATAATAAAACATTCTAGTGCAAGGGATTATCATAGCTAGTTCCACTGATTAGGTGATTGGGAAGATGGGTGTGATCTACTTTGGTCCTAAGTATTGCATAGATAGGTAAGGGTATTGTTTACTATAGCTAGTTCTATTGATTATATTTGGATGATGACCCTGTTTGAACATCTTTTGTGTAATTATTTTGTTAAATATTAATATTACTGAATCAAATAGGATGAATATGAATAAATAATGGATGAATTAAAATAGGTTTACAAAATATTATGAAGATGGTGTGAAATATTTTATCAATTTTATAAAAAATCATGCATATAACTCTTCTCAAATCATTTGTCCATGTTTATGCTGTTGTTATTCAAGACAATTTAGTCCAAAGGATTTGGAAGAACACTTAATCTATCACGAAATAGATCAAAGTTATACATGTTGAAATAAACATGGGGAAAATGAATGTAGGTAGTGACTGGGATAGAATTTCATTTTATGGACCATATGATATGATTACAAGTGTGAACAATGAAGATTACCATATGGAGTTTGTGATTACATAAGTGAATGATGATGAAGATCGTATTGAAGAAATGACAAGAACAGTTAAAGGTGAACTTCTTGATTTCCCAAAAATGTTTTTAGTGAGGGATACAGTGTTCAATATGAAGAATGACATGCTACACAACAGACCTCTTCCAACAGATCATGTTAGAGTGTCAATTAACACAGCTCATGAGCCGAGCACCGAGCTACCTATTCCAAATGACGATGACGACATTCAAATGGTCAAACAATATTTTGGAACATTCATCGTATTGTGGTAAATTATTGAAAAAAACATGTCGACAAGGAGGTATTAATTTACAATTTATTTTTCAAGATGAACCTTTAACATTTAATAAAAAAATGACTGAACTGATGAATGTTATTACAGAACAAAAGAGAGAAGAGGGTGAAATGAAATATCGGTTCAAAACTATCTCAAGGATCAACCAACTGATTTAAATGATCTACTGAGAGCACCTTTACCACACATTTTCTATATCCACATTTAATATCATTTTAGGATCATGTGAATACAAAGTGTATAGATGGTAATAATCACACAGTTGATTTTGAAAAAAAATATGTATGAAGAGGAAGAATCATATTACATTAGTGATGAAAATGTAAATAAAATCCTCAAGTATGAATGGCTAGGTACCTCAGTAGTAAATGTATACATGAGGTATGTTTTCATGATTTGATTTTACAAAGGCTGATATACTATGATTATTATGACTAAATACATTTCATATTTTTTTCAGGCGTATATATGAAAAAAATTGTAAGGATTTCCCTATAAAAAAAATTTGGACTCATTAGTCCTCACATCACCTCTTCAAAAGAAGAAATAAATTATGATAAAGAGGGTGAAATAATGTCATCCCTACTCAAATTGTTTGAAAAAAAATTATTGATGACATACACTTCTTAATACCAATGATGCAGAGGTAAAAATCTACAATTTAATCATATAATTTTTTTCATTTATTTCATTACTTATTCCGTTTTGAGTTTTTAGGCAGAATTGGATGCTCATTACAGTCAATTTGGATACTCCAAATATTCATTTTCTAGATTCAATGCAAATATATCCAAAAAACTGACCATGCATGATGGTGTTTTTTAATTTTTAATACACTAGATCCAACATTTTAGAACTAAACATCTATTTATATAATTTATATTATCTTTTAATGAAGATTCTGTTATGATAGTGTGGTGTATCAATATCGTCTACTTCATGGAATGAATCCAAAGCCTGAGGAAAAGAACACCCACGAGATCTACAATGGGACAAGTATCATGGTATATATAATAATATTTCACTATCCAAACACATATAAAAACAAATTACTTATTTTTAGTGATGTTTCTACAGTGTCCCAAACAAACAAACAGAAAGGAGTATGGTTATTATGTTTGTAAATTTATGAAATAGATCATATTTCTTCAACAAACCAGTATCCCTGAAGAGGTATTTTAGAAAAAAATTACTAGTTCATTTAAAATACTTATTAAACATTTGTGTATTTATATTTTTTTAGTACTACCATGACTGTCGCAAAAACTCATATTCACAAGATGATATAGATGTGTTTAGAAATGAATGGGTAGCATACATGATGGAAGATTGTACAAAAATAGGATGAATGTGAATTCCTACTACTTATGTTATCCTTATATGATCATTGATATCTCCCTTATTTACACTTATTGAGCATCTATGATCACCCTTTATTATGTTTCATATACTTAGGTTATGAAGAATGGTTTTAGAAATGATTTGTCTTTATAGTAATGAATAACTTAATGAGAGACTCTTATGAACTAGTTCTTTATGTTTCCATGTTTCCAAAAGCATTAGACCTAAACTATTATGGAATGGATAATTTATATACTATGTTTTGGTCATTTATGCTACTCTTTATACTGATGTAGTGTGTTGGAAGAATATTGGTTGTGAATCACTCACAAATTTAATAAAAAAACTAAGGATTATTTACTAATGTTGGTTAAACACTTCTTAGCATAGAATCTGATCTGAATTACGATATTTTATAGATGGTGTCAGATGAGAGCATCATGGGGATGCTGGATTGGAAGTTCAGATCAGATGTTATGCTAATCAGTAGTTAACCAATAGAAATAAAGTGCACAAAGAATCATTAGTTTTATTATTGGGTTATATCTGGACCAAATAAAACCTTTGGGAAGATGTAAAGGTAAGGTTACGATATAATATGTCTATTTTAACAAAAAATCAATAATGAAACATTGATTTGATTTTCATTATTCCTTGTAGAATTTGTTTATTTTAGAAGATTTATGTCCATGTGATATGCCTTTTTAGGAAGAGCAACGACACTATGTTTGCTCAATCACAGAGGTAATTTTGATGTTTTCATAGTAAAATCATTTTTCATAGAATTAATTCATTTTTTATGTTTATGTTTAATTTATTTATTTTATGTAATGAATTTTAATCTTCTCATATGTGATATCAATGTATGAAATGTTTAGGTCATCATAGTTGGTATGAGAGTAACTAACCTATTCAAAATAGAGAAAACACATTTAGTTGTTTTGATACTTTATTTAGATGATCCATAAGTCATTTTAAATGTGTATGAATCAACCCCACCACAATATAGCACACGATGCGACCGGTATGACTCAAAGTGTCTCTTTTCATTTAAAATTGACTATATTTTTAGTAAAAATAACAAGTGACATACTGAAAACTAAGAAAACACATTTAGATAGTTCTGATACTTTAGGAAAATGATCAATAAGTCATTTGGTAAAATTAGGAATTTATTTCACCTCAATTAAACGCACAATGTGACCGGTATGACTCAAAGTGTCTCTTTTTATTTAAAATTGACAATAATTTTAGAAAAATAAACAATTGACATACTAAAAACCAAGAAAACACATTTGGATTGTTTTGATACTCTAGTACAATGATAAATGAATAATTTTTTATGTGCATGAATCAAATTCACCTCAATCTAATGCATGGTGTGACTATTATGGCTAAAAGTGTCTGTTATCTGTTTAAAATTGACATTTTAGCTCAAAACATGTTACTAACTAAAAACAAAGAAAAACCACTCCAATTGTATTCATAATTTTTAATAATGATTCATAAGTTATTTCTGATGTGTATAAAGCATTTTCATATCAAACCAACACACGATGCGACTGGTATGACTCAAAATGTGTGTTTCTAGTGTGAAATGACATTTTTGTAAAAAACACAATTGACATACTCCAAACTAAGAAAATGAATTCGGATTGTTTTGATACTTTAGTAAAATAATCCATAATTCATTTTTGAAATGTAATAATTAATCACACCTCAATTTAATGCACAATGCAACTGGTATGACTCAATGTGTCTTTTTTTATTTAAAATTGAAAATAATTTCAGAAAAAAACACAAGTGACATACTGATAACTGAGAAAACACATTCAGGTTGTTTTTATACTTTATTAAAATGATCCATGAGTCATTTTTTACATATACAAATCAACTTCACCTCAATCTGATGCACGGTGTGACCAGTATGGCTAAAAGTGTCTGGTATCATTTCAAAATTGAAATTTTTGCTCAAAATGTGTCACTCACTGAAAACCAAGTAAACTTGCTCCTATTGTCTTAAATATTTAGGATAATTATTCATAAGTTTTTTGTGATGTGTAGGAAGTATTCTCATATCAAACCAATACACGATGTGACCGATATGACTCAAAATGTGTGTTTCCAGTTTGAAATGACATTTTAGTAAAAATCACAACTGACATACTAAAAATTGAGAAAATGGATTCGGATTAATTTGATACTTTAAGAAAACGATCCATAATTAATTTTTGACATGTATGAATCAACTGAACCTCAATTCAATGCGCAATGTGACTGATATGAATCAAAGTGTCTCTTTTTATTTAAAATTGACATTAATTTTGGAAAAAAAACACAAGTGACATACTGAAAACTGAGAAAATGAATTCTAATTGTTTTGATACTTTATTAAAATAATCCATGAGTCATTTTTGATGTGTAAGAATAAAATTCACCTCAATATGATGCACGGTGTGACCGTTATGGCTAAAAGTTTTTGTTATCAGTTTAAAATTGACATTTTAGCTCAAAATATGTCACTCACTAAAAACCAAGAAAACCCACTCCAATTGACTTAATAATTTAGGATAACAATTCATAATTTATTTGTGATGTGTATGAATCAGTATCATATCAAACCAATACATGATGCGATCGGTATGACTCAAGATGTCTGTTTCTAGTTTGAAATGACATTTTAGTAAAAAAAACACAACTGAAATACTACAAACTAAGAAAACTCATTCAAATTGTTTTGATACTTTATAAAATGATCCATAAGTCATTTTTGACATGTAAGAATCAACCGAACCTCAATTAAATGCACAATATCACTGGTATAACTCAAAGTGTCTCTTTTTATTTAAAATTTACAATAATTTTAGAAAAAAACAAGTGACATACTAAACATTGAGAAAATGCATTTTGATTGTTTTGATACTTTCAGAAAATGATCCATGAGTAATTTGTGACATGTATGAATCAATATCTCTTCAATCTGATGCATGGTGTGACTAATATAAATCCAAATGTGTCATTTAAATTTGATAATAATTTCAGTAAAAGAATAGGTGACATACTCAAAATTGAGAAAACCCATTTTTATTATTTTAATATTTTAAAACCATGATCTATGACTCATTTTTTATGTATGGGAATCAACCCCACCTCAATATGACACACGGTGTGACCAGTATAACTCCAAATGTGTCTTTTTTATTAAAAATTGACATTTTTTTGAATGAGGTGCGAGACCCCTTAAATTAAGAAAGATGGAAAAGTACAAAAGTGGAAAAGTTAAAAAATAACAAGGATAAAAACTGACTAAAAAAAACAAATCCAAATACATCTCATAAAATTTGAGAGTGAGTGCTCGTACTATGACTAGAGGACATTCCGCCCTAGCCACAAGGGTATAGACCCCTTCACCATGTTTTTACAAGCACCCATGGGCCATCACAATCATCAGAGTGTACAATATCACTATATTCCTTCATTGCATTCATAGAAGGTGCACCAAAATCTATTGAACTATTTTCAGAAGCTAGTAAATCAAAGGTGTTATGAGTGAATACCTTCTCTTTAACCTTTTCTTTAAAATGATTAGTATGAGGATATGTTTCATTCCCTTTACTATCCAAGACCTACACTAGTAACAAGGGTAGATTAGAGTTTCCATAGAATCCCCCTTCATATTTATCATATGGGGAGCCTGAAAATAGGTCTGGAGATGATCCTTTTCCATGAGGTACAAAGGCTTTGGGGACACTACAAGAAACAGGGGTAGCAGGAGTATCAGCAATCACTTTCCCTTGTGAAAATTTTTAGTCAACATCTAGTGTAATCGAATCACTCCCCTAGTAGGGGTTTCTTTGGATGAGTGATCTCCTCTAGATACAGTCTTTAGAAAATAGACTATATCTAGATTAGCCTTCCCTTTGCAGTTCTTATCATATATCATCTTTTGTTCTTTATATATGTTGAGTTCCACTACCTCTTGGGTGAAACATTCCATGGATTTTTGATTATCCAATGAGTCTTCAGCAACTTGGTCATCATATAGATCTCTGGATATCATTTCCTTGAAAGAAACAATGTCCTTATGTACACTTTCTCCTAAATTAGTCCAAGAGATTGTGAGTTTGTCTAGACTAGACAAGACAGTAGTACATAATGTAAAATCACGATTTGGAGCAACATTCTTGGACTGGGTACCTTTTAAGTTTTTTTTCCATACTAGTTTAATCTAAAATGGGGATACCCTTATCATGTAATGTGATAGAAACATTATTAACAGAACTTAAAGATGGAGTTATGATAGGAGGTGGAACTACTCGAATATCT
Organism: Viscum album; assembly: GCA_963277665.1. Lineage (NCBI taxonomy): Eukaryota > Viridiplantae > Streptophyta > Magnoliopsida > Santalales > Viscaceae > Viscum > Viscum album. The sequence goes on from OY728152.1 coordinate 1,963,778,808, forward strand.
ACATTCCCCTCTGCCTCATTAAGAAGTGTAGCACTCTTGTCTCTTCTTCTATAGTGATCTAAGTCATGTCCCTTCAGATGAAATTTAGGGAAAACATTTTTCTTCTATAGTCTGGGGTATTATGAATAATAACAGCACATTCTTCACAAAATAGAGGCATTTTTTCATATTCCACTCTAAGATTAATATCATCTTGAGGATTAAAAAGCCCAATATTATCAATCCTTGGAATAATCAGATCATCCTCTACAAAAATATGAGAAAAATAGCTAAAAGACACCATTTCTGTGGCACTGTCCAACCTTATGGGGACTCCTAAGGTAGATGTGATATCAAATAAAATTTCTGGATTCCATAGGATCCAGTTTAAGCCATGTATTTTTACATACACCTGGACATAAGTCTCCTTGAAATTAGACATGTTAAAATTTAGATGCCAATCATGTATTCTCAAAGTTCATGGCCTTAAATTGATCGACCCAATTCTCCAAGATTTTCCTTTCAATTCCATAGAAGGAAATAGAATGTGGAAAACCCCACAACCTAAAGAATCACATTTAAAATTGGGAAACCCCCAAATGGTTGTAAGCCAGTCAATAATATCTATAAGTTTCCATGGTTTCATTCCTTTTGATAGGTTGATTCGAGCCATGATAGAAAACTTACAGAGATCTAACCATTCGGTAATAACATTTTTGGATGTCGATACATGGGTCATTGTGCCTTTTAAGATAATATGATGCGTTGTCTGGTTGCTAAAAACTGCAAAAGAACTGACAGTGGAACCCACGAAGACCGTCAAGTTACCTCCATATTTCACCATAGTGCGCCCAGAATGGTTTCCTTTTTTTGTGTCCATTTAAAGGGAATCATAGATATACAAATTCATACTTCTAGGGTTTTCTGTTGCAGTGTGTCCGCCGCAAAAACTGTTGTGAGGGAGTCCGTCTCCTTTATCCTTCAATATTTGATATCATTTTATTAATTTATTATTTCATATTATTGTTTAATTTATTTAATTATTGTATTACTTACATAATATTTGTTTTCTTATATAGGTGTCATTTTTTTCTTGAGTTCTAATGCTTTTTTCGGCAACTAATACCATGAACACCAGTTTTTGAGAGGGCATCACAGATAAAAAAGGATGAAACATTAATGATTTTAACTGTTTGTTGGATAATTGTAATTGTAACCATATAAAACATTGTTTTAAATGTATATAAAAATGTGTTTTTTTTGTATTCATGATGTCAAGTAAATGTATATAGCATTGTTTGTGAAACTATTGTGTGTGTTGTTTCGTTCTTCTATGCTTTGTCCATGTGTAGGTGTTGTTTTGTGCAGGTGTGTAGGTGCTGGGTGTGTTGTTAAATAAACAGCACATCCCAAGAAACTAGGCCTTTATCAATGCTTTTTTTAGTGCGGAAAAAGGGTCCCCTTTATCAGCGCTTTTTAGCACTATTAAAGGGGACCCCCTTTATCTTTTCCATGATTAACCATGCTTTTGTAGGACTGTTAAGAGCGGTTTCTAGAGCTTTTAAAAACCTTATTTGTATTAGTGTCTATGTTAACTCCATCCAATATCAAAATTTATACCCTTACTTCTTTCCTTTATAATTTTACTCAAATACATAATGTCATGTCATATTGTTTCTTTTCATCAATATGGTGTTGATCCCCTAATATTTTTTTACTTTTAGAATAAATCATTTGTTCTTCCATGATATTGGTTACATTATCATGTGTAGAAGTCATTATCTCTATGAGCAGTCAAACATTTAATTTAGATTATGTAAATATAGTAGATAACACATAATATTATTATGATAATTATAGTAAATTAAAAACACTTTAATCTGATCATTGAAATATCTTTTTTTCTTAAAGGTTGAAGATATTTGGATTCTCTATCAATAATCCAAATCCCCGCTTTGCGGTCCCCTCTAATGTACAATACATTGTCTATATTGGGACCTATATGAAATGATTTTGATCTTATAATGAAAGAATCACCCATGATTGAATTTTCATCTAACCATACAGTTTCTTTAGTCGCCTATAAGATAGTTGAATAATTCTTGTTTACTAGATTTGAGACCTAAAATGCATGTTCTTCTTGTGATACCACTATGAATAGATCATCTTTTTCCCATTCTAAACTGAAATTAACCATCACAAATCCCATTTCATCTACTTTCACTGAAAATCTATTGTCAATTAATTTTCAATGGAAAATTGTAACTTGAGATGTTGTATAATCCAACTCGCATATCTTTTCAATGGTGTCAAAATATTACATATTCTCATAAATTTAATTTATATCCTTAGAACCAAATATGTTCATCACTTCCACCATAATCACAACTCCATTTTTTTAATAGTCCTACAGACTTCATGTTCATTTTTATAGAATGTATAACAATAAATTAAAACCAGTTGTAAGATATAAAATTTCCATTTGGTCCCTTGATTAGTCATCAATTTCATTCAGAAATTGAATACATATTTTTTGATAACTATTTATAAATATTATCTTGTAATCATACTATAAAATATTTATTATGTGTATTTGATATCCAACCTTCAACCCTTAATGGATTCAAATGTTTAAGAATTTCTTTGGGGGATTTAATGTATGAAACAACATCTTCACTATTATATAAAATATAAAGGTGATATTTCTCCTGATCTATGATGGGAATTGTAACAACATATCTTTCAGAAATCCCTTCTTTCATAAGGCATCCACTGTGATGAGACATTGGGACAATAATGTTATCAACATCTTATAGGTAATCGATATAGAATTCAACAACTTCATCAAAAATATATCGTTCTACAATACAACATTCTAAACAACTTCAATTCATGATGTAACCTTTCAAAATATTTATGTATCTTTCAATGGGGTACATCTATAAATAATGGATAGGACTGCATAGTTGAACCTCTCTAACCACGTGAACCATCAAGTGGACAATTATATCAAATAATAATGGTGGGAAAAACATCTCTAATCAATATAATATGACTGCAAAATCCTTATTAATTATTTGAAACTTCACCATGTCTATAAATTTATTGAATATGGATTTGAAAAAGAAGTATAGATTGGTTAATTTATGTCGAACATTTTAGGTTGAATGCAACATAAAGATATAGACATCAAATGTTACATCAAACATGGCAGTCATGTGATTTGAGTCCCTATAACTTCAAATTAGTCATTGGAAAATATTCTTGATATTTGATGAATACCCCTCTAAAACTTTTACACCATTAAGAAAAATGAAAAATTACAATTTTTCTTGTATGGATATATTGTAATGTATTAGAGGAAAAAAAGTTTGACTTTTACCCTTCACCATTTCCAACTCATCCCTTATCGTCATGCCAAGCATGTCCAAACTAAACCTTGATGCCATATTTTTTTAGTAACATTTAGTAATGTTCCAATAACACTATAAAATACCTTTTTTTTTCTATATATAGGAAATCAATAAAAAGTATAATATACAAACAATTCTAGTAAAAAAATTCAAATAAAATTGATCTCTTTTTTCAACAAGATTTCATAAGGTTTTTCGAAAACAATTTTCCAAAAATAGTGTCAATATCTTTTACATTATAGAATAGTTGATCACCCATTAGTGGAGATGGTGTTTTTCCTTGTTTTTTATTCCTGTAAAATGTTGCCATCCAGGATTGATAATTATTTCATCGAGGTAAAAATATACGATGTCTTAAAAACACAGTATTTGAGGAATGTTTCAACCAAACTGAGTGTGTTCATTTCTTCCCAAATGTGATACCCCAGTATTTCTTTAATGTTATAGCCTACAAAATTTATATAATTAGAAAAGTAATTATTCATCCCATACAACATGGACCATAATGTGAATTCTTTATTTCTATGAGAATAATATGATGTAACACGTGTATCCCACATAAATTTCAGATCGTCGATCAATGGAGACAAATAGAAATAAATATCATTACTGGGTTATTTTGTTCTATATATGAGTTGAGACAATAAAATATATTTTCACTTCAGTAATAAGCATGGTGGAAAGTTATAATTTACTAGTATAACAGGTCATGTACTGTGAGTACTACTCTTTACAACAAAATTATTTATTCCATATATATTTAAGGTAAGATGGATATTTCTAGGATCATTTTCAAATTCTAGATACTCATAATCAATTTCATTCCACTAAGGAGAGTCTGATGGATAACATAGTTTCTATTTTTTATTTTTTTATTTTTTTCTATATCAATTGTATCATGGTTTCTTGACATCCATATAGTATTTTAAACCATGAAATGATAAGAAAGTTCAATTAAAATTTTGAGTGACTTGATTCATCTTTCATGTATCGATCCATGCCATACTTATGGCATTTTATGAGGGATTCGTGGTCCAAGTAAAACTATATGAAATCATTGGGATAACCATGTATTTTTTAAAGATCATTCCAATTGAACGTAGTATTTGTTTAGAGTCATATATTTGACAAGTAAGTTCATTTTCTTCTAGTATCATATTATTTAAGAGTACAAGAAGTTCTATAAAGTTTGTGTCTCTCTATCCTCTACTATCTTTTAAATTATATAACTTCAATACAGCTGAAAATGTTGTGTATTTTAAACAGCTAGTATATAATGGTCTCTAAGAAAAACTATTTAACTTCTCAAGAAACTTTGAAAAATCACAAAGGATATATTCAATTTTCATTTTCATTTATTCCATGTGTCTTCACCATCATATACACTAGTATTCCTATCAAATTATCCACAAACCACAATGTCATCCCAATCGGTGTGCACGTTCAGTTTTTCACCATGTTTAGTCCAAAATTTACATATAAGGTCAATTAAAAGAAAAATCAAATGTTCTTCCAACCCTTTTGGACTAATTGTTCTTGAATAACATCAATGTAAACATGAAAAAAGGATTTAATAGGGTATTTATTCATGATCTATTGAAAACTTGATAAAATCTTCAACACCATCTCTATAATATTTTGTTATATGATTATCATGAATCATTTTCAACTCATATTAATCCAAATAGTTTTATAAAATATTCATTTTGTATAAAAAATAAATAAATACACATAAGATATTTATAATCAAAATAGAAAGTTATAGATAGTTCTAATAAGGGGAACCCAATATTTGAATGTTATCGGTTATGATTCCAAAAAAAAATATCATTTTACACAAGGGTAACATGAAAAGAAAAAACAATGGGTAAAAATGTGGCTATTATTCCAGGTTCTCAAATTGATGATTTATGGGACAAAAAGGTGGTAATAAATTTGTTGGTAAAAAATATATTTTAGTATTGGATAGTAAACTTCCATTGAAAATTATTATTCTTTCTTGTCATTTAATTGTGGTATGGCCTTTTAAATTTGTGTAAAAATATTGTTCCTCAAAATATAATAATTAATATAATCACTAAATTTTGACATAGGGACAAGGATATTGGAATTTTATGAAATGAATGGATAAGACTGTTATTAATAATATAAGTTAAATTGGATTTGATGTTACACTTTTTCTGTAGATTATTCTAGACTATGTATTATAGGAATACCAACAAATATATTTGTACTATAACCCACTTACTAACCCCTACTTAAAAAATAGTATAGTTATCAATCTTAGGTATATTTTACATATCCTACATTATCCAAAACCACTATTAAATTTCCTTAAAACACCAAAATAATCCATTAATAAACATTCCAAAAAAATGGTTTACATGGATTTCACATCATTGAGATCCAAAACATTCTGATTCCACCCCTAACAATGAAATTAATCACTATAAGCTCTGTCACTTATCTAGTAGTCAAAACCTTAAAATTTATATCCAAAATAGTATTCTTATTATTCATAAAATATATACCACATGTATATTTAGGGGTGATTATAATAAAATTTATAAATTTTTTCCACTATCTTCTGATCTTTTATATGTATGATATAAATGTGTTTTAAAGTAGAAATTTTTATGGGTGATACTCAAACCATTATTAATTATACACAATAGATAAAAATAATAATAACATTATGTACATGGATTAATAAAAACAAATAATTTAAACTAACCATGCATATTTTCCAACATACCAAGAATTTGTTGCAAATACCCAGTTGATGCCTATGTTTCATAACTAAAAAATAATTTTTTTAAGACACTTTACATACTAAAACCCACATATTAGAGGTGTGATTTAGATTCTAGAAACATTTTTAATGAGTTACTCATTCTATCACTTGTTTCTTTATAAAACATCTTAACTTTCATGGAAATTCAACAACTAAATATTTAATTTTCATAATTCATAAGAAAAATCAATCAAAATCATACCCATTATGCCCATTTAAGAATATTATACATGTTCCAAACCTAAATTATTATATTTAAATCAATGTGACACTTAAACCAATATATACCCATAAAACATCATGAAACTAATTCAATATAAGTAATTACATACCAAATTCAACAAATGAAAAAAATTATAACTCAAATCTTCATCATACCTAATATAAATCATTATAAAAACCAAAAACATTCATAATGAAGGAAATCATAACCAAAACCATTTTCATATAACCAAAAAAATCACAAACCAATTACATTAACCCAAAATAAAATGATTTTAAAATTATAATATCATAAAATTATTTTTAAAAAAATATCTACTCAGAAAAACAAAGCATTACACCTAAAATGGGTTAAGAACAATCAAATTTTTTTCTCAGAATATAAGTAAACTCATTTATTTCCAAGAAAACATTTGAAACCAAAGAAAAAAAATAAATTTTCATCTTAAAAATACTTAAAACCTTTTTATTATGAATAAAACTTATAAAACAAGAAATTCATCCATAAATTTAATTTATAAACACTTAAAAACTTATTCAAGTATCCCATTAGAGAGAAATTTATGTATATTTGAAAATAATAATCAATTTAATATACAAAAATGATACTTTATTCAATAATAATAACGTTTCCTCACTTTAAAAAGTTAATTTATAATTTAACTCAAGTAACAACCAACATCAAATATTTATTCAAAATATTTCATTGCATAATAAGAATAATTTAATAGAGAATTTAAGTATCCTTTATAATAAAAAGTGCCATTTTCAAAATCAATATACATAGAAATTATAAAATTTCGATATATACATTTAAACTATAAATATACATTAATCAAAAACTTAAAAACATTTAAAAGAAAAAAACATGAGAATCTCTTAATTTTTCTTGAATCCCTTTGAATATAAAATCTTTTAAAAACAAAATCCACCAAAGGGATTTTTATTTTCAATACAATAATTAATAAAAACTCACATGAAATGATAAAATGATATATTTCTCCACTTTACACATAAAATTATATGATTTAAACTTCTCAAATTCAATTTGGGAATCAAAATATATTTAAAACTAGGTCCCCCTATAATAGGGTTTCATAAATTTATAATTATAAATTTCAAAAAAAATCTTTATATAAATTATGGATTTTAAAAAATATATACTATAAAAATAAAATTTTAATTTTGAAACGAGGCTCTAATAAAAATATTTTTCTATCTTACCCTTTGCTGCTAACTGAAAATTTATTTTCCACTTAAAAACACCCTCTTGAAGGTATTCTACCATAAATTTCACTCTCTTATATGTTGTTTATCAAACAATGCTAAAACTGGTTGTATCTTGTTTATCAAGTAATAGTAAAACTACCTTGACACTTTATCTAGAGTAGAAAAATCCTTTTCAAAATTTAATAGTTGTCATTGGATAGAGGAAATTAATGGTGAGTAATAAGTCCAAAGGATTGGAAATTGATGGTAATATTAGTAAGGAAAAAAGGAAATTTTTCTTATCCCACTAAGAGGGATTCAGATCCCCAACATAATGGTATGCATGTTGAATCGATGGTGAATATTTTTGAAGTGGGTTCTGATCAAGGTGTTGGAACTTTGATGTTATAGAATCTTTTGAGAGATGATGGGGGGTCAATTCTTAGGCAAAAAGTTGATTCTTCATATGATCAAGTTATTTTATAGAAAAAAATGGGTTGCCTCTTCCAACTTTAATCTTATTACAAAAAACTAGTTATGGGAAGATTAATTAAATTTGTAGTCTTCCATTAAGGAAATTTTAGTTGGTAAGAACTATGAAGAGGATAGTCTTGTAGAATCTGAATATGGACTAAAGAATTGGGATGAAGTTGATCTTTAGTTTATACAAGAATAAAATATGTTAGCCTCAAGAGATAGGAAATGGAAAATAAAGTTGGATTTTGATGTCCCACTCATGCTGGAAAAACCTAACCGAACTATTATAGGAGACTATTCTAAGGACATGAGCATTATAAATTCTGATTAAAAAAGTATTCATCTTTAAATTGTGTGGATATAGTGGATTCTAGTAATAAAACAATTAATAAAGATTCATTTAAGTCATATGTGGTTATATCCTCAAAAATCGGAGTGCTTGATTTGCTTAATGAGGTGCGATATGGTGATGTATGAGATGAAAACTTGGTTGGGGAAGGTGTAATTTTAGAGAAGAGAAGTGACTTTATAAAGTATAATATAGATATGTTCTCTCTTACTATTGGAAATGTTTACCCTTCATCTAAGGTCCCTGGTGAGGATCAAGACTTCTATAATATGCTAGCATAGAATAAGTAATATTTGGTTGATGCTTTCTCTTGGGATAAAAAGGATGATGGGAAGGGCATAGATAAAGTGGTCAGCTATATGGTGATTTTCAATCCTGTTGCATCTCTAGCAGATGGATTGGACACTAGTGGTGGATCTTCTGGTTCAAGATGTAAAAGTGCTTCTTTGAAGAAGGATAAAATTAGAATTAAATACATTCAAAATACATTAAAGGTATTTGATTAAAAAAATGGAAAGATATGCATAGGATGAAATCAATAATTCAAATGGATCTGAAAATAGGTGGACTCCCATTGAGAAGGATATTTTCCCTAAAAACTCACCTGGTGATGAGATACAAATATTCTTTGTGCAATTTGACTTAGAGGATTAAGAGACTAAAGGGATTTTAAAAAAAAGTTAAAACATGGAGACGAGGTCATCATCCAAGAGGTTGAGGGTGCATATGTCGAAAAATTAACAGGGCAACTCTACGAGATGAGGAATGAAAGTTTGGGGATGAGATTATGAAATTTTTGGGTGTGTGACTTTTTAAAATTGATGAGTGTGGTTTCTATGTTTGACCCCATATTTCTCGTTTTTTTATCTTTTAATAAAAGTGGTTTGGCCCTAAATTAATTAAAAAAATATTTATTTATAAATATATATTTTAACATTATTAATTCATAAATAATTTTAAATGGATGAATGTTAAAAATAATTGAAATTGAATAATGAAAAATTAGTAAACTTTATGAATATTGAAAAAATAGATAGGTTTTATTAATTAGAAAAATTAATAAAAAATTACAATGTTAATATATATTGAAATGAAGATTAATACATATTGAAAATATTAAAACATAGTAAATAAATATGACTAAATAAATATTAGAAAAAGATTAAATTCCAAAAAAAAATATGAAAAATTAATAAGCAGTACCAACTCTAATAACATTAAAAATAAGTAAATAAAATTTTATGACTAAAAACATAATATATTAAATCTATTATGTTAATAAATTAAATTCTAAAATGAATACTAAAATTTTAATAAATTACATAAATATTAGGTTTATGTGTTTCTATATAAGATTTCATTAATTATATAAATATTTATGTTTGTGAAATTGATATATATATACAAGTTAGATATATGTTAAATTAAAAAACTAAAATTATATAATATGTTGCATCTATTAATGAAATAAATAATAAGAAGAATGAATAAATTTTAAAAAATGAATAACTATTATTAATTATATAGATAATTTAAAAAAATTTAAAATGAATACTTATATATGCTAAAATGGAAATAAATACATATTAATTATATAAATTACAACCATATTAAAAATAATAAGCGTTAATAAATAAAAACGTATAAATAAATATTTAAAATGGATAAAATTACAAATATGTTGAATAATGAAAAATTAAAAATGAATAAATTTGAAAAAATATAAAAAATTAATAAATAGTATATATTGAATAAAAATATAAAAATAGATAAAATTTACTGATTAGAAACATAATATTTATTAAATATATTATGTTAATAAATATTATTCTAAAATAAATATTAAAAAATTAATAAATTATAGAAATATTATGTGTGTGTGCGTTGTTTATAAAAATGAATTAATTACGTATATGTATGTTTGAAATCATTGTAACACATGTTTGATATATGCAAAATTAAAAAATCAAATGACATTCAATTAAATTTCTGTTGCTCGATACAGTTAGTGAATATTTTAAATTAATATAAATTTTTAATTATAAACCGTTTTAACTAAATATATGAATTATTTAATGTAAGCATAAACAATTTTCATTATATAAATCAATTTTAGGAAATATTATATATATTGATATATATATATATATATGTGTGAATATATTTCTATATTAAAAATATTAAATATATTAATGAATAATTATGTATAAAAACCATTAAAATGAATAAGATATTAATATCATTTTAATTATTACATTTTATTCAATTTATATATTAATATATTAGTATATATTATTTATTACTATTTATAATTAATATATATATAAGGTTAAATTTATTCATTTTTATTAATAATTGTTTAATTAATAATTTTTTTAATAATTTTATAGATTATCCATTTTTTATTTTTCTGTATAATTATTAAAATTCATTCATTTTATGTATCTATTTTATATATAATATTTTTTAATATTTATAATTTATATATTTATATATTATATTTATTCATTTTTATTAATAATTATTTAATTAATAAAAAAATTAATATTTTTTTCATTTACTCATTTTTAATTTTTATTTGTTTAATTATTTTAATTTATTCATTTTATATATCTATATTTAATATTATATATATATATATATCTATATTAAATTCATCATAATTATTTAATGAATAAATTTTTTCATATTTTTAAAATTTATTCATTTTTATTTTTATTTGTTTAATTAGTTCATCTTTTAATATTTTTAATACTTGTATTTTTTATTTGTTTGTTTTTATTGGTATATATAAAAAATTAGGATCCTGACCCACATGGGTAGGTGGGTAGTGTCGTGTAGGACCCGACCCGTGTATTCGAGTAGGCAAAAGCCCGTGAGAAGAATAAGGTGGTCTAAGGTCCGTGTGGGATCTTGTGCTCTTGTGTGTGTAGGCATAGGAACATATAAGTGCATGTGGATGGTGTATACAGGATCTCATCCCTATATCAGGCTTCTTGCCTTATGAGTGGATAAATTTCTACTATTTCGATGTGAGACTCACATGATTAATTGGGACCTTTATTAACACTAGAAAAAGCTCTAATAAATGTTCCATTTATCAGTGCTAAAAAATGACTGATGAAGTATACCTTTTATAAGTACTTTTTTTAGGGTGGATATTGGCTACCTTTTATCATCACTTTTCTTAGGCGTTGATAAAAGGTACCCTTTATCAGTGCTTTTTTAGTGCTGATAAAGGAAATATTTATCGATGTTTTTCACTACAGGTGATAAAATATAGTGCTAAATAAACCCAAAAGTGTAATAGAGAAAACCATTATTTTCCTTTTAAAAGTGTCTCTCTAAAACTCAATAGGTTCATGAAAATATTTATCAAGAGATAAGGATTCTGAATTTGTGGTTTTAGAATTTCAATTAAAGGCATTATATGTCATTGTATGAATAGATTTGATCCTATCAAACATGATCTCAAAGTTTTTACTTGGTGTAGGAGCCCATTGTTTCAACATATTGATGGTATTCTATGAGAATACAAGATTATCTGGTGAAGTTTTCTTCAAGGAGTTATGACATTCCTTAATGAAATCGTTAATCTTATATATGGATTTTTTAAGATTCTAGATCGTCTGTTTGAAATCAATGATTATATCCTTGATTTCAGAAATAATATCCCCTTTCACATCAAGAAAAATTTCTAAATACACCGAGTTACACAATATTGATGCCATTTTTTTCAGTACATACATGACGGATGAAACAACCATTAGTTTTTTCTCCATAGATTATAGGATAAAAATAATTCCAAGTGCACCTATCTGAACAAGTTTTACGAGTATAGGCATTGTGGATAGGTCTTTCACTAAGTCCTTTAAATCATAGAATTCCACCTTAGAGATTGGATTGGGTTGAGCAGGTGGAATCCTTTTGATGAATTCAAACCAAGATCTCGTCGTATTCTTTAAATAATAAAAATATGTCATGGAAACAAAATTACCTTGAAATTATTTCATCTGATTCTAGAATGATTCAATCTATTTTCTTTCTTTAAGCAGGATACCTAATTCTAAAGATTAAATATTTTTGAGTAGCTCTCTTGTAAATAATAATAATTTCATCAATCTATTGAAATTAGTCTTGAAGACTGGATTATTATTCAATCTATGCAATTCATTCATTGATGCTTTAATCCCAACCTTAATCTCATATATATCTCATTTGAAATTATAAAAATCATTAAACACTCTATAAATAAAGGTTTGAACATTCTTTCCAAAATTAGATTAATTTCTATCTAGGTTGGCTGAGGGAACATTACTTTTTTAGCATTAAAAGAGAGAATTGTTTTAGTATTAATTGCTAAAAGAGACTCTTCACCTATTTCTTTCCCAATAGGTGTATAGATTTTATCAGATAAAATTTTATTAAATATCCTCACTATAGAAAATTTAGTATTTCTACTTTTAGAATCCTCTAAATTTTCTCTAACTATCTCAAAATATTTAGATATGGCTCCACCAATAAGTAATTCATTCACTAAACAAGCTTCAACACTTGTCTCACCCTTAGTTATCTTAACATGAGTAATGATTGTAGCATTATACCACTAAAAATATTCAATAATATCTACAACAATATCCTCCAGATGAGTGAAATCTACCATCATAGGATCAATAAGATTATCTATAAGGCTGATAAACATGTCCTCTTCAGCCTATGAACTAGAAATATTAATAGTGTCAGCTTCGATTGTAGTGTTTTGAACAGTAATAGGATCTCTAAAATTCTCCCTATCATGCTTTTCCTCAATAGGGGTTTCATCCTAAGGACTAACATTATTGCATTGATCCTCCTAATTATCAGTAGAGTTATCTTCTTTCTCATAACCTTAACTTATTTCCTTCTCCCCATATTTCCCCACTTCTATCTTATTAAGGAAGGTATTACATGATAACTAAATGTTTATTATAAGTACATAATATAGGATTTTTTGGTTTTTACACTTAGTATCCACTATTGCACTTAGGTTCACTTCCTTCTTCTTAACAAGAATGGCCATCAGCTTTCTATTAAGATAAAACTTGAGCCTTTACTTTGAATAAAAAAATGAAACATATATTTCATCATATACCACATGAAATTTACTTTTATATCATTTACTAGAATATTCATCACATAGATTTATTTAAATAACACCTTTTCAAATTTCATAATCCCTTGATCCATACCAGTCTGGATGAATTTAGAATGAACCTTTTGTTTAGGTTGGTAATTCTAAAAATTATTCACAATGTATGGATTTCCAAACAAAAATGAAATGATATCAGAGGGTCTAATCTCATCATCACTAATTAATGAATTGGTTTTAAGGTTTCAACCTTCATGGGGATATTATAAGGCCTTAGCTACTTCCATAGTAGAAATGGAGATATATTTTCCATTCACTTTTGATTGAACCATATCTCCAACATGAACAAAATTAAACTGTTCATTTTTATAGAAATCAAATACCTCCTTTTCAGACATAGTTTTTGTGTTATTCTCATTTAAAACCTATTTACACCCTTGAAAACATAGAATCTTATTTATCAAAATATAATTCATATTCAACCGAGCAAATTTTATTGCTTTCCCAGGTGTAATTCAATGTTCTCTACTGCTCAATATTTCCTTCTTTGAGTTTCCCAATGCACTGTAACCAGATCCTTGAGACTTCCCTACACATATGGATGATTTAGGTTTCAAGAAAACAAGGATTTAGGTTTTGTTTTCAAGTTCAAGAGAAGGAAAAAACTCTGAAGGTTTTGAACAGAGTGGGTTCGAGAGTGTATTGGAGCCAAAATACCAATCATCTTCTAAATACTTATAGAAAAATATGCTCTTGCATCATTCTAGTAATTTTTCATGCAATGTTTTTAAATAAAATTAAAATAAACTAAAGTATAAATTGATAAATAATTTATAATTTTGAAACATTGAAAATTACTAATCTCATATAAATAAATATATAATATGAAAATGAAATAAATATAATACTTAATTAATATTAAATAAATTTTAAATCATAAAAAAAACATTTAAATTCAAATAACATTAATTAAATTTTAATGAAATAAAATATGTTATTAGATAAGGGTTTTATAAATATATCTTCCATCTTATTTTTTGTATTAATTAATTTGTGAGAGATATCACCTGTTGTGAGAGATCCCTTAAGAAATGATGTCTTAAATTAGTATTCTTTATTCAAGAATAGCTAATCAGATTTTTGGAAATGTTGATATAACTTGTGTTATCTCATTTAATTGGTATATTCTCAAAATTAAATTAAAATACATGATTTTTTTTTTCATCCGCAACCCTTGATCCCAAAAACTACCAGCTACAATTTATTCAGCTTCAGTAATTGATAATTCAATATATTGTTATGTTAGATTTGACCATGAAACTAAATGTGGTTTTAAAAAGTGATAGGTTTTTAAAGTAGTTTTTTAATATAATCTATATCCTCTAAAATTAGCACAATAATATAAAATTAAATAAAAATAGTATGTTTTTTGGAAAAAAATAGATAAAGAGAAGAAGGACATTTCAAATGCCTTTTTTTCACAAACCATCCTAGGTCAGCCTGACCTCTCACCTGATCAAGCTTGTGGTCATGCCTTAAGAGAATATCCTCATATGCCAGAGGATATCAACAAGTGGTGACAGACTAAAAAGGATACAATGGGGAGACTATTCCCTTATATAAAATTTAAATAATAGTGGATGTAACCCAACACATGTACACCAATGAGTATCAGATTATGTATAAATAAATAAAATGAAACAAAATCCAACTATAATAAATGAAAATGAAACATAAAGAATCTCAGTATACAATAAAAATAGATCACCCACTAGGTCGATTACAAAAAAAAAAGGAAAAAAAATACACAATGAACTATTGAAATTATGATCCTAACCACATACCCATTCTCCACAATGGCTGAACGGGTCCATCTTAGTCCTTAAATTCCACAAAATTGATCATGATAAGTCAAGAAACATTAGGCCTCCACTCGGGTCTATTGTTTATCCTATTCTAAACCTAAAAGAAGACATAAGGTCTGCACTAACACCAAGGTACTCATACTGGGGGTGAGAAATGAATCTTAGTATTCCACCCCCAACAGTGGTTATAACATCCATTTTCATAATAACTGCATGAAACTTTTGATATTCCCATCCTAGTAAAAGAATATCTATAATAGAAATAAATAAAGGTATTTCCAAAATAAACAATGGAAAACATCCCCCCCAATGGTGGTTAAAAAATTCACTATCATAAGTAGTTCATAAAACATGTGATATGCCCAGCCCACTAGAGGATTTTTCAAATAGCTCATGAACCTCAATCAGGTATCACACTACAACTCTCCACCCAACTCACTAGAGTATTATAACTCAAAACATCAAGTAAATCATCCCACCAAACTCTCTCAATCCAAAATGCCAACCAGAAATCCTCTAAACTCCAAAAATATTCAACTATCATTATCTATGAATTAAAACACTAATAATGGATTACTTATAAGTATAGTTAGGATTCAAGGGTGAAAATCTAGTTAATAACCTTCTATAAGAGAGTACACATCATATACCTTTGGTACATGGTTTGTACCTCAGGTACATGACATGTCACTCAAGAAATCCTCCTTAGATGTGTATCATGGATGACCTGGCATGTACTTTTTCAAAGTAAATGAAATTTATACCTTGTAAATGGTGTGTACTCAACATGGAATTCCTCATCATGTACTTGACAATGTACCTCACATGAGGTCCTGCCAAAAACATGACATAACCTCTGGTCGTGTACCACACGCTAGCCATGGATATATAACTTACATGGACATGTTCCCCCGCATGGGGTGTCTAGTTATGCCCCCATCCACACCCTGAGTGGATCTACAAATTGTTTCATGAACACACACATATTATATTCTAAAAATTCATCCCCACACCCAAAATAAATAACACACAATGTGTCTTCTCTGAACTAAACGTCATGTGATTAGGTTTTATTGAATGTAAACCCCACCAAACACCCTAAAACTCCCAATAAGCCTAGAAACGCATAGGATTATCCCTCAAGTGGTCCTAAGTAACTCAAAAATAAGATTAAAAATTATAAGAAACTAAACTATTCATATATTCATTTTAAAATGAAACAAATTCCAACCTCTAGGGAAAAATTCCAATGCTTAAATCTTGGATCCACAGCATGTAGCTATTGAAATGTGATCCACCCTCAGACAAGCTCCCTATCGATGATCCTATCCCCATTTCCCTATTATATATCTCAGATAAGTGAGATCCACAAGGGGGAGACACATACATGAGAATCCAAGGGAATGAGGATACTAATGTAAAAAAAGTAAATGAAAAAAAAATGAAAATAAAATAAAGGAAAACGGGGTACTGGTCCAACTCCTAATGCAATTTTATATCTCACCTAGGTATAACCCCATGTTTTGGTCTTAACTAGGGAGTTAAAATTATAATATGAGTCTCTATTCAGAATATTTCATTGAATTAACATGTGAAATTAATTAATATTTAATTAATTAAATATTAAATATTCCATGAAAACTAAAATGGTTTAGAATCCCACCAAACTCCTTCCCTATGGAAACACCATAATCCAAGACTGACATATAGGCCAATTTTTTAGTAAGATCACATCCTAGGGGAAAAAACTATTTTTCCCTAAAAACACACCTGGGAGAAAAAACTAAAATTTCTTCTAATTTTCTCAACCCATTATGATGTGGTTTTTGATAAAATTTCTACCATAATGCTTCTCAATATTGATAATACTCAATGGTTAACAATATTAAAAGCTTTCACATCGAGCACCATCTCACCTCCAACCTCTCTAATATGAAGGTTGTTCATCTATGACTGATAAGACACTCTCACCATAACACTTACCTTACACCACTCCTCAAGATCCAACCTAATCATACACACCTGAATGCACCATAGGACACATTATCATAAGATACAAGCCCCAAAAAACCTAGGATAGAGAACATAAACCACTAACCATGATCCTTAAACATGTTAGTTCCAATAAGATGGATCATCCTGGACACTCCTCTTCCAAAATGAGTCATCTCCCTCAATTAATGATCAACCACATGACCACTCTCCACTTGATCATTTATCCAAAACCCTGAGTTCCTAAATTCCCACCCACCATACCACCAAAAGCACAACCAGAAAAAATAGGGCTAGGAATCCAACCAAACCCATCATCTCAAGCTAACCATGGAGAAAAGAGAACTCCCAGTGCTCTAATTCTCAATCCCAAAGAAAACCTTAACCCCATAGAAACTCAAGACTAATCCAAAACACATCTCATGCAACATTTCCCTCATCGATCCAACAACACCACCTAAAAACCCAAATCCTACACCAACCTACTAGGGTCCCTATGTAGCCCTTAATAAAGGGACCACATCTCCATAATCAATAAACATATTTCAAAAGGACCCACATATAATACCATCAAAATGAAATAATTTTTCTTCATTTGAGTATGATTCACCAAAGAAGCTATATGGTACAATTCTTTATAGGTTTTTACTAACACTTTAAACAACTAAACCTTTATATTTAGTAAAATCAAACAAAAACATGAATATTTCATGTGAATCCTATATTACTAGAATGATGCATGAATATTATCCTATTTCCTATAGTTAAAGAAAAAAACCCATAAATCATAAATCATAAACTCTGAGTGTGCCACCCAAAGTGAAAATCATATAATTGTAATATAAAAAACCAAAAACATTAATCCTATACCCTGGTAACCTAGGATTACAATCAAAAAAGGTGTTCAGGATGCACCAATCTAATATCCATCACAATCCCCAACACATTCCTAGACCTCATATATACCATACCCCAAATATTAAGGAAAAGAAAAAGAATACTCTGATACCATTTTTTTTTCACAAACCATCCCTGGTCGACCAAACCTATCACCCGATATAAAATGCGATGAGGCCTCAAGTGTGTCTACTTATATGAAATATGTTTCCAACTAGAAAATAGGGCCTAAAAAGGATACATTGGGGAGGCTATCCCTCATGCTATAGTCAAATAATAATGAAAACAACCAAATATATACACATCCATGAACATAAAAGTATGTATAAATAAATAAATTGAAGCAAAATCATGTCATAATAAATAAAAAATAAACCTAAAAACTCTCAACATATAAAAATAATTAATCACCCACTGGGGTGATCACAAACATAAAATAAATCAAAGGAAACAAAATACACCAGGCTCTATTTCAACTCCAAGCCAAACCACACACTTGATCTCTACAATAAAAGAACTACTCCATATCAGTCCTCAAACTCTACATGAAATATCCTATAATGTCATACATCTCTGGGCCTATTCCTAATAATAATTTTCATTCTTTGATAAACCTAAAAGCATACATAAATTCTATATGAGCACCAAAGTACTCATATGGGGGGGTGATAAATGAATCTCGGTAGGTCACCACCAATGGTGTTCCTATCATTTACTATTTTAATTGGTGCATGAAACACATTATATTACTATCCTTTTAGAAAACAAAAAAATACTTGGCATGAAAATAAAAAAAATGGATGAATAAAATAAATAAAGTAAAATAGTAAATCTCAGGTTCTGGCCTGACACCTGAGGTAAATATACCCCCACTCCAACCTAAGATGGAGGATTTAGAGTATGTGTCTCACCAAACCACATAACATATGGAACATTTAATGGATTAATAAGGACCTTTAAATGTATAAAACATCCACACGTACGAGTTTAAAACACTTGGATCTTACCCTAGGAATCCAAAATAACCACACACACCTCTAACATGATCTAGGGCTCCAGTAACATGATCTAAATTGGATACAAGAACCACTATTTCGAATCATATAGAGAACTTTTAAAATTATAAAATCTCCTATAGAACTAGATGGTATAATATAATAAAACCTAGTAGTAACATTTCATGGGTTATAAATCAATATATGGGAACACCACATCCATAAATGAAAACCCTTAGACAGATCTCCATGTCAAGATAAAAGGGGTTCAATTATCCTAATCATCCATTCTCTCCCAAGACTTTCCTAACTATGGACAACCAAAAATGTTGAGTAATAAAATCAATCTAAAGTCTAATTCCCATTCCAATAATATCTTAAAGGTATCCTCTCAAAACCAAAACCAGAACAAGGAATTTCCTCAACATCTGAGCCATAGGACATAGTACTCATTAGTCGACCAATACCAAAACCCATCATCAAAAACACTAAAACATCATCACTGACCACCTAGGTTCAATAACTCGTGAGGTACCCTCATAATTTCTCTAAAACAAATCATGAAAAAGATACCCTATAAGGGGATCCTCTGTATAACAAAACCTTAGTACAAGTCATTCAAAGAAACCATAGATGACCTTGTGTGTAAAAACTAGCCACACCAAACACTCCATAGTGACAACCCAACCTAACTACTCTAAGATAATTAAACCTAGAGTAATTTAATAATGAAACTCATCCAATAAATTACACAAACCTACCTTCTGAGAACTATCCGAAGGAACCTCAAACAAAACCCACTTTGTGTCATGAGATGGGTTGTCTAATGAGATCATGACCCATAATTGGGTCTCACATCACAAAATAATAACCAAGTAATATGAGGATTATAAATAAAAATCTCAGGTAAATCCTCCCATAAAACTATCTCAATACAAAACACCACCCAGATGACATCTAAAATCTGAAATGATTCTACCGTTAGAATCTATATAGACAAAAAATTAAAATAGATTAATCACAAGTCCAATTCTGGATCTAGGGTGAAAACCTAGTTAAATACCTATAAGTAGGGATTACATAACACACACCTTGGGTGAAAAATGTTTTACTCAAGAAAGCCTCCATGTCCATGTATATTGGCTGACTTAACATGTACTTTTTTTTAAAGAAGATGTCATGACTACCATGTAAATAGTGGGTTCCCCATGTAGGGTTTCAGACCATATACCTATCCATGTACCCAAAATAGGGTATATTTGATAACATTAAATGACCTATGTCCATGTACTTCACATGGTCCCCATCCATGTAACTTACATGCTCAAGTTCTCCCACCCAAAGTGTTTGGCCAGGCCCCTGGCCATACCATGAGTGAATCTAAATGGTTTATATCAAACACAAACATAATTTAATCTTTATATTCAACCCCACACCCAAATTTAATAACAAATTTTGTGTTTTCTCTAAACTAAACACTGTATGGTTGGGTTTTCTTGAACGAAAAAAATTTAAAACACACAAAAATCATCAATTCTCCTAAAAACGCATAGAATAGGCCCTAAAGGGGTCCCCAACAACAAAAAACCAATATTAAGACTTAAAATAACTAAAATATGGGAATAAATGTATTAAAAAATATAATTTCCTACCTCTAAGAATAAAACATAGATGATTCTATCTCATATTAACTCCATAAAAACAATGTACCCTCATCTCCCTTCAGATGAGCTCACCAATGATGATCTCCTCTCCATCATCCTTCTATCTATCTTTCATTAGCGTGAACCATATGGGGGAGGAGTATCATACATTATAATCCAAGGTAATAATATAATAAATGGTAAAATGTAAAGAAATAAAGAAAATAAAAATAATGAAAAGAAAAATGGGCTCAGGCTCATCCTCGACACCTGACGTGAGTTTATGTGTTGCAAATAAAAAAATCTATTTTAGACTCAATAATAGATTCAACATTCCAATATAAGGCTCCATTAATAATATATCATGGAACAAACATTCATGAATAATCAATATTTAATTAATTAAATATTAAATATTTTTTGAAAACTTGAACAACTTGGAATTTCACCAAACTCCTTCCCTAGTGTAAGCACCCTATTCTAAATCCAATAGAGTGATCAAAAAAATTATCCAATATAATATCCTAGGGTAAATTTATATTTTCCCTATAAAACCACTCAATATAAAAAATTAAAATCTCTCTTGATTTTATCGACCAGTCACAATGAGATTTATGACACTTTTGGAAACATTTAAGTGAGCTTATTTGGGGTTTTCTTGAAATATTATAAAAATACACACACAAAACATAATTTTTAGTCTAATAATATTTAAATATAATAGGCTTCCAATAATTACTCTATATAATTTTTTCACCTAATTTACCAGTATTAATCAAATCATGTTTAATATTGTAACTCATGCGAGTTTCATATACATTACTCTTTTCAAGTCCAAATATTTTTAATAAATCATGTATTTATTTACATTGATTGAAAACATTTCCAATATATTTTTGATAAATTTAAAATCTAAGGTAAAAAAATTTAACTCACCCATGATACCCATTTCATATTAATTTTTCATGAGTTTTTTAATATAATTAGAAAAATTATTATTTTTTGAACTAAAAATAACATCATGAACATAAATTTTTACAAGTAAATCTACTATTGATAATGTTTTCTTAAATAAAGTGGGGTCTAAAAAATATATAGTAAAACCATTTTATAAAAGAAAATAACTTTGTTTTTCATATCATTCTCCTTGTGCTTGTTTGAGACCATAAAGATATTTAATAAGTTTGAAAAATGAATTTGGAAATAGAGGGCTTTCAAAACCTCATGGTTGTTAAACATACACATACTTCATTAAAAATAAATTTAGAGAATAATATTTAACATCCATCTAGAAATGACTAAATTTCATATTAGACTCATAGTCTAGAAGGATATTAATGGATTCTAATCATGCTACTTTGGTAAAGGATCCTCATTATCCATTCCTTCCTCTTAGTTATTAACTATACCTAATAATATATTTATATTTACAATGATCACATAATGAACATCTTATTTATTTATAAATATATATCTAGTTACAATAAAATGATAATTAGATGGTTTTTTAACCAATTATCAAACCATGTTCCTCTAGAACTGATTTAACTCTTATTTTATTACTAATAAACAACACTCATGACTCCAGTCTTATTCTATGTTTTTAGGTTCAAGATGAGATAAAGAAGAAGAAGAAATGTGTATTTATCCAACACTTCTTATAGTTCTAAATCCTTAATCTATTATTCCTAAGAAATTATTTAAAGGATGGTTTTTGGAAGTATAATAATTTCCATGGAATATTCCTTCATCATAATTTGAATTGAAATTACCAATATTTCTCTTGGTGTTCATGATATAAAATTTGTATCCAAACACTTTTAAGTATCCAACATTTTTTTCTATCATTCTATATCTAATAGGGTTTTTATTCAATATGGTCCTTATTAAAACTCTTTTAATGACATATCATGTTGTTATAACAACATCATCCCAATAAAGAGTCAGCATGATGTATTCATGTAATATAGTTATAGAAAATTCATTCAAATACATATTCCTCCTTTAAAAAATATCATTCTATTGAGGTGTCCTAGGGGAAGAAAATGTATTATTAATGCAAAGTTTTTAGAAAAAAATAATTGAATTAATGATTACCAAACTCTTCCCCATAGTCACTTCTCAAGGAAAAAATGATATTATCTTTTAATTTTTCACTATCTTGAAAAAATTATAAAAATATAATAATCTTAAATCTTAAATCTCAAAAATTAAACCAAGGTAAATATAGAAAACTTATTAACTAAAATATAAATAAAATATTTTCCACCTAGTCATGTAGATTTAGATGG
This sequence comes from Viscum album, assembly GCA_963277665.1. Lineage (NCBI taxonomy): Eukaryota > Viridiplantae > Streptophyta > Magnoliopsida > Santalales > Viscaceae > Viscum > Viscum album. The sequence continues at coordinate 1,963,802,062 of OY728152.1, forward strand.
TCCAAAAAATATATGTAAATAATTTCTATTGATATAGATGTATCAACCTATTAAATTAGTTTAAAAGATTATTTTTATTACTTTCTAATTTGTCATGCATCACATTGTTTATTTTTATCCAATTTAAGCTGAGGAAAATAAAAATTCTTCTTAGAAAATTTTCTTAAATAATATATGTTTCAATGACTATATTTATTATTCCAAATACATGATTCAACTATTTAAATATTTAAATAGTTTATATTATATTTACACAAATATTCTAGATTTAAAATATAAACATTTTTTATTTATAAGTGATTTAAACTTAATAAATTTATCTCTAAAAATAGAACATGAATTATCATCAAAAATAATTGACCATATAGTATAAAAAATTGGATATATATTTATAAAATTGTGTTTAAACTCTTGAACATAATGAACCTTATTGATGAGAACTGATTCTAGATTTCAAACTAATAAATATCTAATAATATTTCCTTTATAATTTTCAATAAATATGACATTGCCTCCATCAATATTTTAGGGTGAGCGTAAGTTTTAAAATACTCTAATAATATAACTTGAATATACACCATCTATATAAAATTTAGTGTTGTTTTCCTTATAAAATTATTCCTAAAAAAGATATTAAAATAGAAGTTTTTGTGGTACTCAAATACTTATGGGTATAGCAATACAAGTTGCAAATGATTCTAGAAATTAGATCTTATTATACTATCCAAAATTTCCCACACTAACTTTAGGTAACTCTTAAGTAACATAGGAATTATTTACTTCACAAATTTGAGGATTTATATGAAAAAATTAATTTTTATATTGTTCAAAAACTTTATAACAAAAACATACAATGGAATACATATTTCTATTTTTATTTCCAGAAAAAAAAAATAGTTCTTATAAAATTTAAGTTTTTCTCAATTATATATTATTACTTGTTTATATTTATTTTATTTAATCTTAAAAAAAATATTTGATTAATGTATTTCTTCCCCTTAGAAAAAACAATTTCAGTATATTTTACAAATTTTAACTTTGTTAACAAACTCTTAATCTTACTATCATGTTCAATATAAGAAAAAATATATTTATCAAATTTTGACTCCAAATGTGAAATCTGGTTAGTTTGTAATTTGTTTCACAAATAGCAACATCAAATTATTTTTTAAGATTCTTTCTTTTTTTCTTAAAATATTCATGCTTTTCCTATAACATTGAACAATACTCATTTAATTATTCAAAAGGGTTGTTTTAAATTTCAAAATTAGATTCAAAAAAGTAAGTTGATTATACCTCTTGGGATTGAGACATAAAGAACATATTTTCTTTTTGATTGGAATATTCAACTTCTAAATCAGTAGATGAATCACTATTAAATTTGTCTAAAGCAATCCAAGTAGCCTTTTTATATTTCTTCCCTTTATTTTTATAATCTCACATTATTTTAAAACTTTTTTCATATTTATTTTTCTATGTTAGTTGAGGAAACTTAGGCTTGATATTCCCAAGCACCTTGCACTTGTAACATCTTACTTCCTTTGAATTTACATCAATCTTCTTATATTTATTAAAGTGTCTTTTGAATCCTATTATCTTATTTAAAAAATGTAATTCCTTAAAAACTTATAAAGTTCACTATCAAATTATGAATAGATTAAATCTCCTCAATCGAATTAGTAAAATAATGATTTTTTAGCTTTATTTTCATCCTTTGAAGTATAATCATTTAAAGAAATATTTTCACTTTTAAATAATCTGATATATTGAAATTCAACTTTCATTTTTTCCATATAGATATATATATTAATATTTCTAATCATTACCTTCATCTTCATGTACTTAACTAGAGTATATTTTCTTATTGTAATTGAAATTATAATCCATTTAGATGGTAAAAGTTTGAGAACTTTTAATTCATGATCTGGTTTTGGAATTGAAGCACCCAAGGTAGAAACATATTTGGAAATTTATTTTAACCTTACATTCATATGAGTGATGATTTCACCATAAACCATATTAAACATATCAAACTTGAGTTTAGTATTATTGAACCTCGGTTTTCTAATATTATTTATACCTTTATAATCAATAGAGATAGTAGTCCATATCTCATGAGTTGTAGCACACTGGGAAACTTAATTTAATTCATTAAGTCATGGACCACATATGATAGAATTCACACACACATAATAATTTATTTTTTATTAATAAGAGGAAATGGGAACATGATATAATATAATTTAAAGTTTTATAGTTTATGTCATGTTTATATTATAGAGAAGAATTCAAATTCTTAGGTTCTCCTTTAGTAATTTAATAAGACTTGATGGATTTCAATAACACTTTCAAATGAAAGTTTTTTTAGGTAGATGATCATAATATCTTTTCAACACACATGTTATTCTCTATTGAATTGAGATGATCTAATCATTTTCATTCCTTATATGGAATTAACAATTTTACCTACAACAGAGATCTTTATACTTCAAATAGAAAAAGATGAGAACTCAAATTTCACTGCTATGATACTAATTATTATCCCATTATTTTTTTCATAATGACTTAAGAGGGGGGTGAATTGAATTTTTATATTTTACACCAACTAAAAACTATCCTCTTAAAATCATAATCGAAACCACCAATCACTCTTTATCATACATGCAGTAACAAATAAAAAATAAAAAAATAAGGGTACAACATAGGGAATTTATAGTGGTTCAGGGTAAGAGGAACTTCCCATAATTCACTTAACCAGAACTCAGTATGAGTGTAGTAATTTTAATAAACTAGACCTTTTCATAGGTGCTTCATAAGTGAGTGAATATTTTTTCCCTTATTACAATGGTCCAAGATATTTAAATCGGGATCTCCCTTTTCAAGACATATCAAAAACCTTTGTAACACTCAATGTAAGGAGTGATCACTTTACAAAGAAAAGAGATGTTGACAAGATTAACTGATTTGGCACATAATTGTAAGTAGAAACAGACTAATGATCAAGATTCTTCAAAGAATGATTATACTTTGAAGTAATTAATAGGAAGCATTATTTACTATATATATGTCTTGAAATCAAACAATAATAGTAGATTTTCATCACATGGTCAAACAGTAAAAATACGTTTTAAAAATAGTGTTTTCATATTTGGGTTGTGCTCAGTAGCTATTCTTACTTTATATATTTTAAAGTATCTCTTTAATTAAAATGTTAAGTGTAAATAAAAAAATACTTAGAAAAATAAAGATCTATACTTTTACATGTGAAATTATTCTCTGAGAATAAAAAAACAAAGGTAGTCAATGAGTGCAGCTAAATTATTCCTTAAAACTATATGATTTCTTATAAAGAATCTTTAATTAACTTAGTTTTTCATTATTCAGACATCTTCACTTTCAATAAAAAAGGAGTGAAATTATTTCAAAATAATTCAATGGAAATATGTTTCTTAAAAATTTAATAAATATAAAAAATAATCGTCTTCATAATACTTTAGCTTCATAGGTATTTATTTCATAAGTCTTTAGATTTTTTATGACTTATATTTCTACATAACTATTTAGTATACAACTTTCCTTTAATCGTATGAATTTTCTTCTGATCATAAGTATTCATCTCGATCACAAAACTTCATCTTAATACTATTTCTTTTGTATGATCGTATGAATTCAATATGATCATAAGTCTTCATTATAAGACTTTATGCCAATCGTATGAATTTTTCATAAGTCTTTTATTTGGTTTTAAATACTTAATTTATATCATGAGACTTCATTGCAAGTCTTTATTTTAAGACTTTTATTCTAGCAAGAGATTCAATGTATAACCTTTAGACATAGAAAAAACTCCGAAAACTAGAATTTTATAAGACATCATTCAAAAATATTGACTTTAAATCATAGAAAAAATTTCTTCAACCCAAATAAAAACAGCATATAAAACATTTAGAACTTTATATGATTTTTCTACAAACTTAAAGAAAAATTATTAGTAATAAAAATGTGAGTTTTTGTGAGAATAAAAACATAGGAAAAAATATGATATGTTGGAACAACATTAGTGTTTCCAAAAAAATCTAAAATAATAAATATCAGTTAAAATTAAGCAAAAAAAAGGAAAATACATAGATTTTTTATTAAAAATAATGCTAAAAAGTATTTTGATTAAAAATTAATATAAATTGGTATAAATTATTAAAATAATTTTAAAATTACTGAAAATTAATTATAGATAATTATAAAAAAAATTAGAAATTGGAAATTTTATTATGAAATTATAAAAATTTTAATTTAAGGAATTAAAATTAAAATATTTAATAAATAAAAATTTATAAAAAAATAAAAAAAATAGTACAAGAATTTCAAAACATTTATATTTTCATAAATAATAAAAAAAATCTAAAATTAATAAAATCTAAGTAAATAAATAAATAAGTAAATATAAAATATAATTTGATCAATTTTGAGATGAGTTTATTTTTTATCACAAAAACCTGTAATAGAAACTATTATTTTAGATGTATAATCATTTCACTACAAATAGTTTTGCTCATAATGAATACCACCAATAATAAGCTATCATGGAAAAGTATTTGTGACATGAAAAAGTATTTGTGATAAAATTTTACTAGCCCACATTAAAAAAATACTAATTTTGAATAAAAAATCATATTTTTTGCAATTATTTTTTAAATGGAAATAGAAATATTTTTTACATCATAATAAATATTTAAAAACTAATTATATTTTAGTAAAATTATTGGTAAAACTAATTTAAATTTATTTCGTTCTTTTTAGAAAACTAACAATAGATTTTAAAAATAACTATAAATTAAGAAAACTATGAAAAAGAAAATAATAATAATAAAATTAATAAAATATAAATAGGTAATAAAATTGTAGTAAAAAATATAAAATATTAAAAAAATAATAAATTAGTATTTTAAAAACTAAGAAAGAATTTATGACATATATAATATTATAAAAATAATATTGAAAACTAATAAAATATTTAAAAACTACTTAAGTATTAATATTTTATAATAATAGTCTAACACAAATATTATGTCAATGAAAACAACCCAGAATTAAGGATTGATGGTCTCGATAATGTGTATGATGTAAGAATTGAATGGGAAATAATAAGAAATGTATAAATTAAAACTTGTATGGAAATTTATGATGCTAAAGAAGAATATGAAGACATTGACACCAATAAATATAAAGATGATGATGAGGAATAGTGTTTTACATTTTAATTATAGTCATAATAAATATATATAAATTTTTTTCAATAATTATTTATTAGTTTTTTATATTTTATATATATATTAACAATTATTTGTAGGTAACATTATTTTTGGGTTTCAAATGATTAAAGAGGATTATAAAAATTTGTATCACACCCTCATTAATTATAATATTCCTAGTGATAATCCCCATGATCTTTCATCTGGCCCATAGGATGTTTTCGTTGCACCATCTTCTAAGAGAGATCATCGCCTAACCAAATTAATGATTTCATACCCTGTTCTCAAGTTGTGTCTATCACTTGATTTTGATCCATTCTTGAGGAAGTAAGTTCAATTATGTATTTTATTTATTTATCATTAATTTTTTATATATTAATTTTTTGATTATATATTCTTATTTGCATATTTTTCTGTATATTGTTTTTAGGACCCCATATTTGATTATGTAAAATTATTTTTCTGGGAAAAGGGCATCGGGGGGTCAGGTTCCCGCTGATGTTCAGTATTGCATGTCCAACCACTAAATTATATATAAATAAATAATATATTTTATTTAAAATTTATTAAATCGCTAAATTTATATTTTTAATTTTTTTAGGGTTTTTGGTCTTCAATTTTTAATAGAATAAGAGTCATTATCAATGGGATATGGTAGATTAATATGCATTATTTTTTCATCAATTTTTACACAAACATAGAAGTGAACCATGGAGAAAACTTTTACTACTATTTTTTATGAGCTGTATGTGTTTCATTATCCTATCTAAAACTCTAGACAATATTCAGATGCATTGTACTCTTACTAGATCAGAGAGACTTTCCAGAGGAGGTCATCGTCTAGTTGACAAATTTAAGGGATTTCAGAGGCCATAAATAGTGTTAGGAGTCATACATTTACTATACATAAATGGCATATGGATATTAATATTAATTATTAATTTATATATACTTTTAATGAAAATGAATATGATATATTTATGCAGTATTATATTGATCTCACTATTATATAGTTTTATGTATATAATAGTATGTACACTAATCATAATATAAGATTGATTTCTAGTGAGTGATAACATCAGAATATGGTTAATATTTGTTTTTTGTTTTTTAGAATTAACATATTTTTTGAACTTTTAAATTTTAATTAAACTTGAAGAAGATGTATGTGATCATTAACTCCCTCATTTGGGAGAGTCGGGTTGATACTGGGGGAGAGGGGTCATGCAAGTCAACTATAGACAAGGTATCTTAGATATGGGTGACCATACATGGTAATGAAAAGGGATAGTTTATCATTATTTCTTTATAATTGATGTCATATAGTTAGTATGGTACTGGATTGATGTTATTAGTTACATTGAATAGAGATAATATAGAATAATCATCTACAATGTAGTATGAGGAAAGGTTGTGGGCTTAGGATTAGACAATAAAAAGATTATACATAGTAGGAATATTAGTGTTAGTAGTTGAAGGAATAGAATTAGAATCATAAGTAGATGATGGAGTAAATGTGATGACTAGAACATGGTTTGAGGATAAAGTACCCTCCACCTGATCCTACAATCGATCCCCATTCGTATAAGTGAATTAATTGTGTTTTATTAGATAAACATTGAATGAGTTAAATGTTTATCTATTTTTATATTAATATATTTCTATAACTTTTTTATTTTTTTTATTTTTAAATTTAATTATTGTGTAATTTTAATATTTTCACAAATAGTATTTATGATGGGTCATTATTTATATCACTAAAACTTTATTCAACAAATTTTTTGATATATTAACATCTCATTGAAAATAGTATTTATGACAGATCATTATTTCCATTGAAAATACTTTATGAATTATGGGTTAAAATAACATTACAAATAAAATTTGTGATACATCAATATTTCTATTATAAAAAAATTAGGTCTCAATATATTTGTGATGGTCTATCACAAATACTTCTAATTGTGATATTTTTTTTCATGATGGGTTATTTATGATGAAATCCAAACACAATTTAATATTTTTTATAGGATTCCATATCAAATTGATATATAATTTTTTTATGGAATCCTCATTACCCATATATAATCAAGTATTCCAATTAATATATAAGTAGTTTTCATGTTTTATCATAGCTTAAAAATACAAATTCTAAATATTTTTTAATTATAAGTGATTAAAATTCATAAAAACCGCCTTAAAATTTAGTACCTAACATTACACAATCATTTTTAAGGATGAATGTTGTTCATGTGAGAATATCATTTTATATAAGGAAAACAATTCTTAAAACATGGGTATTTTTCATATAACCATTTCAATAATTCAATATAGATCAATGTCAAACATTCTCATAAATAATCTCTAATTACTTCAAAAAATCAATGAATGCATTTCATCGAACACCTTAAGTGCATCTCATAATTTAAAACTATTTGAGCAATCTCACTCAATAAAAATTATAAAACCAAATTTCAAACACATATAAAAACTAAATCAATATTTATAAATCTTTAAGATAGTTTATATTATAATAAAACACATGATAAAACCATAAGAAAATCATGTTTTACTAAATAAAAGATGGCACAAAGAGTCACCTACCTCTCCAGGCCATTTTAATACATTTTAATGGGTATTATCAATATAATAACATCCTTAAATTCCTAATTAATTAATAAAAAATAAAATAAAAACCCATAATGAGAGAAATTATAAAATCTACTAGGACCTTGGAAGTAAGAACAATCATCCAAAAGACATATAGTGGATTACTTTTACTCTTGAGAGAAAAATATCCATGTAAAATGAGTTTTTCCCCTTGACATAGAAAAATACAATATTAAAATGAACCTTAAATAGAATAAAGGGGGTAATGATATGAAGATAAAATTTGAAGAAAGATAATAGGTGAGGAAGATAGATTTTTTTTAGATAATCGTGGAGAATAGTGGAGAAATAATTAGGTGGATAAGAAGGAAAGCCAGTGGAATATTCCACATCCCTTAGGTGTCATGCACCTGAAGAGGGAAAATTGGGAGGTTATCCCCCCTTTCTATGGAAATTATAAAAAATAATAATATTTTTATAATTATAATACTAACTATAATTATAGACTTATCCTAAAGACACCCAATATAGGCATCATTCAACATTTGAATTATCAAAAAAATAACATAAAAACTTTTGTTTTATACTAATGATAATTAAATATAATTGATTATATTTTTAAATTAGTTATAAATATATTTATATTATTTTAAAAAAATATAATTTATAAAGGAGAAAAATCAATATAATTGATTATAATTTTAAATTACTCATAAATATGTGTATATTATTTAGAAAATTATAATTTATAAAAGATAAAATGTTAAACATTTAAAAATGTATAATTAATTTACACAACTATATTAAACATCCATATATAATATCATAAAAATAAAATATTTAATTATAACATGTCTTGGGAGATATTTCTATGAAATTCAAGTTTCTTGATTAAATTTAAAGTCATACATGGTTGCCTTTCATGGTCACTGGTACTGTGCACCTCAACCACCTAAAGTTTATTAAAAATTTAAATACCTCCCAATTTAATATATTGTTTATCATTGAAAATAAAATATAATAAAAATAGAAAATATGGGTGTCACAACACCGAATGAGTCTCACATCATTATAGTAGGATGGATTATAAAGTACATAAAAGGTAAATTTGACTTTATAATAGGAATATTACTTCCAATGGAGTTTTATTCATGGGAGAGAAGTGTGTGGATTGGTATAAAAAGAAGAAAATTTATATCAATTTCAATATTTTAGAGGTTAAATATTATTGTAACCTAAGATATACCCAAAGTGGGGGGTAAATCAGGTTGTTGTTTAACTAATGTTTTATCTTTACATGATTAGATATTTATTATATCTAATTCCCTTATTATTAGAAACTATTGTTCAACCCATTCATCATCATGACTACTCCCAATAATAAAAAATATAAATAAATTAAAACAGTTAATAGACACAAATTTTTATCTTGTTTCTTTCAAACAACTCTATATCGAAGGATTATACACTCAGTATTGTGATGGTGTATAAGAAATCTAATATAAACTCATTTTTTCCATGGATACAATATTTGGTTGAAGTCACTCATCACCATGTCTCATTACCTATAAAAATATTTAGGGAATAGATCATTGCCACCCAAGGGTCACCCCATTCTTCTCCTTGATGAACTACTCTAGAAGATAACATTTTATATACTTTTAGGTATCTTATTAGATTATCAACATAAAGGACACTCTAATATAAATATTTATATATGTTTATTTTCTATATCCTAATTCCTAGTGTTATTATCTCGTGTCTACTATATGATACTCTTAATTTTATGACTCGATATAAACAACTCCTTATCTGAGGAGTTAAATATTTTATCATAAAAAAATTTACATAGAAGAAAGTCACTAGACAATGGTAATTAAAATTTTATAATTATATTATTAAAATCTTTCCTATTTAATCATTTATTTGGATGTGATTTATATAAATTAGGTAATCCTCTTCACTTCCTTATCTACTTTTATGAAAAATAAATTTTCTCCTCAAAATCATTATTAAATAATATTATATTTATAAATAGTTTTATATCTATAATTACGATATTAAATTAATCCCATATTATTATAAATATTATTTTTTATTCATTGTGAGTTTTCTTGTTGTTCCAATCTATTATCCATTCTCTTTTATATCAATAATTTTATCCATTTATTGTTCCAACCTTCTCCCTTCATTTTTGTATCAAGATATTTAAAATTAAAATTAAAATTAAATAAATTAACTACTTTGAACTTAATATTATTAAAATGTATTCCCTATATCATATTTAATAAAATATCCACCATTGAAATTCATTTAGACTTATTAAGTTCATTTCATAACCACTAATTATTCTGAAAGTGAAAAATCATTAAATATGAATTTTAGTTTTCAAACTCCCTGTTGTAGCCTTTACTCAAAATTATCATTTCTAGAACCACATATGACCAACCATGTAACGGTAAAATAATTACCCTTTCATGGAACTTATCTAAGAAAAATACTTTCAAAACCACTTGATTTATGCATGCCTACCCATTTCTTCTTCAATAACAGAAAACCCAATTATCAAAATAGCTTCCACCACAACAGGGTTCCCCTTCAATTCCCTATTTTTACTATCCGTATATAATACTTCCAATATTTTTTTATTATTATATAAAAACCAATAAATCTAATATGAGGTAGAAAATATCTTCCAAAATTCCCGTTATAAGCCTCTCTATTTTTCCTAGGATTTTTTAACTCAAAATTTCATGTTCCATGGAGTGGCATGAATCATACCAGTGTTTCATTTAATCCTTAAACCACCATGATCTCTAAAATGTATTGTGAAATGGTTTTCATGTCATTTGAATATATCTTGTTATTCATGATTTTTCTAAGCTACAAAAAACACCTCATGCCATTAAAATTTTCTAGATCATGATGTAGGAAACTTGGATATTTTTAACTGAAATAACTCTAAATAGAAATGACTTCCAAAACACCCACAGATTCCTATACTCATCATTTCTAGATACACTATGGAATAATATATCTCATAATTATGTGGTGATTCTATCACATGCTAAACATATCCAAATAATTCATTGTAATCTCCCACGCATTTCAAAGTTATAATGCACTTGAATGAGGAAATTAATCATCATAAAATATCCATTTGATCCAGATTTTGTATTATACCTAAATCATGATTTTTAAAATCCATATACTTGATATATAGAGATATCAAAATGTCTCTTTTAATCTCCCCACAAGTGATTATATGTGGACCACTTCAATAGATCTTCTATAATCACCCTGAGACTTTGATTTCATATATGTCAAGGTAAAACTATATTATATCACCATCACCATGTCCTAAATTTCTTCACATACTCTAGCCATTACTTTAATAAATCTAACATTAAGTTATTTTCAACAACTATCTCATATAAACTCTTTATAAAAAAAACTTGGTTGTAATAATCATCTTTCACAACTATTCATCATCATAAACCTTTAGTGATTTTTAAAAAATCCAACACACAACCTTGTGGTTGCAATAATATTACACTTTGATTTTATTTACAACACTTCTATAAAATTCATGAACCATAAATAGGTGGAGATAATCTCTCCATATTTCTCTTTCAATCTATGAACCTATAAGAGTATGTATTTTATCGACTTATTCCCTCCCCATTTTCAATAACTCTCAGGGGATTATTTTCTATAGATAATTTATTCCTTATTCCCCTTTTTCCATAAAAAGGTACCAGGGTATCTTCATTAACTTTAGTCTCCTTTTAAAAGTATTCTTATTGCACTAGGTTTATAATAGATATCATTATTTGGTCATTACTTCAAGAATATCCAAATTTAGAGAGACTTTTATCTCCCTTGTATAACCACTTTATATCTAAAAATGACTTCACATTAATAAAAATTGAGTTCCACTTACCACATAAATGGTAAATCCAAATTTTAGCGAGTATGAAATATCTAATTTAGTATGAAACACTTTCAAAACTTTCATCTAATTACTTTCACCCCCAAACTTTAGGCTCTTTCCATGACTAGCTGATTCACATTTAGATCTTTAGGATCATTTATTCATTATTCGTTAAATCTTTAGCTCAAACCCACTTTAATGTTCATCTTAATTCCTTTCAAGGATATCTCGTAAGTGAACTAACCACATGTAATTGATTAATTAAAAAACACTAATACTACTGATTTATAACTTGGTGTAGGAAAAAAGAATCTCAGTTAACAACTTTAATGTTTTCCATGTCACTCAATTATTTCCATAATCTCATGTAACATGGAAAACAAATTTCATCAATATCAATATTCTAATGATCTCAATTAAAATTACATAATAAAACAAATATAAATATAATAAAGTATAATTTGTGTAAATTATACCATAATTTGATCCAATTTATACCACTTTCTCAAGTTAAACTTGTGATACCACTTGATGTCCATGATATTACTTCCTCTACAGGTATTATCCTTCCTTTAATGAGGCTAATTATCCTTTTAATTCTCATCACCAACTCCCTCTTAATTACTTCATCTCTTGATATCAAATATTGAGAAAATTTTCAGCATGATAAACCACTTAATAGTTATAAAACATTCTTTTCAATAGATCTAGTATACTAAAAAACATCCATATGACGCCACATTTTTTTCTCATAAATAAATTAACATGTAATCTTCCAAGAATGTAGCTTATCCTTCATTAATCAATTTTCCCTATTCTTCAGGGAAACTTTTACTTTGTAAAGTCCTGACACCATTTTTTGAATTTTCAAATTTTCTTGATACCGGTTTAAAAAATAAGATATGGGATTGATACTTATTTCACTCCAAATCAATCTTCATACCATATTTTAATCATAATCTCAATATAAATAATAAGATTCATATTTTATTTTTCATAGCGGCTACTAGATATTAATTGTTGGTCATGTTTATCCTTGACACCATTGATGTTTTCTCTAACACCACTCATTTCATGTATTTATTTTCAGCACAATAACACCCCAAGGATCATATCCCCTTATAATCATGCATCACAATAATCGTAAAATGTAACAATAAAGTAAATCGGGAGAGGGGTATCTTTATCACCCTCATCTAGAGGAGTGTGGTTATTCATCATGAACCAATACTTTTCTTTTAGTTTTCTTCTAAATATTCTTAGTGATATTTATATTGATAGAACCACCTGTAAAAACTTATCTCTAGATGTTTCAACAAAGACTCAACTTATTACATGGCTTCGTATTCATAACCCTTGTGAATTTAATCTCACTAGTATAAGTTTTATCATTTTATAAATCATCTTTCAATTCTTTTCCATTATTCATTCTCTATAAAATGGATGTTACAATAGTTTTATTATCTTTATTTGTAGTGGTATAGTTTTTTTTTCTGAAAACCATTTTTTTCATTTTCTAAAAGCTGTTTTAAGGGTATTCGGTACCCAAATACATGAATCCAAACTGCACACATACCAAACAGCAACGACATCACACTTTCAAAAAAATTCAAAATTCAAAAATCAACCGCTCACCACCTCGAACCATGAACCCATGCAGCGGCCTCAAATCATGAGATCCCTCGATTCCTACAACACCTCGAACCATGGTCAGCCTCGAAACACACCTGAGACGACTGGAGAATCCACAAACCGAATAACCGGCGAGCTTCACCGGATTTCATCATCACCTTCACAGTGGAAGGAGTTCTCAACATCACTCATGATGAATTCCAAAAAACAGATCGCCATTATCCCCATCTGAAGCGGCCAACAAAAAGAAATAAACCACAAACACATACTCAACCATCAAACCACCACGCTAGAGATAATCGGAAGCAGTAGATCCAAAAACAAAAGTAGTGAAATCAACACACTAAAAATCAAATGAAGAATCCATATGCGGCCTTGGATCCATGGAATCCATCCACGCATCACCTTGAAACCATGTTCAAACAACAGAATCTAGAAACACATCACCAGACCGGCAGCATGTCGTCAAACCAGAACCAAAATCCCATCGCTGCCAACCCTATCTCTTGTGAAGACATGATTACCCATCCCCACACATAGCAGAGGGTGAGTAGAAATTCCACAAACCGCGAAAGCAAGGAACTCAGCCATTGGGCTAGCACCGTGCCACCAAGAAGCCATATCCATCATATGGGAGTTGAGCGAGGAACATGTTGACAGAGATGTGAAACACCATGACGGCTGAACCCATGAAGCACACCACTTCAACAGAGGAACTTCCACCGCAATCTCTCCAAGCAATGGGAGTATGAGCCGAGCTGACCTGAGGAGGAAGGCGGCAGTGACGAGGAGAAAACCTAGGGAGGGAGAACCCCTTATGGGCCCATCCCAATCATTTGGACCATTTGTAGTGGTATTGTTGAAACCAATTTATCTTGCCTTGTTTTTTTATTCTATAATGTCCATAAAAAGTACTTTAGAGTTATTTATCCTTGGTAATTACTTATTTATGTTCCTAATCAATTCCTTTTATTCAACTGGGTTAGCTTTATTCTTCAACATCCATATTTTCTATTTTTCTTTGAAATATTTCTACTATAAATAAACCATTATTGATAATTGAATCATCCTCATTTTCCTTCCTACTTTATAATAATATAATTCCGCATATCAATTTTTAAGTGGAATATATTTTTATTTCTTCCATTAATGTCAACTTCTTATTATAGGGGCAAAAAAACTCATCTTGATACCTCCATTACTTTTTTTATTTAAATACCTTGATATATATCCATAATTAGTGAAAATATAACATCACTCATTGATATCATACATCATATATAGTTTGTTTGATTGAGATGATGTTACAACATGTTTTCATTAACTTTTAACCCCTTCGGATTATCGAAACACACTCATAGTGTGCCCTAATATTCTGGAAAATTATCACTTAGTATCTAGATTCCATTGAGAGAATTCAAATCTATATTTATCAAGATATTTTTATCTTCTCATGGATTTTATATTTCCATATTTATGGACTCCACTTGTTGAGGATACATTAGAGAGGATCTCCATCTCCTATTTCCCATTTAAGGATTTGATATCTGATTCAAGATCCTTGATCTTCAAATTTTCCCCCTTAATTTTTAATCCATTTACTCCATTCTTGAGATATCTTCTATTATAAAATTTATCTTCTTTTTGAGATGTGTTTTGAGAGGGATAATTCTATATTTGATTTCCTTCTCTGTGTCCATATTATCTCCTATATCATGTGAAATTTCACTAAGTCACTTTACCCTTCATTTTTTAACTAATTCTTATAATATCTTCATCTAAGGAAACTTATTCATCCATTAATCCTTGATTCTCTAAAACAATCTATTATGTGAAGGTTGTGGGTGCAGTAAAAGTTCTGATAAGGCCCATGCATAACTTGTCTTGTTTGAAATTCAAAAAATAATGCATGATAACATGATGAAGAATTATCATGTATAACTAATGTACCTAAAGAAATTATATAAATAATCTTGGATCCAATATGAGGGAATATTTCATGCTAAATTTATAATTTATTTAATAAAAATAATTACCTCATTATTGAGATTTTTTCTTCAAAGAAGATGTTGATCATTCGAAAACCTTCTTCAAGTTGTATCATCATTGTGATAAGAGGAACCAAAGTTGAATCCCTCTATTAATGATCCACACATACTCCATGATCTTTGAACAACAGATATGAAAATCTGGGTACTAGTATGAATGATCCAAAAGTCTTACATTTTTCATCTTGATCGCAATATAATCCTTCTAGTTTGACGATTTACTCTCTTATTACATTGATCGTGAGAGGGATTCAAGAAGTGTATAAATTTACTCAGATTTTAGAGGAACCCTAGATAAATTATTTATAGAAATAATTACCTAGGGAGAGGATGTGTTGTGAACAACACAAATGATCTCACACACTAATGGTGTCTCTAAAATGATATAAGTGGGGTTATTTAGAGCTAGTGTTTGATATTGATAATTGAAAGAAGGCCTGTGAATGAAATAATAAACCTAATATATTTCAAATAGAAAAAAATGATATTATTATTATATAATTTCATGCGTAGACTTTTGAAAATTACTATCATTTTAAAAAATAAATATTTATTTATTTATTTAAATGATATTTAAGATTATATCATTTCCATAATCAAACACTTAACTCGATATGTCCACCTTCCTTTTCATTTTTTGAAACTTGAATAATAAATAAATATTATTAATTCAATAAATAAATATATATTATATTCATGGTCTCATGAATAAATATTTATTTAATATTCATATAATAAAATAAATATTTTTTTAATAATAAGTATTATTTATTCCCTTAAAATAAAATAAAATATGAATAAATATTAAATTCAATAGTCTTGTGTATAAATATTCATTTAATATATAAATTGCAAATATTAACTAACTTGAATATTACTAGAGAGTGAATATTTATGATTAATAACTCCTGAATAAACATTATTCCTTAGTCTTGAGAATAAAATTTATGTTCATTATTAAATTATAATAGAATTTAACTAAAATAAATGGATATAATAGGTGTGAGACCCTCTAGGAATATTCCTTAGTGGCATTATATGGGCTTGACTAAAGTCGAATATCAGATTTTAACAACACATCAAGGAACCAATAGAGAAAACATTTATTATTAAAATGACAACAACCACATAAGAATACTCATTGTGTAATATAATCCCTTTTCCACGATATCTCAAATAAAGAAGGATTCATACTCATTTTATAAACCTATGTTCTCGATATATATTTCTCTTAATTCTTGAAATGAATCCATTAATCACCATGTTTGTGAAATTTTATTTCAATAGTTCCATTACAATCAAATGTAATAATATATAAACTTCCATAAATTGAAGATACAAATCCTATATTGACTTATTGATTAACGTCATATCCATCATGATATTACCAACACATCATACTTATACATGAGAATAAATAATCATAGTTTTGGTAAATACATCAAATTACATGACTCGTGATATACATTAATAATAATCTCAAGTTTAAGGATCATTATAGATGTTCACATATATGAATATCTAGTGACATGTAAACATGTGGAATTCCTACCAGAGAGTATGTATATATAATATATCTGACTGAATGGCCTAAAGGCCTTCTTTTTTATTGATTTTCCGATAACCCCCCTTTCAAGGGATTAGGGGGAACCCTTAAAAGGAATGTAGGCTTAGATATTACATTTCCTATAGGCTTGGAGACATTACAGAACCCTTAGGTCTTAAGAAAATCATACAAACTATAACTACTTGAAACCGCCCCTCCCCAGCATCTGCATCGTGATCAGCTCTCCACATTTGCATGATTGTTCGACTAGCATGTCCATGTGTAGAGGTGTACAGGCGCGGTACCGATGGAAAATTCCATACCCTTTCATTCTTCCAAGTTTGTTTCCCCTACTCTGGTGAATGTGCCCTACTCTTTCCTCCTATATAGCGATTCCTTTTAGAATATGTTAGTGCAACACTGAGTTTAAATGAACTATGATATACTATTGAAATGTTATTATATCATGTGATAATTATTTCCTAGATATTGAATTAGTGAGTATGAATATAACAAACTAAATTATGAAAAATTATTTTTTACATATTTATAAAATTAATTCATTGGTTTTCTATTGGATATAAATTAAAATAAAATCATTTGAAGGTAGAAATATATGTCTTTTTCTAAAAAAATATTTTTATGTGCATAATGTGTTTTTATAATAATGAATTAAATTAATATATATTTATGATTAATTTTAACTAAATTTTAATATAATATATTCAATAAAAAAATTCATTCATCTAATGTTTTTTTCTAGGCTGGAAATAAGAATAAATTAGTTTTATTCTTAAATTTTCATTATTTATAAAAACGATTTTTATTACATTTTGTGCACTTATTTTAAAATGAATTTCTACCACTTATAGAAATTTAATATTTTAAAATGGATTCCATATTTTGGATTATAATTTCCAAATTTTTTAATTAGGTCACTTTTGTCTTTGGTCATAATGAATAGTAAAAACAGAAAAAATTTGTTACCACAATTATGGTTAAAACTGGTTTATCGTGGGTTAAACTAAGAGATAAGGGTTAAAATACTACTTCAAAATTTATAAATATTATTGTTTTAATATATTTAGATATTATATTAACTTCAATTTAAATTATTTTCCATTTGGTTCCACTTCCACAAGAAAGTGGCTTTATATTATTTAAATCTTTTAAGTAATTACATGTGTGTTCTCCCCCTCACTTATAAAGTGGCACCTCATATACTCCCTTATTAAAACTATTTTATACCTCTATATCAAATGAGATATTCAAAAAAATTATATATTACTTAGATTTTTTTTCTCTTTTTATTACACTAATACCATCCTAATAAGGATTTATGTATAAGTTAAAGGTAGTCTCTCAAATAAAAGGTAATAATCTTACCCAACTCTTTCAAAGTTTCTTTCTTATTATACTTCATATAAATATATTGTGTCTATCCTAACATAATTAATCTAGTTTCATAAATATATTTAGATGTTATTATGATTATAGGATAAATATTTTCTATCTCTTTCTCATCCATTTTAAAATGATAATGATGCTTGTGCATATGTGTGGACTACCACCTCCACGAAGCGATGTGACTTTTTTTCATCCACTTTACATGGATGGTAATAAGGATATATTTAATTAATATATATTATATTTATGATATAATTATTATTATTTTATGATGAATTATTTTTTTAGTTTTTTTCATTCTATCCACTGAAAAGTGAAAACATCACCCATGAGTACGTACGAATTGTCGTCTTCAAGAAGTGATGTAATTCATTTCCATCGCTATTTATTTTAATGGTTATAAAAGTTTATATAATTAATAAATTTGATAATTATTAAATTATTAATATTATATATATTATGAAACCATGAATAAGGTTCAAGTTTCATAACCATTGAACTGAAACATGCATGGAAAATAGACTAGTTTTCACTCGAATATTCATTTTAATTAAGATATTGTAAATAAAAGGATAATTGAAAATTATTAAAGAATGATAAATAGTAAGTTATGTATGAATATAGTTATAAGATATATTTATACTAAATATATAATTATTATATAGTATTTTTTAATGCCTATGAAGCAAGATAGGACTTAAGGTAAGGGTTTCTGTTATGATTTCATTTCTTTTCAGGATTGTATATGTGAAATTTAAAATGAGGGAAATAATATGGACATTATTTTTTAAACCATATATATTTTGATCTTATATTTTAATTCATATAATTTTCAAGTAATATTAAATTTTTTATATCTTTGGTACTTAAAAATATCTATAATTTTTTTGAGAAAAAACAACCTTAATTTATCTTTGGTTAAAAAAATTACTCTATGTCTATGTTATTTAAATTGTTTTTAAGAATTTTATTTTTTATAATGAAATTATTATTTTAACTCATTTCTAACTATATTTTAATTCCCTTTCAAAAAAATTTAAAAATAATTTTTATAATAATTATTGAGGATTTCATGTATGACTTTTTACAAAAAGTGTGAAAAGAATCATTGTTTTAACATTTACTACATGAATTAAATTTATAACCTTCATGAATATTATTTTACTTGAAAATAATTTTACATATTTCTATGGTTATTTTCAAATAAAATGTTTTCCTCAATATCCTAGGAATTTATGTTTTTTAAAATGTTACCAAAGGAAAGGTATGTTTTATCTTGATTTTCAAAGAGTATTTTAAATACTTTTATAAAAGATATTTTTCATCATTGTTAACATACTTTAAGGATTTTTTATATTTTATTAGTGATATTCCCTTATCATTCCATCCACTTTTATAGATTACTTATGATGATTATTATTATTATATTTGGATGATTACATGAAAATAATTTCTTTCACATGGGTTAACTAAGATATGATGAAATAATAAATGATTTTATGATACCATACACTTCCTTTCTCTGAGTGTATTATGAACATATGATAATGATATGTTTATGAAACATTTTTATTTTTTACAGGTTATCCTAGGATGACATGATTAATGTTTTATAATCATATGGCACACATATGTTTAGTTTTCATTATGTGATAGTTAGGCCCAAAATTATATTTTCCTCTAATGGATTATGTAAATAATTATATCTAATGTGATAATTATTAATAAAACGGGGATTGAAACTAATTTATTAAGTGAATATATCCATTATGATAGTCTTGGGAGTAAAACTTTACTATGGAAATGATGGAATGAAGATTGAACCTAATCCACAATAATAGACTTAGTAGTGATCCTTGACAAAGGAAATTATTTTCTCTACTTATGTGTATTCAAAAAACTTATATCTTATTCTTATGATTTATTCTCATAGATTATGATTAATTATTGATGATTCCATACTCTTATGATGTATTTATTTTATTATGAAAAAAATTATTCCATGATTCATGATTAAATATCTTTAAATCATTTGGTATGAATTTTATAAGTTATGATCATGTTATCAAAACCTTATGTTTTTTCTCACTTAGGATCATTGATTGATATATCCTATATTTTCCATTGTGGACCATCTGATCTCACCCTTTCTTATGTTTTAATTTTCCATGGGTTATGAATAAGTATATTAAGTAAAAAATGTCTAATAATGTTAATATAAGAGAAAAATTTTATGGAATCTGTTGAATTTATTTTATAAAATAAGTGAAGTCCCAATGGATCATGTTGTCACACTGAGAGGGGCTGAATCAGGTGTGATCGGTTTAACTAAAAAAAATTCTTTTATTTTACCCATTTTTAATTAAAACCTTTTTCACCTGTTAAGTTGATTAGATCATATATTAAATATAGAAAGTAAATGAAACATATCACATAGTATTTTTTACAAGGTTTGGTACTAAGACCTACTCCTTTCTGCAATCAGTTATATCCCCCCCACCCTCACTTTTAGATTCTCCATTGTAATATTGTTATCAGTTACAATGTTTTAGCTGGTAACTAGTTATACACCCCATTAGTTGATCCACCTATTTATCCTGGTTATACCTCCCAATGATCAAACAATTCTATCATAGTTGGTTAGAAACCCCCCCCCCAACCATTCGACTGGTTAGACCCCCTGAACTCTCAATCCTCTTACTCAATAGGTTAGTCCCTTTATACATAAGCTCATTTTTCTTCTTCAAGAGATTTGATCCACTGTAGGATGATCTCTTGATCTTACTCCATGAGATTTCTAGATAAAAATTTCTATTTCACACCTTTAAAAACCTTCAACTACTACCAATAAAGTGTGAGGTCTTTCTCAATTAATTATCTTCATATTTGTATGAAAATTTTCTTCAATTAAACACTTCTCTAGAAAATATTCTTTCTTATGCTTTTGACCTTACCTCACTAATCACTAAATACTCAGGTATGAATTCCTTCTTAAATACTAGCTGTCTTTAGTCAAAAATCACTACACACAATTCATGAAAATTATATTGCATATTATTCTCTCACTCTTCATATAAAAAACAATTCATGGTCTTCTCAAATTATACATTCATTATTTTATGTGCATAAAAATACACACATTACCTCTGATTCCCTTGCTTGTAGTTCTTCGATTCACATGAACATTCACAAAAGGTTTAAAAATCTTAGAAAAAATCATAGTAATTCACTTTCTTCCTATTTGTTTTACAAAAATCTATGTCATTAGTCCTTCATGTAATAATAATTCATTATTCCATTGTTTCTTTACACTACTCAGTATTTCAATCATGTTTTACTCATGTATAATCTCAAATCCATGAAAATGTTCTTTAGTGAAACCCTGGATAGTCTATTTTTATTGTATACAGTTAGTTCATGTAACCTCAAGCTCATCATTAAGCTCATAATATTTTAGAACTCATATTTTCTTCTTCATGTAACAACTTTGAGTGTGGATACCATGGGTGAAGGTTCACAAAAATAAAATCATCATAATACACATGTGGAGGCTTTATCATGAATATCATGAGTGTATGGATCTCTTAAATGAATATAGATATTATCCAAGCCTCTATTTCGATATCCTCCACCCTAAAAATAATCATTCAACTCATACTGACAAACAGTGAGGTTTTGGGTATTTATATATAATCCACATGAATTCATCACACCACCTTTATTTGATAATAAATCACTACCTCAACTCATGCTACATGACTGTGAGAAAAACACACATCAGAATACTTTCCTGTTTCTCACTACATCTCCTTGGTTTGAACTTCATTTATTCATGAAAAATAAGTTGCATGGTAATTTCATCATGTTCAAATAACCTAGACAAACTAATGGAAATTATATCCTTCTACTTGACTATTCAGACATTGTGACATGAAAAACATTCAACAAACTCAGATGCATGTAGAAAATACTTTGTCAAAAGGTAAAAGAAGATGTCAGTTTTTATCAAACGGTGTTGGATGATCTGATCAGACAGTCAGTATTTTGTCTATACAATTTTAAGGCTGGTGAAAATTTTTCCATAATTCACTATCCCATGCTGGTTGTTCATTTTACCTAGCACTCCTTAATAAAACAAAGTGCTTTGGTGACTCAGAAAATGTGAGTACCAAGGTCTTCTATAGAACCCCCACTAGCACCGACCCATATTGAATTTCTCTGCTTCCATGTTTCCCCGCACATTTCCACCATCATACTATTTCTCGTGAAAATTTGTGTGCACACACTCACCATCCCATGTATGAATTATCACACTCAAAACTACCATTTATATTTAAGGGTTGACCTACCCACATGATAAGTGGATGAAGGTCCCCTTATATGGCTAGGTAGTTGAATAATTTTTAATAAATACTAGACAAAAATTTAAGGAATGTGACAAATAATTCTCGATATAAATTTCCAACCAAAATTCTCTTCAAATCTCTTCAACTTCTAAACTCAAATAAATTCTCCACTATATTTGACATTAGAATTAAATTATTAATTCCAAATCTATTTAACTTATTCATCCCTTTTAAGACCAATGTGTCATTCTCAATCATAATTGACATGTGTATTTTGAACTTAAGATCAGTTCTACAAAGCTCGCATTTTTTTAAAATAGATTAGATTTTCATCTTCTCAACTTATTGATAAAAAAATCAACTTCAATGTACAACTTGGATTATTCAATAAGTTGATTATATATCAAATTTACAAATAAACTAAACCCTTATGGTACCTAGGAATGTATTACTGTGAAATGTATTTAATATTTATTTAAAATGATGTAATGTTTATTTATGTTATGGTTGGGACATATCAGTTTATATCAGAGGAGTGTTTGGTTATTTTTAGGGATTAAGATTAGAAAAACTTAGTGTAAACCCTTATGATATGATTAACTATAATAGAAAATCCTAAGTTATGGTAAATAATGGGGTGTGGTTTTCCTAGAAAATACATTCCTCCCAGGATACTAGAAAGTGTATGTGGTTGAGGAATAGATTCATATAGGGTTAACAACTAGGAAAGGGGTGTATTTGGTATTAAATTTATCGTCACTGATGCACAATGATCTAGCTTAATACTATACTCCATGCTATATACTCTTGGGGAATATTCTTTGGTTAATTCACATTGTCTCTATAAATCATTATGATGAATGAGAGGATAAAAACTATGAGAATCGATGATAATCCATAGTGACATGAGATGAAATTAAAGTTTCATGGGTTAAAAGAAGGTGTCATAATTTATAACATCATAATAATTATTTTTCTAATAATTATTTATTTAATATGATTATTGTTGTTTGATACTCACATAAAGTTTTTGGTTTTAGTCAATGGATGGAACCAAGAGGAATCGTGTGAAAAAAGAATGTGAAAACCAATGTAATGGTAATCTTTATGGGAAACTAAATTAAATGGGAGTAAGAAAATGAAACCTTATGATTATTCCAAACCATTTATCTTGATATATTATTAACAAATTTACTTGGGTGATTTTCTTAACACACATAATAATGTAAAATTGGAGTTTTATGGGAGTTTAGTTATTGAATACGATGGAGGAAAGAAGATTAAGCTTCTTACATGTCAATAATGTGGGAATAATAACCCAAGGAAGTTTCTCAATATTATGAGAAGATTTTTTCAGTATAGAAAATAAGGGCATAAATCAATGAATTTTTGAGGAAAAATGAAGACTTCAATGGAGGGGAATGAATTTTATCATAAAGTACCACTAATAGTTTATTTTCTTATATATGGGTAATTTGGTAATTATCTAAGTCAATTCCTTAATCCAAGGGATAACTACAAGACCAAGGAAGGGACTTTTATATACCAATCATTAAAGTAGATCATGATGGTTAAGTCACACTTATCCTCCAATCAAAAGTAGGTTATGTCAAATTAAAGTTTGTTAAAATATTCCTTTTAAAACTTTATTCTTCATTTAGTGGAATTTGATATGTTTTTGATCATTGATTAACTATATCTAAATAAATCACTTATAAATTAATAGAATAAAGAAATCACATTTTATATTCTGAATCAAATTATGATCATCTATAGGTGTGAGTATGAACATAAAATTGAAATTTAAATTTCTTCCATTTTATGTATCTTACTACCTATTCATGAGGTATATTTAACTCAAATGTTTTATGAGAAACTCAAAATTGAAAAAATTCCCATTGTTCGGGAATATTTTAGTGTATTTCTTGAATAATTTCCTAGTATTCACTAGAATTGTGAAGTTGATTTTTCAATATAACTTGTACTTTATGCTGCACTTATTTCAAAGACTCTATATAGAATGTAATTGATTGAGTTATAGAAGTTGAAGAATAAACTCTAGGATAATTTTTATAAGTTATTCATATGCTCTATCACATCACCAAGGGGTCCACATATTCTTTTTGTTAAGAAGAAATATGGTTCAATGTGTATTTACATTGATTATTGAGAATATAACAATATCATTCTCAAGAAAAATTATCCTCTACCTCATATTAAAGACTTGTTTTATCAACTACATGGAGCTCAAAAAATTTCCAATATTAAACTTCATCCTAGATATCATCAATTGAGGTTTAAGAAGTTATATATATCTAAGAAATCCTTATATTCAAGGTAAGGTCATTATGAATTTATAGTGATTCCATTTATACTTAAAAATCCCCATATTATCTTCATATATTTAATGAATAAAATCTTTATAGATTACCTCCATAAATTTTTGGTAGTATTTATTGATGAAATTATTATATATTTTAAGTGAAATTAAGTTCATTAATATCATTTGAGTATTATGATGAAGAACTTTAGGAAGTAAAAGTTTTATTACAAATTTAGAAATTGTGATTTCTGGACACATAAATTTTTATTCATGGGTTATATAATCTCAATAAAGGGTAAATTGGTGGATACTTTAAAGATGAAATTTATTGAGCAATGGCCTAGATCAACCAAAGTGATCAATATCCATAGTTTTCTTAGTTTTATTGGATACAACTGATGCTTTGTGAGATATTTATCATGTATATCAAATCCAATAACCAAGTTGACATGTAAGGGATAAATGTTAAGATAGATAGATGAATGTGAGAGAAATTTTAAGGAATTGAAGAGAATGTTGGTCAGTGCACTTGTTCTTATACTACCCTATAGTGGAGAAATTTTTGTGATCTATAAAAATACATCAAATAAGGTATTCAGGTGTGTTCTCATATATAATGACATGGTAGTATCTTATGATTCATTGTAGTATTCCAACCTGGGTTCTGCACACTGATGCCCCAAGATGGTTCACTACATAAATTCAAGTATACCTCCTCATCATCTTGAGGCTGATGACTAGTAGTAAGGGTCTAATATAAATTATGGGGATGCTATACCCTATTCATCAGAGTAATAACATAGTAGAAAATAAAAGATAATATCCAAATGATATAACTATAATCAGAACAATACCAGTATCACATGATGACCAAAATAGAAAATACAATATCCAAAACTAAACTATATACATATTATGCCAATATGTGTCAAGTTACAATATGAAAAACCCAAAAATAAATACACTAACTACTCCCAAGCGGGTCCCAAATCCAACTCTGGTTCCCTCATCCATGCTTCATCCTGACTCTTCAATCTATCATGGGGAATTTTCTCTTAACATGTCCTATAACCATGAAATCTATTCAAATACTGATCGGGTAGCCTAATTAGGGTGTGATTACAACTTAGTAAGACACAACAAATGGTGTATAAAACAATATCCAGTTAGTAATAGTGTATGTGGTTTTATAAATAATAAAATACAAGTAATAAATTATATATTTTATATTTATTCAATTACTCTTTATTTAACCACATAGACCATTGGGTTCCCCAAGAAACTCAAACTATCAATACCTACTTTGGCTTGTATCGGAGTCTGAACTGTCCCCAAGGTATATCATATATTAGAATGTCATTTTTACCATTTATCATATAAATTCATATCACGTCCAATTGAAACCATAGTCAAATGCCAACTCATGGGCATATAACTTCATGTAAAATACCCCATGGGTATTTGGAGCATCTGTCCTTGTCCCACACCTCAATAGACACTATGGGATTTTTGAAGCATGAGTCCTTATCTAACACTTATTTACCAATATTTATCACTATGGGATTTTAATGCAGAAGTCCGTGTCACACACACGAATGTAAATATTTATCACTATGGGATTTTGATACAGTAGACCATATCTCACATATATCGCAATATCCTGATTTCACGTGTATCAAACTAATCACATGCACAACAAAAACACATTAATTAATTCACCAATTAATTAAACCAATTTGAAAATTGAATATTCACAATATTCCATTAATCAATTCAATAATTAATTAATCACATCAATCCCATTAATTAATTCAACAATTAATTAATCACAACGATTCAATTAATTAATTCAAAAATTAATTAATCCAATTCAATTCCATTAATTAATTCAAAAATTAATTAATCCCATTCAATAAATTGCATAATCAGGAAAATATACATTAATTAATTCAATAATTAATTAATCCAATTAAATCAATTAAATAATCACAAAAATATCTATTAACTAATTTAGAAATTAATTAATATAATTTTAATAATATCAATATCCCCAATTTCACAATCAATTAATTAATTAATTCACCAAATTAATCAATTCAATTTAATAAACTAAATTTATAATCATCTTATAGAAAATATATAATTACATACATGTAATTGAAATAAATACTTTGGGATTTGAATAATAGACCACATACCTCAATATCGTTGGTAAAAACTTGCCAATAGAATTCCCTAATTTAAGTATAATGATCAAGAATGTGATAAAGAATGAGATCTAGATCTGAAACCTTGATGCAAGATCAAATGACTAATGATACAACAAACCTAGATCCAGATCCATTAAAATAGAGTAAAACAACCCAAAAAAGATGAGATAAACCAATTAGAGATGGATAAAACCACATATAATTAGGATATATTACCAGGAGGGGTTTACATATTCAATATGGGATTTGAATCATTAATAACAGAAGTCAATAGCCTTATTAATTCATCTGGGAGCCTAAAAAATTAGAGGAATCAATTAGGGCCGAGTTGGGTCGAATTAGGGCGAAGTTCAGAGGGTTATGGATTTTAAAAATTAATTTTCTGATTAATTAAAAACTCATGGATGGTTTCTTGGGTAAGGGTTCATGTTTATCTAAATCATGAAACTCTTATATGGGGTGCATGGTTTCTTATAATGGGGAGCACGGTTTGAAAAACATTATTTCATCCATGATAATCCCATCTATTTGGAATCACGTGGATTTCTGGGCTTGGTTTCACAGTTTGGGAAAACCATACTCCAATCATGCACTACCTCTCTTTGTTCCCAATTCCTAAAATTTTACCCAAAAACTCCATAATAAATATCCCAAACAAAAATTACTCAAAACAAGGTAAAAGAGTACCTGTAAATGAGCCTAGTACATCTCCAAAAAAGTTCAAGATCTTATAATCTCCTCACATTATAACTGATCATCCTCGAGTTTCACTCCCATGAATCCCTCAAATTCTAAGTCAAAAATATCGGGCCATTGATTCCTCATATCTGCTTATGTCTCCCATATTTCCTCATAAACACAGCCATGCTTCTATAATACATGAATTATTGGCATGGTCTTTCCCCACAACACTTTCTCACTATGATCCAACACATATATTGGATGATCCTTAAAGGATGAATCTATCTCAAGCTCAATATAATCCAAATCAATCACATGAGAAGAGTCATGGTCATACTGCTGGATCTATGATGCATGAAAAATAACATGCATAGCATTATAGATCTATGGAAGTGTCAATTGGTACACCACTGTCTCGATTCTCTATGCAACCTTAAATGGTCTAATGAACCTGGGTGCCAACTTTCCCTGTCGATGTATCCTATGGTGACCCAATCTAGGTGACACATAAAGGAATACATGATCACCCTCTACAAACTCTTTGGGTCTTTGACAACAATCTGCATATGACTCTTGTTTTCTCTAAGTCATAGCCATATGTTTTAGAATCAACTAAACCAACTCTAAAGTCTCCTATAAAAAAATCAGTCCCAAAAACTCTAACTCACTAACCTCCATCCAGCATAGAGGTGATATGTATGGCCTACCATAAATAGGAAAATATGGTGGTATCTGTATATTTTCTTGATGACTATTTTTATATGATAACCCCACCAAATATAATTGATTTTTCCAAGACCCACAAAAGTCTAGAAAACATGCTCATAGCATATCCTCAAGTTCCTAAATAGTACAATCTGATTGCCCATTAGTCTATGGGTGGAATTACGTACTCAGTAAAACCTATGTAATAAGAGACTTCTGCAACCCCTTCTAGAATCACAAAGTAAAACATAAACCATGGTCTAAAACTACAATTTGTGGTGCCTTGGGTAGATGGACTATCTCCCAAACATACAAGCCTCCCAACTAATCCACTGAGAAATTCTATCTTACTGGAAAGAAATATGATACCTTTGTCAAACATTCCCCAATCACCTGAATAGAATCATTATTTCAATGTTTCCTTGGGATACCCACCACAAAATCTATAGTAAAATCTTCCCAATTCTATTCTAGGATGGAAAATAGTTGCAGTAAACCACTAGGTCATTGATACTCATCCTTCACCTGTTGGAAGGTGTAGCACTATTTCACGAACCCTGTTATCTTCTTTTTCATGCCTTGATACTAAAACTATAGATGTAGGTCATGGTACATTTTGGTAACTCCTAGATTCATCGCCCAATTTGTGGCATGAAATTCAAACATCAACTCCTCCCACATGCTTGTAGGAATTAAAACCTGGTTCCCGAGATTGATGATATCATCCTCATCTATGGTCTAATATAAAGTTGACTCACCACCTTCAAGACTTTACCTTAAGGCCAAACATTATGGATCCTTATACTATTTGTCACTGATCTATCTCAAAAGTGTATACTTTACTAAAATAGATACAAGATTCATCTCTTCTTATCCCACCTAAACTAAAATATTCATCTCAACTAGTAAATTCATTAAATTTTACTCAACACTAGATTCCTAAACCACATGAGTCTGAGTTTTCCAACTTAAAGAATTAGAAACACTGTTTCCATTCCCGAGTATATATGTTAGCTCAAAATAAAATGACTGCATATACTCAAACCACCTTCACTGTTTAAGATTCAAATCTCTTTATGAAAACTTATACTTAAATCTCTTGTGATCAGTATACATAGTATACTTTTCACCCAACAGATAATGTCACCAACACTTCAAATCATAAACCACTACATCAAATTCAAGGTTGTGCATAGGGTAATTCCATTCATGTGGCCTCAACTCTCGAGACCCATACACCACAACTCGATCTCCCTATATCAACACTACTCCAAACCCTATCACAAAATTGTTAAAAAAACACTGTATACTACTCACTTGGATCGGGTAGGATCACAATTAGTGGTGTTATCAAGTGATTATTCAACTCGTGGATGGCATTCTCGCATGATTCCGACCATTAAAACTTTAATCCCTTTTTTATCAAGCCCAAAATAGATGATTCTAATCAAAAAAAGTCCTTGATGAAACTCTAATAATATCCAATTAATCCCAGAAATATATGGATATCGAAAACAATCTTGGGATGCTCCCAAGATACAACTACTTGAAACTTCTCTAGCTCAATGGAAACACCTTCCTCTGAGATGATGTGACCCAATAAGTGTACCTGATCAATCCAGAATTAACACTTTGATATCATTCCATATAGCTGATTCTCTCTCAGTATACTCAGGACGATGTCAAGTTGTTGGGAATGATCACCATGAGTCTTATAGTACACCAAGATGTCATCCACAAACACAAACACAAACTTATCTAGATAAAGATGGAATATTTTATTCTTCAAGTCCAAAAACATTTTTGGTGCATTCTTCAACTCGAAAGGCATCATGAAGAACTCATAAAGGCCATACTTACTTCTGAAAGTAGTCCTTGGTATATTAGATGGCCAAACTCCCAACTGATGATACCCTGGTCTCAAGTCAACCTTAGAGAAAACATAAAACCCTCTTAACTGCTCAAACATATCATCGATATGTGGAATAGGATATTGATTATTTACAGTCATCATTTTTAACTTTGGATAGTAAACACACAAGTGCAAAGTACCATCATCCTTCTTAGAAAATAAAACTGGAGAACACCGAGGCAACTTACTTAGATGGATAAATCCATTATCCTCTAACTCTTCTAGTTGAGTCTTTAGATCTTGAATCTCTATTGGTTCTATTATATATGGTGGAATATAAACTAGATCAAACCCTAGAATGAGTTTAATCATAAATTCCACATCTCTCTAAGGTGGCATCCCTGAGAATTATTTAGAAAACATAACATGAAACCAGTCCACTATGGGTGGAAATATATTTTTTTTCACTCCCCCGCCATCTAGAAATAGACTAGAAACCTGGGTGGTAAGCTTCTATAGTTGCTGATGAACTATCCCTACACGGCCCACATAGATATCCCATTCTCCATGGTGAATATGTTTTTCACCCTTAGGAGATGTAAAAGTCACTCTCCTATAGTAAAAAATCAATGTGGGATCGATACGATGCCAACCATTCCATACCCATTATTAATTTGAATCCAAAAATATAAAGTATGTACAGATCCCAACTAAAAAGATACTCCCCAACCTCGAGAGAATTCCCTTTTCAAAAACAGATGACTCTAGTTCATACTCCCAAAGGCATATCTATAATCAACACCCTACTCATGAACTCCATCGTCAGGCTCAAACCATTCAAAATTTTATTATAAATACAAGAATGAGAGGAATCCATATCAAATAAAAAAATTTCTATTTTAAAATTTATAAGAATATTACCTCTAACTATCGATGGTCCAACCTCGTTATCCACCAGTGTAGGCTGAATGTCATGAAGCTTTACTTCTCCTCTTCCCTGTGTTGCAGTATGAGCCTTCTGAGTAGAACCACTCCAATGATATGGGTTCTCTTTCTTAAAATCACCTCTTCCACTACCTCAACCACCATGGCTAGAAATACTCCAACTACCAGACTGATATGGTGTAGAAAATCCCCTCCCTACACTCTAATTCTACTTAGATTCCCCATAATTACCCTTTTGTCATAGGTTCTTGTATAACTTCTATAGATGTCACATCCTACCACAATATCCACACTCTACTAGTGGTCAGGGATAGTTACTACGATAGTGGTCTGTCCTACCGCACTAGTGGTAAAGAACTTGGGTAAGATCCTGAGTAACTAATCCAACCCCCTAGCTAACATTATAGTGGAAATTATTTATTCTATTGAAATATATACCTCTTTATTTTACAATATTCACCATTTATCTTACATTGGAAGCTTCCTTTAGGTTTCCCTCAGTTATGAGAGCCTGATCCACCACCTCAAAAAATTTATTTAATCGAAAGATGTTAACTTGGGACTTAATCTCAAATTTAAGTCCATACTGAAAATGCATAATCGTAGCTATCTCATACCCTATCGGTGTGGGATCAAAGAACAAAAAATCTATAAAGTGACCAGTATATTCCATCATGAACATACTCCCCTGAGTCAACCTTATTAACTCAGCTCCCCTCTCTAGCCTCAATATCTCTAGATAAAATTTATCTAGTAAATTCTCTAAAAATTCATTTCGTAACATACTATCATCTTGTTCGATTTGAGCCTAAACATCCCACCAACACCTCATTGGTCCTCGTAAAGATAATAATACAACTTAAACCTATTCTCAATAGGATTCTCCAAATTTTCAAGTATATTATGGATGGATTCAATCCAGAACTCTTCTACCTTAGGTCCACCCTCTCTGGTAAAAGTCAGAGGGTGTTGTAACTAAAACTCCTGCATCAGGCCATACATGATTTTCACAAATCGCTCTAGGTCACTCTCCATAAACTACATGAATAAAGAAAATTTATCATATAAATTCTCTTCTACTTCCTCACCCCGATCTATCGGCACCTCAGGTTCTACTACTATTAGAGCATCTCTAGACATAACCTCATCTCATCCTATCAATAAGAATAGTCATGGAGGAATATCTCTAAAATGAAAATAAAACACATATTAGGAAACATAAAACCACTTTAACATGTTTAATTAAGAGGGAAAATCACAATAAGGCACTATGAGTCCTTTCCCCAAACCTCCCCACGTGGTCAAAACTGAGGTGTTATCACCACCCTTAACCATCCTATATTTAGGTTATGGTTAAAACAGGGTAAGAACATTCTCAAAATCAATTTTCTCATTAAAAACCCATTTATTAAATTTTTTAATCATTTTAAAATTAACAATTTCATATTAGGCACCATTTTCTGCTCAATTTCACAAGAAAGGAAAAACAGTTCAATTTCAACAAATTACCCAAACCCCATTTTCTTGTGCATGCCTAAAATGATTCATGTAATAAAATATTCCTAAGCACCTAGAATGATTCATGCATACTGAAATCTCATTCCATTTTGGTCCATGATTCAAATCTCATAAAATCTCAACATCAATAATCACATCACACAACAATCACATCTCCCAATGTGAAATAGCATCCAACTATAACAGTAAATACTAATAACAACAATCCCTCCCTATGTACTTGGGTTTTACCTATTACATGGGTTAGATACTCCCATGAACAAGCTCATGACCAAGTTCTGACTCTTCCTAGTATCATTTCTACCTTCCCCAACTAGTAAGGAAAGAGAAAAGAAAAGAAAATTAAGCTCTCATACCTCTTTGTAATTTCCTAACTCAGGTTCCACACACTGGTTCAACGAGTCGGTTCACTTCGTGACCTCAATCAAACCTCCTTGTATGACAGAGGCTACTGGCTAGCTGCAAGATATCATATCAATCATATTTAGACTATACCCTCTTCATCATAGTAATAACATAGCATAAAATAAAACAGAATAAAAAAATGATATAACCATAATCAGAACAATACCAGTATCACATGATGACCAAAATAGGAAATACAATATCCAAAACTAAATATTAGATATTTTATACCAATTTGTGTCAAGTTTCATTAAGAAAAACCCAAAATAAATAATACACTAACTACTCTCAAGTGGGTCTCGGATCTAGGTTTTGTTCCCTTGTCCAAGCTCAATCCTGACTCATCCATCTACCATGGAGCCTTTACCCTTAACCTGTCTAAAAATCATGAAATTTATTCGGGTACCGATCAAGAAACCCAAGTAAGGTGTGATTACAACTTATTAGGCCACCGCCAATGGATTCTAAAACAATATCCAGACAGTAACCATGTATATAGTTGTATATATAATAAAATACAGGAAATAAAGTAAAATGTTTACACTTATTTAATTACTCAATATTTAGCCACATAGACCACCGGGTTCCCTAGGACACTCGAACTCTCAATACCTACTTTGGACTATGCTAGAGTCTGAACTATCCCCAAGGTATATAATATATCAGAATCCTATTATTACCATACATTATATCAATTAATATCATTTACAATTGGAACCATAGTCCAATGCCAACTCATGGGTGTAGAACATCATGTCTAACACCCTGTGGGTATTTTGAGCCTCAGTCCCTATCCCACACCTCAATAATCACTATGGGATTTTAAAGTAGCAGTCCATATCCCACACTCATTTATCAATATTTATCACAATGGTATTTTGATGTAGCTAACCATATCCCAAACATGAATATATTGAACCTAGCCATTTACACATACCATTACATTATTTTAAGAATAATTAAACATCAAATTACAATCTAAGGATTGTAAATTCTAGTGTCTTAGAGATTAGGTACATAATTAAACATCATGATCCCAAAATTAGAACATATTTTATTTAATATTAATAATGAGATCCTAAATTCCATTAAGCTCTTATAACTTCATAGGATAACCTGGGGAATAAAATAATAAAAGGGATGATCTAAAAATCCCAGTAAGTAAATAAGCATAGGAATAAAACATGGAACATGGGTGAAAATGAATAACATGATGACATAAAAGGCATGGAACAAGAATAAACATAAGGAAAAATAACATGTATCACATGGGAACATATAATCATGGAATCTTAGGAATGTGGAAACAACATAAAACATGGATTTATCATGATTCAATTATCATTGAACATGGAGGATCATGAGTTAAGGCTAACCACTAAGATCATTGGACATGGAGCATGAATCAAGGCTAACCACAAAGACCATTGCACATGACATGTCATGAGACTAAAAATTACCCAATGAATTGGAGATATATATAGTCACACCCATCATAACATGTTATTGAATATGTTTTCCACATAATAATCATACATAAGAAATCATACATAAACATAATGGATACCCATGGAAAGAATTGGGTATCATAATCATGTTAAAAAGAATATAAAAATGGAATATCACAATGGGGTCCATGAAAAGATGGATTTAAATAATAAATTAACATTTATAATGGAATATAGGAATATATCATGATAATTTAGGTAAAAATTAAGTGAAAACATGTAAAAATAGTGTTTAATAAACTTTATAAATAAAACATTTTAGTATAGTTTAAGGGAAACTTTCAAGATTCGTTAAAATTGAAAAGGAATAATTGTTTGTATAAAACCATAATTGAACCAATATATATTTTCATGATAAAATTTGTGATTTTATAAAAATAATATTGTATTAAAATATATTATGAATTTTTCTTGAAAATGTGTAAGAAATCATAAAGTTCCCTTGAATTGGGCTTTCTTATCGAGAAGAATTGAGAAGGGAACCTTTTTAAAACATGTATTTACCCATAAAATAAGGATGATACAACATGTATACATGATTTTATAACATATAAAAAGAATTTATAATAATTACATAAAAATAAATAAGAGTTACATTGGGTAAATATAGAGAAAATGTAACCCTAAGGAAGTATGGAGGTTCGAAAAGGATCACTTACCTTATGTCCAAAACGGTTTTGTACTTGATCCTAATTCCTCGAATAATAAAATTATATTAATTAATTAATAATTAAATAACATTTTATACATATAATTTATTCATTATAATTTTATTAAGTTCATTTTTGGCCTTTTTATGAGTTATAGTGTTCAATTTCATTGTCCTGGAGTGCTTGTTTTCTTAGTTTTCATGATCAGTTTGCTTGGATATGAGTATAGAAGTTCATGTTGAATGAGGATAATTATATAGGATTGAAATTATAAATTATTAATGAAAAAAAAAATTAATTGGCATTATATATTATTATTTTTCATATATGAGGATGAATCATTAGATAACATGTCAATGATAATCATTTGGATTAATTTTAGTGATTTTTGATCACAATGAACTCGTTTTGTTCTATTATTTAATATCATGTAAATATAATGGTTAAAGAACATTAAATAAGATATAAAACATATATTATAATATTTTTCAAATATAAAAATTATTTTATGTCCAACCTTGAATATGGTAATAGAAATTGAAAAATTTTAATCCTTGAATGTGATAAATTAACACATCACGAACGATGTTTTCATTTTTTAAACAAGAAGAGAGAGGAAATAATTGTTGACCATAAACATAATAAAATTCCATTATATTTAAGTTACTAGATTTATCATTCCATTTTTATGAGGGGATATGAGGAAAGAATAAAAAAATAAAGAACTTGAAAAGAAAATAAAATAAAAGAAAAGAGGAATTTAACTCTTGAATTTCTCCTCCTTGAGAGCCTCCTTAGAGAAAAGGTGTTGTTCTTTTGATGAGACTAGGAGATCCTGGGCATGGATAAGAAGTTTAGTAAGATTATTGGGTAGATTTTGGAAAAGTATAAAATCTTGGAAGGTGTGATGATAAGAGGTGGTGAGGGGTGGTATTTATAGTGGAAGGGAGCGGTGTTTTCTCATTATTTTATTAATTAGTTTATTATTTTACTCAAGATAAGAAATTTTGAGGATTATGGTGACTAAATATATTAATTATTTAATGTGAGTTCTAACCAATGGTCACTTTCATCACCCATGACTCAATCATGACTCAAAAATTCATTTATTTACTTATACTATAAATTGATGTATTTCCCTATTCACTAAAAATCAAGTTTTTCAGAAAAATCCCAAAAATTCACCCTAACCATTTATCAAAATTAATAATTCAAAAATGAACTCTATTTTATGAAATTAATATTATAATTATTATTAAATAATTTTTTAATTAAAATCATCATTTACTTAGAAAATACCAATTTTAATATTATAACTGATTTTATAACACTTTGAAATTTTAATTAAGGTCTCATAAAATTATATTATAATAATAAGATAAAAAAATATTAATTTATGAATATATTATATTAAAATAAATTTTATTTTAAATTAGAAAATTAATCATTAAATTATAATTAAATATTTATGACTTATAAAATACCAACACTTAATTGATAATTTTTAAACAATTTATTTACTTAAAATATGATATAATTATATCATATTTTCATTTATAAGATACCCAAATTTTATTTATACCTTCATAGGTAAGGTTTAGTATTCTTATTGGTTGGTTTACTATTCATAATGGTCACATTACTATTCCAATGGTCAAGTTACTATTTCATCAGTATAGATTCCTTAAATTATATAAATACTTCTTATTTAATTCATTCTTCATTTATAAAGTTTATATCATGTTATTTTTGTGATTTAAGTTGATTTATGATATATATAAAAATTATAATATGGTAATTTTCATTGATAAAATTTTAGGTCATTACATTCTTCCCCCTTTATGAAATTTTTCCATTGAAATTTCGTTTTACATACTAAGTTAAAAACATGTGTTGGTACTTATAGTTCATCACTTACTTATGTTACCATGTTTCCTATTTGTAATTATGGTTCCACCATAATACTTTGACCAGGTTAGTAGTATTGTTACGTAGAACTTTATCTCTATGATCCAAGATCTTCAATGGATACTCCTTGTATGAGATATCACTTTCCAACCATACCACCTCTAAATTTAGTACATGTTAAGGAGTCGGTATTTACTTCCTAAATAAAAATACATGGAATATACCATGTACTTGAGACATGGTTGGTAGAAGTCCTAGTCAATAGACCACTGATCTGACAGGATCAAGGATCTTGAAGGTGTTGATGTACCTAGGACTTAACTCTCCTTTCTTTACAAATCTCATGATACTTTTTTGTGGAGAATTGTGGAGGAATATATTGTCTCTAACTTTAAACTCAAGGCCTCTTCAATGATTGTCTGCATAATTATTTTGTTGACTTGGGGTTTCCTTGATGTGTTGTTGAATTTTTTTCACTTTTTCCACCATTTCTTCAACCAGTTTAGGTCCTAACAGCTTACATTCACTAACCTCATCCTAGTATGAAATTATTCTACAAATTTTCCCAAAAATGGATTCGTATGGAGCCATTTGGATGCTTGAGTGGAAACTGTTATTGTATGAGAATTAAACCTATGGAAGATGTTGGTCTCATCCTCCTTTGAAGTTCGTAGAACATGATCTCGAAAAGTATTCTAGTTTCTCAATAGTCCGCTAAGATTGGACATCAGTTTGAGGATGATAGGTCATAGTGAAGTTTAGCTTGGTGCTTAGAACATATTGAATACTTTTCCAGAACTTAGAGGTGAATCTCAAATATTGATTGGATATAATCAATAGTGGTACTCCATGAAGGCTTACCACTTATTTGATGTATATATGTGAAATTTGATCCAATTAAAAGTCCTCTCTAATTTCAAAAAAGTTAGTTGTCTTTGTAAGACAATCCACTACAATCCATATAGCATTTTTTTCTTTGGATGTATTTGGAATTACAATGACAAAGTCCATGGTAATATTATCCAACATCCATGTTGGTATGGGTAGTGGCTGTATAATCCCCTAATACTTTTTTCTTTAATCCTTTACCTACTAACATACCATGCACTTTGATGTATATTAAGTGATCGCATTATTCATATTTTCACACCAATAGTTATCTCAAAGATATCAATACATCTTTGTGATACATGGATGAATAGAGAATGTTGAGCTTTGTGTTTCATTTAGAATATCCTTATTTATCTATGGAATAGATAGTGAACATAGTGGTTAACCAAATCATACAACTCATTCCTCATCAGTTTTAAACTTTGATGATTTGTCATTTCTCATAGCTTCCACCTTATTCTGGATTTCTACATCATTCCTTTGAGAATCCTTTATTTTATCCATAAGTGATGGTTTAGAAATAATTTGATAAAGGATTGATGGTGTTACTTATTTAATGATTCTTATGTCTATCCATTAAAAATATAAGAAGATTGGATCCTTCTCAATTCTCATCATTGATAAAGACGCGGGATCTTTTATACTTAATGCATCCAGTACCTTATTTTCCTTACCATGATAGTAGTGAATTAATCAGTAATAATCCTTGATGATCTCTATCATATATTAATCGTCTTCTATGTGAATATATATTTGAGATTCTTGTGATCAGTATATATCTCACACATCTTCCCATAGAGATAATGTTTCCATATTTTCAACATAAATATCACAACTGCCAACTCCAGATCATGTGTGGGATAGTTTTTCTCATGAATTCTAAAATTACTTGACATATAGGCAATAACTTTATCATTTTTCATTAGTACACCACCTAATCCCTTCTTTAAAGCATCACTATACACCATAAAGAGTTCCCCAATTTTTGGAAGTGTGAGTACTGGTGCAGTGATAAGATTCTTCTTTAACTCTTGGAAGGTATCTTCACATTTAGTGGTCCATACAAACTTTACTCCCTTATAAGTAATCTTGGTTAGTGGGATTTAAAATTATGATAAGTTATACACAAATCATTAGTAATACCCTATTAGACTAAGGAAACTACAGATCCCCATTACAGATGTTGGATTGGTCCACTCTTCGATTGCCTTTGTCTTAGAAGGGCCTATAGATATTCCTTTACTAGATATAACATTCCCCAAAAATGATACTTCCTCCATCTAGAACTCAAATTTACTATAATTTTCATAAATTTTATCCCTTAAAAATGTCTTCAACGTAGTATTAAAATTCTCTTCATGCTCCTCCTTACTATTAGATTATATTATAATATCATCAATAAAGACTACCAAAAATTTGTTGAGGTAATCTATAAATAATATATTCATTAAATCCATGAATATTTTTGAATAATTAGTGAGTCCAAATGGAATCACTATGAACTAATAGTTTCCATACCTCATTTAAAAGGTATTCTTGGGAATATCTTCCTTCCACACCTTTAATTAGTGATATCCCAACCGAAGGTCCACCTTAAATAAATAACTAGATCCACACAGCTGATCAAACAAGTAATCTATTTTAGTGGAAGGGGATACTTGTTATTTATCATGATTTTATTGATCTCATGATAATAAATTCAAAGGCACATTGATCCATCCATCTTCTTGACAAAGAGGACTTGTTCACCCTATGGTGAATCACTAAAGCATATAAAACCCTTGTCTAGATTCTCCTGTAACTGGTTCTTCATTTCTTCCAGCTCAATGGTGGACATTCTATA
The DNA here is from genome assembly GCA_963277665.1 of Viscum album. NCBI lineage: Eukaryota > Viridiplantae > Streptophyta > Magnoliopsida > Santalales > Viscaceae > Viscum > Viscum album. Next base: position 1,963,842,273 of record OY728152.1, read on the forward strand.
AGTTTTATTTGATATAGGAAAAGATATAGGATTCGTTTAATTAATAAATCAGCCTCTAGATTAGGAGGAAGACTAAGAAACACTCTTTAGGGAACACATCAGTGTAGTCCCTCATAATAGGCATGTATTTGAGCCTGATTCTCTCCTTTACCTCAATCATTTGAGCTAGATATTATTTCTCATAAGGAAGTAATATCCACACTTGAGACAATGATTCTAAAAGAGATTCATCCTCCAATTTACACTTGTATATAATTGTATGAGGCTTCAGGATGTGAAGTGTAATCTCCCTTTCCCAAGATTTGATGTTGTCTTTATATAAAGATAGTCAATCCATGCCCAAAATAGCATCAAACTCCACGAAAGGAAGTATGAAATGATTTTATGGGAGGTTTATTCAATAAAAATTAACTAGGGAGGAGTTATAAACTTTGTATTTAAAAATTTCCTCATTTTCTGTTCTTATAGAAAACTCAACCTCCATATTTTGAGTTGGTGTTTCAATAGTTCTACTAAACTTGAAAGATATGAAGGAATGTGTAGAACCATAATCAAATAGTATGTTCACTATTCTTGAATGAATAATCAGTGTACCTATCACCACAACATTTTTAGGCTCCACTTCAGCAGTAGTGATAGCATATTCCCTTCCTTTCTACCTTGGAGATATTTGTTGTTGGTTGCCTCCAAAAACCCTTGGCTTAGGGAAATTGTTCACATAATGCCCATGTTCCGTGTGGTTGTAACACTGCACTATAGGATGAGGGTTGATTTGAACCTTCCTTTCTACTTCCACATTAGTGGGATTCTTTATATCCATTCGACAATTATTAGTCATATACCCCATTCTTCTACATTTGAAGCATTTTCCAGTTCCCTTTAGATAGTTCCTAGGATGCTACTTCCCACAATTTTGACACTTGTGATATTGTGTTTTCTTTCCATCATGGGATTTATCTATTGATCCACCCATAATAGACACCATTTTCATCTTTTTTTCACAAGTTCCATGAGACCACTGAGAGTATCCAGTCTCCATTTCAACCTTAAGGGCACAACGGAAAATCTATTCGTTTCTATCAAAGTCTTGATTCACCAATGCTTTTTTTAGACTTGGATTTATTCTGCTAAAGAAGTGATCCACCTTAATTTTTATTTTCATGAAAAAGAAAGAGGAATATCATTCAAGAATTATGAATTTTACCTTATACTCCCTAATAGAATTGTCTTCCTTCTACTTAAGTCAGATGAATTCCCTTTTCATCTTTAGATGGAGGGTTCGGGGAAGATATTTATTGAAAAATATTTTTCTTGAAATATTACCATTATATGGAATCAATTTCCTCCTTAGACTTTGTTTTTTTATCAATTTACACCACTGATCAGATTCCCCCGTCAAAGTGATAGACTTCCAGCACAAATTTATCTTCTTCTGAGCACTGGAGGATAGAGAATATCTTTTCAATGGAGTTAATCAATAGTTTCGTGAGGAGGGGATCAGAAGATCTACTAAACATGGGAGAAATTTTTTGCATGAAGTATTCTATAGAAACATTATATATTTAAGGATAAGGATGGTGTTCCACATGATTCAAGTTATTATTCATAACTTGATTCGGTTGAGAAAGTACTATAATGAAGTTTTGAGCACTTGTTCCCATCATATTTGGCATATCATTAGGAAAATATTCACATTTCCTACCACATTTATTGTTGGAATGAGTTTTTCTATTCCCATACATTAACTAAGAAAAATAAAGTATAATTAGGGGTCTTGAATACTTAACTAATAAGCATAAAAAGGAAACTTTAAACATAAAAGGATAAACATATAAATGAAAAATATATCCAAACTTGTGATTTCCTAGGTTTCAATATAGGTTATCTATGATTTGTCTCATAAGATATATTCTTATGGGAATTTTTTATTACCTTAATAATGGCTTGTAATGAGATTATGAATTTAACAAAGAATATCCCCCAGGAGTGTCAAATTAGGTGCGTAATATGGCTTGTTGTCATGTATTGGGTTACCCCGAGTCAGGATTAGAACACCTTGTCAAATTTGTTACTCCTAGGTACATTTGTGCTAGAATGAAAACCACTTGTAGTATCCATACAGGTATGTATTTTCTTAATAAACCACTTACTCTATATTAACCAAAATATAGAGATGTTTTATCATACTTAGTCTTATCCCTCAGGTTATTACTAAATTGATATATTCCTAGTCTCCAAAAATAACTAGACCTTCCTTTGATACCAATTATACTGATCCTATTCTTTTATACATATCATTACATTATTTTAAGAAAGATTAACTGTCAATTTAAAATACAAGGATCATAAATTCTAGTGTCTTGGAGATCAGGTATACAATTAAACAACATGATCCCAAAATAAGAACATATTTTATTTAATCTTCGTAATGAGATCCTAACTTCCATTAAGCTCCTATAACTTTATAGGATAACCTAAGGAATACATAAAATAAAATGGATGATCTAAAAATCCCATAAAGAAAATAATCATAGGAATAAAACATAGCTCAAGGGTTATAATGCATAACATGGTGATATAAAAGGAATAGAATATGAATAAACATAATGAAGAATAGCATGTATCACATGGGAACATATAATCATGGAATCATAGGAATTTTATAGAAACATAAAACATGACTTTAGCATGAGTCAATGCTCATTTCACATATAGGATCCCGAGTCAAGGCTAACCACCGAGACTATTGCACATGAAATCTCATGAGACTAAACATGACCCAATTAATTATATGGCTATCTAGGAACACCCATAATAACATTCTCATGAATATTTTTTCCACATAAATAATCATACATAAGTAATCATACATAAAGATAAGGTTTACCCATGGAAATAATTCGGTATCATAATCGTGTAAAAAATGCATATCAAAAGGGAATATCATAATGGTTCCCATGAATTGATGGATTTAAATAACATGTGGATATTAATAAAGGAATATATGAATATATCATGACAATTTATTTCAAACTAAAGTAAAAACATGTAAAAATAGTGTTTAAGAAACTTTAGAAATAAAAAAATTTAGTATGATTTAAGGGAAACTTTCAAGATTCTTTAAAATGGAAAAGGAATAATTGTTTGTATAAAACCAGAATTGAACCAATATAGTTTTTAATGATAAAATTTATGATTTTATATAAATAATGGTGTCATAAAAAAGATTATTAAATACACATTAAAATGGGTAAGAAATCGGAAATTTCCAGCGAATCAAGCTTGCTTATCGGGAAGAATTGAGAAGGGAACCTTTTTAAAACATGTATTTACCCATAAAATTAGGATAATGAGACATGAATACATGATTTTAGAACATATAAATATAATTTAGAAGAATTATATAAAAATAAATAATATTTACATTGGGTAAATAGATAGAAAACATAACCTAAAAGAAATATAGAGGTTCGGAAAGGATCCCTTACCTTATATCTGAAACGGTTATGCACTCGATCTTAATATCTTGAATAATAAAATTATATTAATTAATTAATAATTAAAGAAAATTTTATATGTTTAATTTATTTATTTCAATTTTATTAAGTTCATTTATGGCCTTTTTAATGTGTTATAGTGTTCAGTTTCATCATTCGAGGGTGTTCGTTTTCTTAGTTTTCATGATCAGTTTGCTTGGATATGAGTATAGAAGTTCATGTAGAATGTTTATAATTCTACAGGATTGAAATTATAAATTATTAATGAAAAAATAGAAGTTTAATTGGTATTTTATATTAATATTTTTTATACATGAGGATTAATCATTAGATAACATGTTAATGATAATCATTTGGATTAATTTTAATGGATTTTTGATAACTACGAACTCGTTTCATTCTATTATTTAATATCATGTATATATAATGGTTCCAAAGAATTATATGAGATATAATAAATATATTATAATCTATTTCAACCATAAAAATTGTATTATGATAAGCCTTGAATACGGTAATAGAAATTGAAAACTTGTTGTCCTAGAATGTGATAAATTAACACATCACGGACGATGTTTTTTTAAACAAAAAGATAAGGGAAAGAATTATTGATGTATTATTCCATAAACATAATAAAATTCATGTATGTGTAACATAATGGATTTATAATTCCATTTTAATTATGGGTTATGTGATAGAATAAGAAAAGAAAGAACTTGAAAAGAAAATAAAAGAAAAGAAAAGAGGAATTTACCTCTTGAATTTCTCCTCCTTGAGAGCCTCGTTAGGGAAAAGGTTTTAGTCTTTTGACGAGACCAATATATCCTAGATGTGGGGAAGAGTTTTGGGAATATTATTGGGAAGAATTTTTAAAATCTAAAATCTTTAATGGTGTGAGGAGAAGAGGTGGTGAGAGGTGGTATTTATAGTGGAAGAGAATGGTGTTTTTTCATTATTTTATTCATTAGTTTATTATTATTCTCAACACAAGAAATAGTGAGGATTGTTATGAATAAATATAGTAATTAGTGTATGTGATTTCAAAATAATGTTCACTTATATCACCCATGAGTCAATTATGACTCAAAAATTCATTTATTTACTTATACTGTAAATTACTGTATTTTATTATTCACAAAAAAATCAAGTATTTCAGAAAAATACAAAACAAATCACCCTAAAAATTTATTGAAATGCAGAATTCAAAAATTAACTCTATTTTATGAAAATAATTTTATAAATATGAGAATTTGTTTTAATTAAAATCATCATTTAATTGGAAAATACCAATTTTAAAATTATAACTGATTTTATAACACTTCAAAAAATTAATTAAGGTATCATAAATTTATCTTATAATCATAATATAAAAAATATTAATTTATGAATAAATTTTATACAAATAATTTTTCTTTTAAATCATAAAATTGTAATTAAATATTTATGAATTATAAAATACCAACACTTAATTAATAATTTTTGAAACATTTATTTACTTTAACTGTGATATAATTATCTCATATTTTAATTTATATGGCACCCAAATTTTATTTACACTTTCATTGGTAGAGTTACTATTCTTATTGGCTAATTTACTATTCATAATGGTCACATTACTATTCAAAAGGTCAAGCTGTTATTTCATCAATATAGATTCCTTAACTTCTATAAATACTTCTTATTTCATTCGTTATTCATTTATAAAGTTTATATTATGTTTGTTATGTGATTTAATGTGATTTTTACTACATAAAATAATTATAATAAGGGAGTTTTCATTTATAAAATTTTTTGTCATAACATGAATTTCAATATTTATCAATATGGGCTTTTGATGAAGTAGACCATGTCCCATGCACGATTATCACATATATCACAATATCTCAATTTCACATGTATCACAATAATCACTTTCACCCCAAAAACACATTAATTAATTCACCAATTAATTAATCCAATTTAACAATTTCATATTCATATCATTCCATTAATTAATTAAATGATTAATTAATCACATCAATCCCATTAATTAATTCAATAATTAATTAATCACATCAATTTCATTAATTAATTTAAAAATTAATTAATCAAACCCAATTCCTTTAATTAATTAATTAATTAATCTCATTCAATCAATTACATAATCACAAAAATATCCATTAACTAATTCAATAATTAATTAATCCAATTTAATCAATTATATAATCACAGAAATATCCATTAATAAATTAAACAATTAATTATTCCAATTTCAACAATCTCGATATCCTCAATTTCACAATACCTTAATTAATTAATTCACCAAATTAATCATTTCAATTTGAGAAACTCAATTTCTAATAATCTAATAGAAAATATTCAATTACATACACATAATTGAAATTATGACTTTTGGATTTGAATAATAGACCACCAACCACAAGATCATTGGTAAACGCTCACCAATGGAATTCCCTAATTTAAGCAGAATGATCAAGAATGTGATGAAGAATGATATCTAGATCTGAAACCTAGATCCAATATCAAACGAATCAAGATCCAACAAACCTAGATCTAGATCCATCAAAATAGAAGAAAAAATCCCCCAAAAGGACGAGAGAAACACATGAGAGAGGGAGGAAACCACAAAAGATTATAATCTCTTACTGGGAGGGGTGAATATCTTCAATCCATGCTTCGAATCATCAAAAATGGGGTTAAGATCCTTAGGAAATTTTCTGGGAGCCTCCAAAAATGATATGAATCAATAAGGACTGAGTTGGGTTGAATTGGGGTGAAGTGCATGGGGTTTGGGATTTTAAAACCTAATTTTCGGTTTAATTAAAAATGTGTGCACAGTTTTCTAGGTAGGAGCACATGGTTTTACAAACCATGTGACTTAACCATGAACCTCTTCTAGGGGGTGCATGATTTTTCCTAAGATGGTGAATGGTTTTAAAAACCATGTTCTAGCTATGTGAATCCCCTCTACTTGGATTCGTTATGTTTACAGGGTTGGGGTGCATGGTTTGGGAAAATAATGCACCAACTATGCAATGCCTCTCCTTGTTCCAAATTTCTCAAATTTCACTCAAAAACTCCCCAAGAAATAACCCAAAAAAAGTAATCAATGCAAGGAAAAAGAGTACCTATAAATTAACCCGAGATATCTTCAAAAAAGTTTAGGATCTTAGACTCATACAAATTTATGGTTCATGTGAAAATTTACCAGAAACATGATTTGGAACTAGAAGTGGTAATTTTTTCCTTGAATATATAGCGGAATTATATTTATGTGGAAAGGTGTGAAATATATACCAATCCTAAAATATTGGATTATATATTCACATAGAAATATTTGAATATACTCCAAAGTGGATAGTTATAACTGATTAAATATTATGCTTTCTCAATACATTACCACCCTAGGAAGAAAAACAATGTGGTTTGTGCTCTAAGTCGGAAAAACCATGCTATTTTTTTCATGATGAGGATTGAAAGAGATATAATACTTATGGATTTTTAGAATATATATCTTGAAATCATGAGTAATTGAGGGAAATAATATCATTCTCAGATAATGTTCAATCATCCATATATGTGAGGATTAAAGAGGAATACAAGGAATATGTGTAACTATAGAAGAAATTGAGAAATTTTCATGATTTCAAACATGATTGGTATGGAATGAAAAGGTTTATGAACTGATTATGTGTCCCATAAATACCATATTTGAAGGAGTTATTGGATAAATAACATAGTTCACCATTCGTTATTCATCCTAGGAGTATGAATATTTATAAATATTTGAAAGAGTATTTCTGTTTAGAAAAAATGGAAAGGGATATTACATAGTATTTATCTCAATGCTTGATATATCATTATGTTAAGTCTAAGAGATATAAATATAAGTGGATTTTACAACCATTACCCATACCATGATGAAAATTGGAAAACATAATCATGGATTTTGTCGTTAGGCTCCCCAAAACATCTAAAGTCCATATTTTTATTTGGGTTGTAGTCAATCGTCTAATCAAATCATCAAATTTCATTAAAATTAGGGAATATTTCACTCTTGATAAAATTTCCAGGGTATACATTAAGTGTTAAGGTTGTATGAATTACTAAATTCTATTATATTTTATCAAGATCTGAGGTTTATCTCAATGTTTGGGAGAAGTCTTTAGCAATGTTTTAATGAAAAGTTGAACATTATTCAAATTATAATCCTCAAATAAATTTTAAATCAGATAGTACTATTCAAACCCTTTAATATATATTGATATCATGTTCTATGGATATCAAAGGTGGTTGGGATAAACACCTTTCTCTAGTTTATTTTTCTTACAACAGTATATTTCACTCAAGAATTTAAATGTCTCATTAATAATATATCTATATAAGGGAGTTCAGAGCTTTAATTTGTTGGGATAAAGTTAGATAATGAAATATATTAGGACCTAACCTATCTTAGTAATTGAAAAATAAGGTTAGAACCATTTAGTATCACAATAGGGAAACTCAAAGTTGACCAAAAAGTTTTCCTAACCATATCCAGTATGATCTAGGGTTCAAAGTTTGTGATATGGTATTCCTATTAATATATCCTTGGAATAAGGTTATGATATTTTTAAAGGAGAACAACTTTATCCCTAGTTATATTGGTCCCTTCAAAATTATTGTTTATGTTGGTATGGTTGTTTATCTCTTAGAACTTCCACCAAATATCTCTCAAGTTCATGATATTTTCCATGTATCTATCCTTAGGATGTACATATTAGATCCTTCATATATACTGAACATAGAGGCCGAACCACTAGATCATGGTCTCTGTTATGAGGAAAAACTGGTAGAGATTTTTAATTGAGTAGAGAAAGTGTTTTAGAATAATACTACTCACCTGGTCAAAGTTTTTTAGTGAAACCATAAATTTAAGGAAACTACACAAGAACCCAAGAATTCGATGAGGTATAAGTTTCCCCATTTACTTGTATCAGAGTGATGAGTTTTTTAGGGTGAAATTATTATATATGGGTAGAATGTAACACATTTAGATTTTATGATATATTTTTCATTAAATAAATTTTATTTCTCTAATACCTTGTTTTACACATAACACCTAGTCTAAATGAACTATGCTTGAATGGCCTGAAGGCCTTCATTTTTTATTGATTTTTGATAACCCCCCTTTCAAGGGATGAGGGGGAACCCTTACAAGGCCCGTAGGCTCAGAGATTACATGGCTTGTAGGCTTAGGAGATTACATGACCCGAAGGTCTTAAAAAATTCAACCAGACTATCTACAAAGAACTGCCCCTCCCCAGCATCTGCATCTTGATAGTAGCTCTCCACCTTTGCATGATTTTATGGCTAGGATTCCCGTGCAAGCACAGGCTGATACTGATGGCATAGCCATACCCTCTCATTCTGACAATCCATTTGGCTCTGCTCTGGTGAGTGCACCTGCTCTGAATCCTCTTCTAGGGCTGCTCCTTTGTTGTAGTGTGTCTAGGGCCTACATTCATGCGGCCCAAAGGCCATGGGGTGGCCCTAAGGCCTTAAGGTGGCCCAAATTCCTTGATAATAAACTTTCCTGAAGGCCTTGGGTGGCCCTAAAGCCTTGCAGGACCCAAAGACCAAACCAGTGGCCCGAAGGCCCAGATGGATGAATAGTTCCGACTGCTATAGTACCAAACAGTACCTGCTAAAATGCTTCTATAGTGTTTCTACAGTAACCTGGAAATATGCCTCCACCCGGATTTTTATCTCGGGTCTCTTGGATGCACATAGCGAGTCCTCACCAACTGGGTTGAGGCTCTTGTTCCTAAACAAACTATGATATACTTTTAAAATATTATTTTTTAATGTGATAGTTATCGTATAGTTTTTAGATTGGAGGTTATTAATGGTACTAAACAAATTTGGAAAAATTATTTTTTACATATATATAAAATTACTTCATTGGTTTTCAATTGGATATAAATTAAAATAAAATTATTTGAAGGTAAAAGGAGATGTTTTTATAAAAAACTATTTTTATGCACACAATATATTTTTGTCATAATAAATCAAATTAATATATATTGATGAATTATTTTAATTAAATTTTTAGGTAATATATTCGATAAAATATTTTATCATTCATATAAGGTATTTTAATAGGAAAGGAATAAGAATAAATTCAGTTTTATTCTTAAAAATGCATTTTTCTAAAAATGGCCTTCTTGTATTTTCAACACTTATTTTAAAATTAGTTTATATATAAGATAAAAATTAAATAAAATAAAATTTATTCCATATTTATAATTATAATTTTAAAAAAAATTAATGAGGCCACCTTTTTTTCACAATGAATAGTAAAAATAGTAAACATTTGTTACTATGGTAAGAATTAAAATGAATTTACTAGGAGTTAAACTAATAGAAAATGAAAAAAAAGAAACTTAAAATTATAAAAATATTATTGTTTAAAGATATTTAGACCTTATATTTTTTTAAATTATAATTATTGGGCATTTTTTTACTTTCACAAAAAATTGGCTTTATATTATTTTATTCTTTTATGTAATTCCATGGGTATCCCTCCCCTCACTTATAAAAGGGAATTTCTTCTCCTATATTACTCACACAATTTAGAACTCTATCTTAGAAAATACCTACCTAAAAAATTTACTATATTCCTTCCCTTTATTATTTATCTCTTAGCCTTACCCTAAGACTGTCCTAAGAAGATTTAAGGTGTAAACCAAAGGAGGTCTCTCAAATAAGAGATAATTGCCTTTCCTGACTCTTTCAAAGTTTATTTTTTATTTTAATTCCTATAAATCTATTGTATACATCATAAAATAATTAATAAATATTCATAAATATAATTATATGTTATTATGATTATTCTACAACCATTTTTTATCTCCTTACCATCCATTGTAAGATGGTAATGTCGCTCATGTGTACGTGTGGACTACCACCTCTATGAAGTGATGTGATTCGTTTATCATTCCCTATTTAAATGGATGGTCATAAGGATATATTTAATTAATATATATATTATTTTTTATATAATTATGATAATATAATGATGAATTATTATTTACCTTTATTTTGTTACATATATCAAAAATTGAAAACATCACTTGTACATACGTACAAACTACCATCTCTATGAAGTGGGGTAATTATTTTTTATCACTAATTTATATGAATGGTTATAAAAGTGTATATAATTAATAAATATGATAATAATTTCATTATTAATATTATATATATTATAAAACCATGACAATGTTTTAATTACCCAAACCATTTAACTGAAACATGCATGGAAAACAGACCATTTTTCACCCGAATATTCATTTTAATGGATAAATTGTTAATAAATGGATAATTGAAAATTATAATGAATGATACATAGTAAGTTATATATGAATATGGTTATATAATATATGTATAATAAATATATATTTATTATATAGGATTTTTGAATGTAAATGAAGCAAGATGGTACTGAGGGTAAGGGTTTATGTTATAATCTCATTTCTTTTTGGGATTGTATATGAAAATTTTCCTTTGAGGGAAATTATATGGATATTATCCTTAAAATAAAAAAAATATTACTCTGGTTAACCTAGTATTTTTCAAGTAATATTACCATTATACTCTATTTCACTTAAAAATAACGAGAAAACGTTTTTAAGAAAAACCGACATTATTTCCTATTTAGTCGATGAACTTTTTCTTCCATATCCATGTTCTTTAAAAAATTAAGAACATTATTTTATATTATAAAATTATTATTTGAATTTATTTTTAACCATATTTTACTTTCCATTCTAATGTTTTAAAAATTAAATTTTATAATGATTTTTGAAGTTGTTATTTATGAGTTTTTACAAAAAATATGAAATAAATCTTTGATTTAATAATTACTACACAAATGAAATTTCCCACCATCATGAATATTATTTACATGGAAGATTAATATACATGTTTCCATGTTTATTTTAAAATAAAATATTTCCCTTAATATTCTACTAATTTATGATTTATTTAAATTTACTAAAATAAAATAGACATTTTCTATTGGTTTTCAAAGAATATTTTAAATACTTTTATAAAAGATATTTTTCATCTATGTCAAAATCCTTTAAGGATTTTTATGGTTCATTGGGGATATGATATTATGATTCCATATGCTTTTCAAGATAACTTATGATGATAATGATCTTATGATTATTACATGAAACCTATTTCTTTCTCATTGGTTAGTTAAGCTATGATGAGTTAATGAATGATTTTATGATACCATCCATTAACCTTATCTAGATGGATTATGATTATGTGATTATATGGTGTTTATAAAACCTGTTTATTTTCCATTATTTATGTTATAATGATATGATGAATTATTTATGATCTTACATCACAAATATCTATGTTTTTCATTATGTGATGGGTGGGCCCAAAATTATATTTTTTTCCAATTCATTAGGTAAAGAATGATATATCCTAAGATAATAAGGACTAGAATATAGAGTAAACCTAGTTAAGTAAGGTAATCTATCAACTATGATAGTCTTGGGAGAATACCTTGACTAAAGACATGGTGGTATGGGGAGTAAACTCGTTACACTATGATATCCTTGGAAGTGATAATTCATTAATGAAATAATTTTCGATGATTATGTGTTTAATAGAAATTTATGTCATATGATTATGATATTTTATCATGGATCATGGTTTATTATTTATGATTCCACACTCTTATGACTTATATATTTCTTTATGACAGAAACATATTCCATGATTCATGATTAAATATATTTTACTAATTGGGTATCACTTTATTATCTCCCATGTTTACCTTTACTGATCATCTAAGATAACCATTTCTTATGTTTCCATTTTCCACAGGTTATGAATAAATTTATTAAGTAGGAAATTTATAAGAAGGGTAATGTGAGATAAAAAAATATATGGGATGTGATGAAGATATTTTAGGAAATATGTTGATTATGTATCTAATTTACAAATACACTAAAAATTTATGATCATCGGGCTTGAATTATTATGAAATGTATTGAATATTCATCTAAAATGATGAAATATTTATTTATTTTATACTCTTGTTGACTCAAATTATCTAGAACATTTTCACATTAATTTTACACTGAATAACAATAAATATGTAATAATGTATTTATTAATATTCAAGACTTTGAAAATATTGTTAATCTAATGTACAAATTAGTTGTTTTGAGGGAATAAACTCTAATAATCCCCCACTTCCACTATATCTAACTTCTAATGACCTTTAATCCATTATTTCTCATATTATTTTCATTATTCTATTGATATAAATATTTATTCAATGGTTCTTACATTTTATCATCTATAGAAACTTTTTTTACTATGACCTCACCTCTCTGAGAAAAATCTCTCATGAGATGATACTTATAAAGTATGTTCTTTTTTCACATATATGACCTTAGATCCTTGGAAAGAACCACTATTTCATTATTATCACAACACAATGTGATGGGTTATTTATTAATAGTCACCACATAAAAGTCTTAAATGATGTTTTGTATATATAATTCTTCTTTAGAGACATCTGAATCCATAATATACTCAGACTCTGCTATGGTTTGCGTGGTCACTACTTTCTTTAATCTATTCCATATCACAACTCCTCAGTTGAGGGTGAAGACGTGTCTGGATTGTAATTTTAGATTATCCTAATCTATTTAAAAAATATCATTTGTTTTTTACCTAATAAATAGCTCTTCATATCCTCCATATACCAGGATCATATCCTTAGTACACCTTATATACTTTAGAATAGTCTTGACTTCCATCCAATGGTGGAATTCTGGGCCATCTTGATATTTTTTTATCATACTTAAGGTATTGGAAACATCATGCTTAGTTTATATCATGGGATACATGAATAAACCTATCACTGAAATGTATGATATCCTTGTCATCCTCTTTCTCTCCTCTTGTGTCTAAGGACCTATTTTTCAAATATATGTATGCCATATGGAATTGGGAATAATTACTTATTAATTTATTCTATACTAAATATATTTGGTATATTTTTAATGTATGTACCATGGATTATTCAAATCATCATCTCAGATATATCATGATGGTTATTGATACCAAAAATTTATGTCGCATCACCTTATCTTGTTATAGAGAACATGTGTTCAACCATGTCTTAATAAACTGTAAGACTGGAATTTAATTTCTAGTAAATAAAATTTCATTAACATATACTATTAGGAAATGTATTTCATTATCACTAAACTTATTATAGACACAAGTCTCACATTAATTCTTTATGAAACCAAATTCCCTTATGGATTCATCAAATTTAATGTTCCGTATCAAATTGAATGTTCAATGATCTAGATTCTTAATTCAACCCATAAATGGATCTCAAAAATAAATCATACCTTATTAGCACCTTTTGGAGTCTCTAACCCTTATTTTTGTTTTATATGGACATATTACAAAAGTTTCCCATTAAGGAATTCTATTTTGACATCCATTTTTTAAATATCATAATCATGTTAAGTATAATTCTAATATACTTTAATATAGAAACTAGTGAAAAGGTTTCAACGTAGTCAATGACTTGACATTATTTAAACCCTTTTGTAACCTATCTAAAGTTATAGGTATTGAATCTACCTTCCATGTATAGTTTCTTCTTGAATACCCACTTTCAACCAATAGGATTTAAATACACTATAGGATATACAAAAAACCAAACTTGGTTTTTCTATATGGAATCCATTTTTTAATTCATAGATTCTTTCCATCTAGAAGCTTTTTTGTCTCTTATTTCTTACTTATAGGACAAAAATTCATTATGATCAAATAATAATGAGTCATAATTCTTAGTAATAATAAAACTATATCTCTTTAATTCTCTAACCTTTATTGTGACCTATGTAGTTATTTCATCTCTATAACATCCTCTTCCATAGGTTTTTATGGAATCTATTCTTGTTCTAACTTCTATGTATCCTAATATTTTATTTCATCAAAGTATATCTTACTCTCGCAATAAAATTTAGAGATGTACCCCCCCTGTCAAGAAATTTTTAATATATATTAATGATGATTTTTTTATTTTAGGGGTAGTGTAGATAATATCCTATAGTTTCCTTAGGATGTCCTAAAAATATACACTTAGTTTCTCAGGGTGAATATTTGTTACCAGATATAGCCTTAAAAATGTTTCATAGACCCACACTAATATATGTGACAACACAAGATTATATATATAATAATTCCCATATGTAATACCATAAGTTTCTTTAGTTGAAATCCAGTTTATTATGTGTGTAGTTGTTTATAATTTGTATCACAAAAAGGATATTAAAAGACTTTCATAACTTATCATTGATCTCATCATGTCCAATAAGGTGTGGTTCCTCCTTTCACTAACACCATTCCATTTTGGTTTATAAGGAGTTAGTTAGGATAATATCACAAACTATTGTGATAATAAATGAAATCTTGGTTAATATATTCTTTTCCACAGTTCTGAGTAGAATTTTTTTATCTTATTACCAAGTTAATTCTCAATTTTATTGTTTTATGCATTGAATATCTCAAAGGAATCCTACTTATACCTCATTAGGTATATATATACATATCTATTAAAGTAATAAATAAACATTATGAAGTATTATAATCCACCCCTTTCTTAAATTATAAAATTCCACACACATATATACGACATAATTTGAGAATACCTATGTCCACTTCACCCATTACACTAGATGGTTCTTTGGTAATTTGACCTTGTAAACAATAATGACACTTACCAAGTGGTCTTAGTTCAAAATAATCTATATATACATCTCAATAGAATTTTTTCAAGTTCTTTTCATTTATATAACCTATTCAGTGATTCCATAGTTGGATATGAAATGAGTCATGTGTACTAGATTTTTTATTTATTTCCAACACTTCGTTTTAATATTCCAATACTTAAATACCATTATTTTGATGTTACATGCCATAAAATATTCTATATTTGTAAAATTAGAAACTTTTATTAAAAAAAATCAAAATAAACCCATTCATATCAATACTAGATACAAGAAAATGATACTTCTTGGCACACAATAACTGTTATTTCAAATGAAGATCAATATTTTTGTCAATGTGAGATAGAAGTCTTTGATATACATTACAATGGGTCTTACTCTATTAATAGCTTATAGATCCACCAAAACTTATGAAACTATTATAAATCTAATTATTCATATAACTAGATGAAAATTTGATCCTCACATGATACAATTAATACCAAATATGTAAATATAGAAATATTTCACTTGATAATCAAGAAACATTAATCTTCCCCTTACTTATGTTCAATAGTGTAGTTCTTCTTTCAGTGTCCATTTTTATATATACAAAATAGAAATAATCATGTCCCTTTTATTTCCCCTTGATCCTTATATTCTTGTAAGAATGATTCAAATAATATTTATACTTGGATTTATTGATAGATCTCTTCACCTGGACATTCCACTTATTCACTATAGGTATATAAGGATTTTCATGCTTCATGTCCTTATCTACCAAGTTAAGAAGAGTAAGGAGATCAAATAAAGGATTTAAAATGTTTTTTATATTAAAATTCAAAGAAAATATAGATAAACACTAATGGAGTGAATAAATTATGATATTTTTGTGTATTTTAGTGACCATATATAGTTCAACTAGTGCACCCTCTCCAAGTTTTCACATAAATAGTGACTTAGAGATCTTAAACCATTCATATTTATCTCTATCCAAAAAAAATATTATAGATATGGGAGACTGTAGAATATGTATCTGTGTTTTCATGTGACTTATGGAGTTCACTATACATAAATGAAAACATCAAAGACTAGATATAAAATACATCATTCAAGTGTTTTAAGTAGATAGAGATAACTTATTCAATCACCTCCTTAAAAGGAAGATTATAAATTAGATATTCTAGCATGTAAATCTTCCATTAATAATATAGTACAATACATAAGCACCTGTAATACTCCTATAAGCTACTTCCAATGAAGAAGTTTTTATTATCTAGTATAGATTATAGGGATATAAAATTCAATGAACTTGTTACCTTTTTACAACAAAATAAAATCAGAATTAATTAATTTATATTGATTACTAAAATATGTGAGATGAAATAATTATAAATATTTTGTTAGTTTCCCACTATTTTATAAAGTCTCAATAACCCTCTCTATTGAACATGGAATTTTTTTTTATATGGACATTATAATGTAAAAGATACATATTTACCTTCTCATAACCCAAACTATATCTATGAAAATCATAAAAGGTATTTAGGTAGCTATAATTTCCAACTGTTTAATATTAACTCCTTGATCCATTAAGTGGACTCCTCAATCCTGAAATTCTGAATCATATTTCCTCAACACTTGCCTCTAAATTTGTATTGAATAAAATATAGTTTTTAAATACAAAAAAAAATTGGTTAATTTGAATCATCATCTTTGTTTAGATTCTCCAATAATTAAAAGTTACCCAAACTATGGCTTGAACAACAATTTAACTATGAGTATATATTAACTCAAATGATAAAATTATTTCTACTTAATATTTACTTGATGTATTTTATTTATTATGCATAAATTTTCTTATTTTTATCTTTTACATGTCTTTTTAATATTATATAGACTTTGAATAATTAATTAACCATTTATTTGATAAAATAATTTATGAATATTCCATTTATCGTACTTTATCTTATATGTATTTTTATCTTAATCAATTTATGTGATATAGTTTAATCATCATATAAACATGCATCTTCAAAAAAAATAACCATTCTTTTGAAAAAATAGAATAAATAAAGTGACATGATCATGAGCTTTCTAATGGTTGATTTATTGAACGAATGAAAAATAAAACAATGACCCAAAATAAAAACTCCCTGAACCAGGAATAACTTGAGTTGAAACATTCCACCATCAACCTCTGTATCTTCCTGGTTGGTTTCACCTTCACCCGGGTTTTGAATCACCTCGTCTCATTGGATCTCTATCCTTTACAAGTTTTACTCACACCCAAGTTATGAGAACTAGGATTATAGGATATATA
This sequence comes from Viscum album, assembly GCA_963277665.1. Classification (NCBI taxonomy): domain Eukaryota; kingdom Viridiplantae; phylum Streptophyta; class Magnoliopsida; order Santalales; family Viscaceae; genus Viscum; species Viscum album. The sequence continues at coordinate 1,963,859,900 of OY728152.1, forward strand.
AAATAAAAAAGGGTATACATATCCTACATAATAATAGTGGGAAGGATTACACACAGGTCATAATATTTAATTTAATAAAACTTTATCACATATAAAACCCCATGAAAGAATATAAAATTAAATAAAAATACAACACATACATTGGTTGGTAAAACTCAGGATCACTCTTATATATGAAATAAAATCACTTTCATACATGTTAGTATACATTTCAAATCATTATTTTAATTTAAATTAATTTTCCATTAAATTAATTATTAATGATTGTTAGGTCCACAAGGCTCAATACCCTGAGAGGGGGGTGAATTAGGGTATGACTAATTTAAAATTAAAGCCCGTTCTAATCTTGTTTTTTTGTTAAGAAAAACACTCTTCTCTCCCTTTCTTGTTGCATAGTATAAACATAAAGTAAAGCAAGCACAGGACACAATAATTTTTACTTAGTTCACCAGTAAGGGCTACGTCTAAGGAGCATATGACAACTAGTTTTCGGTCATACCAAATTCCACTAAACTTCACTAGCTGTGGATTACAAGGTTCAGGCACAGTCACTCTGTCCCAAGCTCACTACCTTTACAAGGTTTAGGGTCAGTTCACTGCTTTCCCAAGGGTTACTCCCTATTTCTCTCTCTCTGGCTCACTGTCAGTGGAGAGGATCACCTTCTTCCTCTTCCTTCACTCACTGCTCTGGAAAGGATCCACTCATAGTTTATAGACCTGTAGGTCTCTTAATTTGCATGAAATAATGCATCTTATTCTATATGTAGATGCTCTGTTAAAGTCCAACTTTCACCCATAGATGAATAACTCTTTGCACCGAAGGTATCGGGCAAACTTCCAGCTTCCACGCAGCATGAAAACACTGCTGGAAAAACAAACTTACTTAGCGCGCAAGTCTAATTCAGCGCACAAGTATCGGCGTGCAAGTCACAACCGGCACGCAATTCTACCTTAGACACTTGTGTGACACAAGCTTCTGTAACTCCAAACTTGCGCAACTCACTTCCCTTTACACCCAAACCAATATTGGCATGCAACTAACAACAACCGCCCTTCTTCAAATCTGGCATGCAAGTCCCACTTGCGCGACACACCACTGCTTGCGCGACCACCACACATGCACGATGGGAGCTCTGATTCTTCAAAGTGTTGAAATCCGTTGAGAAATGAGGAGGGGTGGTCCAGTATTTATAGGCAATTTGACCACCTTGTGTGATGGTGTGCAAGTCTCCCTTCGGCGCGCAAGTCCCGGTGCGCAACTCTCTTCCCCTGCTAGTCACTTGCATGACCCACTTCTAAACTTGCGTGAACCTCTTTAGTTTTCCATATTTTGAAGTTCTAATATTGAAAAACAATAGGCGCACAATTTTCCAATCCTCCTAGGCACTGGCGCACAAGTCCTTTCACTTGGCGCGCAGGTCACCTACGCGACCAACTCAATACTCGCGCGACCCTTATCCCTTTTCCATATTTTGATGATCAGATCTTCAAAAACATATGGAATGAAAGTTTCATATCCTCCAAGACCTCGGCGCACAAGTCCCTTTTCCAAAAAAACTTTTCTTCATTTGTCAATTTTCAGACCCAAAAATTTGGCAAACACTGGAAAACGGCGCCACCTTATACTGTTCATTATGTACCGCCTCCAGATCATCTATTCCTTTGATGAAGTTCTTGAATCAAACATTGATCATTAACCACAGCTCTTTAACTCGACATTCCACCATGAGATCCTCTTTGTCCACAAATTTTTATGTCATTGTTTTCTTTGTCAACAATCACAACACAGATGTCCACTTTGTCAACAAACACAATCACCTCAAAAATGCTTCAATGATACCTTGATGGATTTTTTCCCAACAATATCCCCCTTTGGTTTTGTTGACAACTCTTCCATAAAAAGATACATCGTTAATTCTTCAGCTACCATTTTCCTTTTGCGATTCTGATAGCGATCAAGGATTTACTCAACACATACTCTAAGCCCACATGAGCAATTCTCGGTGTGAGAAACAAGAGTAAATGAAAATTTCATCAATGAATCACTTCATCTCTTACACCCATTATTGACACCAAAATGATACCAATTTTCACCAAACTGATACCAATTTTTTGAAATATTCTACCAACACCACTCATCTGCTTTTATCATGATCCTCAGTTGTCATGATATCTATTCTTTGATCGATCACTTCTAGCATCATCAGATTTAATACTATCTCCCTTTCAGCTCACAGCTTCAACTCTTGTCAACTTCAAAACCTCTTTAGCCCTATTTCTTGTGTTGTCCAAGCTAAGCTATAGCTAAGCACATTCAACTAGCTTCAGCTCCCCCTATCTGGATGATCTACCTGTCAACTTCTCCCCATATCATTCATGATTTATCAAATAGCCATGTTGTCTACCCCTTGAACAATCACAATTTTCTCCCCCTTTGTCAACAAACCCAAAGGTCACTCCTTTGCAGTCTGTAACAGAGTAGAGAACACATCATCACATTAGGGAAAAACACATCATACCTCGAGGAGAGGGGGGGACCCACATCCACACTATTTAAAGTGCGGGGAGTTGACCGAACTCCCAAAGACAGTCGATGCCTTTCAAACGCTTCCTTGGGTAAGGCCTTTGTCAGAATGTCTGCAACCTGTAGCTCTGTATGCACATACTCCAACTTCACGATTCCCTGCTCAACCTTCTCCTTGATAAAATGATACATTATCTCAATTTTCTTTGTCCTTGAGTGATGGACGGGATTTTTACTAAGATTTATAGAACTTGAGTTATCACACTGGATTCTGATCAGAGACTTCACTTCAGCTCCCATATCTTCAAGCTGCTGCTTCATCCACAATAATTGTGTGCATGCTTGAGTGGCCTCAATATACTCAGCTTCTGCGGTGCTCAATGAAATGCAATATTGCTTCTTTCTTATCCAAGAAATACACAATCCACCAAGATAGAATGCACCACCTGACGTTGATTTTCTATCATTCGTTGAACCGGCCCGGTCTGCATCAGTATATCCCAATAACTCTGTCTGAGATTTTTCAGTATATGTCAATCTGAAATCCATTATGCCCTAGATATACCAAAGTATTCTTTTCACTGCAAGCATGTGGCTTTCCTTGGGATTACTCTGATATCTTGATGCTTGGCATGTGGCGAAAACAATATCAGGCCTTGTTGCGATCAAGTACAGCAAGCTCCCAATAATTTTTCTGTATTCAGTAATATTAACTGTCTTTCCATCCTCATCTTTTGATAATTTCATCTGGGTAGCAACTAGAGTCTTCATCTCCTTGGAATTCTCCATTACAAACCTTCTCAGAACCTCCTTGGTGTATTTGGATTAAGAAATGAAAGTTCCATTACTTCCTTGTGTCACCTGTAAGCCAAGGAAAAATGCTAGCTCTCCAATCATTGAAATTTCAAACTCATTTTTCATGAATTCGGAGAACTGTCTGCAATGATCTTCATCTGATCCGACAAATATTATGTCATCGACATAAACCAATGCCATCATCTTTGATTACTGTTGTTACTAAAATAGAGATTGTAATCAACTCCCCCACGCTGGAAACCAAGCTTCTTCAAGTACTGATCAAGCCTTGAGTATCATGCCCTTGGTGCTTGTTTCAGCCCATAAAACACCTTCTTCAGCCTGAAAACTTTATTCACATCATCTTGAATGAGAAAATCATATGGCTGCTCAATATAAACCTCCTCTTCTAGAACACCATTTAGGAATGCGGATTTGACATCCATCTGGAACACTTTGAACTTTCTTTTCACTGTTATGGCCAAAAATAGTCTGATTGTCTCCAGCCATACAACCGGTGCAAATGTCTCATCAAAATCTATTCCCTCTATCTAGGAGTATCCCTTGCACACCAGTTGTGCTTTGTTCCGAATCACTATGTCATCTTCATTCATCTTTTTGTGATAGACCCATTTAGTCCCGATGACATTCTTGTTTGATGGCCTCGAAACAATCTCCCACATCTGGTTCTTCTCAATTTGATCAAGCTCTTCATTCATAGCCTGAACCCAATTTTCATCTTCAGCTGCATCAGAAAAACATTTTGGCTCAACCTAAGATAAAAACAATGTTTTCTGTAATGATTTCATTATTTGAGTCTGAACTAAAGCTGTCTGATCACCAATGATATTTTTCCTATCAATTTCAACTCGACTCTTTGGCTTCCTTGCAGATACAGACTTGACACTTTCTTGTTCATCATCAGTATCTTCTTCTGAGTCAGCCTCTTCCACTTCTACTCCCCCTGTGTTTCTTACCTCATCATCACTTTCATCCAGAAACTGTTCACTGGGTCATTGAGCATTCTGTTCATTTTCAACTATAGTGACATCATTGCTCTCAACAATTTTTTCCAGCCTTTTGTTGAAGCATTTATATTCTTTTCTTTTCCCTGAGTAGCCAATTAATATCCCCTCATCTCCTTGTGACTCAAACTTCCTGTGATTTTCTTCATTGAGTATGAAACACTTACTTCCAAATATTCAAAAATATTTCAATGTTGGCTTCTTTCCGTACCACATTTCATACAGAGTCTTCCCTTTCTTCGGACACAACAGAGACCTTTTTGAAATATAGACCGATGTCAAAACTGCTTCCTTCCAAAATTTCTCTGGTAGGTCCTTTTCAATAAGCATCGTTCTGACCATATTGTTGATGATCTGATTTCTCCTTTCAAAAACTCCATTATGTTAGAGAGTTATCACTGAAGAAACTTGATTCCTTATCCCGTGTTTCTTGAGATAGTCTTCCACTTGACTGTTTTTGAATTTTGTACCGTTATCTGTACGAAACTTCAAAATTTTATGCCCAAGAATCCTTTCTAATTCCCTCCTATAATGCTTGATATAACTGAACACTTCTGTATTATAGGTAATGAAAAATACCCAAGCCATTCTTCTATAATCATCAGTGAAAAATATATAGTACCTTTTCCCATTTATGGCTCGTGGTGAGATAGGTCCACATACATCATCATGCACCAATTCAAGCACTCTGGTTGATTTCTGTTCCTTTGGCCTATATTTCTTTCTGATGATCTTCCCTTGTTGAAAAGCATCGCATGTATGAGTACAATCATGTGATATTTTGGGAAGGTCTCTAGCAGCATCACATTTTACCAGATCTTCCATGGATGGTTGACAGAGGGGACCAAGTCGCTTATGCCACAACTGTTTTTCTTCCTCTCTAGATAAAAGGCACATATCTTCTTCCCCACTTACAAGGTAAATATTTTCCTTTGCCCTTTTTCCTTGTAGAACAAATGCTCCATCTTTTTTTTTCACAACACACATCTTCTTGGTAAATCGGATAGAGTGCCCAGAGTCACATAATTGACTAAAACTGAGTAATTTATGACTAAGAACCTCTACTACCAAGACATCAGCACATTTCATTTCTTTTCCCCCAAATTTAGCCTTTCTGGAACTAACAATCTTCAGCCCTTCATCATTCCCAAACTTGAAAACTCCTTCTTTGTCATATTTTATTCCTGTAATGAGATCCTTGTTCCCTGTAATATGGGATGTGTAACCACTGTCAAGGATCCATATTCCTAAACGATCTAAAGCTTTAAGGGCAATTTCCACAACTACAGCCTTTTCTTCCTTTTTCTTTTCGATCCATGTCTTCGACTTCACACTCGGTGTGGTTTGGATAACTTGATATTACATAGAGTGTGATGGACCAGCTTCATCTTGCAATGCTACAAATCTATTTTTCACTTTTAACTCACCTGTTGGTTTATTGATCTACTGCTTGTGAACATTTTGATTTTTATTTGGAACATTCCTCTGTATGGTTGAATTGCAGTACCTAGCCATGTGCTCAAATCCTCCGCACCAAAAACAGTGTCCTTCGAAATATGTTCTGGAGAACCATTCTCTATTTGACTTCCACCTTTGTTCTTATTCCCTTTGATATCTATTGGCTATGGAACACACATACTGTGAATGTACCATCTTCCTACAGCAATAACACATGATATATGGTGCATTCCTTTGTGGTACTTCAGCACTACGAGTTTCCCCTTGGGATATTTGAATATTCCAATTATTCTTTGTGCTTAAATCAACTTTCAATCTTGGGACTGGTGCTTGCGGTCTGACTTCAATTATCACGGATTTTTGTTTCTGATTAATCCCTAAAATAGCCTTAACGTCTGAGCTCAATTGATGCTTCTTCCCTGCTTAACTATTAGGCTCCTATTTCATCTTTTCAGTCTTCGTAATAACCTACTTTCCCAAGAATGTGTTAGGAATTAGAGGTTTTTCCTAGTCTTTGACTTTTCTCTGCAGATTGACAACTTCCTCTTAAAGATCTTCGATACACTTGACGTGATCTTTCAATTTTCCACTCACGCCATCGATCTCCCTTTTTTGTTCTTCAATCTTAAGATTATTCTAATCAACCTTTTCTCTGCTCTCTGGCCTCAAAGACTTAAGATTTTCTATTTATTTTACTAGCTCGAACTTCTCTTCTTCATGTTGTTGCATGTAGAGTTTGGAATTATGTACCACCTTGTTGGCTTTCTTTTTTTTCTCTCTCCAAATATCTATCTATTCAATAGATGCTTCTAATTCAGCTTCCATATCAACTCTCCCTTCAATTTATTCTTCTTCTTCATCAGCGTTAGTTTCTTCCTTTTCTTGAGCACTACAGACAACAGCCACCATTTCATTTTGTCCATGATCTTTTCAATTTTCAAACTCCTCAACCTCTTCATCCTTAGACTCACCTGAACTGTCTATTTCTTGTGAAAGAAGATTCTTCTTCTTGAAGAAATTTCTCTAGAACTGCTTCTTCCCTTTCACATAGGCTGAAGATTTCTTCTTGGTATTTTCAACTTCATCTTCATCATTTTCTTCTTGAAACTTTCTAGGGAATCTTGCAGTAAGATGACCAACTTTTCCACATCTAAAGCAATCAAGTGTAAGTTTCCCTTTGATCTTTCCTTTTCCTCTTCAAAGATTTGAGGAAAGGAATGACATAACCTCATCTGTCTCTTCTTCTTCCTGAGAATCTTCAATGGTGAGCTTCTTCATGGCCTTAAATGACATCTCTTTAGATTTCCCCTTTTCCACAGCCTCGTTGTCATCATTCCTCATCTCATATGCAACCAAGGTACTGTGAAAATTGTCCAGTGTCAGCTCTTTGGGATCTTTATCTTCTAGTACTGAAACTTTCATATTGAACCGAGGTGGAAGCTTCCTCAAGATACGCTTTACGATCTTTATGTCTTCAATAACTTCACCAAGTCCTCGCATATCTTCCACAACAATATTTACCCTGTCAAAGAATGCATCAACAGAATCAATTCTGTTCATTTTTAGATCTTCATACTTATTCCACATCACTTGTAGCTTTGCCTCTCTGACCTTTGTATCTCCTTCATATATATTCAATAGTTTTTTCCACATATCATGCGATGTTTTTCAAGACATAACCTTTATGTAGATGGGATTGTAAAGGGCTCCCCCTAATGCATTAATTGATTTGGCATCAGCATCCAACTCTCTATGCTCAGCTTCTGATAATGCACCACTATTAATATCAGCTGTGATACCATGCATAGCTGCTGAAAACACCTCCATTCCTAAGGATTGGAAATAGTGTTGCATTCGATTCTTCCATATCTGAAAACTGCATCTGTCTAAGATCTGAATCCCTTTATGATTAGTGACCTCCATTGAGAGAAGAAATAATTTCAACCTTTCCCTCTGATACCAATTGTTAGTTCCACAAGGCTCAATACCCTGAGAGGGGGGTGAATCAGGGTATGACTAATTTAAAATTAAAGCTCATTCGGATCTTGTTTCGCTGTTAAGAAAAACACTCTTCTCCCCCTTTCCTATTGCACAGTATAAACAGAAAGCAAAGCAAGCATAGGACACATCAATTTTTACTTGGTTCACTGCTAAGGGCTACGTCCAAGGAGCATACGCTGACTGGTTGTCGGTCGTACCAAATTACACTAAACTTCACTAGCTGTGGATTAAAAGGTTCAGGCACAGTCACTCTGTTCTAGTCTCACTTCCTTTACAAGGTTTAGGGTCAGCTCACTGCTTTCCCAAGGGTCACTCCTTGTTTCTCTCTCTCTGTCTCACTGCCAGTGGAGGGGATCACCTTCTTCCTCTTCCTTCACTCACTGCTCTGGAAAGGATCCACTCACAGTTTATAGACATGTAGGTCTCTTCATTTGCATGAAATAATGCATCTTCTTCTGTATGTAGATTCTCTGTTGAAGTCCAACTTTCACCCGTAGATGAATCTCTCTTTGCACCGAAGGTATTGGGCAAACTTCCAGCTTCCAAACAGCCCGAAAACACTGCTAGAAAAACAACCTTACTTGGCACGCAAGTCTAATCTGGAACCTATGTATTGGCATGCAAGTCATAGCTGGCGCACAAGTCTACCTTATACACTTGCGTGACACAAGCTTCTGCAACTCCAAACTTGCGCGACTCACTTCCCTTTACGTCCAAACCAATATTGGTGCGCAACTAACAAAAATCTCCCTTCTTCAAATCTGGCGCGCAATTCCCACTTGTGCGACACACCACCGCTTGCGCGACCACCACACCTGCGCAATGGGAGATCTAATTCTTAAAAGTGTTGAACTCCGTTGATAAATGAGGAGGGGTGGTCCAGTATTTATAGGCAATTTGACCACCCTACGCAACGGCGCGCAAGTCTCTCTTCGGCGTACAAATCTCGGCACGCAGGTCTCTTCCATTGCCAGTCACTTGCGCAACCCACTTCCAAACTTGCGCGAACCTCTTTAGTTTTCCATATTTTTAAGTTCTGATCTTGAAAAACAACAGGCGTGCAAGTTTCCAATCCTCCTAGGCACCAGCGCGCAAGTCCTTTCACTTGGCGCGCAGGTCACCTGCATGACTAACTCAATACTTGCGCGACCCTTATCCCTTTTCCATATTTTGATGATCTGATCTTGAAAAACATATGGCGCGAAAGTTTCCTATCCTCCAAGACCTCGGCGTGCAAGTCCCTTTTCCAAAAACACTTTTCTTCATTTGTCAATTTTCAGGCCCAAAAATTTGGAAAACACTGGAAAACGGTGCCACCTTGTATCTATTCTTTTTTTACCGCCTCCAGATCATCCATTCCTTTGACGATGTTCTTGAATAAAACATTGATCGTTAACCACAGCTCTTGAAATCGACATGCCACCATGAGATCCCCTTTGTCCACAAATTTGTATGTCATTGTTTTCTTTGTCAATAATCACAACACAGATGTCCACTTTGTCAACAAACACAATCATCTCAAAAATGCTTCAATGATACCTTGAGGGATTTTTACCCAACAATTATTTTATTATTTAATTAATTATTTTAATTATTAATCTATGAATTCCTGGATATACATGATATTACCATCAACTATAATTTTCAAATAAATTAAATTAATTAATTTTATTTAAAATTAATAAAGTACATGATATTTCCTTGGAGTAAACATAGTGTGTACCCACCCAAAGTACCTGATATCTTCATATAGACCTTGTCATATACTATGAATTCACAAGGAATGTAGTATACATGGTGTGTGTTTTAATTACATGGTCTTGGTTCCACGTGTCAAGCCCAGTAGTCATCTAAGAATGTATGAATCAAAAAATGCATTAATCTACATATTGTGTACTGATTTTAATGAACGTGTGATATATATGACCTGTACAATGATCACACAGATCATGTAGTTCCAAATTTTATACAGAAATTAATTATAAATTTAATATTTTGTTAAACCTATGACACAATGTGTACACCATTACATGTCATGTATTTTTATTTAGTGTCACAATTTATTTTCATTCCTCATAATTAAATTACATGGTGAACAAATTAGTTTAACGTGTACATAGAGTTAATGGGTAGGAATTACACAATGTGTAATCCAACTACACAACATGAAACTCTATTTTTTTCCAACTCATGTTACATTCTTAGGGACGGAATGTGTAATCCATATAGAATAATACTATGTTAGATGGTGTGTAAGCAAGATATAATCATGTAATCAAAGTTATCTCATTTTTCTTATTTGGAAGCCAACATGTGGCATGTAATTAATTACACCATGTGTATATTAATTTAACACTATGTATGTTGACCACACGGTCACCATTTTTTGTGTGGTTACATTATATGTACACTAGCTGCACATCTTGTAACTCTATAAACCATGTGCCACCATGAAATTAAATATGTGGTATCATTACATGACACATAACAATCCCCCATGTGGAATGTATTGATTGAAACAACTAAGTAGGTTTGGGTTTGAACAATAATACATGAAAGGTTTCACACTATGTAATCAGGTCACGTAGAGAGGATATTTAGCACCATAAAATGGACTCTCCAAACATTCTTTAATTATTCTTGGCTTTCTCTTGGTAATATGATAGGGAAAAAACTAAATATATTTACTTAATAGATTAATAATGAAAACAAAAATTGAAATAAAATAAAATAATTGTGATATTGATCAAAAAAATTAAATAATTATAAATTTGAATGGGACTGCTCTGATATCACTTGAAGGTTCTAGGAATAGCGAAAGCACCGGTCAAATCATGACCAAATTTAATTTTATTAGATTCAATAAATAATCCACAATAATATGAAAAATAATCACAGTGTCTAATAAATGTATTTATAGAAATTAGACAATGAGTCCTAGAACCAGGAATATAGGTTCTTTCATGGTAAATTTATAATTAATTTTATAATAATAATTATCTTAGTCTTGATATTATTTCTTCAATGAATTTTTTTCTCATTTCAACTCCTTGTTTAAGTTTTAATATCACAATGATAAGAGGATCCAAAATATAATCCCTCTAGTTTTGATCCACGCATTCTCTAAAAACTTGGAATAATGTTAATGGAACTTCGGGTGCTACCATGGATGGTCCAAATATCTTTTATTGTTTGTCTTGATCACAAAAAAATCCTTTGGGAACAATGATTGACTCTCTTGTTCACTTGATCTTGTGAGGGAGGAATAAAGTGGTGAAATTGTCTCAGACATGAGACTAACACTAGATATATTCTTAGTAGAGAGAATTATCTAGGGATAGGATGTGTTGAACACAACACAAATGATCTCACACTCTATCTTTGTGTCTAAAATAATATAAGGATTAATATTGATAATTGAAAAAAGGAATCATAATAAAATTATATACCTAATATATATCCTATTTCAATAATAATAATAATAATAATAATATGTAATGGAATGCACCAACTTGTGTAAACTAATATAATTTTATAAAATTAATAATTCCTTATTTATTTAAATGATATTTAAGATTATATCATTTATGTTACCATGCACTTAACTCATCCCTTTCACCTACCTCAATGTTTATCAAACCTCGAGTAATAAATAAATTTTATTCATTTGATAAATAAATAAATAAATAAAATATTCATAGTCTTCAAAATGAATATTTATTTAATATTTTCATAACTAAATAAATATTTATTTCATATTAAACATTTTTTATTACATTGTGAATAAAACATAAGATAAATAAATATTATATTTGACAGTATTGTGAATAATTATTTATTTAATATAAAACTTGCATATATATATTACTTAAATATAACTTGTGAATAAATATTTTCTATCAATAAATCTAGAATAAATATTATTTCTCATTCTATAGAAAAAAATGGATTCAAGTTATTAAATTATAAAATAATTTAATTGATATCAATTGATACATTAAGTGTGTGATACTCTAGACCTCTTTATCTATGAACTTCTATGGGATTTCATAAAGTCCAATATCAATGCCCTATAACACGTCAAGGCACCCATAGAGAAAGAAGTTAATATCGCAATAAAAAATGACATATGAATGCTCACTATGTGATATAATCTCTTTGTCATGATATCTCAAATCAAGCATGTTGCATACTCATTTCATCAACTTGTGTGATTGATATATCTTTCTTTGACACCATTAAATAAACCCATCAATCACCCATGCCATGAAGTTTTAGTTCAACTATTCTTTACCAATAAAAGTGATTGAGATATAAACTTCATTAAATATAAGTAAAAAAACTATATTGAATTATTCATTAACATCATATTACTTGTGATCCACCCAACTTATCCTACTTCACTACAAGTATAGATCATCACAGTATTGGTAAATACATCATTGTGCATGAATCATGATATGCATTAATAATAATTTTAATTCTAAGGATTATTTAACTCATTCACATGTAAGAATATTCAATAACACGTAAACATGTGGAATTCTAATTGGTGGGTCTGTCTTTATAATATTATATATAGAAGATTACCAAGTATAAACTTCATGAGATGATGTATCACTAGTCTATGAGTATCAAGCACCTAACTATAAAATATACTATCTGTATCATAATACAATGTTATACTAACCATAGGCTATAAGTTTAATAATATCATCATAAAACTTCATGTTTATCATCATAGGGGGAAAATTATATGACATTGAATTATAAAATATACTCTAAGACCTTATCACATTAATGTTACCTAGAATAAAAATCAATATATGAGAATATATTTATTAATATTCAAGACTTTAAATATATGGGTAATCTAAAATAAAAACCAATTGGATTAAGAGAACCAACTCTAAAATTATGAAACAATAATCAACTTTGAACATGATTTCCAATTGATCCTCCTAATAATGAAGGGTCTATTTGTATCTTTAATCATTACTTTAACAACCTACAGATTGAGAACATATTTTTGTTTTCACATACTTATTTTGATATATCAAGGATAATCCATATATCATAACATAAATTCATAATTCCTAATAATTTTTTGTTATATAAAGAAATAAAATTAAGAATAATCACCTTGAGAAGAGTCTATGTGTTTAAAGGGGACTTCTTATTATTATTTTTCTTCTTCTTCCAAGATTTATACATAAGGCACTCTTCTCTAAATGATTCATATAAACCACTGATGAAGATAACCCAATTCACATTTTTTAGAACATGACCACTTCTATAAATATCTTACAACATCTTCCACACATCCTTGGAAGTTTTGTTAAAAAAATATCCTTGAATATAACCTCTTATAAAGAATCATTTAAGGCCTTATTAGAAAAAGAATCAATTTCTAAATTTATTTGATCTATAACGAATATAATTCCATGATAAATTCAAAAAACAAATTCAATTAATAACATTTAATGAGTGGTTCTAAAATATAACTCTAAGTATGACATGAAATCCTTCTTACAACTATAAAAATGACTACCATCAAATAAATGATCTTTCACTGTATACCCCATATATTTTATAATATAAAAATATTCACAAGTTTAATATGTCAAGTTGAATTCGTGACAGAAACATCATGCTCTGATAACACTTATTTTAACCTAAGAGACACCCTAAGAGGATGGGTGAATCAAGGTGTTACCCAACATGAGTTTTTCTTTAATTTAATCCTTACTTTATTAGATATTGTTCTCATGTTATTAGAAACTAGTTCTCAACTTGTTCATTATCTCAAATACACCGGAACATATAGTGTATATAGAAAGAAAATAAAGTGATGAATATAGTGGTTGCTTTATTCACTTATACTATGATAAATTCTAAGAGCATGCACTCAAAATTATGTTGGTGTTATAAAATTATATAATAAACACATTATTTCAGTGGATACAAAATTTAAGTGAATTAACTCCTTACCAAGGCTCACTACCTATACAATGTTTTAGGGAATCCCTCACTAACTCTCACAGTCTAATACCTTATCCTCATATACACACTACTCTAGAATATATCATTATATATATTTTTAGGTATATTATAAGTTTATTTACATGAAATTCACCCTAGGATCAACATTTATAAAAAAAAATTCATATTTTTTCAAGATATGATTCTCCATTGTATACCATGTTCTAATTCAAATTTTATTTTAAGATATAAACAGAAACTTGTGGGAAGTGTCAAATATTTGATCTTTAAAAAAACTTTACATAATAGAAAGACTATAGATAAAGAAAATTCCACATGAGGAATTATTTTATTAAATTATATCCTCTTGAACCATTCAACTGAATGTAATCCATATAAATCATGTAAAACTCTTCACTTCCTTATTTTCTTTTACAGACAACACATTATATCCTAAAAAATAATCTTCAATAATATTTTATTTATAAATAATTCAGTCTTTATAATTCATATATTCAATGAATCCATTATTACTAACTACATTACTTTTTCTTATATCTCCCTTCTCTTGGTGTGCCTATATATTCTCTATTCTCCTTTTTATAAATAATTTTATACTTTTAATATTCCAAACTTCTCCCGATTTTTTTTAATATATTTGAAATTCAAATTAAAATTAGATAAATTTACCACCTTGATATTAATTCTCTTCAAATTCATCCCTTGGATAATCTTCAAGAAAATATCCACCATTGAACTTAATTTAGGCTAATGAATTTGTGTCATAACCACCAATAAATTAAAATTTTAAAAATCATCAAATCTAGTTGTAACTTTAGGTTTTAAAAATACACAATGTGGATATTACTCAAGACACCAGTTTCACAATCCACATTATACTAGACATAAAATAGTAAAAAAATTACCATTTTATAGTGATTTTATATTAATAAATCTCTTCAAAACAGCTTACTCCAATCTTTCTTACCCATTTCCACTTTAAATCCAAAAAAATCAATAATCAAAATAACTTTCAATATGACATAGTGCTCCTTCAGTTTTTCATTTTGACTATCCTTGCATAAGTTTCCCATCATTTTTTTATTCTAACATATAGACCAAATAATATTACATGAGGTCTAAAATGAATTTGAAAACACCCACTATAGGCCTCCTCGATTTTCATAATGATTTTTCAATGAAAAGAAACTTAGTCCATTACATGGAATGAATCAACTCCTTATTTCAATTAATCTTAAACCACCATTATCACTAAAATTTCAAGTAAAATGGATTACATTTTGTTTCAACATCTACAGGTCTTCATGATTTTTACAAGCTACTAAAAAATACATTGTTCTATGGAAACACTTTAGAAAATGGCATGACCGACATGTCCATTTTAAACCAAAATTAATATAGATAAAAATAACTTTCAAAACACCAAAAACTCCTCCATACTCTCCATTTCATGATACACCACAAAATATCCAGTCTCAACATGGTGTGGTGAGTTTATCCTATTCCAAACATATCAAGATAATTCCTTATAGGTTTCAATTGTTTCCAAAACCAAAATATTATTGAATAAGTACATTAATCATCATTAATCATACATTTGAGATAAATTTTACATTTTACATCAATATTGAACTTTTAAATATATTTATTTAATATATATAGAAAACAAGGTGTCTCTTTGCATCTCTCCACAAGTTCTTCCATGTGTAACTATTCTCCAGATCTTCCAAAATCATCCTGAAACACTAATTTCATATGTATAAATGTCAAATATTCTCATAACACCATCTATGTGCCATTAATTTCTACTCATAATCCATCCATGTCTTTAATAAATTAAACATTTGGTTATAATAAAACAATATTTCTCCTAACTAATTGGTAACACACAACATATTGGTTTTAGAAATTATATATCACAATAATCCATCGTCATTAACCTTCAGTGATTGTCAAAAAAATCCATAATACAACCTTATAGTTTCAAAAAAAAATTAAATTTGGAGATGAATCAATTGTTTTGGATGTGAAGTTAGCATGAATATCTTAAGGTGTGGGTGAAGCTGTTGTCAGTGGGATGTAAAAAATCAAACTACTATCAATATTTTAGAAAATATGGTCTAAAATTGTAGATCAAACCATATATATAACAAGTACCACTTTATAAAAAAAATACTAATAAAGGGTAAATGGAATTGTAGTTTGGTCTTACCAAGGACAAGTTTTGGTTTCTTTTACTAGACTTTTATCAATGGATGAAATTTAAAAGTTGAGATTGATGATGGGGGTTCAACCTTATAGCACTCAACACTAAGTTATGGTGTTACATATTCACTCTGAATTGTATTTGTACTTTTATTATCAAATAGAGAGATAATAAAATATTTTAAAAAGTTTTTATTTTTCTAATGAAAAATAAATATCTTATTGAGGGTATATATTTCGAGGGATTTTTTCAAAAGGAGAAATATACCATTTTAGTGTTTCTGTGTGTGTGTGTTGTTTAGTTTTTGAACTATTCTAATGTTTTTATTTAGTATGTGTGTATATAATTTTATTAGTACATATACATGGTAAATATAATGAAAATCACTTGGAAGTGAAAGTGGATTTGGATGTGAGTATGGGTATGAATTGAGAATGGGCCACTTTAAGATTATTATTAATCATTTTTATTTCTTACATTGAGTGTACGTGAATAGGATTATAATTGTTTAAATAATATATCTTTGCTAAGAATGAGGTATCCTAAAGTGAATGAGATGTATGATTAATGGTTAACAGAAAATAAATGGGGTGTTTCTTATATCATTTGAAGTTACTGAAGTGGTTCATTAATGGGTTTTTAGTTTGGGTTAGTTTTTTGATATATATGTTAGATTTAATTATTGGCATAAATAAATATTTAATTAACATTCATTAACATATTAAAGATGGTTTTTGTGAATATTTGATGTTTTTTTAGGGATCAACATAAAATAAAATAAGGTTTGGGTTAATGTGTTATGGATGAAGTAGTTTGGGTTGAAGTTAGAAAAAATAATTTGTGATGTTATGAAACCATGTCATGGTTTCTATATTAAATAAAATATCTTATAAAGGTTAATGAGAAAAGATAATTTCACCAATCATGGTTCCTATAAAAAAAATAAAAATACTTAGATGACATGATAAAGCCAACCTATGTCATGGATGATTAAATTTGGTCAGTTTTGTATAAAAAATATGATGTTCTAGAGGAATAAAAAAATTATTGGTTTTATCTTAAAGAAAATTAGGAATAATCATGGTTTCTAATTGAGTAAGAAAAATGGAAAACCCAACTTGTTAAGGTGTTTATGTCGAGGTTATGGTTTTATATTGAAGAAATAAGGGTCTCACAAACCACATTGAAGTGGTTATCATGCTTTTTATAAAGGAATAAAATGAAAAAACAATGTTTTCATGTGTTTGTGTTGATATTTGAAATCAAAATTATTCAAATAATTTTCTAAGTGATTACATTAAAAATTTCACAGTTAAGTCCTACCACATTTTTGTTGGTTCAAAAATACATTTTTTAATGTTTTCTAATTACATGGACTGGTACATTTCACATAGACCATTGTAAAATATCCAAAAGGATGATATTTAAGTTGAAGATGATAGAAGTTATATTGGAAGTTGAATTAAAAAATATAAATTCAAAAATTAAATAAAATAGCAATCAAATTGTTTTAGTGTGGTGTGTTTCATGGCTAATAGTGAATAATTAAAGAATATAAAAAGATTAATAATAATAAGAGAAGAATAATATTAATTTATGTTTGTTTGTATGTTTGAATAGGGTATCATCACAATATTTATGTGCACTAAATAAATAGAATATTTTACACCAATTAGTATATTTTAAGTAGTATGGGATCACTGAATAACATTGAGAGGAATTTTTTATATCATTAGTTTAAGGATAAACCATTAGCATTGTATCCATTTGATTATTTATATTGGATTGTATGATATTTGGTTTTTTGGATCATGCCAAGGACAAAGACATTCATTTTCAATGGTAAACCTTATATATTGAGTTCTCCTTGATGATTGATTCTTCTTGTTTTATGAGAGTTATAGTAAAGTAATCAATCAATTTAATAAGTAATAGAGGTTTATTTTAGTGAAATTTAAAAAGGGATGTTTGAATGAAGTTTATTGATTCACCCCCCCCCCCCCCCCACTCCCATCCTAGTAAACTCTCATTGCACATGTTCCTCTCATAGGTTATAATGAGTGTTACTTAATTAAATCAGATAGATTAATAGGGTTTTTCTAGTAGAAAATTTTAAAGGTTATTACAATTTTTTTATTTGGGGTTATTGGTTTAGTGGTTATATTTTTTTGGGTGATGTAATTTTATTACTGTAACATGTAATTATGTTGGTATAAACTTACATTTATATATTTCTATTGTGTATTATATTTTTTAGTGTGCAATTAGCATGGTGGTTATGTGGATAATTTTTTACATGTGGTTATGAGTTAGTTGTGTGAGTTTATTATTAAAACTTTGTTGACCAAGGGATGGAACCAATGGTCCTATAACATTTTGATTTAGCTTGGGGTTTGGTTTGAGTGGATATAGTAGGTGGGGATGTTTTAAGAAAATATTCAACATGATAATCACTTAAACATTTCTATTATATAAGTTTAAAAACACAATAATGGAAAAATTATAAATAACTAATATCCTTTAGAAAATAAAAATTATTTAAATAATACACATACATGCAGAAAAAAAAATTAAAAATACAAAAACCATTTTCTTTATATTTTTATAAAAATATTATAAAATGTTGCATCAATAAATTTTAAAACACACCCTTAATAAAAAACACCATATATTAAAAATATATCCCATTTAATCAAAATAACACTTTGAAATTTTATAAAAAAAAAATATAAATAACTTTTTCTAATCATTTAAAACATTAATCACTTTAAATAATACTTATCTAGGTTCTTACATTAAATTGGAAACATATTTAAAACCAAAACCATTTTAAAAAATATATTTTTAATCCATTTATGTCAAAAAAATAAAATCAAATCATGTCAAATAAAATAAAATCAAGTAAAATCAAATTCAATCAACCAAAATAATTGTTTCTAAAGTGATATATATGATTATCAAGTCCAAATCACATTAAAAAATAATATACAAGAAATATGAATTCAATAAAGTAAAAAATTGAATCCAGGAAATTTTTACCAATTTCCCATAACAAATTTATATAGAATAATTATATTAAATAAAATTATAAATGAAATATACAAACTATAAAGTGGACCAAAATTCCCTCACCAATTAGATCGCTACTATAGAAAATGGTTTAGCTAAAGTAATAAGGTATTTAATGACATTTAATTTTAATTATTTTATTACCCATTTTAAAACATCATATAAAATGTAACATGATCTCAAATACAATTACATTTTATAAACAATGCATACAAAAAACAAAATAAACACAATTAAAATCTTTCTTAGTAACAAAAATATATAAATGATAATCATTAAATAAATTCAAAACATACAATGATCTTCCATTATAAAGAGATAAAAATAAAATAATTTTCCATTTATTCAATTTTAAACCTCAATTTTCTAAAATAATTTCATAAATAAAATTTCAAACCATTAATATTATCATATTTTAAGATTATATAGAAATAATTATTCCATTTCAAAATAAAATTTCAAAACATTATGTTTTTCATAAAATAATTTTTAATAAAGAAATTTTTTATCACCACAAAATTTCACAATCATTATTTAAAATTTTCATTTTATTTTAAATATTAATAATATCATTCACATGAATTATAGGAATAACATTTTCATATAAAAGTTTAAATTTTAAAATTTCTAAAATAACCATTTTAAGAGAATTAATTTCAACCATACATCCAAATAAATCATGCTATAGATTAATCAATTAATCAATCTCACACCATATATATTATAGAAAAAAAATATCAAAATGAATCAAGAAATATTTTCATCAATTAGATTTAAACTAATAACCATTGTAGATAATGTTAAATAATTTTTAAGGGTATCTAATCAACTAAAAAATCTTGAATATATGAAACTTAAAATAATATTTCTCGCCTTGAACATAAATGCTCAAGACACCTCACCATTAAAAAGTAAAATAAAATAAAAACACATTTAATGGTTGATTGGCACTACCCAATCCTAGAATTCCATTATAACTTGATCTACCGGTATAAATGTGTTAATAAAGTTTACTTATGGGTTACTTATTAAGTTATAATGATCATACACCTACCACTAAACTAATAGTCAGTTTTTATCTAATAGCATTTTTTAATGAATAGACCTAGATACTCCAATAGAATACCTAAACAAGTATATAAAAAATATAAGTTGTTTCCTTGGTCACCATAGATTGGTACAAATTATAAGGGTATCATGCATTAAATAATGGGAGTAATTTACCCTTTAAATAAACAAATATTAAATATATGACTTTAACTAGAAATCTAACATGATATGCCCATACACTAGACTTCTCATATCATATAAAAACTATATTTTTTAATATGAAAAAAATATCAACATGGAATAATTATTAAAATAAACATACAATCATGTGAGTAAAAATAGAAAAGTTCACAACATACAATATGAAATAATAAATAAGTATAAAAACTAGTCTTAATTGAATAATATAACTATCCCTAAATATAAATAAAATAAAATTCACATCTAAATATATATGAAATAAGGACATTTTTATATGACACCACACCCATATCTCTATGATTGAGCCCATGGTTCACTTCTTACCAAAGGGAAATGACTTCTTGAATCTATAAAGTATAACAAAAAAGTAAGCTACATTCACCCAAAAGGTATACTTATAGGGATTGAGTATAAACCCAATAAGATTCCTCTAAGGATTCAATAAAATACCATTCCAAGGTAAAACCAACAAGATATTTTGAAAATAAAAGAGTAAAATATATAATTTTATTATAAAGTATGATTTGAAAATAAATATGCAACCTTTTTCATTTTCTCTTCAAAAATCATATATATATATATATAACATTTATAAAATTTAATTAAAATTATTTAAAAAACAAACCAACACCGTAGATAAAATTAATTAAACTAAAATATAAATCTTGTTATCATGGGGTAATCCAAATATAACACACCATATTTTTAGTATGAAATTCCCTTTAATAATCCCCAAGTGTTGGATGGATTGTTTTACATGTAACACTGAAATAAGAAAAATATATTATTTAATAAAGGTGGAATATTAAAATATAAATTAAATACCTTAAAAGATAGATAAGTGAAATATAATTAAGAAAATTAAAAAAGAAATAAAATCAAAAGTAAACAAAAATACAAAAAAAATAAATATTTTTTCATCTTAATCTCCCATAAAGATCATATCGTTGATGAAAACTATAGAAAGAATGAAACACATTAGAAATATGATAAACATATTGAGAAATAAATGAAAGAATGAGATGAATTATTTTAGTGAAGAATAAGGTTATATGTAGAAATGTAATATAACTGTTATATAGTCGTTAGTTATATGACTATTAGTTATATGACTGTCGGATATATAGTCATTATATATACATATATCCAATAAGTCTATTTAATATTTCATAATTGGAATGTAGAAGTTACATATTTGAAATAAATACCATATTTGGTTTGTAATTAACATATAAACAAATAATATATGAATGAAATAAAAATATACTAATTCATTTGTGAAAATATATTTTATTTTAATGAAATTGTTTCTCATGCATTATATATTTTTATTAAATTTGTAAATTGTAATGAATGTTTTGTTTAAATTTTTTTAAAAATTAAATTAATTATTTAATAAAAATTATTGATAAAATTAAAATAATGATTATTTATTTAAAAATATAAACAAAATCATTTAATGTTAAAAATAGATATTTTTTAAAGAATTAATTTTATATATTTTTTTGTATTTTATATTAATAAATTAAATTGATCACTAATAAAGAATGATTTTACTGAAATTTATTTTTATATATAGAAAAAAATAAATTAACATTCATCTAATATTATTACTTATTAAGAAATAATAATAAATCCATATAATGTTTAAAAAAGATATCATTCCAAAAATTATTTTTTATGCGTTATGCATTTTAATTTTCAAAATAATTTCCTTCAATTTTAAAATTTTAATAAAATAAAATTTATTTAAAACTTTTAATAAAATTATAAAAAATATATAATACTTTTTATTTTACCTTTTTGAAGAAAAAAATAATTTACGATGGTAATAAATTAAGTTACTACGATAAGAGATAAAATAAGGTAAAAGGTTAAAATAAGGATAAATATCCCTAAAAATTATCCTAAAATTGTTTGGATAAGGTATGGATAAATCTATATCCATTATCTTCCCAATTTCGAGACAGTTTATTTGATAAATTACATTCCATATATATTAGGAAATGAGTATTTGTGAATATACCACTCAAACTCACCTATAAAAGGACTCCTCATCATCCCATATAAAAATAAAAAAATCCTTAATTTTATTCTCAAATTTATTCCCAAATGAACTCCCTAAATATAATATCCCATGTTTTGAATCCCTTAGTCTCAATAAGGATCCCCAAATCATTCAAAACTAAAGAAGGTTTTCAAAGGAGCTCATGTTTCTACATATTAAGTAACAACTTCATTTGTTTATTTTCCTTTTATATAATTCATACACCTTTTCATGAATCTTATTTAGTATATTAATAAAATTAAATTTATATATTTATTACTCTATTAAAGTGGAATTTAAATTATAAAACAACATAATCTTTCTCATTCATTCATTATAACACATTTTTGTTTGGCTTGGTTTGTCCACCTGCATGAACGATGTTAAGATGTTTAAATCATGAATAATTAATAAAACTTAAATACTGGTAATATGTGGTAATAATGATTAATTTAAGTTGTTTTTAAAAATCTATGAGGATGGTATATATAATTATATTCATTAATAAAATTAATTCCTTTTATTGATTCATTATTCATAAAAAATGATAATTTCTAATTCTTCATTCCTTACCATTATTTAACTTCCATGAAATAATCATGTAAATAAATATATATATATATATAACAACTATATTATTTCAATGAGAATTATATAAGTTATTAACGCAAGATAAAGTACCGAAACATCCATACTAAAAAAAGCATGGAACAATTAACACCCAATGATTAATTTGAACTATGAATGATTAATAAATGTGTAATAAGTAAATATAAATGAATGTTATTAAGTAAAATAAATTTAAATAATATATTAAATACATTAATAATAAACCTAAGTTTATTATACATGAGGTTAGAGCATGTTTGAAAAAGAAAGGATCTATGGTAAGGGTTTTTTGCCAAATTTTCCATTTTTTTAGTCATATTTAATATTATAAACTTATTTTCCTTTATATGGAATATATAAAACCCCATATATATACATATATATTGTAACATCCTGAGATTTTAAAAAAGAAACACCATGTGCTTAAAGGAACTACTAAATACTATGTGACCTTTATAAACTAACCATTAAACATAATTTTTCTGCTTCTGTGTTTTGAATTTCTAAAAAAGAACATACATAGTTGACATCAGTAAGTTATTTAGAGTCTGATAAGACCAACTTAATTTTTGGTGAATAGTAACATACCCTTATGAATAGTAACATAACCTTATGAATATTAACATACCCTTATGAATACTAAATCATATAATTATTTTATTTTCTTAAGGATTTAAAATAATGACATCTTGATTAATATGTCAAGGTGACATAAAAGGAGTTATAGTTGTAAAATTGTTAATTTTTGAATAAAGTGTGATTTTATTTAAAAATTGAATTATTCATATTTTGAAAATTATTTTTAAAAAATAGAGTTTATTTTTGAATTCTATACATTGAAAACTGGTTAGGGGGAATTTTTAGTATTTTTCTAAAATTCTTGAATTTTTTATAAATAGTGAAATACGGTAAAATACCGTATATTCAAATTATCGATTAAATACACTATTTTTTACATCATGGATGATTTAAGCCCAATTTTTTCGAACTCACATTCACTATTTACTATTTTGATCATAATGATGAATAATATTCATAATCTTGGACAAAAATATTAAAATAAAGATTAAGATAATGTAAAATCCCTTCTCTCCTCCACTATAAATACCACCCTCATTCCCCTCTTCCTTTAACACCTCTCAAGACTTGATAATTGTCTAAGTTTTTCAAAATACCATCCCAAAATCTCTTCCCCACGTCTAATACCTACTGGTCTCACCAAAAGGCCAAAACTAAAGGCCTTAAGGAGGATCTCAAGGAGAAGAGATCAAAAGGTAAGAATCCTCTTTCATTTTCATGTGTTTTATTTTCAATTCCTTAATTTTCTTATACTCTATTCCCCTAACCTTATCCAGGAGGTATTAAATCTATAAAATATTATATATTTTTTATGTTATCATGTTCATGTAAAAAATCATCATATTTTTAACACCCCAAGGTTTTGAAAATAAATATAGGATGCAATTTTGCCTCTTCTAGGTTTTGAATTTCAAGAAATGGTCATCTAGAGTTGTGTGTAGTAAGTCATTTGGAGTCTGATAGAACAAACTTGATTTTTGGTGAATGGTAACATACCCTTATGAATAGTAATATGAATAGTAATATTCCCCTTTAATATTAAATAATATAATTATTTTATTTTCTTAAAGAAATATGATAATGGGATCTTAATTAATTTTTCAATGTCACATAAAACTAATTGCACTTCAAGATTGTTATTTTTCAAATTAACTATGACCTTATTTAAAAATTAAATTAATAATATTTAGAAATTTATTTTTGAAAAATGGATTTCACATTTTAATTCTACGCGTCAAAAAATGATAGGGGTGAATTTTTGGGATTTTTCTAAAATACATGAATTTTTCATGAATAGTAAAAATACAGTTTTTAGTTTCCTATAGTTTAATGACATAATAATGATGTAATAATTAAATATAAAAGTATGGTCAACTTTTGTATAGTAACTTATGACATGATGTGTCTCAATTGGCTTAAACCATGGGCAAATACCATGGGCAGGCCCATGGTTTGGAAAAAACCACTAATGAGGTGTCCCTTTGAAATTATTAAAAAATTTCCTCTGTTT
The DNA here is from genome assembly GCA_963277665.1 of Viscum album. Lineage (NCBI taxonomy): Eukaryota > Viridiplantae > Streptophyta > Magnoliopsida > Santalales > Viscaceae > Viscum > Viscum album. The sequence goes on from OY728152.1 coordinate 1,963,884,977, forward strand.
TTCTATAAATACCCACTCATCCATTCATTTTATTTCATTCAAAATCCCTCATCCTCTAATCTCTGGTGGTTTTACCTCTCTAAGAGTCTTCCCAAGGTGTCCTTAAGCCCCAAGGTCCCAACCTTCAAGATCTAGGAGTTATTCTACAAGGTAAGGGAATCCTTCATTCTCTTCTTTAAGTCGACACTTCTTTTATGTAATCTCTTTGAATTTCCATTATATTATGTTGGGTTTGATTTTATGTATTCTTATTACTGTCCTTTTGATTTTAATATGATGAGCTTCCATTTTTATCTCATCATTTCATTTTATGAAATATTAAGCGACACCGTTAGGCTACCGAATTTTCATAAGGGATCTCTCACCTTTTCTCTTATTTTCAAGATCATCTCTATTATTTTTTCACCTCTTCTATTCAAATGATCATGATAACTCTAGTAACATCTATATACTGGATTTATATCATGTTAATGGAATAAACATAATAAATATTCTTACTCTATCCCTTTTATTTTATAAACGAAATCGACATCCATGAGGTTCTGATTTATAACCTTCATGGATGACGAAGTTTCGTTCTTCAATTTCTTCTTCATTACTGGTCATGAAACCATATTCATGGTTGAAACATGATATAATATATGTTTTATAACCTAATTAATATTCAGTGACCACAATATGTACATATAATTAAGTTATATGACAAAACTAGTTCATAATATTCCAAATACCGCCGAATAATCGAAGCGGTGGTAATCTAATGATTCATCCTCATTACATGTAACAAAATGATAAAAATGACTATTATCAATTATTTGTATTAATTAATAATATATAATTATAATCCTGGATATTTATAACCAGTCCACATGAACTTAATTACATAAAAACAAGTGAACTGAATATGAAAATAAAGGAAACGAACACTCGAGAACGACGAAATTCAATACAATAACTTATCAATAAAGACATAAATGAACTAAACAGAATTATGGTAACTAAATACATGTATAATAGATTCTGAAATAAGTTATTAACAAGTATTATTTCATATTCCAGGAGCTTAAGTATAAGACTGTAACACATTTGGAGTTAAGGTAAGGGTTTTTCCACCCGAACATCCATTTCCATTCGGGTTACTTTTATTGTCTAATTTCCTCGATTAAATTCTTATGTATTGTTATGTACTCATCATATATTCTGTGTGAGTATATATATGTTTACAAACCAGAACCCTTCCTTATTTTATGGATAGTTACACGTTTTAAAAGGACTTTCAAAATTATTTCCAAAATACAAGCTCGATTCAAGGGAATTTCTCCAATTCATATCTATTTACAAAGGCACTCTATAATATGTTTTTGGAAACCATTATCTTTCTAAAAATAAGCATTTTATTATGAAAATACTATCATACTTAACTTGTGGTTTTATACAAATATTTTTCAAAATAACTATTCTTTTCAAAATAAAAGAGTATTTATCTCAAAATTGCTTAATGATTTTATAAGAGTATTTTCTTTTGATTCAATGCTCTTGTTGATTCCATGGTATTATTGGGTTTAATAATTTATAAATTAATCTACTATATTTTATTTAATGGTTTATGATTGACTCTATTGTGGATGATCAATCCTAAAACCATTGACCATATTATTCTGAATGGTTAGCGTTTTATGTTTAAAGTTAGTTACATTTCATATGATAGTTTCAATATGAATGTATATGTTGTTTATGTTTATCCCTGATCATATGAGGAATTCATTGGACTTATTATGTGACGGGTGGGGCTCGATATAGCCCCTTTATGCATTGTTAGGTCTCATGAGACAAATAGACGTGGAATTGGCCGAGGCCTTTCCCAATGTGACATAGATTTTGGTTGAGGCCTTAATAACTAGATGTCTTGGCCAAGGCCCTGAAAAAATGATTCAGAATGTCCGACATATGCACTTCCCTCATTATGAATCTAGTAATTGAAAGTTCATGTAGTTATTGGCTAGTATAATACCCATGATTATGTGTTATTATGGCATTATTTACTCAGCTCATTTTCCTGCCATAATGTGTTCATATTTATTATTAAAGGCATGTGTTTTAAATTATTCACCATGTCTAATGTTTATATTATCTTCTGCTGTATTTCTTACTCTTACTGAGCATTTGAGATCACCCCTTTCTTATGTTTCATTTTCTCAGGATATTAAGAAGTAATTTATGAATGACTTGCAAGTATAATCTAGGAGACGTGATGTTTCTAGTGGAATAAAATAGTTTTTTTGTTTCCCTTCATGTTGTAATGATAAAATTATGTATGAAACTTGTTTCCAATAATACTAAACTACTTGGTCTTTCGAGATTCGTCTTCCTTGTATGAATTCCAACGTAATCAAATAAGGCATCGGATCTGGTACATTGGGGTCGGGTCCTTACAGTTGGTATCAGAGGAAGTTTAGTAGAATACTTGGAAACTAGATTTTGAAAACGTAGAATTAGGGAAAAGTCCCTAAGTTAGTCTTTGAGGATATAAAAACAATAATGTCCTGGTATTTTGGTAAGGAATAGATTATGTGGATCTTTCAAGTAATACATCCCTGTCTGGATATGAGTAGGTAGAGGCAGCTCTGGCACAGATGTATCTAGGGGTAAAACCCGAAAACACCGCTTTGAGCTAGACTCGAATGGGAACTGGTGCATGAAAACGGGCCTTGATGCACTCTTGGTTACGACACTCCCAGGGGATAAGCTTAGGATAATTCACATTTTCTTTAAAAGCTATTATGAATGAGTTTAATGTAAATATTCCTCAAAGAAACCATTTTTGTGAATATCGGATTAGTCATGCGTAGGGTCACAATTTTTATGAGTATTTTTAAGTTAATATTATACATTATGATTCATAACCTAATATAGTGTATTCCATTATCTAGATATGGTGCCTAGTGGACGGAATGGAAATCGCACGAATTCATGTGTCCCCTGTAGGGATTTTCCTCTGACGCAAGATAATGATGTTGGCTCTAGTGCTGTGACTGGTGCTGAGCAACTCATAACTATACTGGAACAACTTACTCAGGTTATGAATAATAAACTTACCCGTATGGAGCATCCAGATCCACCACATGGAGGAGTCATGCTAGGTCGCTTTATGCGACAATAGCCTCCATCATTGAATGGGACTACAAACCCATTTTTAGCAGAGCAGTGGATATGTTCCCTTGAGAAGATATTTCTTGCTTTGGGATGTAATGAAAGAGAGAAGGTTTTCATTCTAGTTTGTCGTCTATCACGAGATGCAAATCAGTGGTGGTCCTTAATCCAAAACACAAAGGAGGAGGAAGAGATAGAAGAGATGGAATGGATGGATTTTAAAGAAATCTTCTTAGAAAAATATTTCCGTCGTGAGCAGCGAGAAAATATAGAGAGACAATTCTTGAATTTGAGGCATAAGAAAGATGATAACGTTGCAAGGTATTAAGCTAACTTCACAAGATTAGAAAGACATGATGTAGACTACATACGAAATCAAAGGAGAAAAATTTATTGATTATTTGATAGCCTAAATCCATTCCTCCGGTGGGAACTGGTCTCCCGAAGTTTTTCATCATATGAGGATATAGTTTTATGTGCCATCAAGATAAAAAAATAATTCTCTAAGTCTTACGACTTTAAAGGAAATCAAGAAAAGAACAGGGCTGATAAAACCCCTGGGAAAGGAAATAAGGAAATGGGGAAGAAGGAAAGAGTTGAATTTCCACCATGTGACAATTATGGAAAGAAACACCCGGGTGCATGCTTAAAAGGAAAAGGAGTATGTTGTAAGAAAGGCTATCTTGTTGGTGATTGCAAAGGGAAGAAGGAATCCAATGATGTTCAATGCTATATTTTTTGGGAGATGGGACACTATGCTAATGATTGTCCAAAACGCCAAGAAAATATGAAACAGGGAAGGACAAGGGATCAGGGACAAGCTTATGCAATCACAAATGCAGAGTTTGAAGTTCCTAATGACGCGGTCGCAAGTACTTTAATTATTTCCTCAAGTTTAGCCAATGCTTTATTTGATTCTGGATCATCACATTGTTTCATATCTTCCTAGTTTTCTAATAAAATTAGATATTTACAATTTTATTTAACAAGGGATTTGTCATTTAAAACTCCTAAGGGAAGTATCATTGCTACAAAGTTCTGTTAATCAGTTCCCATTAGGGCATACAAATGTTATTTATCTGGTGATATCATCATTATACCCATGATTGAATTTGATATAATCCTTGGAATAGATTGGCTTTCGGACCATGATGCAAAAATTTATTGTAAGAAGAAGGAGGTTACAATTTTTTATGACAATGATAAAGAACACCTTATCTTTAGAGTAGAATCATCATCACCTGATTCTTCTCTAGATCCACCCCCAGTAGCTCAACTAAATTCAATTATTGGAGAGGAAGAGAATGAAATGACCATGGGTGAGGAAAGGAATGTTCAAATAGAGGATGTACCTATTGTGATAGAATATGTTGATGTGTTTCTAGAAGATTTACCTAGACATCCTCCATAACAATAAATTGAGTTTTCCATAGATTTAATTCCTGGTTCAAGGCCCATATCGAAGACCCCTTATAGAATGGCCACTGTGGAATTAGTGGAACTAAAGAAACAACTAGAGGAATTTAGTAATGAGGGATTCATTTTCACTAGTGTTTCTCCATAGGGAGCCCATGTCCTTTTCGTTAAGAAGAAAGATGGATCTTTGAGGTTATGTATCGACTACTGGGAGATCAATGCTATAACAATAAAGAACAAGTATCTCTTACCTCGCATTGATGATTTATCTGACCAATTGCATGGAGCTCAATATTTTTCAAAGATTGAACTTTAATCTGGATATCATTAGTTGAGTGTAAAGAATGAAGACATTCTAAAAATAGCATTTCAAACCAGGTATGGGAATTATGAGTTTACAGTGATGCCTTTTGGATTGACTAATGCACCCTCTGTCTTCATGGATCTAATGAACAGAGTTTTCAAGGAATATCTTTATGATTTTGTAGTGGTATTTATTGATGATATCTTGGTATACTCCAAAAGCTGCAAAGATCATGAAAATCACTTGTGCATTATCTTGAAGACTCCTAGAAGAAATGAATTATATGGGAAGTTTAGAAAGTGTGAATTATGGCTTCAGGAGATTTATTTTTTTGTCCATATTGTCTCTAAGGATGGAATCCTAGTTGATCTTGAAAATACAATGGCAATCCAAGATTGGCCCACACCAACAAACATAACTGAGGTATGCAGTTTTATCAGCTTAGCAAGTTATTATTGGCATTTCGTACAGAATGTTGCTCGACTGGCTAACCCGCTAACGAAGCTCACACGTAAAGGGGTTAAATTTGTTTAGACAAAATATTGTGAAGAATGTTTCAAAGAAATGAAGATAATATTAGTCAATGATCCTATATTGACTCTACCATCAGGGAATAATGGGTTTGCTATTTATAGTGATTCTTCAAAGAAAGGACTTGGTTGTGTCCTTATGAAAAATGATAGGGTTATTGCTTATGCATCATGACAGCTAAAAATTTATGAGAAAAAATATCCTACTCATGATCTTGAGTTATCTTCTATAATCTTTGCTTTGAAGATATGGAGACATTATCTCTATGGTGAAAAATGTGAGATTTATACTGATCACAAGAGTTTGAAGTATATTTTCTCACACAAAGAACTCAACATGAGGCAAAAGAGATGGCTTGAACTACTCAAGGATTATGATTTCACAATACACTACCACCCGGGGAAGGCAAACAAGGTGGTGGATGCTTTGAGCAGAAAGGATCATGGAGTTTTAAACAAGATGAGAGTTGAAAGGGATCCTATTTTCATGGATCTAGTAAAGATGTATATGGGAATAACCATAGAAGGTCAAACATCAATGATTTTTCAAATGGTTTCCAAACCATCTTTACTAGAAAGGATAAAAAGTTCTCAGGCTGATGATGAGGAGTTTCAAAAGAAGATTAATGTTGTGAATGATGGGAGATTGAGTGACTTCGTATATGAAGATGGAATTTTGAAATTTGGGAAGAGACTCTATGTTCCCGATATACCTGATCTAAAAAGGGAATTGTTGGATGATGCTCATAGTTCCAATTTCTCTATACACCCTGGTAGCACTAAGATGTATAGATATTTGAAGGAACATTTTTGGGGGGACAACATGAAGAGGGAGATTACTGATTTTGTGTCAAGATGTATGGTTTGTCAACAAGTGAAAGCTGGAAGGAAACAACTTAGAGGAGTATTGAAACCTCTTCCCATACCTGAGTGGAAATGGGATAATATCACGATGGAATTTTTCATGGGACTACCAAAGACTCCTAGAAGGAACGATGTAATATGGGTCATTATTGATCGTCTTACCAAGTCAGTACATTTTCTTTCTATAAGAGAAGATCTACCACTTTAACGTCTAGCAAGACTATATATTAATGAAGTTATGAGACTTCATGGAGTACCCCTATCGATTTTTTCTGATCGTGATCCACATTTTACATCAAGATTCTAAAAAAAGTCTTCAGAAGTCCCTAGATACTGATCTTCGTTTGAGCACGGCCTACCACCCACAAACTGATGGACAATAAAAACGGATTATTCAAACATTGGAAGACATGTTGAGGTCTTGTTCACTTGATTTTCAAGGCATGTGGGATCAGTATTTACCTCTCGTAGAATTTTCCTACAACAATAGCTTCCATTCAAGTATTCAAATGGCACCCTATGAAGAATTATATGGGAGGATATGTCATAAACCAACTTGCTGGGACGATATTGGTGAAATAAATCTCGTGGGCCCAGAACTTGTTGAAGAAACAATGGAGAAAGTGAAGATTATCCAGAACCATATAAAAATATCTCAAAGTAGGCAAAAGAGATATAATGATAACCGAAGAAAGGATTTGGAGTTTCAAGAAGGTGATCACATTTTCTTAAAGGTATCTCCATGTAAGAGTATTATATGATTTGGTAAGAAGGGAAAATTAAGTCCCAGGTACATCAAACCTTTTGAAATTCTGGACCGAATTGGAGCTGTAGCTTACCGTTTGGCAATGTCACCAAGTCTCTCCAAGGTTCACAATGTGTTCCACATGTCAATGTTAAGAAAGTGCATGCCAGAACCAACACATGTACTCACTTATGAAGAAGTGGAACTTGAGCCTGATCTATCTTACTATGAAGATCCTATCAAGATTCTTGATACTAGAGAACAAGTATTGAGAAATCAGACGACTCGTCTGGTGAAGGTTCTATGGAGGAACCATAAGATGGAGGAAGCAATATGAGAGCCTGAGGAGATTATGTTAAAGACATACCCGAATATTTCTAGGTAATATTCTATGAATTTCAAGGACGAAATTTTTGTAAGGATGGGAGAATGTAACACCCCAAGATTTTGAAAATAAATATAGAATGCAATTTTTCCTCTTCTAGGTTTTTAATTTCAATAAATGGTCATCTAGAGTTGTGTTCAGTAAGTCATTTGGAGTCTGATAGAACAAACTTGATTTTTGGTGAATGAATAGTAATTTTCCCCTTGAATAGTAAATAATATTATTATTTTATTTTCTTAAGGCAATATGATAATGGGATCTTAATTAATTTTTCAATGTCACATAAAACTAATTGCACTTCAAGATTGTTATTTTTCGAATTAACTATGACCTTATTTAAAAATAAAATTAATAATATTTAGAAATTTATTTTTGAAAAATGGATTTGAATTTTGAATTCTACAAGTCGAAAAATGGTAGGGGTGAATTTTTGGGATTTTTCTAAAATACATGAATTTTTCATGAATAGTAAAAATACAGTTTTTTGTTTTTGGTAGTTTAATGACCTAATAATGATGTAATAATTAAATATAAAAGTATGGTCGACTTTTGTATAGTAACTTATGACATGAGGTGATCCAAGTGGCTTAAACCATTGGAAAATACCATGGGCAAGCCCATGGTTTGGCAAAAACCACTAATGAGGCATCCCTTTGAAATTATTAAAAAATTACCTCTCTTTTCCTATAAATACCCACCCATCCATTCGTTTTCTTTCATTCCAAATACCTCATCCTCAAATCTATGGTGGTTTTAACTCTCTAAGAGTCCTCCCAAGGTGTCCTTAAGCCCCAAGGTTCCAACCTTCAAGATCTAGGAGTTATTCTACAAGGTAAGGGAATCATTCATTCTCTTCTTTAAGTCGACACTTCTTTTATGTTATCTCTTTGAATTTTTATTATATTATGTTTGGGTTTGATTTTATGAATTCTTATTACTGTACTTTTGATTTCAATATGATGAGGTTCCCTTTTTATCTCATCATTTCATTTTATGAAATATTAAGCGACGTCGTTAGGCTGCCGAATTTTCATAAAGGATCTCTCACCTTTTCTCTTATTTCCAAGATCATCTCTATTATTTTTCCACCTCCTCTGTCCAAATGATCATAATAACTCCAGTAAAATATATATAATGGATTTATATCATGTTAATGGAATAACCATCATAAATATTCTTACTCCCTCCCTTTTATTTTATAAACGAAAGCGACATCCATGAGGTTTCAATTTATAACCTCCGTGGATGACAAAGTTTCATTCTTCAATTTATTCTTCATTACTGGTCATGAAACCATATTCATGGTTGAATCAGACTATAATATATGTTTTATAACCTAATTAATATTCAGGAACCAGAATATGTACATATAATTAAGTTATATGACAAAACTAGTTCATAATATTCCAAATACCGCCGAATAATCCAAGTGGTGGTCATCTAATGATTCATCCTCATTCCATGTAACCAAATGATAAAAATGACCATTATAAATTATTTATGTTCATTAATAATATATAATTCCAATACTGTATATTTATAACCATTCCACATGAACTTCATTACATAAAAACAAGTGAACCGAATATGAAAATAAAGGAAACGAACACTCAAGAACAACCAAATTCAATACAATAACTTATAAATAAAGACATAAATGAACTAAATAGAATTATGGTAACTAAATAAATGTATAATAGATTCTGAAATAAGTTATTAACAAGTATAATTTCATATTCCATGTGCATAAGTACAAGATCAGAACACGTTTGGAGTTAAGGTAAGGGTTTTTTCACCCGAACTTCCATTTTCATTCAGGTTACTTTTATTGTCTAATTTCCTTGATGAAATTATTATGTATTGTTATGTACTCATAATATATTTTTTGTGAGTATATATATGTTTAAAAACTATAACCCTTCCTTATTTTATGGATAGTTACACATTTTAAAAGGAACTTTCAAAATTGTTTCCAAAATACAAGCCCGGTTCAACGGAATTTCTCCAATTCATATCTATTTACAAAGGCACTCTATAATATGTTTTTGGAAACCATTATCTTTCTAAAAATAATCATTTTATTATGAAAATACTATCATACTTCACTTATGATTTTATATAAATATTTTCCAAAAGAACTCTTCTTTTCAAAATAAAAGATTATTTATCTCAAATTTGCTTAATGATTTTATAAGAGTATTTTCTTTTGATTCAAAGCTTTTGTTGATTCCATGGTATTATTGGGTTTAATAATTTATGAATTCATATACCATATTTTATTTAATTGTTTATGACTAACTCTATTGTGGATTATCTATCCTAAAACCATTGACTATATTATTCTGAATGGTTAGTGTTTTATGTTTAAAGTTAGTTATATTTCATATGATAGTTTCAATATGAATGTATATGTTGTTTATGTTTATCCCCGCTCATATGAGGAATGAACTGGACTTATTATGTGATGTGTGGGTCCTGTTATAGCCCCTCTATGAATAGGTAGGTCTCATGAGACAAATAGACATGGAATTGGCTAAGGCCTTTCCCAATGTGATATGGATTTTGGCTGAGGCCTTAATCACTAGATGTCTTGGCCGAGGCCATGAAAAAATGATTCAGAATGTCCGGCATATGCACTTCCCTCATAATGAAGCTATTAATTGAAATTTCATGTGTTTATTTGACTAGTATAATATCCATGATTATTTTTTATTATGGCATTATTTACTCAGCTCATTTTCCTGCCATAATGTGTTCATATTTATTATTAAAGGCATGTGTTTTCAATTATTCACCATGTCTAATGTTTATATTATCTTTCGTTGTATTGATTACCCTTACTGAGCATATGAGCTCACCCCTTTCTTATGCTTCATTTTCTAAGGATATGAATAATTAATTTATGAATGACTTGCAAGCATAATCTAGGAGACGTGATGTTTCTAGTGGAATAAAATAGTGTTTTTGTTTCCCTTCATGTTGTAATGATAAACTTTTGTATAAAAATAGTTTCCAATAATACTAAACCACTCGGTCTTTCGAGATTCATATTCCTTGTATGAATGCGAAAATAATCAAATAAGGCACCAACTCTGGTCTACTGGGGTTGGGTCCTTACAATATTTCTTCCTCTCCTCTTCCTCTTACTCAAAAAGAAAATAAAAAACACTGTTCGTGATGTGTCGTTTACCAAAATTGTGGATGATGTGATTTCAATTTCCATTAATTAATTAAAATTTGATCATAAAACCTTTTTAATGGATGAAAAAAAAAAATTTTATTATATAACCTATTTTATTTTTTTTAATGAACTTCAATGAATGACATTAAATTATATAATGAAACAAGTTCATGATTATCGAGGAACCGCCAAAAATGATCTAAACGAATATCATTAATGTTTTATGTAAATATTCACCATAATATATGATAAAAATGATTTATCGTATAATTATATATTCTATAAACATATTAATACCATTTCATTACGCTTATATAATTTCATTTCCATACGACAAGAAAATCAAATACAAACCGGCCACGGAAATCATGTAAAGAACGCACCTGAAACAATGGAAGGAACAAAATACTAAAAACTAAAGGGTGAAATGGTGTTATAAAAAATCATATAAGGTGTTATAAACATGAAAAAGTTTATTTAATATAATAATAACACTATTTTAACCATTATATAGTAGTTTTAAACAATTTTGAAGTAATACAAACCTGAGGTAAGGGAATTCTTAACCCAATTTTCATTCTGTGGGTTAACCTTCTACTTCATTAATTATGTGGTATTAAAATTGTTTGTGTGATGATTTTTCTTTATATTATATTGAATTATGTGTATTTACAGTGAATATACATATTCCCTCTACTCTATTAAGTCTCACTTAAATTATATGGTATTTGTAAGGGGTTTTTCTTTTAAAATCCTCTTTTAAAATTCTGTTTTACAAAATTCAAAAGAAATATCTTTATGAAATTATTTATGTTGTACTATTATGTTCTGGTTCTTGGGAATTATTTATGATGAATTTTGGGACCTATATCTCCCTCCAATGCATTTGGGTATTTGTAAGTTGGAGGTCATCTATATGGTTACTCCAAGTGTAACTGCAATGGTTACACAATATAGTAGCTGTGGGGGTTACATTATAAGGTAGTTGTGAGGGTTACAAATCATAAGGTAGATGAGAGGGTTACAGGATTATGTAAGTAATTACCTAAGATAACTTTATGGTTCTATTTATTCTATTTATGTTTTGTGTAAATCTCATGGAAATCTCAAGTTTCGCAAAGTAAATATATATGGGTGACAAGTATGTCTTTTTGAAAATGATTTCATACATTTACAAGTATTCATGGACTGATGTTTTCTTTTTTTTATCCCTTGATAAGATTTTTCTACTCATATCAAGTTTTTAAAAAAAATTCATAGGATTACTTAAAACTTAAAAGGATAGTTAAGGTGTTATTGCAGATGAATTCAATTAGTTATATTGTAATTATTTTTGTAATCTATGATTCAATGTATGTAAGTTATTGTATAATCCTCTAGAACATAGACTGGAAAAGGTCCTTAGATATATAATATACTATGTATTTTTCTGTTATCTTTTTATGAAAAAAAAATATACAACATGATTTAGTACTAAATCTGGAAGTGTGGGTTCAGGGTGTTTATAGTTGGTATCAGAGGAACGGTCTAAACAACTTTGGAGATTAGACGTTGTCACTTTTTTTAGAAAAAAATATAGCGATGGAATTTAATTTTGAACATGTATTTTATTATGTACATATAAAAAAATAGTTTTTCTTAATTCTCAATATGTAAATTTAGATTAATGAATGAATTTTGAGGTCTTAATTCATTTAAGGGGGGAGAATGCAACATCCTGAGATTTTAAAAGGAAAAATTATGTGCTTAAATCAAATACTAAATACTATGTGACCTTTATAAAAAAACCATTAAACATAATTTTTCTACTTCTGTGTTTTGAATTTCAAAAAATAGACATACTTGGTTGCGATCAGTATATTATTTGGAGTCTGATAAGACCAACTTAATTTTTGGTGAATAGTAACATACCCTTATGAATAGTAACAAACCCTTATGAATAGTAACATACCCAAATGAATAGTGACTCATATTATTATTTTATTTTCTTAAGGATTTAATATAATGACATCTTGATTAATTTTCAAGGTGATATAAAATGAGTTATAGTTTTAAACTTGTTAATTTTTTAATAAAGTATTATTTTATTTAAAAATTAAATTAATCATATTTATAAAATTATTTTCAAAAAATGGAGTTCATTTTTAAATTATACATGTCAAAAAATGGTTAGGGTTAATTTTTGGTATTTTTCTGAAATTCTTGAATTTTCCATGAATAGTGAAATACAGTAAAATATTGTACATTCAAATTATCAATTAAATACACTATTTTTTACATGATGGATGATGTAATCCCACTTGTTTTGAACTCACATACTCTATTTACTATTTATATCACAATAATGAAGACTATTCATAGTCTTGGACAAAAATATTAAAATAATGTAAAATCCCTCCTCTTCTCCACTATAAATACCACCCTCATTCCCCTCTTCCTATCACACCTCTCAAGACTTTATCATTGTCTAAGTTATGCCAAATACCATCCCCAAGTCTCTTCCCCACATACAATACCTAATTGTATAACCAAAATTCCAAAACCAAATTCCTTAAGAAGGATATTAGGGAGAAGAGATAAAGAGGTAAGAATCCTCTTTCATTTTCATGTGTTTTCTCTTCAATTCCTTTCTTTTCTTATACTCTCTTCCTCTCCCCTTATACAGGAGGTTTGAAATATATAGAATCTTATATATTATTTACGTTATCATATTTATTTAAAAAGTTCACCATCTTTCTTCCTCCCCTCTTCCTCTTATTCTAAACAAAATAAAAACATTGTTTGTGATGTATTGTTTACCAAAATTATGGACGATGTGTTTTCAATTTCTATTACTTACTTAAAATATGATCATAAAACCCTTTTAATGGTTGAAAAGAAAATTAAATTTTATTATTTAACCTATTTTATATTCTATAATTAACTTTTATGCATGAAATTAGATTATATAATGAAACAAGTTCATGACTATCGAGGAACCGTCAAAATGATCTAAAGAAATATCATTGATGAGTTATCTAATGATTCATAATCATATATGATAAAAAAAATATTTATGATATAATTATATGTTCTTGAAACACATTAATACCATTTCATTCCACTTATTTAATTTCATTTCAATATGACAAGAAAATCAAATACAAACTAGCCATGGAAATCAAGTAAAGAAGGAACCCAAAACAATGGAAGGAACAAAATAATAATAACTAAAGGGTAAAATGATTTTATAAAATGATCATATAAGGTTTTATAAACATGATAATGTTTCTATAAAATAATAATAACACTATTTTAACCATTATATGGGAGGTTTAAAAAAATTTGAAGTAAGACAAACCCAAGGTAAGGGAATTCTTAACGTAATTTCCATTCTTTGGGTTAACCTTCTACTTCATTAATTATGTGGTATTAAAATTGTTTGTGTGATGATTTATGTTTATATTATGTTTAATTATGTTTATTTACAGTTTATATACATATTAAATCCGCTCTATTAAGTATCACTTCAATTATATGGTATTTTTAAGGGGATTTTCATTTAAAATCCTCTTTTAAAATTCTGTTTTACAAAATTCAAAAGCAATGTTTTTTATGAAATTATTCATGTTGTATGATTATGTTCTGGTTCTTGGGAATTTTTTATTATGAATGGTGGGACTTATATAATCCTCAAATTCATTGGGTATGTGTAATTTGGAGCTCATTTGTACGGTTACTCCAAGTGTAACTGTGATGGTTACACAATAAGGTAGTTGTGAGGGTTACATTGTAAGGTAGTCGTAAGGGTTACAAATCATAAGGTAGCTGAGAGGGTTACAAGATTATATAAGTGATTCCCCAATATAAATTTATGGTTATATTTATGTTCTTTATGTTTTCTTTGTAAATCTCGTGGAAATCTCAAGTTTCACAAAGTAAGTATATATGGGTGACAAGTATGCCTTTTTGAAAATGATTTCATACATTTACAAGTATTTATGGACTAATGTTTTATTTTTACTTCTTTTTATATCCCTTGATGAGATTTTTGTTCTCATCCCATGTTTTTAAAAAAATCATATGATTCCATATAAGTTAAAAGTACAGTTAAGGTGATATTTTAGATGAATTGAATTGGTTATATTGTAATTATTTTTGTAATATCTGATTCAATGTATATAAGTTGTTGTCTACTCCTCTAGAACCTAGACTGAAAAAGGTCCTTATAATTATAATGTACTATGTATTTTTCTATTATAATTTTATTAAAAAAATACATGGCATCTTTTATTACTGAATATGGAAGTGCAGGTTCAATACATTTACATATATATAGTGGACCTACTTTTCTTACATTACTATTACACCATTTTAAATGTAATCCATATAATAGTGTTACAAAACCAGGATCAACTAGTTTATTTTCTTTGTAAAATTAGGATTATAAACACTTTTTAAATAATAAAACATAAACATTATTTAATTCCTTCTTCTATGGATTCTTAATTGGATTTTCATTCAACTTAGTACAAGTAATCACCTGAGGATATACATCAAATTAAGGGGTGAGCTAAAAGCTGAGTAAGTGGATAGATAAGAACATGAATCAATATAACATGCATGAGCATAATAATTATAATAAAACATGAGCATGGTATATTAATCATAATAATGAGAGTAAATATTAGATAAAGTCATGGAATGTGGAAATGCATAAAAATAAAACATTATGTCTTAGTGGTTAAATACCACACATAGTTGTGAACAAAGATAACATCATGTTCACGCATAACATATGTTCATAATCATAACATCATAATTGTGAAAAAATATAGCATCATGTTCACACATATAGAACATTATCTCATGAGATACATCACATTACCCAATGCATTGGAGTGCTATATAATTCTGGTAACACCCATCACAACATAACATTTACATTATCATGCATGTCGCATAGAATGTATAACAACCTTTGTCATAAAATAACCTATGTAAATATAATGGGTTTTATGATAATTTTATAAATAATACATTCCGAAATAAACTTTGGGGTTCCCAAAATAAAAATTAAATAGCATACTGGGTATAAGAATCATCAATCTTGAGTGAAGAAGAAACAGTCTCAAGGGAAGTAAAAGAAGTGTGTTTTTTTAAGAAGAGTTCTTTGGGAAAAACATTTTAATTTTTCATAAAATCAGATTAAAAGAATTTATAATTCATAAAATAAAAGGTAAGAACAATGAAATTACTTTTGGGGAATATTAGAAGAACATCCACACTGAAATTTGGCACAAAGGAGGAATAACCCAAAGAAAGGAAATTGGGTTCGAGAATCCCCTTACATTATGTTCGAATGATTTATTCACTTTAATATAATATATAATAAAATTAGATTCATTAATTAATAAATATAGAACCTATTATAAATTTATTTTATTTATTATAATTTTATTAAGTTCATTTATAGTCATTATGATGAGTTATAGAGTTCAATTTCTTCATTCCAAGAGTGTTCGTTACTTTGTTTTCATGGTCGGTTCGCTTGTATACAAGTGTAGAAGGTCATGTAAGATGATAATAATTATAAATAATTAAAATTATATTTTCTTAGTTAACTTAAAGAGGTTTAATTGGTCTTATATATTATTTTGTTTTCATATATGAGTATGATTCATTGGATAACATGTTAATGATAATCTTTTAGATTAATTTTGGCGGTTTTTTATCACAACAACCACGTTTTGTTTTATTATATAATATTATGTATATATGTTAGTTATAGAATATAAAAAGTTTATAAAATAATTTTTTACCATTAAAATGGTTTTATGACCATCCTTGAAGGTGGTAGAGGAAAATGAAAACTTTTCACCCTTGAAGGCGATAAATTAACACCTCACGGGTGATGTTTTAATTTTTAGAATAAAAGGGAGAGGAGAAGACATTTGATGGTGGATTATTCAATTAACATAATTATATTACATTATATATATGGTAATTGATTTATCATTCCACGTGGATGAGGGCAGGTGAGGATAGGATAAGAAAATAAAAGAACATCAAAAGAAATTAAAAGAAAAAAAGGAAGAGGATTTTACCTCTCGAATTCTTCTCCTTGATAACCTCCTTAGGGAAATTGGTTTTGGTATTTCATTAATACCAAAGGATTATAAACGTCGGGAAGGGACTTGGAAATATTATTGGATAGTAATTGGAAAAGTTTCAAATCATGGAAGGTGTGAGGAGAAGAGGTGTTGAGGGGTGTATTTATAGGGGAGGAGAGGGGTGTTTTTTCATTATTTTATTCATTATTTTATTATTTTGGCTCAAGAATATAAATAATTTAAACCTTATCTATAAATATATTAAAATAAATAAGTATAGTTAAAGATTATGGGCTTAAATCGTCCATACATCATATATGACTCAATAATTCATACCGTAAATTACCGTATTTCATTATTCACTAAAAATTCAACTATTTTAGAAAATTACAAAAAAATCAACTTAACCATTATGTAATGTTCATAATTAAAAAACTAAATATATTTTATGAAATTAATTTTATAAAAATGATAAATTTAATTTTTAATTAAAATCATCTTTTATTTAAAAAATAACAATTTTAAAATTATAACTGATTTTAAAACACATTGAAAAATTAATTAAGGTGTCATAAAATTATATTATAATAATAAGACAACAAAATATTAATTTATAAATCTATTTTATGAAAATATATTTTCTTTTAAATCATTATATTAATTATAAAATTATAAATAAACATTAATGTTTTATAAAAATACCAACACATAATTAATAATTTCTAAAACATTTATTTTCCTATTCTATGATATAATTATATTGTATTATCATTTATAAGATGCCTAAATTTTATTTATAATTTCATAGATTATGTTACTATTCTATTGGCTGAATTACTATTCCTAATGGTCATGTTACTATTTTAACGGTCAGGTTACTATTCCATCGGGATAGATTCCATAATTTCTATAAATACCTCTTATTTCATTCATTATTAATTTATAATGTTTTTATTATGTTATCAAAGTGATTTTCTGTGGTTTATACTATATTAAATAATTATAAGAAGGGAATTTCCATTGATAAAATTTTGGGTCTTTACATTCTTCCTCCCTTATGAAATTTCACCATCGAAATTTCATTTTACATACTATGGTGAAAACAAATGAGGTTACTTATCCTTCATCACTTCCTCTAGTTCCCATGTTTCCTATTCATACTTATGGTTTCTCCATATTAAGTTTACCAGGTTGGTAGTATTTTTGTGTAGAACTTTATCTCTATGGTCCAAGATCTTCACTAGAAGATCCTCATAATAGAGATCATTTTTCAAATGTACCATGTCTAGATTCATTACATGTGAGGGATCTGGTATGCACTTCCTAAATAGGGGTACATGGAATACATTGTGTACTTGACACATGGTAGGTGTAAGTGCTAGTCGATAGGCCACAGATCTGACTCGATCAAGAATCTCAAAGGGGTTGATGTACCTGGGACTCAACTCTCTTTTCTTCCCAAATGTCATGATCCTCTTCCATGGAGATATGCGGACGAATACCATGTCTCTAGCCTTAAACTCTAGGTCCCATCGATGGTTGTATTCATAGTTATTCTATCAACTTTGGGCTACCTTGATATGTTGCTGAATGTTTTTTACCTTTCCCACCATTTCTTCAACTATTTTAGGTCCTAGTATCTTATGTTCACCAACATCATCGTGGAATGTCGGTGTTCAACATCTTTTTCCATTAAGGGCTTCATATGGATCCATTTGGATTCTCTATTAGAAACTGTTATTGTAATATAACTCGGCCAGAGGAATATGTTGGTACCATCCTCCTTTGAATTTCAAAGAACATGATCTCAACATATCTTCCAGTTTCTGAATATTCTATTCATATTGGCCATCAGTTTGAGGATGATAATGCATAATAAATTTTAGCTTAGTGTTTAGATCGTGTTGAAGACTTTTCCAAATCTTAGAGGTGAATCTCAGATCTCAATCAGATACAATTGATAATGGTACTCCATGAAGCCTTACCACTTCTTTAATGTATTTCCATGTAAGTTGATCCAGTGATAAGTCCTCTAAAATTTTAATAAATTGAGATTTTTTTTAAGACGATTCACAACAACCCATATAGTATTATTCCCTCTGTATGTCTTTAGAAGTCTGGTGACAAAGTTCATGGTGATGTTTTTCAATTTCCATGTTGGTATGGGTAATGGTTTCATCATCCCCTTATACTTTTTTCTTTTAGCCTTCACTTGTTGAAATTATAGGAACATTGATGTATATTTAGTGATCTCCTTTTTTATATTTTCCCACCAATAGTTCTCCTAGAGATCTTGATACATATTTGTACTCCCTGGGTAAATAGAGAATGTTGAGCTATGTGAGTCATTTAGAAGATCCTTATTTATATCTATATTGGATGGTACACATAGTTGTGACCCAAATCTTATAACTCCTTCCTTATCAATTTTAAACTCTAAGGTTTTACCCTTTCTCATGTTTTCCAACTTTTTCTAAATTTTTACATCATTTCTTTGATCATCCTTTATTTTCTCCATGAGGGATGGTTGAAAAATAATTTTATAAAGTATTGGTGATGTTTCTTCCTTAATTATTCCCATGTCTATCCTCTAAAAATCTAAGAACATTGTATCCTTATCAATTTTCATAATTGATAATGTTCCAATATTCTTTCTACTTAGAGCATCTTCCACTATATTGTCCTTACCAGGAAGGTAGTGGATTGAGTAGTTGTAATCCTTAATGAACTCTAATCATCTTCATTGTCACATATTAAACTCCTTCTATGTGAATACATATTTAAAGCTCTTATGATCAGTATATATTTTCCACTTCTCCCCATAGAGTTAATGTTTCCATATTTTCAATGTGAAGATCACATATACCAACTCCATATCATGTGTGGGATAGTTTTTCTCATGAATTTTAAACTACCATGAAGTGTAGGCTATCATTTTATCATTTTGAATCAGTATATATCCTAATCCATTCTTTGAAGCATTATTGTATACCACAAATAGTTCCCCACTTGTCGGTATTGTGAGTATTGGTGCAATGATAAACCTCTTTTTCAATTATTTAAAGAAATATTCACATTTAATGGTAGAAAAAAACATTTCTCCCTTATAATTAATCTTGGTTAGTGGGTTTTAAAATCATGATAAGTTCTTCACAAATCACTGATAATACCCAGATAGACCAAGGAAACTATAGATATCTCTTACAGATGTTGTCATGTGCCAATATTTGATCACCTTTGTCTTGTAAGGGTCTATATATATTATTTTCTTGGTGATAAAATTCCTCAATAATGATACTTCCTCCATCTATAACTCACATTTATTATACTTTTCATATAGCTTCTCCATTCACAAAGTCCTTAGCACAATATTCAAATACTCCTTATGTTTCCCCTTACTCTTGGAGTATACCAAAATATCATCAATAAAGACTACCAAAAATTTGTCAAGGTAATCTCTAAAGACTCTATTCATTAATTACATGAATAATTTTGGATAATTAGTTAGTCCAAAACGAATCACTATGAACTCATAATGTCCATGCCTTGTTCAAAAGGTAGTCTTGGTAATACCTTTCTTCCTCACCTTTAATTGGTGATATCCTGACCGAAGTTCCTCCTTAGAGAAATACTTGACCCCACACAGTTGATCAAACAATTCATCTATACCTTTAAGTGTATACTTATTCTTTATTGTGATTTTGTTGAGCTCTCAATAATCAATATAGAGGCACATTATCCATCATTCTTCTTGACGAAAAGGACAGGTGCACCCCATGGTAAATCACTTGGGCATATAAAACTATTGTATATATTATATTGTAAATTCTTCTTTAGTTATTCCAAATAAATGGTGTCCATTCTATAAGGTGCCTTTTATATAGTTATATATCCAAGAATAAGTTCAAGTGAGAACTCAAATTCTTGGTTATGAGGAAGATCGGGCAATTCTTCAGGGAACACATCAGTGTAGTCCCTCACGATGGGAATTTCCTCAAGAATTATTCTCTCCTTTGTATCAATCATTTGATCTAGATATTATTTCTCATAGGGTAATAATATCAAAAATTTAGATGATGATTTTGAAGAAGATTCATCCTCCTCCTTACACTTGTACTGAATTGGAGGATGCTTTAGGATGTGAGAGTGATCTCCCTTTCCTAGCATTTGATGTTGTCTTTGTATAAAGGTAGTTAATCATTGCCCAAAATAGCATCAAACTCCACTAAAGTATATAAGATAAAGTTTTCTAGGAGTCTTAGTACACAAAAATTAACCGGGGAGGAGTTATATAATTTGGATAAAATAATTTCCCCATTAACTATTCACACATATAGATCAACCTCCATATTTTGAGGTGGTTTTTGAATAGTTCTACTAAACTTAAAATATATAAAATAATTTTTAGAACATAATCAAATAGTAACTAATATATTATTTTATTAATAACAAGTATACCTATAACCACATCATTTTTTGGCTCCACCTTAGTAGTAGTTATGGCAGAATCTTTTCTCTTCACCTTTGGATTTTGTAGTTTCTAACACTGATTACCCTCAAAAAATAAGTTTTTAGTGAACTGTATTTCATAGTTTCCTTTATACCTATAATTGAAGAATTGAACCGTGGTTAGTGTTGTCTTTTCTTCCATCACATTTTCCAGCTTCCTTATGTCTCTTCCAGAGCACATCGAACAACTTCTTCATAACTCCCAAAGTCTTGAATTTATAGAGCCTTTCAAAGGTTTGGTTTTAAACCACTAAATAACATATATATATATTTATCATTATTGATAACAAAACCCAAGGCATACCATGAAATCCTTGTGAAATTTTCTTCATAATCCATGGAATATTCACCTTCCTTTTTCTTTATCTATAAGAATTCTCTCTCTATCTTTGTATGAAGAGTTTGAGGGAAATAATTATTAAGAAATATTTTATTAAATTATTCTCACACCATATCTTCAATTTCATCATTTGGATTGGTGTTCTTAATCAATGCCCACCATTGATTGGTCTCTCCATATAAATGATAAATTTCCAGATTCACCTTCTCTATCTCAGTACAGTGAAGCACAGAAAAGATATTCTTCGTTGATTTGATCCACTATTCCATGACTAGTGGATTGGAAGATCCATTAAATATCGGTGTTCATTGCCGTATAAAATACTTGATAGCTAGTTACTCCCTCTTAGTGAAAGTAGAACATTCTGCATTATTCAGTTTATTTTTCATATCATGAGACAGTTGGGTAAGCATCACCATGAAATTTTTAACTCCACCTCCCAAGGCATTGGGGATGTCATTCAGGAAATCGCTTCATTGTCCCTCACATGGGTTGTTGTCTTAGTTTATCCTAATACCCATAATTTTATAAAATATAAAATGTTTTAACAAAAAATAATCAACAATTCATGAATAAATAATGTATTCCTTTCTAAAATTAACTCTAAAGGCATATCTTGTGGGATACCTATGTTTAGCATTTTTCTAAAACAAATCTTCTTAGGTGATTACATATAATTAGTCTCATACTAAGGGTTTTCACTAATGTTCTCTAATATTAATTCCAAAATTAACTAAACCATGTTTTTATACCAAATATAATGACCCTACTTTTCATAAATTAATATTACATCATTTTAAAGGTAAACAATATAATAGTGTTACAAAACCAGGATCAAATGGTTTAGTGTCTTGGGAAAATTAGGCATATAAATAATTTTTACATAATAAAATATAAACATTATTTAATTCCTTCTTCTATAGATTCTTATTTTCCTTCTCATTCACCTTAGTATAGGTAATCACCTGAGGATATACATCAAATAAAGGGGTAAGTTGAAATCCCAGTAAGAGGATAGATAAGAACATGAATAAATATAACATGGTTGAGAATAATCATCATCATCTAAAATGAGAATGGGATATTCAACATAAAAATTAGAGGATTAATTAGATAAATTCATGGAATGTGGCAATTCATAAAAATGAAACATCATGTCTTAGTGGTCCAATACCACACATAGTTGTGAATAAAGATAGCATCATGTTCATGCATAACATATGTGCATAGTCATACCATCATCACTGTGAACAAGGATAGCATAATTTTCATATATATTGAGCATTATCTCATTATATACAACACATTACCCAATGCATTGGATCACTATATAATTTCGGGTGCACCCATCACATCCTAACATTTACATTATCATGCATGCCATATATAATGTATAATAATCTTTGCCATAAAATAACCCATGGAAAGGAAATGGGTTTCATGAGAATTTCATAAATAATAAATTCATGAATAAAATTATTTTTTCCAAAAATAAAAAATAAATAGCATACATGGTATAATAATTTCAATCTTGAGCGAAGAAGAAACAATCTCAAGGGAAGTAAAAGATGTCTTTTTTTGAAAGACGAGCTCTTCTGGAAAAACATTTTCATTTTTCATAAAATCTTATTAGAAGAATGTATTTTCTATAAATTAAAAGGTAAGAGAAATGAAATTTCTTTTTAAGAATATTAGAAGAAAATCCACACTAAAATTTGGCACGAAAGAGGAATAATACAAATAAATGAAATTGGGTTCGAGAATCCCCTTACCTTATGTCTTAATGTTTTCTTCACTTTAATAACCAGAATAATAAAATTAGATTAATTAATTAGTAAATCTATAACCTATTATATGTGTATTTGATTTATTATAATTTTATTATGTTCATTTATGGCCATTACTGTGAGTTATAGAGTTCAATTTTTTCATTCTGAGAGTGTTCATTTCTTGGTTTTCATGATCGGATCGATTGTATACAAGTGTAGAAGTTCATGTAAGATGATAACAATTATATAGAATTGAAATTACATGCTACTAGTGAACTTAAAGGAGATTAATTGGTCTTATATATTATTTTTTTTCATATATGAAGATTATTAATTAGATAACATGATAATGATAATCATTTAGATTAATTTTGGTGGTTTTCTATAACAACAACCTCATTTGGTTTTATTATTTAATATTATGTATATATGTTAGTTCTAGAATATAAAAGGGTTATAAAATGAATTTTAAAATCTATTTCAACCATTAATATGGTTTTATGACTGACCTTTAATGTAGTAAAGGAAAATGAAAACTTTTCATCCTTGAAGGTAATAAATTAACACCTCACAAACGATGTTTCCATTTTTAGAATAAAAGGTATAGGAGAGGTTTGATAATGGATTATTCCATTAACATAATAAAATTATAGTATATATAAGATAATGGAGTTATCATGACACTTGGATTAGGGTATGTGAGGAGAGGATAATAAAAGAAAAGAACTTGAAAAGAAATTAAAAGGAAAAAAATGAAGAGGATTTTACCTCTTTAATTCTTCTCCTTAAGAATTTCCTTAGGAAAATTGGGTTTTGTTTTTTGTTGAGACCAAATGGTCCTAGACATAGGGAAGGGAATCTTTAATATGATTGGGCATAAAGTATTCAATCTTAAAGGTTTTAAAGGTTTGAGGAGAATAGGTGGTGAGGGGTGATATTTATAGGCGATGAGAGGGATGTTTTTTCATTATTTTATTCATTATTTTATTATTTTGGATCAAGAATATCAATAGTTTGATCCTTATTAATAAATATATTAAAATAATTAAGGATAGTTCTTGATTATGGGCTTACATCATACATGAATCATCTATGACTCAATAATTCATGTATTTGTTAAATAGCGTAAATTATAATATTTTACTATTCACCAAAAATTCAACTATTTTATAAAAAACCAAAAAATTCACCCTAACAATTTTTCAATGTTTAGAATTAAAAAATGAACTCCATTTTATGAAAATATTTTTCTAAATTTTAGAAATTTAATTTTTAATTTAAATCATCATTTATTCAAAAAATATCAATTTTAAAAATATAACTCATTTTATAACACTTTGAAAAAATAATTAAGGTATCATAAAATTATATTATAATCACAAGAAAACAAAATATTAATTTATAAATCTATTTTATGAAAATAAATTTTCTTTTAAATCATTATATTATTTGTAAAATTATAAATAAACATTTATGTTTTATAAAAATACCAACACTTAATTAATTATTTCTAAAATATTTATTTACTTATGATATGATATAATTATATCATATTATCATTTATAAGATGCCTAAATTTTATTTATACTTTCATATATTATGTTACTATTCTATTGGATGAATTATTATTCCTAATGTTCATGTTAATATTCCAAGGGTTAGGTTATAATTCCACCGGGATAGGTTCCTTAATTTCTAGGAATACCTCTTATTTTATTCATTCTTCATTTATAAAGTTTGTATTATGTTCTCAAATTGACTTTATTTGGTTTATACTATATGAAATAATTATAAGAATCAAATTCTCATTGATAAAATTTTAGGTCATTACAATATATATATTATCATAGTTTAATTTTAACTCAAGTTATTTGAAATTTAATTTCCTATTATATTTCTCATTTCCTTTTTATTCATACATTACCAAATTCATAACGGTTTTTATTGACTTAATTTACTTTCATTTGGTCATACTCTTTCTTTTATGATTTTTATTCAATTTTTGATGTATTCTACCCCTTATATATATATCATACTATATCTTATCTTTATTTTTATAGAAATTATATTTTCATATAAAAATATTCTTTTTAATTGATTTGTTACTTCATAAAAATATGATATTTCGAGGGATAATTTTCACCCTCTTTATTGGGTAATTATATTCTCTACCTATATTATTTCTTAGCAAAAATCTCTATTTTTATTATTTTTAATGTTAAATATGTATCCTTTTCTACACATATTATATTTTATTTATCTTTATTCAAAAGTAAATTTTATTTTCTTTTAATTTATGTGGGATACATGAAATCATTAATAAAATGATTAAAAGTTATTTATTTACACTTCTATATATTTTAAATTTTCCACTATATATTTCATATTATTTAACTTTATTTGTTTTAAATATTAATTTATTAGGAAACTTATTATTAAAATAATTTTTTAAAATTCTTTTATAGCCTTATTAAAATTATTTTGAAAGTGAAATATATCATTGAGTTTACAACAACATCGCTAGAATTTAAGGGAAAATATTTTTATCATTTCTCTTTTATTTTCATATATTTCTCTAAAACATCCATCATATATAGAATTATGTTTCATATATCGCCTTCATTTTTTATTGATTTTTGAAAATCCACCTTTCAAGGGGTGAGGTGGAACCCTTACAAGGCTCGTAGGTGTAAGTATTACATGGACCCTAGGCCTTAGAGGAATTCATTTTCCCATAGGCTTCAAACATTACATAAAACCCAGACTAACTACTTGGAACTACTCCTCCCTAGCATCTTCATCGTGAAATCAACTCTCCACCTTCACATGGCTATTCAGTTAGGCATTCCCATGCATGCACATGCTTTTCCCGATGGTAGGTTCCATACAATCTCATTCTTGCAATCCGTTTAGCTTTTTCTGTGGTGAAAGCTCCTTTCTCATCCTCCTTATAGAGCTTGTTTTTTTAGGTCATCTGGTTTTCATCTTCACTTAAGGTGGCCTGAAGGCCTTGAGTTTTCCTGAAGGCCTTACTGACCCGAAGGCCTGGGTGGCCCAAAGGCCCAAACGGGGGCATATTCCCGGCTGCTACAGTGACAAACAGTACCTGCTACAATTCTTGCTACAGTACTGCACAGTTCCCGCTATAGTAACCCAGAAATAATGTCTCCTCCTGGATTTGATCCCGGGTCACCCGGATGCACTTACGGAGTCCTTACCAACCAGGCTATGGCTCATGTGCATAATCTAATTCTTTACTGATTCCTTTATGATTCCGTATATAAAATGTTTTAGGAAAATTTTATTTTTAGGAGGTAATAAAGTTATGATACATGATTAGTATCATGTGTTATGAATATGTATAGTTATATAATTATCCGGTGGGTGGTACTAGAATTATATATCACTCCATTGAATTGGGTAAATCTTTATATCATGTGATATTATTACAGGATGTGGGTAGTGATGCTTGATCCACTATATTATAGGATACAGGGGGTGATGCTTGATCCCCTATTTCATAGTATACAGGTAGTAATACCCAATCCACTATTTTATTATATTTGGGAAGTAATCCATAATACACTATATTTTTATGGTCATGGTGGTTAACCTTTACATATGTTATGATTTTCTATGTTTATTCTTGTATCGCATTCCCCTATTGAGTAGTTGTAGCTCATAATTGTTGCCTAATGATTTCACATTCCTATTCCACAATAAATGTTATGCTCTCATGATGATCATATTATGGTTCAATGTTCTTATGCTATGATTCATGACCAAGTTATCATGATTTATAATAAATTCTTATAATTCCATGATCTTATTCTATTAATAATGTGTTTCTAAAATTTTTATGTTTTTAAAATGTTTATGATATAATGATAAATCATATTTAACTCATTGATATGATTTTTTATTTATTAATCATTTGAGCTAACCATTTTCTTATGTTTTCTAATTTTCTAGGAACTTACATGAATGAATATGCCTAATAGTGAAACATGTGTATAAAATTGTATTAGATATGATAAAAAATTCTTATGTAATAAGTTGGTTATGAAGATAATATCCAAATACATTAAACCTATAGATTTTAGGAGTGTGTTTTAGTTATGAGATGTAATATATAATTATAGGAAATGGTGTAAAATATATATGTGTTATGTTTGGGTTACTTAAGTTGGTACCAAAGTGAGGCTTATTTATTTTTTTGGAGTTAGTTATAAAGTATAAGTGAACCAAACCTTAAAAAAACTTAGGTTGAATCAAAAAAATTATAGGTTAAACTGAGGTCAAAATGAAGGTTTCATAGGATTAGATATCATAAACTTGATTATTTTTCATAATCATGTGACTTTTACTCTAATTTTATTAAGATATTATTATTTAGTACTCATGTTAACCCTTTTTTATTTAGTATGTGGATGGAACTAAGAGTAATATACTGAATAATGGATGTGGTAGACATAGTGGGGATTGTACCAATAAACAACCAAATTGGACGAGAGACACACAAACTATCATAAATATATTATCTCATGTTAGGATTAATATCCTAAACCAAATTTAACTCCCAAACATGAAAAATTATGCAAAAATAATTGTTGATTCCTTCATAAAACAATGACCATTATCCTTTATTGTATATTTTGATCCAATAATTGTAGAAAAATTGATAAACTTGATAGAAAATAAATTTTCTCTTGTTTAATGATTATAGCATGTAAAGATAGTTTTGGTATTTATCACTTTTAAGGTTAAGTGGGCCAATGATGGTCCTTGATCAAGAACACATGGTTGAAAAAAAATATACTGACTCCATATAATGAGAGGATTTAAAGAAAATATTCTTCAATAAATATTTTCCCTAAACCATTAACATAAAAATTGAGTGAGAATTTATTAACATTAAGAAAAAAGAGAATAAATTGATTAGTTCCTAGGAAAAAATCATGAGAATTGAAAGGTATAACTACAGTTTCATCATTGATCCCAGAAATAAAATTGATCATTTCATTAGTTTATTAAAAACAATTCTCAAAAAATAATTAGTTTTAAGTAACTTTGGTAGCTATTAAATTTTCATGGTACCTTTAAGGTGGAAATATAAATTATATACTCTCATTATTCTTATATACTTAAGAATAAGAAAATAAAAATAGAGATTCATGGAAACTCAAATGTTAAATCATATGGAAGAATGAAAATACATTCACTTATATACCAAAGATGTAGTGGGAATAACTTGGGGAATTATCTCAAAGTAATAGTGATATGTTTTATATATGGTAGAGGAGGCCATAAAGAAAAAAATTTATGAATAAGTATGAAGAGGCCGATTAAGATATTTGAGAAGAATAAAATTCCACTTAATGTGCTAATCACACTTAAATATTTCATATTTAAAAAGTTTGGGAATTATTAATATCAATGCACCAATCCAAGGTCTAATAAGGATAATCGAAATTAGAAACTTTCAAAACTAATAGATAAATCAAGTGCCTATATAATTCTTACCACATAAGTAGATTATGATTATAGAGTGGTGAAAAGTACACTTATCATCCACTTAATAACTATTAATGTATTATTTTATTTTTATTCTTCTCATTCCTTCATATATTTCAAGTTTTCTAACATTATTAATTCAAACATAAAATATTGGATATTGATTTATCAAGAAAAAGAACCTGGTGTTATGATGATGGAAACCCAATTACATAACTCATCTCTGATTGAGGTTTATGGGAAGATACTTTATTAAAAAAATATTATTCTCTTGGTATAATTAGATATGATATTGGGTATTCATTAGATCTCTCAACATAGATCTCATATAAATATTTAGGATAGGGAAATCCCGTTTCATATCCCAAATAATCTCATTTTCAAATATTTATACAAGGATGACTATAGACTTAATTTAATAAATAATTCCTTAATATAAGTCTTGATACCCAATAATGATAGATATTTGGAGAAATTTATCAGGGAGAAACTCAATATTAGAGATATTCCAATATATAAAAATATCAATATATCTCCCAAGTAGTTTCTTGGTCTTCCCTCAAACTATGAGTTTGAGTTTTCAATTGAACTCATATTATTCTAAATTTTGATATCAAATATTCATTATAGAATGGACTCCAATAAATTAAAGGAATTAAATAAGAAACCTCAAGTGAATTTAGACAAGGATTTTATTTTCCCAATTCCTTCTCAATGGGGTACTCTTGTCCTATTTGTTTCTAAGAAGGATGGGTTGATGCGTATTTATATTTATTATTATGATCTTAATAAGATCATGATCAAGAATAGGTATCATCTACTATATATTGATAAATTTTTTGATCACATTAAAGGGTCAAATGGTTCTTAAAGGAAAATATTTGATATGGATATCATCAACTAAGGGTGAATTGGTAATATATACTTAAGTAAACCTTTCATAAAATATATAGAAATTATAAATTCATAGGTATTTATTTCAAATATACAAATATTCCTATTATCTTCATTTATTTGATGAATATAGTCTTTCTATACTACCTAGATAAATTTATGGTAGTATTTATTGGTGATATTCTCATATATTCCAAAAAGAAAGAAAGAGCACGAAGAGTATTTGAGGATTGTGTTAATGACCTTATACAAGAATAAATTGTAAGCTAAGTTTATAAAGTGTGAATTTTGGCTACAAAAAAGTATCCTTATTGGGTCATGTGATCAAAATAAAATTTATATCTATAGATCCTTCAAAGACAGGGGTATTTAAAGAATGGACAATACCAACATTAGTAATAAACTTCTATAGTTTTCTTAAATAGTTTGGATGCTATTGATTCTTTGTGAGAAATTTTTCATGGTTGTATAATCCTCTAACCAAATTAAATTAGAAGGTAGTAAAATTCCACTAGATTGAAGAATTTGAAGATATTTTTAAGTCTCTTGAGAAGAGGTTGGTTACTACACCTCTATCCATACAACCCAATAGTGTAGAATGGTTTATTATATACAATGATGTATTAAATAAGGTATTTATATGTATTGTTATGAAAAATAAAAACGTGATAACGTATATCTTTTTTCAATTAAATACCCATGTGAAAAATTACCCAACACATGATATTGAGTTAATAATAGTAATTTTTTATTGAATATTTAGAGGCATTATATTTAGAGAGAAAACTGAAATATATATATATATATATATATCATAAGAGATCAAAGTATATATTTACATAGAATGTGCTGAAATGAAACAAATGATATGGTTAGAGCTGATCAAGGATTATGATTCTCAATACATTACCATCCTGGGAAGGTAAATGAGGTGGATAGTTCTATAAGTATAAATTATTTTGCAACATTTTCCCTTATGAGGGTCTCAAGAGAGCCAATTTTTATGGGTACGTAAATGATGGACATTTAAATCATGAGGTAAGGAATAAAATCATTATTTTTTAAAATTATTGGTTAATTATACATATATGAGAAGAAAAATGAATAAATAAAGGATGATATAGAGATATAAAAGAGGGTGGGAAATATCTTTGAGTTCAACCTTGAAAAAGACAAACTTATAAAATTTAGAACCTAGATATGTGTCCCATAAAAACTAGGAATGAAGAAAGATATTTTGTATAATTAACATAGCTTATAATTCTCTATTAAAAAAGGAATCATAAAGATGTATAGAAATATTAAGGGTATTTATAGTGGGAAAACATGAATAGGGAGATTGTGGAGTATACATATTGATGCTTGGTTCATCAAAAAGTTAAGTTTGAATTATTAAATTCTAAGGGGATTATTAAACCATTACCCATACCCATAAATAAATGGGATAATATAACCATGGATTTTATCATAGGTATCCCAATAACCTCTAAAGGTAATAAATTAATACGGGTAGTGGTGTATTGAATTTCAAATTTGGAACAATTCATTGTTATTTGATATGATTTTACACTAGATCAACTAGATAATATATACATAAAATAAGTTCTAAGGTTATATAGATAACCACTTTTATCTTTATCCAATCGATATCCAAGGTTTACATTAATGATCTATAGAAGCATTCAAAAATTATTGGATATAGAGATGATCTTTAACATGGATTATCACCCTTAAACTAATGTTCAATCTAAAAGTACCATTAAAACTTTGAATATATGTTAATATATTGTTAATGGATTTAAAATTAGGCTTGGATAAATATATATTCTAGTTTAATCCTCATTTAATAATAGTTTCCACTCAGGTATTCAAATGGAACCATGTGAGGATTTGTATGTGAGGAGATGTTGAACTCCAACATGATAGGACTAATTTGGAGAGATAATGTTATTGGGACTTTATATTTCTCAATAAATGATATATAAGGTTCAAACCATTCAGTGAAAAATCAAAGAAGCACAAAGTAGATAAAAGATAATTGCTAATAATCATCGATGAGATCAATAGTTCATTGTTGGTGAAAATCTATTCTTTTTAATATCATCATGGAAGAGGGTCATATGATTTAAGAGGAATGTAAAGTTGAGTAAGATTCTTGATAAAATGTAGATTTTATCTCATCACTTAATTATTCCACCAAACTGGTATCAAGTGCATGAAATGTTCTATGTATCACTTTTATGGAATTGAATATGAGATTGATCATATCACTAAACTCATAGGTT
Source organism: Viscum album (assembly GCA_963277665.1). Lineage (NCBI taxonomy): Eukaryota > Viridiplantae > Streptophyta > Magnoliopsida > Santalales > Viscaceae > Viscum > Viscum album. The sequence goes on from OY728152.1 coordinate 1,963,916,955, forward strand.
TTCCAAGTAGAATCAGATCTTTCTCATGAGGATCATATGGTTGAGATCTTAGATCATAGAGATAAAGTAAAATAAAATAAGACCACATACCTTATCAAAATCCTGTGAATAAATCATAAATTTGAGGAAGCTACAAAGAGGCCCAAATAAGTAATTAGGAAAAAGTACCCTCATATTTTTTCTTCCAAGTAGTGAAATTTCAAGGTTGATTTTTTTTTAAAGAGGAGAATGTAACACCCTATAATTTTAGTATGAAATTATTTGTAACAATCCCCATGTGTTGGATATATTTTTTATATATAACATTGAACTAAAATGAATAATTCAATATTTAATTAAGGAATAATATTTAAATATAAATGAAATGAATTACATGATATCTATGTGAAACATAATTAGGAAAATCATAAAAGGAATAAAACTAAAATTAAATAAAAATGATATAAAATTAAAATATATATCATCACAATCTATTATAAAGATTATACTTTCAATGATAACTATAAAAACAATGTAACACATTGAAAAATATGATAAACATATTGATAAATAAATGAGGGAATGAGGTGAATTATTTTATTAAAGTGGGTAATTTTATATATAGAAATTTAATATGACCATTATATGACCATTGGTTATATGGTCATTAAATATATAGTTGTTAGATATTTGGATACTGTATATACATTTATCTAATAAGTATATTGAATATTTAATAATTAAAATGTATAAAATAAAAATTTGTAATAAATAATATATTTTTATTTAATTAACATATAAAAAATAATAATTCAATGAAATAAAAATATACTAATTAATTTTTAAAAATATCCTTTATTTTAAAAAAAATTATTATACATGTTTATTTTTCATTAAATTTATTAATTTTAAGGAATGATTTTCATTCAATGTATTTATGAAATTCAAAGAACTTTTTTAATATATATCAATTGATAAAATTTAATGAATTGTTAAATAATTAGGAAATATAATTAAAATCAATTAATGGTAAAAAGGTATATTTTTCAAAGAATTGTTTTTATATGTGTTGTGTATTTTAATATTAATAAATTAAATTGATCGCTAAAAAAGAATTATTTTAATTAAATTTATTTTATATATATATATAACAAAATAATATTCATTAAATAATTATTACTTGGTAATAAGTATGAATAAATTCATATTATGTTTTAAAAAATGTATCTTATAAAAAATTGTTTTTTATGTGTTATGCATTTTTATTTTAAAATTAATTTTAATCAATTTTATGAATTTAATATAATTTAATTTATTAAATATTTATAATCATATTTTTAAAATTATGTAAGATTTTCAATTTTTCTTTTTGACAAAAAAAATAAGTTACCAAGGTAAGAAGGTGAGTTACCAACGTAAGTGGTAAAATGAGACAAAAGGATAAAATATGGAGTAAAGTGATGAAATATCCCCAAAAATTATCTAATAATTTTTTTATGAGGTGTTTATAGACCCATCTCCATTATTTTCCCATTTTATATCCATTTTATTTGTTAAATTACATTCCTTATACATTAAGAAATGGGTATTTTCTAATATGCCACTCAAAATAATCTATTAATGGATCCCTCTTCTTCACACTTCAAACCAAAAAAATATTCATTTTATTCTCTAGTAGATGACCAAATTCTGTCCCTTAAAAACCTATATTACTTTTATAATCCCCTATCCTCAAGAAGGATCCCTAATGCCTTCAAAACTAAATAAGGTTTCCAAATGAGGTCAAGTTCCCACAGAGAAAGTAAAAAATAATTTAAATATTTTCCTTTTATCTTATTCATACACATATTATTGAATATTATTTAAAACTTTAATAACATATAATTTAAATCATTATTATTATATTAAATTAATATTACAATTATAAAATAACATATTCTTACTCATTCATTCATTATAAAACATTCTTATTTGGTTTGGTTTAACCACCTACATGAAGGATGATATAAGTTTTACTTCATGAATGATTAAAAAGCATAAATAATGGTCATGTGTGGTAATAATTATTTTTTAAAATTATTTTTTTAATTTTCTAATGATAATATATATATATATATATAAGTATTTTCATCAATAACATCAATTTTTTATTGATTCATTATTCCAAAAAAAAGAGAATTTATAGCCATTCATTATGAACCATCATCATAACCTACATGAAATAATCATGTAACTATATAAATATATTAAAAACTTCTATATCATATCCATTTCCATTCTATAGGTTATAAACATGTAACGCCCTGGTTCCGGAAGCCACCCAGAGGCACCCCATACCCAGTTGGTCACATGGCATCAAGCGCATTCCCCCAAATGCCAGATGCTTCCGACTAGAAGTGAGGGCCTTGGGTGTCATAGTCTGGGAACTATGCCCTCATTAGCAGAGTAAACAGTGGAAGAAAACAAATACCTACAATAGAAGAAGCAGTAATAACACTAAACAATGATCACAGCAGAAGACTGATAAAGAAACAACTGGATCACATATATATATATATGAATGATGCATGATACATATATGTCTAGGAAAGCATCCCAAAAAATTAATAATGATAAATACAACCAGTACTAAACCAAAGTACAAAAGAAATAGATAAACAGATCCTCAGCATCGAAAGCTTAATCTTGGTCACATTCTCTCCAGCTCCACAGCAAATCAAGTACCTGAAGTATAAGGGCGTTTTCCCTAGTCTATACCTGCAACAATATAATCTGTTTAGTCCAAAAAGCATGGCCCAAACAGGGTGTGAGATGAATACCAGTAGGCAACCACCACATGATCTATGCCTAATAGTCAGTGAATATATGGTAGGTAAAATTACCAAAAGCAGTAAACAAGGAAGTTCACAATAGTAACAATCCACAATTTTAGATATCAAGCAACAACTAAACAAGCAGATAATCACAGTAGGTAACCCTCTGGGAAGTACTCAAAACCTATCCCCTCTGGTCCTACATAACAGATACAAGCAAGTAGCTAACAAACAGGTAACCCTCTGGGAAGTACTCACAGCCTATCCCCTCTGGTCCTACCTATCAAGTACAAGCAACCCTCTGGGTAGCACACTCATTCAAACCCCTTTGGTTCAATTTAAGCATAGACTCTCTGGGGAATCACTCAATGTCAATTCCCCCTATAGTCTCGTATCGTACTAAAGGCTCTCTAGGTAAGAACTCAACATAAATTCCCCCTATGGCCCACGTCGAGGAACTACAGACACTCTTGGGAAGCACTTAATATCAATTCCCCCTCTGGTCTCACATCGTATAATTATAAGGACACTCTGGAGAAGCCCTCAACAACAATTCTCCCTGTGGTCTATACACCAGGTTCTCACTGCCCTGGGTAAGTCAAGCAAGTGTAGCAGTTCATAATGGCCAAGGTAAACCTCACAAACTACTTGGTTAGCATTCTACAGCACAATAGCATGTCATATAAGCAAAATCACTCCATCCTAGAATACTTGGAATGGAAAACAAACAAAGCATCCTAACATTCTAAGTAGAACCAAATGGTCATAACTGTAACATGCATGGGAAACACTTCCAAAGCATAGAAATCAACCCTATTCACATACAAATAACCTATACTCGCATACACCAAGAAAGCAGGAAATTATCAAGGTTAAAAACGGTAAAAGAACAATACCCCATTCATGGGTATTGGAGATTTTTCACATACAATTCAGAGACCTTAAACCAAAAGGCACAAACCACCTACCTCTTAGGGTTTGGAGAAATCGACCTCTTCGACTAAAGGCACTCCAAAACGGGTGAACGCATCCTCAAAACCACCTCAAAAATCCTTCCCTAACATCAACAAGGTCAAACTTTAACACACAAAGGAAATGAAACCCTAGATCTACAGGAAACCCTTGTAGATCTAGGAAACTAAAAGAGGAAGAGGGCTAACCCTAACCAAAACCTCAAAGAACCAAATTAGGGACTTACCCGAGGAGAACTTCCTTCGATACACCAAGAAATCCCTTCAATTTTCCTCCAAAACGAGCCAAGGAGCTCCACCAACCTCTGAAAATTGCAACTCCCGCGTGAGCCATGAGTGGTAGGAAGAATAGTGGAGGAATGGGAAATCCCGAGTGGCCCAGGACTTAAAAACCCTAACTTTAACTGGCTGCATGGTTACCTCGCACGGTTTGGAAAACCGTGTGCCAACCATGTGGTTGCTACTATCTCACCCAGGGACTTCACACGGCTTGCCTGCACTGTCTGGAAAAATTGTGCGCCACCCGTGCAGAGCCCACTGTCTCACCCAGGGACTTCACATGGCTTTCCCGCACGGTCTGACAAACTGTGCGCCGCCTGTGTGGAGCCCACTATCAAGGGTACATGGTTTCCAGGGCTGGCCGCATGGTTTGTTTAGACTGTGCGCTAACCATGCGCCCCTGCACAACCTCCATAACTTTAAATTTTTTTCCCAGAAATTCCTATTTTTCTCAAAAACGACCAGAAAAGATAAACATACCTGAAAAGAAGATCCGAGTTCTTACAAACTTCCCCCCTTAAAGAAATTTTTCCCCTAATTTTCCTAGCATGGAGTAGAAGAAAAAATCTCGAACAACTCCGGCCACTGTGCGTGTACATCGTCCTCCCTCTCCCAAGTCTCGTCCTGCACCCATCCATACTGCCATAGCACTCATACCAGAGGAACAGACTGGCCACAGAGAACCTTCATACTGTGATCCAAAATCCGGATAGGATGCTCCTCAAATGACACATCCACTTTGAGCTCAACCTCCTCAGGTTTAAATACATGAGACAAGTCTGAAAAGTAATGTCGAAGCTGTGAAACGTGGAAGACGTCATGCATAGTCTGGTACCTCTTAGGTAACTGCAACTGATAGGAAACTAGCCCAACTCTCTTCAATACCTCAAATTCCTCGATGTACCATGGTGAAAGCTTACCCTGTCTCCTAATCCTCTTGTGTCCCAACCTCAGTGTGACATGTAGGAAAACATAATCCCCAACCTCGAGCTTCAGAGGTCATCTCCACTGATCAGCATAAGACTTCTGTCGAGACTGTGCAGTAGCCATCCTCTTCCGGATCAACTTTATCTATACGGTGGTCTCCTAAACAAGACCAGGTCCGAGAAAAGCTCCTTTCCTACCTACAGCCAACATAAGGGTGATCGGCATGGCCTACCATACAAAGCCTCATAAGGTGTCATCTGAATAGTTTCTTGAAAACTATTATTGTAGACAAATTCCACAAGAGGTATATTCTTCTCCCAAGAACCTCCAAAATCTAGAATGCATGCTCGGAGCATGTCCTCAAGCACCTGAATCGTACGCTCGGGTTGTCCATCTGTCTGGGGATGGTAAGTTATACTCAAAAGTACCTGTGTACCCAATGCCTTATGAAGCCCCTGCCAGACCCGAGAAGTAAAACATGCATCCATGTCTGAAACAATGGAGTTTGGAACTCCATGAAGACGTAGAATCTCTCGGATGTACAATTTTCCCAGATCATCAACATTGAAGGTCTCCTTGATCGGTAAGAAGTGAGCGACCTTCGTGATTCTATCAATGACAACCCAAACTGCATCATTCTCTCGAGGCAACCTCAGAAAATCGGTCACGAAATCCATCATGACATCATTACACTTCCACTCAAGAATGGGTAACTACTATAAAATCCCTACAGGTCGCTGATTCTCTGCCTTCACCTGCTGACAGGTGGAACACCTCATGAAGAAACCAGCAACATCCTTCTTCATGACTGGCCACCAATACTAACGGTGTAGATCACGATACACCTTTGTGACACCAGGATGAACTGCCCAAACTGAGGAATGAAAATCCTGCATCAAATCCTCATGTATATCTGTTGGCACCCATACGCATCCCTGGAAATGCAAGATCTCATCCTTGCCTATGGTCCATCCAGGAATAGGGTCCTCTCCTGACATGCTTTCCCGCAGGACTAGGCCTTTAGAGTCTAATAGATGCCTCATTCACACTCCATCAAGAAGAGTAGAGGTAACAGCTACAGAAGAAAGAAAAGTATTCCCCTGTCTATCGTGCACCTCCAAATGCATCTCATAGAACAGATCCATAAGTTACCACTCACTGATGGCCTCCTGAACTGCCTATATCTGAGTCCTCCTGCTCAACGCATCAGCCACCGCGTTTCCCTTCCTAGGCGTATAGGAAATCTCAAAGTCAATAGACTGTAGGCACTCAACCCACCTATGTTGTCTCAAATTCAGATCACGCTGAGTGAAGATGTACTTGAGACTCTTTTGGTCGATGAAAACCACAAAATGTTCTCCCAGAAGATAATGTCTCCAACAGCGTAAGGCATGAACAACAGCTGTCAACTCCAGATCGTATGTCAGGTAATTCCTCTCATGTGGCCTCGACTGTCGAGACCCGTACACAACAACTCCATCACCCTGCATAAGCACAGATCCCAGCCCGATACCTGATGCATCACAGTAAACAGTATATCTCTTACCCGGATATGGAATGACTAGTATCGGTGCTAAAGTTAGCCTCCCTTTCAACTCCTGAAAGGATGAATCGCAAGAATATGACCATAAGAACTTCACACCCTTCTTAGTCAGACCCGTCAGCGGTGCTGCTAAGCATGAGAAGTCTTCTATGAAACACTTTTAGTATCCAGCCAGCCCTAGAAAATTCCGCACCTCAAAGACGTTCTTCAAATGCTCCTAGGAAACTACAGTTATCACTTTATCTGGGTCTACTGACACTCCTAACTCTGAGATAACATGACCCAAGAAGTGAATTTGATTCATCCAAAAGTGGCACTTTGAGAGCTTAATATATAACTGATGCTCCCTCAGTGTACTCAAAATGATCTCAAGATGTGCAGCATGGTCATGTCAAGTGTGAAAGTACACCAATATATCGTCCATGAAGACCACCACAAAGAGTCCATCTATGGATGGAACACTCGGTTCATCAGTGCCATGAAAACTACAGGCGCATTTGTGAGGTCAAGTCAATCTTTGAGAACACCCAGGCTCCTCGAAGCTGGTCAAAGAGATCATAAATCCTAGGAAAGGGATGCCAGTTCTTGACTGTTAACTGGTTCAACTTCTAATAGTCCACACAAAGCCTGAGAGTGTCGTCTTCCTTCTTCGCAAACAGGACAGGCGAACCCTAAGGAGAAGTACTGGGTCGGATTAAACCCTTTGCCTGCAACTCCTATAACTACTTCTTGAGCTCCTACAACTCTGGTGTAGCCATCCTATAAGGAGTAATGGACACTGGTGATGCTCCTGGCACTAGCTCAATCAAAAAGTCTACCTCACGCTTTGGAGGAAAACCTGAAAATTCCTCTGGAAAGACATCTCTGAAACAATCCACCACTAGAGGAAAGTCAAACTGTGAAGTCCCCTGGTCATCCAGATAAAGACCAGAAATCTGGGTTGTAACTGCTCCCAACCCATGATGCTCTGGACCCGCTCTGCTCGCCTAGACATCCCACTCTCCCTTATGAAGAAAATATCCACCCTCTGGTGATATGAAACTCACCCTGCGGTGATAACAGTCGACGACTTCCTGGAAAGGAACTAGACAATCCATTTCGAGAATGACAGCATAGCCTGTCATCTCTAGAAAATAAAGATACCAAAGGAAGTGACACCCACCAACCTCAAGAGGGAACTCCTTGCACTGAAATACACCAGATGTTCTTGTCCCCAACAGAGTTTCTAGTGTCAAAAATCAGAATAAGAAAAGATACAAAGCCCAAGGCTCTCCACAATAGCGATAGTTATAAAGTTATGAGTAGTACCAGTATTGATAATAGCTTAAGATAAAACTGAGGCAACTAGGATCCTGCCTCAAACTGTAGAGGGGTCGGGATCCTGCTCCTGATGGGTCTACTCCACTGCAAAAGTTTGTCCAGCTCCGCGGCCCTGTGACCCTGCCTGACTACTCTGATCTGATCCACCCTTCTGTCATTGTTAGCCTAGTGACTGACCACCATGGCCATGACCTCCACCTTGTCCTGAATGGACAGAAGAAATATAGTTCCCAGACTAATGAGAAACTGGTGGAGCTGCTCCTATATGAGGAGTCATAGATGAACCCCTGTCACCAGCTTCTGGTGAAAAGATCTGAAAGAAACACTGAAGGTGACCCAACTTGCCGCAAGATTGGAACTCCACCGGGTCTCTCTGGCACTGCAGACTCGTATGCACGCTTCTCCCGCACTGGTAGCACACTACCTAGATACTAGAATATGCATCCCGCCTACTCAGATCTCCCCATGTAGTCTCCCTGTGGCGCTTCCGGCTATCAGCTAGCGAATCACTAACTCTGGATGTAGAGCCTCCCTGGCTCACAACTCTAGAATACCTCATATTCCGCTCCATGATCAGTTCCTGGTTGACAATGGAAGCGATGGAAGTCAACCTGAAGATATTCACCTAAGAGTGGATGACCTTTCTAAGACCATCCTCAAACTTCCTTGCCAGAAATAACTCATCTCCACCCAGGAAGGGTGTGAAACGCTGAAGCTCAGTGAAACGAGAGGAATACTCCATAACCAATAGGGTACCCTGCTCAAGGCTCATAAACTCTCGGGCTTGATCAGCCCTCAAGGTCTCTGGATAGAAGTAGTCAAAGAAGATGTGTTGAAACTCATCACACGCCATAACCTGTTGGCGTCCCGCCTGTGTGATCACATCCCACCACCTATTGGCGGAGTCCCAAAGCATATAGGTAGAGAGATTGACCCTCCTCTCTAGAGGCATCTTTAGATGCTTAAAGATCATTATCATGGCTTCTAGCCATGACTCTGCAGCCTAGGGTCCCCCATCCCTTGAGAAAGTGGGAGGATGCTGCTGTTGAAAGACCCACATCAAATCTTCCATCGACGGGGTAGGAGGCGGTGCTCCCTAAAAGGTCTGAATCATCCTCATAAATCCTTCTCTAAACTGTGCAACAGCACCTGGGTCAGGTACAATTTCTGGTGTTAATACTGGCACAGCAGGAGGATCTGCAGGAAGTCCCCGATCAGCCATATCTGGTGTCTGATCACCGCCTTGTGACTGGCGTACAACCGGAGGAAATCTCGGTGCAAGGTCGAATGCACACCTTAAATCAAGATTAACAGGGACTGAAACATAAGATTACACGGCGTGTTCTTAAGAAATATTGTTTCTTCCCAAACAGAAGAACCCATGTCATGTATTCAAAACTACACGACGTGCATTCTAGGTTTTTCCAGACAGTAATCCTCAGAAACTACTCTGGAACCTAGAGAAACACTGAAACTAACATTTAAGTTCCAAATTCCGATTCATGAGGACCCATACACCCCATGAATCAAAGCTTGGAATCTTACACATGTTATAAACAAGCAAATACAAGGCAATGATCTACCAAGTTCCTGTCCATGAGGGCCCATAACACCTCAGGAACCAAAATTTGGCATTCATCCTAAACAAAACCTTACTCAAACAATACCATATCAAACAATAGGTATTTTTTTATCAAATAACCTATCACAATATCATGCATATTCTACATGACATCTGTCACAACAACATGCAATTGCTAATGCACCCTAAATGGCAAGGAAAGAATATATGACATGTGATTTCTAACAAGTGCCTATATGATGAATGAGATGGAAGACCCTCATCTCATTGGGTTGTGGTAGAAATAGAACCTCAATAACATCAATGATAATAGCATAAAAATGTTAATCACCCAATGGTGAAATCAAATCAACTGTAAAATTGCAAACTAGAAAAATTGAAATAAATGAGGTAGATTGGATTTTCTGTGTACACGGGTTACCTACTCCCAGGCACAACTTATTACCAAGTACCTATTCCATCCTATCCCTGGCTAAGGCTCTAAACAGTAAGTCAAGAGAAAAGAAATCCTTCGATACCACTTTGTAACACCTCGGTTCTGGAAGCCACCCAGAGGTGCCCCGTACCTGGTTGGTCACATGGCCTCAAGCGCATTCCCCTGAACGCCAGAGGTTGCCGACTAGCAGTGAGGGCCTTCGGTGTGATAGTGGGGGAACCATTCTCTAATTGGAAGAGTACACAGTATAATTAAACAAATACCTACAATAGTGGAATAAGTAATAACACTAAACAATAGTAACAGCGTAAGACTGATAAAGAAAAAACTGGAGCACATATATATATGAATGATGCATGATACATATATGTCTAGAAAATCAGCCCAAACAAGTTATAATTATGAATACAACCAGTACTAAACCAAATTACAAAAAAAACAGATAAACAGCGCCTCAACATCATAAGCCTAAACTTGGTCCCATGCTCTCTAGCTCCACAGGAAATCAAGTACCTAAAGTAGAAGGGTATTTTCCCTTGTCTATATCTACAAAAATATAATCTGTTTGGGACCAAAATCATGGCCCAAATAGGGTGTGATATGAATCCCAGTAGGCAACCACCACAAGATCTGTTCCTAACAATCAGTGAGTATATGGCAGGTAAAAGTGCCGAAAGCAGTAAACAAGGAAGTACTCAACAGTAACAATCCATAGTTTTAGATATCAAGCAACAACTAAACAAGTAGATAATCACAATAGGTAACCCTCTGGGAAGTACTCACAGCCTATCCCCTCTGGTCCTACCTAACAGATACAAGAAAGCAGCTAACAAACAGGTAACCCTCTGGTAAGTACTCATAGCCTATCCCCTCTGGTCCTACCTATCAAGTACAATAAACCCTCTGGGCAGCACAATCAGTCGAACCCCTCTGGTTCAGCTTAATCATAGACTCTTTGGGGAAGCACTCACCTTCAATTCCCCCTATAGTCTCGTATCATACTAAAGGCGCTCTGGGGAAGCACTCAACGTCAATTCCCCATGTGGCCCGCGTCGAGGAACTACAGACACTCTGGGGAAGAACTCAACATCAATTCCCCCTATGGTCTCACATTGTATAATTATAAAGACACTCTAGAGAAGCCCTCAACATCAATTCTCCCTATGGTCTATACACCAGGTTCTCACGGCCCTGTGTAATTCAAGCAAGTGTTGCAGCGCGTAACATCCAAGGTAAACCTCATGAACTAATTGGCTAGAATTCTACAGCACAACAGCATGTCAGATAAGAAAAATCACTCCATCCTATAATACTAGGCATGGGAAACAAACAAAGCAGTTGTTTCCCTCGGATTTTGAGAATGAACGCCTTTTGATGGGAGGTTCAAACGTTCTGATCAGTTTCTAACGGGTTTGTTCGTAGAACCAGAAACATCCAATTATTCCACATCCATTCGGACCTACTTTCCAAAGGTAGGTGCTCATTAGTTTATGGACTGATGAGGTTTAGTAATTTGCATTGGTCGAGAGGGTGGGAGGTCGGACTCATCACACCTTTTTTAGGGGAATTATTGTCTACTTAGAGACTCTCTTTATATATTTAAGTTATGTTCGTGAATCCTTATTACATTACCAAGAATAAAATGAGCTTTCCTTTAGATCTGACAATCAATGATAAAATATGTAGTAATTTTAGAGAATCTTTTATATGTATTCGAGGTTCTTCATCGATAGAGAATCATCTATATTTATTAGAGATTCTTGGTCAATGGTACCCTTCGACACATTTATATAGAAGTATCTTGGTCATTATGATGACCATGCTAGTTTTAAAGCCACTCAGTGGGGCACTTGAAGTTTATTGTCATTCAGAATGACATGGATTATTTCAGAGTCAGGATCGAACCCACAGACGGGCTACCTACGTATCCTTTGTTTAGAAAAGGAATCAGAACCCACGTAGTTCGAGTAAGGGAGTATGATGTTTATGATTGATGGCTTAAAGAAGGATGTCATAATTACTTTTACACTCTAAGCTCACGTGAGTCATGATCAGTGTGAGAAACAAGAGGTATTGGTAAAAATCAGACAATTTTTCCATGAAAGATGCAATCATAAGAAATAATGTGGGGATTATGTATGTATGACTGCCCAGATAAATAAAGATTAGGATTTACCTCAGGGAAGAAATCCAGGAATAGGGTCCATAAAGTTATATGTGCTTCATGGAGATTTTGAATACTCTAACTTGGGGCTTACTTCTGAAAAGGAGGCCCAAATTAGGAGAGGACTTATGATTTGGTTTTACTCCTGAAAAGGAATCCCAGATCAAAGGTAATTTAGGACTGGTTAAGAGAAATTAAGACTGGGGATTACTCCTGAAAAGGAGGCCCAGGTTTAAGAGACTTGAAAAATTAAGGGACTGGGGATTACTCCTGAAAAGGAGGCCCAGATTAGGGGAATGGGGTTTACTCTTAAGGAGGATTCCCAGGTTAATGAGTTCTCTCATCGTAAAGGATGAGGTTTAATGAATGAAATATCAATCTTTAGTGACATAAAGATGTTTAAATCACTATATTTTGAGAGTTATTCCACAGAATTCCTTTCAGATAAGGATGTCAAATCAATAAATCATGCCATAAATGGCTTTGAAGAGTGTCTTGAAGACTGAATTCTGAATAGGAGAGGTGGAATGAAATAAGAGGGGTGAAATGGGAAAGAAGGGCACCCATGGAGGCAGATGTGCACAAGTCTTTACAGGCGCGCAAGTACTGCATGGGCGCGCAAGTCCCGGTCGCGCAGGTATACCTACGCGACACATGGGTACTTGCGTGATGGTTAACCAGCAGGGTAATACTTGAGCGACTCTTAGTTAAATCCTTTGGAATCCTCTTGAGGTTCTTCTAGAAGAGGGGCACGCAAGTTCTATTGAAGTAGTAAGGTGGCGCGCAAGTGTGGCCTTTTCCCTTAAAGGGATGTCCACTCAGGCGCGCAAGTGTTGTTGAGTTTCAACACTTAGGCCTTCCTCCCCCTCTTTATATCTTCTGTTCTAGGTAAGAAATTACCTTAGAAGTGTTTCAGAAGATTTGAGAAGAGACTAGGGCGTCGGGAGCTCAAATCTGAGTTTCTGGAAAAATTCCTCTCCTTAATGGGGGGCCCATAGGGTCTATTTATAGGCAGGAGAAGACCCCAGGCGGTTATCACTTAGGTCGCGCAAGTCACTTGCGTGACCATAATGCGTCGCGCAAGTAGACTTGTGCGACTATGAGGGAAATTACGCGACATATGGGAAATGTTCTACTTGTTCATCCCTTTGTCGATTTTTGATATTTTCTTCAAAGGATGAATCAATTTGTTCTAAGTCATTTCCATTTTCCAATCTTTAGATTCTGTGATGAAAGGAGCATCAACAAAAGTCCCCCCTTAGAGTTGGATCTGGAGTGAAAAGTGGATTTGACTCTGAATAAAAAATAGAAACCAGGGGTCTTTGTGGTTATTGGCAGTTTAAAGTCATGCATTTCGGACATAAAGAGGCTAATGTTTAAGGTCGAAATAACTTTGACCGAAATGGATTATAATTGACTCAATTTCTTGACAACTCATCTGAAAACATAGTACCATACTCAAGTATGAGGGAAAATATGTAAACTATGACTTAAGAATATTTGAATCTGAGGAATGATATGAAAAAGAGCTAAAAGGCATTAGAAGAAGTAGTTCCCAAGAATGAAGTTACCATTATTTAAAAAACCCGTTAGGGGGTTGAATTATGCAGGGCCACCTAAGGGCATTGGCTGCATAGTTAAATAAAATAGTATCTTTTGGATAACAAGTCTGTTATGTAGACTATTTATGCAAGGCCTCTTATGGGCACGTGATGCATAGTCAGGAAAAATAACTCTCAGAAATTTACTTTCCTAGTGCTAAAAGTCAGTGAAAGTTTATGGAGATTCAAATCTTCCAAAGTATAGAGTTTGTTGTATGGAAAGAGGTACTTGAATATGGAAAAGATATTTCCAAACAAGATTATCGAAGAACTGGATGAATATCACTCCTAAGAAGGACTGACCCAAACGTAGGGAAGGAGAATATAAGCCATAGACTTGAATACTTTTAGATCATTAAAAAGGATATGGGACAAATATGTTAAGGATGGCTATTTTTGTGGATCCCTATATACTGTCATTTAAGACAAATAAGGAAAAAAGAGGCATTCTTCCCAAGAATGAAGTTACCACTATCCGAAAAACCCGTTAGGGAGTTTAATTATGTAGGGCCACCTAAGGGCATTGGATGCATAGTCAAATAATAGTATCTTTTGGCTAATAAGTCTGTTATGTAGACTGTTTATGCAAGGCCTCCTATGGGCACGTGCTGCATAGTCAGACAAATGAACTCTCAGAAGTTTGACATTTTTGTGACTAGAAGTCATGAAAAAGGTTATGAGGATCTGAAAATATTTAAGGTTAGGATTATGACACATAAATATTGATATTGTTCAATGTATACAGAGATACATAGATCAATGCTAACCATAATCATGTTGTGTCCGGGTCCTAGATTGAAATGTTGGACTTCACTACGTATCCCATAAGGATGATAATCAAGCCATACGTAGTTCTTAAACTACAGTTTAACGTCATGTGGGACAAAAGGGATTAGAGATCTTAGTTTAGGTTCATAGAGCTTGGACCATTGTAAGAAATACACAATGTGTGTTTTCATGGGGACTTTTCATCCAAGGGACTAAAAGTGGAATTTGGGGTTAGGCCCAAAGACTTAGAGCTGGATTCGAGGGACACTTGAACGTTCCTACGTATCCCATAAGGATGGGAATCAATCCCACGTAGTTCTAGAAATACCCTTTGTACAAATTTGGTTCATACATGTGAAGGGTGAAAGGGGACTTTAGCACAATGACGATTTAACCCAAGATAAAAGGTTTGGGTGTTTCCATGTATGCACGTAGTCTTTGAAATGAAACATGATTAAAAAAAATCAATGTAAATAATGGTTCCCTCTCAGGTGAGGGTATCAAAGAATATTGTAGTTTATTGTCATACTGGACAAAAGTGTTGTATATTTTAACGTTGTATAACAAAGACGAAAGTGAACCAATGTAAAGATATTGATTCTAGGGGTGGTTTCATGAATCAACATCGTATGAGATGGAGGTGAACCGATGTGAAGAGATTAGTTTTGGGCTTGAACCTTGGGAGGTTGCCTACATACCCAGCCTAGGAGGCAAGGATCAAATTCTGTGTAGTTCAATTAAAGAATTAATTAATGATCAAGTTGTTCTTGGGGACAACGACCTAAAAATGATGTTGGGACTTACACATGGTTAGTACCCAGAGAGAGTGTTATGGTTGAGGTTTTCTCTAAGCTCACGTGAGTCATACTCGGTGTGAGAAACAAGAGGTAACAACAACCTTAACGATGCATAGTTTAATGTCATGCAGGACATATAAAGGGACTATGCAATTTAAAGTCTTGCAGTTAGGACTATTGGCGCTGCACAGTTTAATGTCATGTAGCAGGGACAAAGTATAGTTTAATGTCATGTAGGACATATCAAGAACTTTCTGTATAGTTTAGCGTCATGTAGTTAGGATAATGAGGACAATATAGTTTAATTTCATGTTGGACGAAAGGGGGACTATGCCGTTTAATGTCATGTAGTGAGGACAAAAGAGTACACCATTTAACATCATGTTGGACGCATTGGGGATCTTTTCCCCAGTTTAACGTCATGTTGGAAGAAAAAGGGATGATATAGTTTAGCATCATGTTGGACGAAAGTGCGAATAGTTTAAGGTCATATGCATGGACTGTGGATGGTGCAGTTTAATGTCATGCTGGACAAAAGTGTAGTTTAAGGTCATACAGGACCTTTGATGATTATGTAGTTTAACGTCTTTCCGGACGTAAGGGACTTTTATACAGTTTAGCGTCATGTAGTTAGGACGTCACAGTTTAACATCTTGCTGGACATAAGGGACTTTCAAATAGTTTAGGGTCATATGCATGGACCGTTGATGATGCAGTTTAAGGTAATACAGGACCTAGTTGCAGTTTAAGGTCATACTAGACCATTTAGGGAACTTTTTCACAGTTTAACGTCATGTGGGACAAAAGTGAAAATAGTTTAAGGTCATATGTATGGACCGTTGTTGTACAGTTTAACGTCATATAGCAAGGACGATAGAGGTACTTTGCGGTTTATACAAAATACTTCTTCAAAAATATGGAATTGGTTGGAGTAGTAATGAGTTATCCATCCATTGAGATTAATGAATAAGCTCCATTAGAGTAGACCCTATGTATTGAATAAGGTCCTTCCCATTTTGGCTCAAGTTTGGGAGGTTTCTTTCCTGGTATCATTGGAGTTCTGAGAACTAATACCAATTCTCCATGAGTGAATGAATGAAGATGATTTTTTTTGTTAAAAGCTCGTGCTATTCGATTCTGATAGACTTCCAAGTGGTGCAAAGTTCACAATATTTTCTCATCTAACCGTTCCAATTCATTCAATCGCTTTTGAGATTGTTCATCTGTAAATGATTGATCACAAATTGAAACTCTGAGCGAGGGTAGTTGAACTTTAATGGGCAAGACGGCTTCCGTTCCATATACTAATGAATATGGAGTTGACTGAGTTGCAGTGCGGGTGGTAGTCCGATAAGCCCATAAATCATGAAAGAGTTTATCAGGCCATGACCTCTTATCTTTATCCACCATCTTTTACAGTATATTTGAAAGAGTTTTGTTAAAGGATTCTATCTGGTCATTGGCCACTGCATGATACCGAGATGAATGGTTGGATTTGATGTTGTATTCTTGATACAACTTCTTCACCTCGGATGAACAGAAATTGGTGCCATTGTCCGTCAATATGGTATGAGGGACACCAAATCTGGTAATGATGTTAGAATTGATGAAGCTAACAATTCATTTAGAACTGACTTCCTTGAGAGGTATTGCCTCTTCCCATTTGGAAAAGAAGTCAGTAGCAGTAAGAATGTACTTAAACTGCTTGGTCGTAGCCGAAGGGTAAGGTCCCACCACATCCATTCCCCATGTGGAAAATGGACATGAGTATTTAGTTGTATGAAGCAACTCTGGAGGTTGATGAATGAAGTTGGCATTTACTTGGCATGAATGACACTTCTTTGTGAAATCAACGCAATCTCATATCATTGAAGGCCAAAAGTATCCAAGCCTTAGAATCTGATCAGACAGTCTATGTCCAGACTGGTGGGCACCACAGACTCCTGCATGTACTTATTTCATGACATCCATTGTCTCTTCACCATCAATGCATCTGAAGAGAACTCCATCAAAACCACGTTTGTAGAGAATTTTCTCTAGGTGATCTGGGCTATCATAAAGAGTAAAATTAACCACACGTCGCCGGATTTTTTCTTTCTTAGCTCTATCAGATGGAAGTGTTCCATTTTGAAGGTATTCCCTGATAGGTTACATCCATCATGTAGTATGACCATACGGTTCAGGAATGGGACAAATTTCATTAATTTCCTCTGTTCTGATTCAAACATAAGGTGAAATTGCACGACGGTGGGCAATACTGATGGTTGTCTCGTCCCGATTTGGATCTGCCAGAGTTGTGGCTATATTAGCCAATGCATCAGCTTGAGCATTTTGTGATCATGGGACATAAGAAAATGTCGGTTCCAAAGGGAATTCCACCATTAACTCTCTGATGTAATCATACAAAGGGATTAGTTCTTCTTTTATGATGGCATAATCCCCATTGACTTGTTTGATTACCAGGTCTGAATCACCTTTCACCTTTAAGTGATTCACTTGTGCTTGAAGTGCTAATTCCAAGCCTACGATGAGAGCTTGGTATTCTTCTTCATTATTGGTACCACCTTCCCACAATAAGAAGGAATAAGGTAACACTGCCTTTTTCGGAGAAATGAGTACAATTCCTAATCCAACTTTGTTGAATTTAGGATTTTCCATTTTTCTTCCTGTTGGACTTATGAAAGCACCATCAAAACACATTTCCCATGCCTGAGGTCTTTCTTGAATAGAGAAGACTTACTCATCAGGGAGTTCAATATCTGAAGATGTATCTTCCACTAAAGGGTGTTTAGCCAGAAAATCATCCAGAGTTTGACCCTTTATCGCCTTTTGAGACACATACTGAATGTCGAATTGTTGCAAAATAACTGCCCACCTTTCCAGACGTCCTGTAAGCATTGGACGACTAAGGATAAATTTGAGCAGGTTATTGCAAGATACCAATTGGACCTCATGATGTTTCAGGTAGTGTCTCAACTTCTGAACTGCAAAGATTAATACCAGGTAGCACTTCTCAATACTTGAATACTGGGTTTCTGCTTCAAGCATGGTTCGACTGAGATAGTAAAGGTTGTTTTCATTCCCAGCATCATTCTTTTGAGCAAGAAAGGAACCCAATGATCGCTCTAGAGATGTCACGTAGAGGATAAGTGGTCTTCCTTCAACAGGTGGCATGAGTACCGGTGGACTTAAGAGGTATTTCTTGAGAATATTGAATGCTTCTTGACATTCTTCAGTCCACTGGTAAGTGACTCCCTTCTTCATCAATTTGTTGAAGGGTAAACTTTTTCCTGCCAAATTGGTGATGAAATGACGAATATAGGCTAAGTGTCCTTGAAGTCCTCTTAATTCTTTCAAATTTTGAGGAGGTGACATACCAAGGATTGACTTGGTCTTCTCAGGATCAACTTCAATACCACGATGGCGTACAACAAAGCCGAGAAATTTTCCTGAGGTTACCCCAAAAGCACATTTTAAGGGGTTCATCTTCAAATTATGTTGTCGAAGCTTGTAGAATATGACTTCCAAATCATCCAAGTGATTAGAACGTTGTTTTTATTTAACTACCAAATCATCTACATAGCATTAAACAAACTTCCCTAAGAAGGTTTTGAAGATACGATGCATGGCACGCTGATAAGTTGCACCTGCATTCTTTAAGCCAAAGGGCATTACCCGGTAGCAAAACACACCCTGAGGGTCTCTGAAGGCTGTAGATTCCTCGTCTTCTAGGGCCATTCAGATCTAATTATATCCAGAATATCCATCCATGAAGTAAAGTGCTTCATAGCCAGCCGTTGCATCAATTAGAAGTTCTGTAATTGGAACTGGGAAATCATCCTTAGGATAATGCCGATTAAGATCTCTGAAATCGATGCAAACTCTAATTTGTTCGTTCTTTTTCTTTACAGGGACAATATTAGCCAACCATTTGGGATATTGAACTTCTCTGACAAAGTTAGCTTTGATAAGCTTATCCACTTCAGATTCAATTTTGGAATCATAAGTTGGGTGTGTTCTTCTCGAAGCTTGCTTAAATCCTCGATGTTCTTCTGGTAAACCCAAATGATGAGTAGCAACGTCAGGATCAAGCCCGGGAATTTCTGTATAGTTCCAAGTAAATATATCTCTCTTTTTCTTTAGAAAAGAAATATACATATCTTACTATTCAAGAGTCATGGTCGCAATGATTAAAGTGGGGCGTGGATCTTCTTTTGTACCCAAATTTATTTCTCTGAGTTCATCCACAGTGGTAAAGATACCCTCTTCAAATGCTAGAGGAGCATCTCTGAGATCTTCCTCTTCTTATTCTTCATGTGTTATTTCTTCCTTTTATACTTTCATAGTAGATGATAAAGTATAATTCTCATGATCCGAAGAGATGTCAAAATTTGCATATCTTGAAGAAGAAGCTTCCATTTCCGACCCGATTGATGATGAAGGGTCTTCTTTGGGTAATAAAGAGGAGATGATGGATTGAGAATCGACATCATTGTTCACCTCTAATGTTACTATAACTTCTTGTGGCCTAATTGGCGAAGAATAGACTTGTTGGATTTCAGTAGATGAAATGAAGACATCACCATTTGTGCTTTCATCACTGCTTGGTAGATTACCAATTTCTCCCATGTTGTCTGGATCGATTTTCATAATTGACATTATGGATCTTTCCATAAGAGTATTTTGATTTGGGTCTATCTTGTCAATTTGACTGATAGGCAACACATAATCTGTACTCACATGTGTAAATGGATTTACTAGAATTTTCTCCAAACCATATGGAACATTAACTTTGGTAATCTTCTTTGTTATGGATTTCTCATTTTGCTTCATGTGATAGAATTCTGCCTCAATGTATTGAGACTCACATGTCTTGAATGGGGCCTTATCACCATACAATGTCCCAACTTGACCATCGAAACAATATTTGAGACATTGATGGTATGATGAAGGTATAGCCGCATGTTGATGTAGCCAGGGTCTTCCAAGTAAGATGTTGAAGGCTGAGTCTTGATCAACAACCATGAAATCTGAATTGGATACAAGATCTCCAAAATGAGTTCTGAGTGTAACTTCACCCAGTGGTTCTTGTTCATTTTTATCATATCCTTGTAACATCATGGTAGAAGGAGATAAATCAGATTCTGTGAGGCCCAATCGACGAAGTGTACGAATGGGAATGAGGTTGACTCCTGAACCATTGTCAATGAAAGCTCCTAAAACATCCACACCATTGACCTTTCCAGACAAGTACAATGGTCTAATATGTCCATGCACAACATCATCTTCATCTTCATCAGTAAAAGATATTATTTCATGGCATTCTGCAGGATTATTCTCTATGTGATAGACTTCAGCTGCATCAATTTCAGTTTCAAACTCTTGAGGACTTGACAAAGCCTCGATGAATGCTTTTTGAAGATCTTTTGACAGATTTAAAGCATCCAGAATTGATAACTTGGATGGAACTTGGGACAAGTGTTTCAATATATCATACTTTTGATCCATAGGTCTGTGTTTCCCAATAGGAATATGTGGTTTAGCAGGTACCTTAGAAGTAGATGATTTGGAAGTTGATGCATCTTGTATTGGGATAGGAGTTGGAAATATTTATGGTTTTGGAAGATTAGACCGATTAGATCCATTTACTTGCTGAGAGGAAGAAGATGGAACCTTCAACCGGTCTTCCAAAATAACTATGCTAGGACTAAATTTGTTATTGGTAGAAGAACTTTCTTGTTCTTGCTGAGCTCGCTGAAGAGCTCTACCACGAGTTTCTGCTGCGTATACAGTTCTAGCAGGGGTAGAATTGGAATAGTGGCTTCTGAAAGATCCACGTCTTCTACTGTATCCTGAGCCCCTAGAACTTCCTCTGATTCCTCTGTTTGATACAGGGAATTCAGGCTCATTGAAATCAAAACTACGACTGGCATATGGATCTGTTAATTGAATCATATTAACAGAACCAAAGATTAACTCTTCATCTGATGAAGACTCTGCCTGATTAACCTATTTAGGTTGTTCCATTTGGTGGGGCAGTTCCCGTGGCTTTGAAGTAGATGGCATGAAATCCACCAAAGTCAAAGGCAACTTAGGCTTTGACACATACTCATCTTCTTCTGATTCTTTTTCTTTCTTTGAATCATGCTGTTTCTTTGAGGAATTTACCTCTAACGAAGAGGGTTTTGTCGTAACATTCATGGCAGAAGACACAATTGGTTTCTTTAATTGTGTTCGCAAAATAGAATGAGTTCGATTGATTGTCTTTCTGACCATCCAATCATCATACTTCTGTGCATTTTTGCTTTTGAATTCTTTCCATTCATCTTCCTCCTCTGGAACTGTAGTAGTGACACATGCTACCTGGGCTGAGGAGCCTTTCAATGTGACTTGTCCCGAGTCGACCATCTTTTGCAGGAGGTATTTGAAGACAAAACACTCCTGGATGGGATGCCCCAACATTTGATGAAAAGGGCAATAATTGGGACGGTCTTCATCTCCTTTCTTTTTTGGCCTCTTGGGCATTGGCAATTGAACCAAATTGTTTTCCAGAGCCGAAATGAAATAACCAGGAACTTGTTCATTTTGAAAAGAGTATGTTTTTCTCTTCAGATCCTCAAATTGTTTTCGTCTTTGATCTCATTGATCATCTGGACGAAAAGGCCTTTTTTGTTGGCGCTCAGAAGGTGGAGTCCTTCGAGAAGATGAAGGTTTTGAGGTAGAAACAGGTACAGGTGCTTGTTTAAGCATAACTGTAGCAGTTTCTGCTTTACCCATTCTCTTTCCTGGAGATGATGGAATTACATGAGATTTAGCCTTAGCCTGTATAAGGGAATCTTCAATATACTGAGCGATTCAAGTAAGGTCTCGAAACCCTTCTGTGTATTTTACAGGGATTAACGGGGTGCGTAATTTGTCACGCAGATTTTCCACACAGATTGGAAACAATTCTTCTTGAGGGAGTTCTAAACTCAAGGAATATGTTAATCCCTTCCATCAAGAAATGAAATCAGAGACCCTTTCATTCTCCCTTTGCTTACAGTTTGTAAGATCAAAAACTGTTGTCTTTGGCAAAGTTGAGCTGAACTGAAGGAGGAATTTTTGGCGAAGATCCTCCCATCCGGTAATTGACCGAGATTGCAAGCTTGTATACCAAACAAAAGCTGGTCCTTGCAAGGTTCGCACGAAGCATCTGAGTTTCACTGCTTCTTGTTGTTCCGGAGTTCCAATCATGGGATCGCAACAAGACACGTAATGCATCAAATGCTGTTCAGGATCGCCTGATCCATTGAAAATAGGAAATACAGGATTCCCAAAACTGGATGGAGGAGAAATTGAATCTACCCATTCAGGGTAAAGTTTCTTTTCTGGTTGAACTTGCACATGTTTCCCTTCCATAGTTTCTAACCGAGCTGTTAATGACTCAATAGTAGTTATTAACTTTTGAGAAACATCCGGTTGAACTTGGACTTGGGTAGGTTCAATGACTGGAGCTTGGACAGATGTGGTGATTGGTGCTGCAACTGATGGTAGCACTGACAACTGTTGTTGCACTTGACCCGTAAGATTAGACCTGTGAGGGTGTACTGATAAAGTAGAATATTCTTGATCCATCTCAGTAGTTGCAACAAATTCCTTTGGCTGACTGACTCCAGTATACTTAAGAATAAGACTACTCTGAAGTAGTTCTGCATTCAACCTTCTTAATTCCTTCATTTCTTCCTCCTGTTGTGCAAACCTTTTCTCTAGTGAGAGCAATTGACCTTCTCCAGAGGAAGGATATGTAACCTGGTTCTTTCCCTTTCCTTTGTTAGATCCGTTTTTGAGAGGGGGAAGTGGGTTACTCTAAGTATTACCTAGGTTCTGAGTAATACTTTAACTTCATGTACGCATGCCTTCTTCATTTGTGTCGGTGCGTACATCTTCTTGAGCAGGAACCTCTTCATCTGAGTCCCCTGAGTTATCCTCATTTGGTGGATCAGCAATAACGGCATTGATGACATTGATTGATGCATAACTCATCGCATACCTTCTATCATAATTTCTGTGATATTGTCTTCTTCCATGTCTTTGATGAGACATTTCCTTTTGTTGATTCGATCCCTCAGGAACTTCTTAACGAACCGTAATTTGGAGGGAATCTCCTGATAATTTGGCTCTTCATTCCTCTTGAGGTTTCTTCCCCAATCGAGAAAAGACCGACTTTCTCTAAGGAGGGGATTGATGATTTAAAAAGGTCCCCAATCCAGTGGACTGGGGCTGTTCCTGCTATTCTTGCTCAACTCCTCGAATCCTATTTGTTGATTCCGAGGGTTGGTTTAAAAGAGTCACCAGTCTGGAGAGCTGGGGTGGTTCTTGACATGCTATGTCTGAGACTTTCTTGAAAGTCCTCCTGATCTTGCGAACCTTAGTCCGGAAATTAGCTGGATGCATTAACCTGTATCCAATTTTATCACCCGGTTCAAAAGACCATTGGATGATTTCTGACACTTCTGTCACTTGGTGACGTGCTTGCTCCAAACGAGAGGCCTGTTTAATATTCTCGTTTGCTTGATGCAAGAGTAATTCAACAACTTGTTCTCTGTATTCTTGATTTTGAGAGGAACTAGTTCAAGCCTGTTCTTGGGCAAGCTTTTGATTACAAACAAAGCCCATTGACTATGGCCGTTTATGGGAAATAACATTGCATGAGACCATTTTCGACGGGCTTTGCTGACCGGAGAGCACCATGAAATGTAGTGCTCCATGAACACCCCATCCTCTAACACGAATACCATATGGGGCATTGGCAATTAACTGACGCAATCTTCTTAGTGCACCAAGGCATGAACGTTGAAGGGATCTCTGCTGCTTTTCAGCCTTCGGATATCGAGAGACTGATAGAGACGCCAAATCAATCTGACGATGTAACCCTTCTATTATCTTAAGATTATTTTCATATTCATCATAAGATAATACTTTCTTTTTCAACTGAAAAAGAGTTTTCCATATGTTGAGATGAATATCATGAATTTCATCTTCCGTCAATATTTCTGGAATATTATATTGAGAGTCAGCCAAAGGCCAAAACATGACTGGCACTTCACCTTTCTCCAGTTGTTTTCTCATGTTCAGTATTTCCTCTTTATCATTTGATGAAGATTATTCTACCTGATTTGACCAGAGTTGGTGTTTCCTTGTTTCTTCATTAGATTCAATAGGATTGGTAGATAAATCATTGATCAAACTAGAAGATGCATGACTTAGGGGTGGTTCGGAGAATGACCTACACCCTGGGATATCTTCTGACTGAGAAAGTATTTCACCTGCTAGCGATGAAGCTTCAGACATGACTAGTTTCGCATTTGCAAGTGCCTCAAGATAAGAGGGCTTTCTTGGCACTACATTGTCCACTGGATCATTTTTTGGGAAATGTGCATCACTACTACGGAGAGGGGTTTTGTAGCGAAATTCATCATCATGGGGAGGACCATCATAATGGGTTACATCAAAAGATGATATCTCTTGCTCCTTGGTCTTCTGACCACATAGAGGGTTCCTGTGGCTCTAATATGAAGATGAAACTTCGAGATCAACCGAATTTTCATGAAGCAAGCCTTCATGAGGAAGTGTCTATTGAAGACCTTCGGAATTAATGTTCCCACTATTGGGAACTGAGGG
Organism: Viscum album; assembly: GCA_963277665.1. NCBI lineage: Eukaryota > Viridiplantae > Streptophyta > Magnoliopsida > Santalales > Viscaceae > Viscum > Viscum album. Next base: position 1,963,941,795 of record OY728152.1, read on the forward strand.
AGTAGAATCTTTAATTCCAACAGATAATTGTTTGAGGCCTTCAAGAACTCCAGCATCGAGCAAGGTCTTGTTACAGATTGGCACTTGATCTCCTGACTATGTTGGGCGGGTCTTTTTCTTAGATGCCTTCTTACTCGCCTTGGAAACCACTTGTTGATGAAATTAGCTTCTCTGAGCAGGTGTATGTGCCTGACTTGGTTATCCGTATGATATGGGGGAGTATGCCCCACAACCCTCTTGGACTGGAACATATGTGTGTGTCTGTTCCGGAGTGAACTGTAGATGTGTCACTCCACTGGTAGGGATATATTTATGTGTCTTTCCCTGAGATGCTGCTAAAGTTGTTATAATATCCTGGAAAGCATCCATAATATGATCAGGGATTTGTTTCTGCTATTTCACCATTGATAGAATATGATTGGTTACTTCAGCTGTCGGAACGGGAATATACGTCCATTCCGGGCTTGGAGCAGGTGTATGTATCTGCTCCTGTCCTCCTTTTCCTGTCAGTAAATCCTGACAGTACTCAAGTGTGGGGGCAGAGAGTTAAGTCTGCCTCCTATTTTTTGTCGGGGCTTTCTGACTAACTTCTCCGAATGCTACCAATAAAGACTGTTGGTAGGCTTGATTAATACTAGCAAGTGTATGTGCCTGCTGATTGCACTTCGCCAAACGTGGTTGACGAGATCCATCATATGTAGTCAGACGAGCCTACTGACTAGCTGATAATGTATAAATAGGTGTATGTTCCTGCCTATAGTACTCCGCCGGAATTGCCAGGCGGGATTGGCGTGATGCTGCCAGACGAGTCTGCTAGACAGCGGAATTAAAATGGGCAGGTGTATGTGCCCGCTCGTTGCTTTCCACCAAGTTAGGTTGGTCGACTTCTCCGGAGATGGCAAAGATGAGAATATGTTCACTGTTGACCGGATTCCGCCTCTGGTGGTTCGTCTTGCTTGCTCGGGTTCGAGGAACCTGAGCTGAACGCCTAGAGTCGGTACCCTCATCATGTTGAGGGCGCACTGCCGCACGAGTCTGGCGGCGATTGTTGGTGGGAGCCCTTACGAAGGACTCCTGTCTGTTTGAATTAAAACCCTGAGGGACCTGCTCATTCACCTCCCCAGAATAAGGGAGCGAATGGTGATTGCGTTCCGGGGATAACAACCTGAAACGGTTGGAGACGGTATTCATCACCGCCTGCTTCTTGATCACTGGTCGTCGTTGTCCGGATGACCGATGTGAGTTGTTTACTTGGAGGGCTTGTCGGGCAGCCTCTAGAGTTGGTATGGTACCGTTTTGACGGTACTCCTTAACTAGCGCGTTTGATACCTCGCGTTGAAGACACTGAGTAGGTGATATCGTCCTTAGAATGGGCGATGATCTAGCAGGAGTAGCGGCAGTGGAATTTGCAGCAGCAGTATTCATAGGTTTGAACTTGAGAGCATCCATTCTAGAAATGCAGAAGATCTTGGAAAAGAGTGCATGTTTGATATAACAGACGTAATCAAGATAAATTCAGCCACTACATCTTTTGGATGAGCACATTTGTCAATGATTTTTTTTTTGGCCCTCTCATTGAGTTTTAAATAGAGGCCTAACAAATGTGTAAAACATTATTTTAACTTGGTTAAGGATTCACGTCGGGTTCACCATTTTTGTTTCCCTCGGATTTCGGGAATGACCTCCTTTTGATGAGAGGTTCAAACATTATGATCGGTTTCTAACGAGTTTGTTCGTAGAACCAGAAACATCCAATGATTCCACATCCATTTGGATCTACTTTCCAAAGGTAGGTGCTCATTAGTTTATGGACTGATGAGGTTTAGGAATTTGCATTGGTCGAGAGGATGGGAGTTCGGACTCATCACACCTTTTTGAGGGGAATTATTGTCTACTCCGGGACTCTATTTATAGATTTAAGTTATGTTTGTGAATCCTTATTACGTTACCAAGTATAAAATGATCTTTCCTTCAGATCTGACAATCAATGATAAAATATGTAGGAATTTTAGAGAATATTTTATATTTATTTGAGGTTCTTCATCGATAGAGAATCATCTGTATTTATTAGAGATTCTTGGTCAATGGTACCCTTCGACACATTTATATAGAAGTCTCTTGGTCATTATGATGACCATGCTGGTTTTAAAGACACTCACTAGGGCACTTGACGTTTATTGTCATTCAGAAGGACATGGATTATTTCAGAGTTGGGATCGAATCCACAGACGGGCTACCTACGTATCCTTTGTTTAGAAAAGGAATCAGAACCCACTTAGTTCGAGTAAGGGGGTATGATGTTTATGATTGATGGCTCAAAGAAGGATGTCATAATTAATTTTACACTCTAAGCTCATGTGAGTCATTCTCGGTGTGAGAAACAAGAGGTATTGGTAAAAATCAGACAATTGTTCCATGAAAGATGCAATCATAAGAAATAATGTGGGGCTTATGTATGTATGACTGCCCAGATAAATGAACATTAGGATTTACTTCAGGGAAGAAATCCAAGAACAGGGTCCATAAAGGTATATGTGCTTCATGGAGATTTTGAATACTCTAACTTGGGGCTTACTTCTGAAAAGGAGGCCCAAATTAGGAGAGGACTTATGATTGGGTTTTACTCCTGAAAATGATTCCCAGATCAAAGGTAATTTAGGACTGGTTAAGAGAAATTAAGACCGGGGCATACTCTTGAAAAGGAGGCCCAGACCAAATAAATATATTGACATAACAAATCCATTATAAAAAAAATTCAATAAAAAAATATATAAAAGAGTATATGGTATTTATTTCATTTTAAAAACATTACGGCTTGTTGAGGAAGCCAAAGACCAAATAAAAATCGCAGCGGAGGAAAATGTCGTTGTCACCGCGTACGTTAAAAGAAACATTCCTTTTTTTCGTTTTGTAAAACTCTTCGTAGAAAAATATTACTTTTGTATAAAATTAAAAGTCAAAGGGGTTTATACACCATATAAAATAAAGCCTTGTATTAGAACAAAATATGCCTCAATGAAAGGAGATTGACACGAAGTCCCTTACCTCGTGTCCGACGTGACTCGATTGCTATTTAATCTCCTAAATAATAAACTAAATTTAATTTTCTACTTACTTAAGAACCATTTTCAAGTTTATTATTCCTTTTATATAACTTATTTCCATGTTATAAATGTTATGTAATCATTTAATTTCATAAAGTTCGTTTTGTCGATATTTGGTACTTAAGTCAAAAATGGACTTCTTACAATTACATGTTGTTCACGTGGTCAAAGGTTCATTATATCCAGAATGATATTCATTATTTGGATATCATATATATCATATATATCCAGTATATAAATGTATTTATAATAGTACATAACATTTAGAGGTAAGAAATGAAATGCACCGTTCATGGAGACGGTAAGCCGTACGTACGCATGAACGCTACTTTCATTTCTATTTCGTATTTAATGGAGTGAAATAATAATGATATAAGGGTATATTATAATTCCAGTATGATATCATATATAATAACATTAACTTCATCCTTTATACGTCCCACATATGGCATTAACGAATCAAATCACTTTGAGGGGGCGGTAGTCCGCACTTCCTAAAATGAAATTATCGTGTTTACCCACAATGGAAACCATAAAGGTATGCCACAAATGAAAAATACAGAAGAATAAGTAAAACATAAAAATAATATGTATCATATATAAATAGAGTGACATGTTAATGTCCACTATGAAAGGTGTTAAAATAATATTGAACAATCATCATTTCGTGAGGCAGAAAATCGCCAACCACAGAAACAGTATGTTCTTTAACCATTAGACGAAGGTGTGTGTAGGTGTATCTCTAATCCTTCTCATAACAAAATCCTAGTAAATTGGATATACTGGTTTTGTTACAAAAGAAAGTAATAAAAAGAGTTTAGGGGGTTGGAGAAGAAAAATAAAACATAAGAACACAAGAGAAGACACTACCTTTAAATCGGGTAACTCTTTTTTATTTGAGCTCAAAGGCTTCCTTGGAAATACTTCTTCCCAAAGTGAGGCTTCTAGGGGTAAGAGAGGGATGTGGAGAGACAAAATGGGTAGGTTTTTGCCGAGACAAAGGCTTGAGAGGTGTGGGTAAGGTGGTAGAGGTGACGGCCTTTTATAATAGGAGAGGAGGGGCACACTTGGAAAGTTATAAAAGGTTACTTTATTATAAAATGCTTTTCAGATTTATAGGTCCCAAAATTATATATTTCGAGGATAAGGTGATAAGAGTTATAAATTCACCCATCCAATAGGTTTTTGACAGGTGTAGGTCTTAGATTTTTCATTATCTTTTCATTTTATTTAAATCGTTAAATAATGAGGTAATCTCTGCATCATCAAGGTGTCATAAATAATTTAATTTATTTAATGTCTAAAAATTATAAAAAAATATCATGATGTAGGAAATATTTTTAGCTTTATAATGAATATTTATAGTCAAAACTATGACTTTTATAACCCAATTTAAAATTTTTTTTTAGTAAAACAACACAATTTTTTGACATTTTAATTTTAACATTAAATAAAAAGTTATTAATGTCATTTTCCTACCAAAGTGGCTCCATGGGGTCCCCAAGTTGACCTATGGATTGTATTGGTCGGCCATGAATCATCCAATAAGGTTAGGACATGTTTCAAGGTCATTTCATATTATTAAAACATTATTTTTACCTTAAATTACACTAATTACCTCTAATCGCGATTAAAAACTTAAAAGTTACTATTCACCAAAAATTATTTTAATCTCATTGAACCACATTTTACTTATAAATGACAACCATGTATGTTGGATTTTTGAAATTCAAAACACAGAGGTGGTAAAATTTCATTTAAACGAAAAATTACTTTTTGTAAATAGCCCTTAGTGGTTTCACTATTCATTAAAAAATTGAAGTTTTTCAGAAAAATACCAAAATTTCACCCTAAGCTATATTTGATATTACGAGTTCAAAAAATGATGTCTATTTTACAAAATTAAAAACATATAAGTTACATTAATTAATTTAATAATTAATTCCTGCTGTCAGAACAAATAGCGTGTTTTTATGAAATAATATATATCAAAACATTGACACTAGTTTAAGTCCAATTTCAAAGTGAAATTAATTCCAATGACCACCATTGGATTAAATGGTAAAAATATTTTCTAATTTCACTTTAAAACCAAATAAAAATATAATCTAATCATATAAAAAAATTAGATTAAAAAGAGGTTTTGAATTAAAATACAACATTTTTCACTATTCATTAAAAAAATTGAACTTTATCGGAAAAATACCAAAAAATTACACAAAGTAAATTTTGATGTCCCGATTCTAAAGAAGAATTTTATTTGGTCCAATAGAATATATAAGAATGACCAAAACTATATTTAAATAGGGTTCTCCATTAAAAGGCGATAGTTCGACCTTTTAGTGAATATTAGAGTATCTATGCGTAAAATTGAATTCTTTTCGTATTTTAAACCTTTATTATTTATTGGATAAATGTCAAAACATTTAAAAAACATATATAATCATATTTTAGTTATTTCTATTCATTCCCGCCAATACAACGGCTATGTGTTAACTACCATTTAAAATAATATTATTTTAATACCAGTGTGCAACGTAAGATTTCAAAGAAACTCTTTGTTGCATATCAGGTACGCTATCGATCATAGAAACCCCTTTAAAGTAAAATTAATATTTAATTTGTAAATATTAATAAATATGAAAATTTTTTATTCTTTATTTACCTGGGATGTTACATCCTTCCCCCCTTTTGGGAATTGCGTCCTTGCAATTTTATTCACTTATCAAAATAAGTGGGGGTATTTATCCCTCATAGAATTTTCAGATTCCCACGTTTCCTCTTCAACCATATGGTTTTTCCACAAAACTTTTACCTGGTGAATTACCTTATTCCGCAACACTTGCTCCCTATGGTCAAGAATCTGGACTGGTTGTTCTTCATAAGAGAGATTCTCTTCTAACTGAACTACCTCTGGGCTCAAAACATGAGATGGATCTGGCAAATACTTTCTCAACATCGAAACATGAAAAACATTGTGTACCTGAGATAAACTCGGAGGTAAATCCACTCGGTAAGCAACTGATCCAACTCTCTCCAGAATTTCATATGGTCCAATGAACCTTGGACTCAACTTTCCTTTCTTACCAAATCGCATCACACTTTTCCATGGTGAAACTTTGAGAAAAACATGATCACCTACCTCAAAAGATAGATACTTCCTCCAATTGTCTGCATAACTTTTCTGTCTGCTCTGAGCTGTTCTCGTGTGTTTTTGAATCAACTGAACTTTTTTTCCATCTCTTCTACCAATTCTGGTCCCATCAGTTTCCTTTCACCCACTTCATCCCAAAAAGCTGGAGTTCGACACCGCTTCCCATATAATGCCTCAAACGGTGCCATCTGTATACTGGAATGAAAACTGTTATTATATGAAAATTCGACCAAAGAAAGATATTGGTCCCAACTTCCCTGATAATCCATTGAACAAGCACGTAGTATATCCTCCAAAGTCTGAATCGTTCGTTCTGACTGCCCATCTGATTGAGGATGAAAAGCTGTACTAAAATTTAATTCAGTACCCAACGACTTTTAAAGGTATTTCCAAAAGTTAGAAGTAAACCTGGGATCACGACCAGACACAATGGATAGGGGAACTCCATGCAACCTGACTATCTCTTTAAGATACAATCGAGAAAGTTGATCTAGAGATAAATTATCTCAAATAGGAAGGAAATTAGTAGATTTAGTCAAGCAATCAACAATAACCCAGATTGCATTATTACCTCGAGATGTCTTCGGTAATCCCACAACAAAGTCCATGGATATATTTTCCCATTTCCACTCTGGCACTGGTAAAGGCTGAAGCATCCCTTTCGGTAACTGTTGCTCTGCTTTAACATGCTGAAAAGTCAAACACTTCACAGTAAAATCAGCAAATATCTCTTTTCATTCCATCCCACCAGTAATACTCCCGCAGATCTATGTACATCTTAGTACTGTCAGGATGAACTGAAAACTGGGAACTATGAGCCTCACATGACAACTCAATCTTCAAATTTGAATCACTAGGCACACATAATCTCTTTCCAAACCTCAAAACAGAGTCATTGTCAATATTAAATTCAGGAAACTTACCCTTCTGAACTAGCTCTACCTTTTTCTGCAACCCACTGTCTTTCTTCTGCGCTTGCTTAATTCTGTCTGATAGAGATGATCTCACTGATACCTAAAACAAAACAGAATGACATCCTGCACCAACAACTTCTATGCCAAAGTTCATCAAATCCTTAACCAAAGGATCACATTCAAAACATATCATGGTTAATGAAGCATTACTTTTTCGACTCAATGCATCAGCCACTTTATTAGCCTTTCCAGGATGGTAATGAATTGTACAATAATAATCCTTGATTAATTCTATCCATCTCCTCTGTCTCATGTTCAATTCTTTCTGAGTGAATATATACTTTAAACTTTTGTGATCAGTATATATTTCACACTTTACTCCATACAAATGATGCCTCCAAATTTTTAGAGCAAAAACAACAGCAGCTAATTCCAAGTCATGTGTAGGGTAATTTACCTCATGAGCTTTTAACTGACGTGAAGCATATGCAATTACCTGATCATTCTACATAAGGACACAACCAAGTCCCTTCAATGAAGTATCACTGTATATAACAAACTCACCATTCCTGGAAGGAAGTGCCAAAATTGGAGCATTCACCAATCTTCTTTTCAACTCCTGAAAACAATCATCACATTCTTTTGTCCAGATAAACTTAACACCCTTCTGAGTAAGCTTAGTCATTGGACTAGATAACAGTGAAAATTTTTCAACAAACCTTCGGTAATAGCCTGCCAAACCAAGAAAACTAAGAATCTAGGTTACATTTGTGGGTCTTGGCCATTCTTCAACAACCTTTGTTTTTACAGTATCAACAGTTATCCCATATTTAGAAACAATGTGACCAAGGAAAGAAATTTGTTGCAACCAAAACTCACACTTTCTGAATTTTCCATACAGTTTCTTTTCTTTTAAGGTTTGCAAGATAACCCTTAAATGACTTTCATGCTCCTCTTTACTTTTAAAAAACACCAAAATATCATCAATAAAAACAACCAACATTTTTCACCTGAGTCAACTGATCCATCACTGCAACAAACAGTTTAGTTCTGATTCTGACCATCTCAGGATACTGATTTGAAAGGTCATTTCCCTCTGTATGCCTTCCCAGATAATTTGTTCTGTTTCCTCTAGGAAAAATCATTCTTAACACAGAAATATCTTAGGCGAAGCAACATGGTAATCTTCAAATGCTATATCATTTCAATCATACCATAAATTAATTTGTAATTTAACAATTTTCTAACTCCTAAAGTTGTCTAAACCGACCTCTGATACCAACTATAATGCCTCGGACTTAAACATTACTTAATGTTGAATTAAATGAATAATTCCCATTGAGGATATTTTTAGGTTTAGAGTTTTATAGAATTAGACCATAACTATTACATCTCAAAATATTACACAGTAGACACTTCTACAAAGTTTCCTTTTTTTCAAAACATGAACTCAAAAAAAGTCATTTCTAGTTCCATGTTTAAGAAATCATGACTTTTCCTTGATCCCATCCTTGACCCTATTCCAGATTATGTCCTGTGAAAAACATTTCAAAAAAAACTTGGGGTGAGCATAAAAAGCTCAGTAAGGGATACACAAAGAAGGAAAACAAGTAAACCATGAATACTTTATCAAAGTAATACTTTTCACCTTTATGGAGTAGTAATTACTCTTTACTGAATAAAATATCATTACCTACCCTTTTGTAACCAAAATATTACCATAAAACCCATATAAAGAACACATAACATATAAAGGTAACTTGGGACATAAACATACTTAAGTGGAATAACCATCTGGTCGACTTCCACACATATCACTTAATGGAATAGCCATACGGCCGACTTCCATACCCAATGCATTGGAGGTTATAACGTAACCACCCGTCCTGGTATTCACGGCACCACCCGTCATATGGTTTATCACGTAACCACCCGTCAAATGTCTAAGTACCATTATAAAATCATAAGACATAAAACAAATATAATGGAAAGAAAACATTTCCACACTTTGATCACAATATATCACTTAAATATATTGACATAACAAATCCATTATAAAAAAAATTAAATACAAAAATACATAAAAGAGTATATGGTATTTATTTCATTTTAAAAACATTACGACTTGTTGAGGAATCCAAAGACCAAATAATACTCGCGGCGACGGAAAAGGTCGTTGTCACCGCGTACGTTAAAAGAAACATTCTTTTTTGTCGTTTTGTAAAACACATCATAGAAAAATATTACTTTTGTATAAAATTAAAATTCAAAGGGGTTTATACACCATATAAAAGAAAGCCTTGTATTAGAACAAAATATGCCTCAATGAAAGGAGATTGAGACGAAGTCCCTTACCCCGTGTCTGACGTGACTCGATTGCTCTTTAATCTCCTGAATAATAAACTAAAGTTAATTTTATACTTGCTTAAGAACCTTTTTCAAGTTTATTATTCCTTTTATATAACTTATTTTCATGTTATAAACGTTATGTAATCATTTAATTTCATAAATTTCATTTTGTTGATATTTGGTACTTAAGTCAAAAATGGACTTCTTACAATTACATGTTGTTCACGTGGTCAAAGGTTCATTATATCCAGAATGATATTCATGATTTGGATATCATATATATCATATAAATATAGCATATACATGTATTTATAATAGTACATAACATTTAGAGGTAAGAAATGAAATGCACCGTTCATGGAGACGGTAAGCCGTACGTACGCATGAACACTACTTTCATTTCTATTTCGTATTTAATAGAGTGAAATCATAATGATATAAGGGTATATTATAATTCCATTATAACATCATATATAATAACATTAACTCCATCCTTTATACGTCCCACATATGGCATTAACGAATCAAATCACTTTGAGGGGGCGGTAGTCTGCACTTCCTAAAATGAAATTATCGTGTTTACCCAGAATGGAAACCATAAAGGTATGCCACAAATGAAAAATACAGAATCATAAGGAAAACATAAATATAATATGTATCATATATAAATAGAGTGATATCTTAATGGCCACCATGAAAGGTGTTAAAATAATATTGAACAATCATCGTTTCGTGAGGCAGAAAATCGCCAACCACAGAAACAATATGTTCTTTAACCATTAGACGAAGGTGTGTGTAGGTGTAGCTATAATCCTTCTCATAAAAAAATACTAGTATATTTAAGATACTGGTGTTGTTACAAAATAAAGGAATAAAAAGAGTTTAGGGGGTTGGAGAAGCAAAATAAAACATAAGAACACAAGAGAAGACACTACCTTTAAATCGTGTTACTCTTTTTGATTTGAGCTCAAAGGCTTCCTTGGAAAGACTTCTTCCCAAAGTGAGGCTTCTAGGGGTAATAGAGGGATGTGGAAAGACAACATGGGCAGGGTTTTTCCGATCCAAAGGCTTGAGAGGTGTGGGTAAGGTGGTAGAGGTGGGGGCCTTTTATAAGAGGAGAGGAGGGGCACTCTTGGAAAGTTATAAAAGGTTACTTTATTATAAAATGATTTTCGGATTTATAGGTCCCAAAATTATATATTTCGAGGATAATGTGATAAGATTTCGAAATCCACCCATCCAATAGGTTTTTTACAAGTTTAGGTCTTAGATTTTACATTATCTTTTCATTTTATTTAAATCGTTAAATAATGAGGTAATCGCTGCATCATCATGGTGTCATAAATAATTTAATTTATTTAATGTCTAAAAATTATAAAAAAAATATCATGATGTAGGAAATATTTTTAGATTTCTAATTAATATTTATAGTCAAAAATATGACTTGTATAACCCAATTTAAAAATTGTTTTAGTAAAACAACACATGTTTGTGACATTTTAACTTTAACATTAAATAAAAAGTTATTAATGTCATTTTCCTACCAAAGTGGCTCCATGGGGTCCCCAAGTTGACCCATGGATTGTCTTGGTCAGCCATGACTCATCCAATAAGGGTAGGAAATGTGTCAAGGTCATTTCATATTATTAAAACATTATTTTTACCTTAAATTACACTAATTACCTCTAATCGCGATTAAAAACTTAAAAGTTACTATTCACCAAAAATTATTTTAATCCCATTGAACCACATTTTACTTCTTAATGACAACCATGTATGTCGTATTTTTGAAATTCAAAACACAGAGGTGGTAAAATTTTATTTAAACGAAAAATCAGTTTTTTTAAGTACCACTTAGTGGTTTCACTATTCATTAAAAAATTGAAGTTTTTCAGAAAAATACCAAAACTTCACCCTAAGATATATTTGATATTCCAAATTCAAAAAATGATTTCTATTTTAAAAAATTCAAAACATATAAGTTACATTAATTAATTTAATAATTAATTCCCGCTGTCATAACAAATAGCGTGTTTTTATGAAACAATATATATCAAAAGATTGACACTAGTTTAAGTCCAATTTAAAAGTGAAATTAATTCCAATGACTACCATTGGATTAAATGGTAAAAATATTTTATAATTACACTTTAAAACCAAATCAAAATATAATCTAATCATATAAAAAATTAGATTAAAAAGAGGTTTTGAATTAAAATACAACATTTTTCACTATTCATTAAAAAAATGAATTTTATCGGAAAAATACCAAAAATTTACACAAAGTAAATTTTGATGTCCTGATTATAAAGAAGAATTTTATTTAGTCCAATAGAATGTATAATAGTGACCAAAACTATATTTAAAGAGGGTTCCCCATCAAAAGGTGATAGTTCGACCTTTTATTGAATATTAGAGTATCTATTCCTAAAATTGAATTCTTTTCGTATTTTAAGCCTTTATCCTTTATTGGATAAATTTAAAAACATTTAACAAACATATATAATCATATTTTAGTTATTTCTATTCATTCCCACCAATACAACGGCTACGTGTTAACTACCATTTAAAATAATATTATTTTATTACTAGTGTGCAATGTAAGATTTCAAAGAAACTATTTGTTGTGTATCGGGTACACTATCGAACATAGAAACCCCTTTAAAGTAAAATTAATATTTAATTCATAAATATTAATAAATATGAAAATTTTTTATTCTTTATTTACCTGGGATGTTACAGTAAGGGTAAAAATAAGTATTAGCAATTGAATGACATCAATAAGTATAAGAAGTGTATAAGGTTATAAAGACACAGTCAGAGTGAATGAGTATAACATATGAATATTCATACCCATAAATACCTAGATCATCAAACATGAAAACATGGAAAAGTTGAGAATCATCAGAATAAGTAATCATAAGACATGTGATATCAATCTTGATCATAAGAAACATAATAAACCCATAAAAATCATCACAAAAAATGTTTGTATCTTGGAAAAATTTTCTTCATAAAATGTGTTAACCTCATATCAGAAATAACTAGAGCCGAGTTAAATCCATATCACAAACCCTCAGGTAACTCCCTCCATCTTACCTCTCAAGAAAAGGTATATTACCCAATCCATTGGAGCACTATCTGGGCATACCCATTATTTAAGTTGTAACGAGCTCACCCAGTGCTATATGGACTGACACATCATATAATTTGTAATGGGATCACCCAATGTTATCTAATACTCCCCATCGTATAAGTTTTAATGGGCTCACCCGACACTATCTGGTCCACCCCATCATATAATATGTTCAAGAACCAAAAATAAAGTATATAGAGCTTTTATTATATCATAAAACTCATAGAAACAATAATTAATGATTTTATAACTTTATTAACCTATGGAAAATAAATGGGTTTCATTTCAATCTCTTTTAAACATGATTAACCTATGAAAAAGAAACAGATTCCATAACAATCTCTTTGAAACAATCTTAATCCACCTAGAAAAATAATGAGGATAGTGTCACTATAAAATATCCTCATTGGAGCATAGGTAACAATAAGGGTTGTTGATACTGATAAATGGAAATACCATTAAATTTTCATTAAAAACATTCTTGAGCAAAACATCCTTTTCATTTTGAAAGTCACTTTTTAAAACGTAAAATATTTTGAAAATAATTTTCTTTGAAAACAACTTTGTAAAAACTATGAATTTCCAGAATATTAAGAAAAAATATTTTATTTAAAAATAACCTTGTAAAATTTCAAAGGAATATTCAAGGAAATGATGGTCATGATGGAGGGTAAATTTTTACATGGCGTACAAGTTAAAAAAACATTCCTTTTTCACTATAAAAGTTTATAAAATTATCTTGATCAAAAAAATACAAGAAGATTCCTTTTAAAAAATATTTTAAAAATAAAAATTAGGTAAAAATATCTTTAATAAATCGTTATGAAAAGGTTAAAAACATTTTTGAAAAAAAATAAAAAACATGGTTTTAGAAGAAAATAGTTTTCCGACCAAAGAGAGAAATGAACTCGTATTTTCTTAAAAAATATTCCCTAAATTATATTAAATACTAAAGAGTAAAAAATGTTAATATTACTTTAAAATATCATGAATAACCTGAGGATAAGAAAATTTAGGAGAATTATTGAGAAGAAGATCATAATATTTCAACATTGTCACTAGTAGAAAAACACCTTTTAGTGACTGCCAAAAGCCATCATTAAAGGCCTATAGTGTCCTTCAAACACTGGATGCTTTAGTCCTATCATTGTTGCTTATATCATCTGCAATTTGGAAGAATCTATAAATGAGATTGGGATCACCTATAGTGGCTGCCTATGGAGGTCGTTATAGGTCATCCAGGTAAGACCTATAGCAACTGCTATATGGTGGTCTCTATAGTCTCCTTTAAGATTGGCTATAGAGACGCTATATGGTCCTCACTATAGGTCATCCAGGAAAGACCTATAGTGACCTCCATATAGCGGTCTCTATAGGTTTTTTTATTTTTATTTTTTTTAAAAACACAACAATATTTAAAAAACCACTATATTTTGAAAATGTAAAAAATATTTCCAAAATATCTAAAACCACGAGAACATAAATCGCTTTGCCTCGTCATATTCCAAGCTCCACACCCACCATCGAATAAAACTGCATGAAAATTTTTAATAAAATAATTAGTACAAAAAATATCCCAACTAATAATTGAAATGTAACAAAATATCTTAATAAAATTTTAGTACAACAGATCGATGTTATTTGATTTTCAAAAATATTTTAATAATTTCTAATCATTTTTTAAAAATTTAAAACCACTTATTCTATCATTTCAAGTAAGCTGCACATCTGATTCATATTCCCTATCCTCGCACATGTCACAAATAATAATAAGTTTGTTTTCCTATGATTTCATGTCATTATGAGGTCTTTTTCTATGCATCTAACCTTTAAATGCCTGTTTTTGTGTTTTATGACACTAAAAGAGTGTTTTCTATCATCCTGGTCAAACAGCACCTCCGATGGACGTACCATCTTCTCAAAAATTTCACAAATCATTTTGTAGTTTTTTTCGTCTAATTTCATGGAATTCAGAGGTTATTCGACTGGTTTTGACACCCAAAACCACCATTTTAAAGGGCGTCGAATCTTTAAAAACTAGATATTCAGTCATTCTGTGAAAAATGCACATCTGATAGATGTTTCATCTACTCTTACACATCATGAATAATAATAAGATGGTTTTACTCTGATTTAAAGTCATTCCAAGGTCGTTTGATATGGATTTGACCGTTAAACGCACGTTTTGGTATTTTATGGAACTAAATGTGTGTTTTCTATCCCCCCGAGAAAATGTCAGCTCAAATTGACGTTCCATCTGCTTGAACATTTAAAAATTCAATATACAGTTGTTTTCATCTGATTTCACTGCATTCAGAGGTCTTTTGGCTAGTTTTGACCACCAGACGTACCTTTTTAAAGAGTGTCAAATCATTAAAAACCACATATTTAGTCGTTATGTGTAGACCATATGTTCTATTCACATTCTGTCTACTCTTACACATCAAAAATAATAATAACATGGTTTTCTTGTGGTTTTAAGTCATTATGAGGTTGTTTTTTATGGATCGAACAGTTAAACATTTTTTTTGTGTTTTATGACACTAAAAGTGCGTTTTCGATCCCCCCATGAAAAATACAGCTTAGATAGATGTTTTGTCTATTCAACCATTTCAAAATTCATTCTATAGTTGTTCTTGTCTTATTTCAAAGAATTTAGGTGTTGTTTGGTGGGTTTTGACTTCCGAACGTGCCTTTTTAAAGGGGAAAATCATTAAAAACCGCACATTAAATCATTCTGATAAGACTTCATGTAATATTGATGTTATATATTCTCATACATGTTAAAAATAATTATAACATGACTTTCCTATGATTTCATGTCATTATGAGGCTGTTTTCTATGGATTTGACTGTTAAATGCCTATTTTGGTGTTTTATGACACTAAGAGTGTGTTTTCCGTCATCGCGGTCAAACGACACATCTGATTGACGTACCTTCTACTTGACCATTTCATAATTCACTCCATGGTTGATTTTGTCTGATTTCATGGAATTCTTAGGTCGATCGATTGGTTTTGACCATCAGGCGCACCTTTTTAAAGGGCCTCAAATCTTTAAAAACCACATATTCAATTGTATCGCATCAAACGCACATATGATTGATGTGTTTTCTGCTCGAACACATCATGAATAATTAAAAAAAATTCCTTTTATTTCAAGTTATTAATAAGTTTTTTTCTATGCATATGACTGTTAAACGCACGTTTTGATGTTTTATGACACTAAAAGTATGTCTTCCATCATCTCGATCAAACAGAACATTCAATGGAAGTACCATATTCTCGAACATTTCACAAATCACTTCGTAGTTGTTATAATATGATTTCATGACATTCATAGATTGTTTAGTTGTTTTGGACCCCCAGACACACCTTTTTAAAAGGCCTCAAATCTTTAAAAATAACATATTCAGTCGTTCTGCATAGAACGCGCGTTAGATTGATGTACCATATCCTCTTAAACATCATGAATAATAATAAGATAGTATTCCTATTATTTCAAGTCATTCCAAGGTCTTTTGATATGGATTTGACCATTAAACGAGCCTTTTGGTGTTTTATGACACTAAAAGTGTGTTTTCGGTCCTCCCAGGAAAATTCCAGCTCAAATTGATGTTCTGTCTACTCGACCATTTCACAATTCACTCCAAAGTTGTTTTCATCTGATTTCACAACATTTAGAGGTCGTTTGGTTAGTTTTGACCCATGAACGCACCTTTTTAAAGAGCGTCAAATCTTTAAAAACCACATATTCAATCATAATTCCTAAACTGCATGTCTGATTAACGTTTTGTCTACTCGTACACATAATGAATAATAATAACATAGTTTTCTATGGTTTCATGTCATTCTAAGGTCATTTACTATGGGTCTAACCGTTAAACGCATTTTTGGTGTTTTTTTACACTAAAAGTGTGTTTTCAGTCTTCCTGGGAAAACTCCATCTCAGATTGACATTTCTTATGGTCTAACATTTCATAATTCATGTTACAGTTTTTGTCGTCTGATTTCATAGAATTCAATTGTTGTTCGATTGGTTTTGACATCCGAACGCGCCTTTTTAAAGGGCGACAAATCTTTAAAAACCACACATTAAGTCATTATGAGAAAACTGCATGTCTGATTGATGTTTTTTCTCCTCGTACACATCATTAATAATGATATGATTATTTTCCTATGATTTTATGACATTTTGAGGTTTTTTCTATAGATCTGACCGTTAAACGCCCGTTTTGGTGTTTTTTGACACTAAAAGTGTGTTTTGTATCATCACGGTCAAACGACACCTCTGATCGACGTACTGTCTACTCAACCATTTCACAATTCACTCCATGTTTGTTTTCATCTGATTTCATGGTATTATGAGGTCATTCATCTAGTTTTGACCATCAGGCACACCTTTTTAAAGGGAATCAAATCTTTAAAAACCACGTATTTAGTGGTATCATGCGGACTGCACATACGATTGATGTGTCCTCTACTCACACACATCATAAATAATAATAAAATGGTTTTCCTTTGATTTCAAGTCATTTGAAGGTTTTTTTCTATGCATCTGGCCATTAAACATGTGTTTTGATGTTTTATGACACTAAAAGTGTGTTTTCTGTCATCCCGATTAAACAAAACCTCCGTTGGACATACCATCTTCTCAACCATTTCAAAAAACACTCCATAGTTGTTTTCATCTGATTTCATGGAATTCGAAGGTCATTTAGCTAATTTTGACCCCCAAACACACATTTTTAAAGGGCATCAAATCTTTAAAAAACACATATTCAGTAGTTTCGTGCAGACCGCATATCTGATTGATGTATCGTCTGCTCTTACACATAACGAATAATAATAAGACAGTTTTCCTATGATTTAAAGTCATTCCAAGGTTGTTTGATATGGATTTGACCATTAAAAGCATGTTTTGGTCTTTTATGACACTAAAAGTGCGTTTTCAGTATTCCTAGAAAAACTCCAACTCAAATTGATGTTATGTTTGCTCGACCATTTCACAATCCACTCTATAGTTATTATCATATGATTTTATCACATTCGGAGGTTGTTTAGTTGGTTTCTACCCCCAGACACACCTTTTTAAAAAGCATCAAATCTTTAAAACCCACATATTTAATCGTTCTGCACTGACCGCATGTACGATTCACATTCTATCTTCCCTTACACATCATGAATAATAATAACACAATTTTCCTATGGTTTCAAGTCATTATGAGGTCGTTTACTATGGATATGACCATTAAATGCATTTTTTGGTGTTTTGTGACACTAAAAGTGTGTTTTCAGTCCTCCTAAGAAAACTCAAACTTGGATTGACATTTCGTCTAGTAGACCATTTCACAATTCATGATATGGTTTTTTTCATCTAATTTCATGGCATTTAGATGTCATTTGGTTGGTTTTGACTTTCGAACACGCCTTTTTAAGGGTGGAAAATTTAAAAAAAACACACATTAAATTGTTCTAAGAATAATGCACATCATATTGACATTTCAACTTCCTATAAACATCACGAATAATGATAACATGACTTTCTTATGATTTCATGTCATTTTGAGGTCGTTTGCTATGGATCTGACCATTAAACGTCTGTTCTGGTGTTTTATGACACTAAAAGTGTACTTTCTATCATCGTGGTCAAACGACACCTCTAATTGATATATCGTCTACTGGACCATTTCACAATTTACTCCACTGTTATTTTCGTCTGATTTCATGCCATTCTGAGGTCATTCAGCTGGTTTTGACCACTGGGTGCACCTTTTTAAAGGGGCTCAAATCTTTAAAAACCACATATTTAGTCATACCATGTGGACCACACATTTAATTGATGTGTTGTCTGCTCATATACATCATGAATAATAATAAGATAGTTTTCCTTTTATTTCAATTCATTTCAAGGTAATTTTCTATGCATCTGGCCGTTAAATGCCTGTTTTGGTGTTTTATGGCACTAAAAGTGCATTTTTCGTCATTGAGGTCAAATGACACCTCTGATTGACGTACCGCCTACTCTACTATTTCAAAATTCACTACATGGTTTTCTTATTCTAATTTCATGTCATTCTGATGTTATTCAGCTAGTTTTGACCACAGGATACACCTTTTTAAAGAGCCTCAAATCTTTAAAAACACACATTCAGTCGTATCGCATGAACCATAGGTCTGATTAACATATTGTCTACTCTTACACATCACAAAAAATAATAAGATGATTTCTCTTTGATTTCAAGTCATTCCAAAGTCACTTGATATGGATTTGACCGTTAAATGCATGTTTTGGTGTTTTATGACACTAAAAGTGTGTTTTGGTCCTCCAGGGCAGAATAGCTCGAATTGATGTTCTTTCTAGTTGACCATTTCACAATTAAATTCACAATTGTTTTCATCTGATTTCACAGAATTTGGAGGTTTTTTGGCTAGTTTTGAACCTCAAACGTACCTTTTTAAAGGGTTTCAAATCTTTAAAAACCACATATTTATTCATTTTGTGAATATTGCACATCTGATTCACGTTCTGTCTACTCCTACACATCACGAATAATAATAACATGGTTTCCATGTTGTTTTATTTCATTCTGAGATCGTTTGATATGGATCTGATCGTTAAACACTTTTTTGTGTTTTATGGCACTAAAAGTGTATTTTTGGTCCACTTGGGAAAACTTCAGGTCAGATTGATGTTTTGTCTATTCAACCATTTCAAAATTAACTCCATAGTTGTTGTCATCTAATTTCATGGAATTCGGAGGTCGTTCGTATGGTTTTGACCCTTAGACACACCTTTTTAAAGGGAGTCAAATCTTTAAAAACCACATATTCAGTTGTTACGTGGATACCACATGTCCAATTGATGTTTCATCTTCTCTTAGACATCACGAATAATAATAACATGATTTTTAGGTGGTTTCAAGTCACTATAACATCGTATGCTATGGATCTGACTGTTAAATGTGCTTTTTGGTGTTTTATGACACTAAAAGTATGTTCTCGATCCTCCCAAGTAAATTTCATCTTGGATTGATGTTTCGTCTGATCGACTATTTTAAAATTCATGCTACAATTATTATAATCTGATTTCATAGCATCTGGATGTTGTTCAGTTGGTTTTGACCTCCGAATGTTCCTTTTTAAAGAGAGACAAATCTTTAAAAACCACACATTAAGTCGTTCGGAGAAGAACACATATCTGATTGACATTCTATCTCCTTGTACATGTCATGAATAATAACAAGATAGTTTTCATGTGATTTCATATCTTTCAGAGGTTAATATGGATCTGACCGTTAAACACCTGTTTTGGTGTTTTATGACACTAAAAGTGGGTTTTCCATCATCACGGTCAAACGATGACTCTGATTGAATTACCATCTACTCAACCATTTTACAATTCACTTCACAGTTGTTTTCGTCTGATTTCATGGAATTCTAAGGTCGTTCTCCGAGTTTTAACCACCAGGCGCATCTTTTTAAAGGGTTTCAAATCTTTAAAAACCACATATTCAGTCATACCACAAGGACCGCATGTTTGATTTATGTTTCGTATGCTCATACACATCATGAATAATAATAAGATGGTTTTTCTTTTATTTCAAGACATTTTGATATCGTTTTCTATGGATCTGACCGTTAAACACGCATTTTTGGTGTTTTATGACACTGAAAGTGGGTTTCCGGTCCCCCTCAAAAAACATCAGCTCGTATTGACATTTATTCTGCTCAACCATTTCAAAAATCAATCTATAGTTATTTTTGTTTTATTTTATGGAATTCGGAGGTTTTTCATCCAGTTTTGACCCCTGAACACATGTTCTTAAAGGGCGTTAAATCATTAAATACCACATATTCAGTCATTCTATGTAGACCGCACATCTGATTGACATATTGTCTTATCTTACACATCATGAATAATAATAAAATAGTTTTCCTATGATTTCAATTCATTCCAAGGTCATTTGATATGGATTTAACTGTTAAACGTATGTTTTGGTGATTGATGACATTAAAAGTGTGTTTTCAGTCCTCTCGAGAAAACTCTAACTCGAATTGACATTTCATATACTAAACCATTTCACTCCATAGTTTTTATAGTCTAATTTCACCACATTTGGATGGTTTTAATCCCAAGAAAAACCTTTTTAAAGTGTGCCAAATATTTAAAAACCATATATTTGATCATTCCACATAGACTGCACATCTGATTGACATTCTATTTTCTCTTACACATCATGAATAATAATAACACCATTTTTCTATGGTTTCAATTCATTCTAAAGTTGTTTTTTATGGATATGACTGTTAAACACTCGTTTTCGTGTTTTATGACACTAAAAGTGCTTTTTCGATCCTCCCCAGAAAACACCAGTTTGAATTGATGTTTCGTCTACTCAATCATTTTACAATTCATGCTATAGTTGTTTTTGTTTGATTTCATGACATTCGGTGGTTTTTCTCTTGGTTTTCACACCCAAACTCGCCTTTTTAAAGGATTCCAAATCTTTAAAAACCGCATATTTAGTCGTTCCGAGCAAACCATATGTCTGATTGACGTCTCGTCTACTCTTACACATCACGAATAATAATGGTTTTTATATTATTTCAAGTCATTTTGGGTTCGTTGTCTCTGGATATGACCATTAAAGGTGCGTTTTGGTGTTTTATGACACTAAAAGTGCATTTTTGATCCTCCTAGGAAAATTTCAACTCAAATTGATGTTTCATCCGCTCGACCATTTCACAATTTTTGTCATCTAATTTCATGACATTCAACTTCTACAGCAGTTCACAGCATGACCAAGAAAGTTCACACCTATGATGGATAGTGGTGGGATTAAATAGAATAGTTATGGATAATATGAGATGCATGGGAATTAATACTCATTTACCAAATATTTTTTGTGCAAAAGAAATAAAACCCCAGAATATATATGGTTAGATAATAGACTACTCTCACTTACAGGTTTTTGGTTTCTCTGCATATGTTCAGGTTTAGGATGAAGGATAATGAAATATGGACATGAAATCCATGAATAATATCTTTTAGAGATATGGGGGTTATTTTTTCAATTAGAAAATTGTGCTAATAGAAGAAAGTGTAAAATTTCTCATGAATACAACAAATTCAGTAAGAGATTGATCCTCACCCTGTACATCCCACAAATTCAATTTGGTCTAGTATGAACTCGAACAACCTGAGTAGTTATGAAAATGTAGAATGATCTTCAAGGCATATTTTTTCAATGCAGAAATAGTTTAAATAGATATAATAACTATTTTGGAAGAGAATAGTTTATGTAGAATAAAAAGGTTGTAACAATATATGAATATGGTGATAAATAGAGATAATGGTGTGTACAATAGTATAGACTCGTATATTAGTATGTAAATCAAAAAGGTTTGGTTAATTGAAACCATAATGAGGATATGGTGGATTAAAAAAGTAGCATAAAAGTAGAAAATAAAATCTACAGTAAAGGTGTGAACCATAGGAAGTCTGGTTGGAGAAGGATGATTGCTCAGGTGAGATATCTCAGTTAAAGTTTCTCTATACCCAGGTACCTATAAATAATATTGAATAAAAGTTAAATTTAATATATAAAAATTGCATTATAGAAGTTAATGCATATAAATAAGAAATTTAACTGATAATGAATGAGATGCTGAAAAATGTAAAATGATAGTAAATTAGTTTTCTGAAAAACTTGTTAGAATTATATGATTTTTTGTTTTATATGAATATATCCCATAAGTTAACAATTTCATGAATTCACATGTTATTCATATGAATTATATTTCTCAAAAGTTTATGTTTTCATATAAGTCAACATGTACATGGTACAAGCAGTTTGAGAACTACAAAGTAAACTAATATTTCATAACAATAAACATAAATGAATGTATGACTATTCATGTATAGGAAAATATAGAACATTGAATAAAAAAATATATACAACTTGTAATGATATTTTTTAGTTCATAAAAGGGTTTTATTGAATACGATTGAGTTATTAAATTCTGAAAAATAAAATCTAAATATGATTGAATTGCTAAAATTTAATAATTAAATACAATTTTCATTTTTCTAGATATATTAAAACTAGGAAACACTTCATCATTATCATGTCAAAATGTAAAAGATGAAATACTATTTACTTTTCAACTGGTCATTTGAAGAAGCATAATCATGATTGCACTCTTTAAAAGTTTTATATCTAGTTTTAATGAATGTAATTGATTTCCTTTATAATACTCTCTTTTACATGTTTGAACACAAGATCAAAAATTTCTTGCATTTCATACTTATTGAATAGTAAACCCTCATGTGAATAGATATTTTCTAACACAACATTGGTATCACATTGAGTAGATGGAATAGGAAACTACTATGTCGAAGGTACATGGTTAATTGAATAATCTATTTATCAAACAATGTATCATTTTATCTATGTCAATACATTATTGAATTTAAAAAATCATGCTAATGATAACTAATTAATGAAGAATAATTCATGAATGTTTTATGCAGTGAGCCTGATAGTGTATGAAAGGCATGGTTGATGTTCAAAAAGTTAAATTGGATATGGAGGTAGCATATCCCATAGTTATTAATGCATCAGTGGATCCAGTGATATTGTTAGTAGATGTTCAGCTGAACATGAAAAAAACATAAATAATTGATTTATTTACAAAGAAAAAGATGGTAATTAAAAATTTTAAGTAAGAAATGGTAACATATTTAAAATTTGGGGAAATATTTACCCACTTTATTTTGTTCCATTATAGTAAAGGATCCCGTGTTATATCTCCATGTTTGGTAATTTGAAATTTCATAGTTTTCTAAAACTATAAAAAAGATTAGAAGGAATTTAATTATTTTGTAACATAAGGATAATATAAAATAAAGAATTTCAAAAGAAATACAAGGAACTAAACAAACCGTGCATAGGTAAATTTGACAGTGGAAATTGAATTGTACTTTCCAAGCACATATTTGTATACGACATTATATCCATTTAAAAAAATTCAGAACCTTGTTATTTGTAGTTAAATAACTACATGTACCTAATACATAATAGTCAAATTTAATGTATATACATTTGAAAACAACATGAGAAATATAATTTGACATGTATGCTAACAATTTTAGTAAAAAATATTCACAAACCAGTAAATGTACCAGGATTTTTTTGAGACATTATTATTATTAGTTGTAATCTCACTTCCTTGGAATGTTGTTTGTAATTAGAATATATTCATGAAATTATGTGTTGAATGATGTAGGATATGGTGAAAATATACTGAAAATAGTATACAATTGATATAGAAGAAGTAAATAAAATGAATTAAATAAATAGATAATGTAAATTATATTACAGAGAAACATTGGGAAGAGGTATCAAAGCCATTAAAAATTAAAGTTCAATGGAACCACTGTTTTCTAGTGATTAAATTTGTAAAAAATATCAATTCCATTAGAAATAGATAACATATAACTTATGGTAGCATTTGAAATAATATAAATAGAAGCATAGTAGAACATTTGTCAGTAGTGAAAAAGTTATTAAATTAAAGGGAATTGGGTGATTGGTTCTAGTAATATGGATAAATCTTCAATTGATTTATTTAGGATACAAGGTTATTTACTCAGGATACAAGGTTATTTACTCAGGATACAAGGGTATTTAAGAAGGGTTTTTTTAGAAAAAGATGATTCTATATTAACTCTATGACTAATAAAAATCATGGATTGAATATAAATTAAGATTTATTGATATTTAATCTATAAATTTTAGTTAAAACATTCCTTATTAAGGATTATTTTAATTAATTAAAATGTAGAATCATTATATAAGTTGTAACAGGCTCACCCGACACTATCTAGGCCACCCCATCATATAAGATGTTCAAGAACCAAAAATAAAGTACATAGAGCTTTCATTTCATTATAAAACTCATAGAAACAATCATTATTACTTTTATAACTTGATTAACCTATATATAAGAAATGGGTTTCATGTCAATGTCTTTTAAACATGACTGACCTAAGGAAAAGAAACGGATTCCATAACAATCTCTTTGAAACAATCTTAATCCACCCAAAGAAAGAATGAGGATGGTGTCACTATAAAATATAATCATTTTAGAATAGGTAAAAACTAGGGTTTTTTATTTTGATAAATTAAAATACCATTAAAATATCTTCAAAAACATTCTTGAGGAAAATATCATTTTCATTTTGAAAGTCACTTTTTAAAACATAAAACAGTTTAAAAATCATTTTATTTGAAAAAAACTTTGTAAAAACAAAGAATTTTCATAATATTAAGGAAAACATTTTTCTTTAAAAATAACCTTGTAAAATTTCAAAGTAAGATTCAAAGAAATGATGGTCATGATGGAGGGTAAATATGTACAAGTTGTACATGTTAAACAAACATTCCTTTTGTACTATAAAAAGTTTAGAAAAGTGTCTTGATTAGAAAAAGGCAAGAAGATTACTTTTAGAAAATATTTTAAAAAGAAAAAAAGGCTAAAAATATCTTTAATAAATCATTATGAAATGGTTAAAAACGTTTTTGAAAAAAAATTAGAAAACATGGTTTTAGAATAAAACAGTTTTCCGACTAAAGAGAGAAATGAACTTGGACTTTCTTAAAAATATTTCTTAAATTATTTTAATTAATAGAGTAAAAAATGTTAATATTACTTTAAAATATCATGAATAACCCAAGGATAAGAAAATTCAGGAGAATTATTGAGAGGTATATCATAATATTTCAACATTGGAGACTTAATCAAAAACAATCCCGACAATCGATGAGATTGTAATATCAAACTCTTACCACTTCAGTAACTTTGAATCGTAATCCCCATGAAAGGATAACAATAAATTAAACTTATATTATCATTAAAATAATTATACTCACAATATAACATGTTAAATAGGTTTTATATACACCTCATAAAAGAAGATAGGTGTAAACATGACATACATCTCAAAGAAGGCAAATTGAGACAAAAATACTTTACCGCTTGGGTAACTTTGAAACGATAAGCCCCGTTAAAAGATATATCCTAAAATGGATATACGAATACACATAATTTAAGGATAATAATCATAAAATAAATTCATGGGTATTATATATACCATACTTCAAAGATAAGTGGTGAATACGGCATATATCTCATAAAAATAAAACTGAGATGAGAAAACCCTTACCTGGAGTCTGACTTGTCACATGTGTCTATCTTCTAGGATAATAAACTTATGTTAATTATTTAATTTATTTATAACCTTTTAAAATTTATTATTACTTTTATTTCACTTATTAATAAGTTATATTCAATTATTCAATCTATTAAGTTTACGTTGAATGTTTTGACCATATTCAGCTTATGTGTCAAAAACGACTTAGGTGGGTTGACTATGGTAAAAAAGGTCATCATTTAAACATCTCTGGAATAATAATAATAAAATAATTATCATATTTATACATAAATTATACTTTTTAAACTCATCATGATATATAGTTATGAAAAATGAACTAACATTACGATCATGGAGACAGAAGGACGTACGTACGCATGGGTAACGTTTCCATTTTTCAATGATCATTATGGAAAGAAGTTAAGTAATATTTTATCCTTATAAAATTATCATTATATTATAAATAAAATATTATATAATTATATATACTTATATATAGCATTCTTATGATGTGTTGGTGAAAAAAGGAATCGCATCGCTTTAAGGAGGTGGTAGTCCACACATCCATGAAAGACATTATCATTTTTTTCATTGAGTGAAAAGGTAAAAATAAAATGATATATTATTTTTTTAGAAATAAAATTATGTAATTAATATAATAAATATATCATTTATATTTATTATATTTACCCTTATTACCTTTCATGTAATGTGTTAGTGAAAAATGAATCACATCGCTTCCCGAGGTGGTAGTTCGTCGTACACACGAGTGGCGTTATCGTATCCCTTATGAAATGGAAATTAAAAGGTTATGAATGATATAATAACTAAATAGGTATAATTATGTTATAAATATCATATATAAACTTTATAATCATCATCATACCCAACTGTGAGAGGTGGTTATGGAAAAATGAATGACATTGTTTTGCGAGGCGATAGTTCGCCGTACACAAGAATAATGATTTCATAACCCATTTTATGAAAGTTTTTGTGGTTGTAGTTCATAAAATTAACATAACAAAATCTCAATATATTTATGATATTAAGTTTATTCTATCATCATAGTATAAGAATAATTTAAATTGGTAGAGAAAAAAATAAAAATTCCCATTGAAGAACGTTACCTCTTCTTCAGGTATCCTTCTTAGGTTTCCACCAAAATCATTCCTATGTTATATGTATACCCAAAATAATAATTATATAATGATGTTAGGGAATTTGGTTAGTGATTTGTTCATGTATTGACAAAACCCAAGAGTTTTGAAGGTGTGAAGAAGGTAGGAGAGAGGTTGGCCTTTTATAAGTGGGGCGAGTAGCACACTTGTAATTTTTCTGAAAGATTGAATTTCACCAGTGTTTTTTTCATGTTAAAAAACTCCAATAATGGTCCATTCTTGATCATTGAATTAATAATGTATAAATATGGAAATAAAATGGGTTTTTTACAAGTTTTGTGTAAGGACCCGGCCTCTGAGTGCCCGGAGCCGGTGCCTATGTGACATGATGTACCAAATTACATTACAAACATTTACAAATATTACATCATGTCCCAATATTATAGAGGACCGTGAGGTTCAGGTTCTGGAAAAACCAGCTACATTCTGAAAACGTCATTGAAGACTTGACTGATACCTAAAAAAATTTCATTTAAAACGTAGGGTGAGCATTGAAATACTCAGTAAGGGTTTTGAAAATACTTAATACAGCTTTTGAAAACTTCCTTTGATAATACTTTCACATACATCAAAAATATTCCTTTGAAGAAAACATCATGACATTTCAAAGGTCGTTACAAAATAATTAAAGCATTTCATACACAAGTATTTGAACATTTAACTGAAAGCTAGTAAGCATGACTGTACAAAAGTGCAAGAATTCTATCATGTAAATTAAGCATAACATGCAAGGTATGCAAGAACTACTAAGCATGAACATTATCAGAGTTGCGCATAAACAATTTCACTACAACTAATAAAAATGCACATTATGACATAATTAATGTAATGCTAACATTTGCATTAAAATTCTGGAAAGGTAAACTGATCATGCATCATCACTGTCTCATCATATGACATGTGCACTTTAATCTCATACTCATAGGTAATGGTTCTATAACCAAGGATATTTCTCTAGTCGAAATAATCACCTGGTTCGTCATATAATAAAATATAATGAGAAAATGTATACTGAAGGACTCATAGTATCTGCGTCAAGGCCTTCGCCAAGACGTCTGATGATTAAGGCCTCGGCCATAATCCATAAGCTCTTTAATCAATATTATACTAATCGAATATTTTCTGGTTAATTAAATTACATAGTCATAATGAGGGAAGTGCATATGTTGGACCGTGTCAAGGCATCGTGCCAAGACCTAAGGGGGCTAACTATAATCGGACCCCAACCCAGAGAGCCTCTGTAACCGAACTCCAACCCGGAGTGCCTCTAATAACCGGATACCAAACCGGAGTTCCTCTATAACCGGACACTAACCCGGAGGGTCTGCTGTAACCGAACCCCAACCCGGAGGGCTTACTTTTACCGATCCCCGCCCCAAAACATACTAGGTCCAATGCATTCCTCAAACCTCATAAATCAAAGTGCACATACCACTTTGATTTATTTAAATAACTTATCACTTAAAAATTACTTGGTTTCTTAATTCACTTTTCATTTTGTTCACGGTCTCCCATACCACCCCGAGCAATTAAATCCATAGACTCATAAAAGGGCATAAAAGTTTAACATTACAATTTATTCACATTTATGCATGCATTATGTACAATAATAAATAATGAAACCATTATACATTTAGTCTTAAAATACTTGATATAACATTGTAAATATGGAAATAATTAATCAAAGGCATACCTAGTATAGTGAACATTCTTTGCACATAAGATAGCACATAAAATGACGAATGATTAGGGTTTTCCACATGAAATGATAGCTTATTAATTAAATAACCTTATCCATGGAAATGAATTCTTACTAAAAAATACATGTCATTCACTATGATGATAAAAGTGTCAATGAACATAAAATTAGATTTAAACATAACTTGATTTATCAACAACATTCACTGCTTTTGGTAAAGGACCATATGGACATGTTACTTTAAATTATTTTCAACCTAATCTCACGAATTCAAAACACATGAAGTTAATAAAAACTTTTTAAATTCATGTATGTTTGACACAAATACATTTTAATTTAGCAAACACCAACATTAATATTTATTAAATATCCTTCAGGTATTGGTTTCATTTAAAACACTAATTATAAAGATCAATACTTGAAATTAGGGTTTTAGAAACTACATAAATATAAATATATAGATATATATATACAACCATAACCAGATTAACTACTAATAAACACTGCAGCAGGTTTAAAATCAAATAATAAGTGGATACTCCATAATAAAAAAAACCCATAAATTCTAATTTCATTAAAAATATCAATTATATTTTGAAGATCATCATATTGAAATTAGGTTTTGGGGATTATACCAATATTTATACATATACATATTTCTGAATATACGCAAGGTGTATACTTTTAAGTTTTTCATAACCAATAATTTCTTATATGTAATAAATACTTCAAAACATAATTAATCATTAATACTTCTTGATTAAAAGCCAAACCATGTAAGGTATATAACTTGTGTGACCGAATGTATATTCATATGTAAAAATTAGGGTTTCCCATACTAAATAAAAATCCATTCAAACCCAAATGTCATTTCACATCTAAAACATTACCTAAGGCTTGGAAATCATCTTTTAAAGATAATAAAACGGATTTGGATTGTGATACAAATATATATATATATATATCTGTGTGTGTGTGTGTGTGTGTGTAAATATATTTAGGTTTTACAAACATAATTCCATTTAACCCAAAAATTAGTTCGCACATAAAATATTATTTATGGATGGATATTCAAGTCTTAAAAATAATAATTTGATTTGTATTGAAATACATATGTATATATAAGTATACAATTTCATATACCAAGTTTAGAAAAAGGGATTTGGCATGATGAACATATTCAAAATAACCTTTATAAATATATAATTTCTGGTAAAGCATACCTAATCATTTTTTGAAACCTTTAAATGGATTGGACTTGGGATATATATATATATATATATATATATATATATATATATATATATATACTTTTATACCCGAATGTACATAAATATATAATGGGTTTTTCTTAATGAATATAATGGGTTTTTCTCAATGGAAACCTTTCAAGATAAACATACATAAACTACTTGAGTTTAAAAACCATGAACAACCTCCCTGGAAGCCCTTAAACATGAAGGGTTTTAAGGTGTATACATAAATATATACATGATTTAAAATTATTTATATATACATATTTGTTTCATACGGGTTATAAAATAGAAACCCAACTTAAACAAACCCTTAAATCGTCTAAGAAGAACCATACTAAACCCATACACCCAATTTCAAAAGAGGAGGAGGATTGATGCTCATACTGAAAATATATATGTATATGTATATATACATACATAATATATAACCGATTATACACCACGTGTGTATATCGGGTTTTGCATCATAAAAGAAGGTAGATATATCCCCTTACATAGACAGAAGAGGAGGGTCGGACGAGGGAGGAGCTCGCTAGAGGTCTTCGAGGGCCTGAGGGTGAGGTGGAGATAACGAACCTGTGGGGTTCAGTTTCATGGAAGAGGGGTTTAAAAAGGCCAACAAGCCTCAGCCCAAACCAGCGGACCCTACTGCATGACCTCCGAAGGAGAAGACAGTGGTTCGAGTTGGGGAAAATAAAACAATAAAACATCATATATATATTTTTATATAACCTTACCTGAGGAGGAGTTCGAGAAGATAAGCTTCGAGGAAAAAAGGGGAGGTAGGATCATGGAAAGACGAGGCCAAAGGGGTTCTTAGAGGGTCATGGGCTGAAGAAGAAAAAAAGTTGAGAGGGAGAGGGCTCGATGGAGACAGCACTGGTTTGCTGATGCCACCGGAGGTCGGGAAGAACCGAGAGCCGCTGGTTGGCTTGCTGGGGGAGACGGCGCGAGGCATTGTATGGCGTCGGCATGGTGGTGCTTCGGCGACGGCGAGGCGCTAGTGGGGAGGTGCTCGGGTGGCCATCGGTGAGGGGTCGGCATGGAAGGTGTTTGCTGGAGGTTCAGGAGAAGTCCACGTCGACGGTTGCAGCGTGCTGAGGAAGAAGGCCCTTTTTCTAAATTGTTTGTTTATTATTATTTTTTCATTTATAATTATTATTATTATAACAATATTATTTTATTCCACATTTTTTTTACCCACTCAACTCACCTGAGAAAACCACCCCTCCTTCCCACGATTTTCCTTCCTTTTTTCTTATTAACTTTTATTATTATATTATTATCATTATTATATCATTAATACAAAGTCAAAAGTTAATTTTTTTTAATCAATACTTTAGAAAAGTAAGGTTTAACATATATCACAATATAAATAAACAAATTTTAATTAAACTTATAAATAAACATATATTTTTATATATAAATCGTAATATAAATAATTTTATTTAAAAAAAATAAAACCAATTATATATATATATATATTTATATGTATATATTTATAAATCAAATATATATTTACAATTCATATTATAAATCTTAATATAATTTTGATTTATTAAATAATTTTCCAATTAATTTCAAACCAATAAAAATGTGTTTATTATTTTTTATAAACATGTATCTATATACATGAAATTTCAAAATTAATAACAATTTCCAAAATGAAATTCATTATTGGATCTAATAATATTAAAATGTTATTTATTATAATAATATTATTATTATATATAACGATTAATATATAGTGAAACATATAATATATAATGATCTATACATGTAATATATAATATCATGATTTATAATATATATATAATGAAACATGTAAAATAATTATATATTGAAACATATAAAAAGGTGGTTCAATTAAGACACTTTTGACTTCTTAACCCCAATGTCACGCCACACACACAAATCAAGCAATATATTATTATTAAATAAAAAAGTGGTTCAATCAATCCCCTCTCCCCAAAAGCATTCACGCCTCTTTCTTTTTAATAAAAATTTATTTATTCATTTTGTTAATGCCTCAAAACATTTAAATTATATATATATATATATATATTCACCAATTTAGCGTTTTTTAATATGAATATATATATATATACATTGTTTTATTAAAATAAATATTTCAAATTACACATTTTTTTACATATATATATATTCACACTTTTAGCGTTTTTTATAAAAATATATATATATATATATATATACCATATTAAAGTTTATATATATATATATATAACTCTTAATATAAATAATAATAATAATAATCTAATTTTATACCAAAAAAATGGTTAAATTAAATAGCTTTAATTTTTATTAAACAAAATACATATTATTAATAATTTTATAAAACGCTAATCTAAAAACAATAGTTATAATTTTATATATATATCACTACATAATGTCATATAATAATTTTAAAATGGCATGCATAGTAAAATTATAATTTTATAATAATATTAGTTTTATTATTAATTTTATAACAAATTAATCTAATCATAATTTTATAATGATAATAGTTCAAATCTTATTATATAAAACAATTACATAAAAAAATACATTGCCTATTATTATTACTAAATATATTTTTTTTATAAGTAAACATATTACATACATTTATAACAAATTTACTTAAATTATAATTTATTTAAAATTATTATTTTTGCAACTGCGACTCGGGGTGTTACAATATTCCCCTCTTAACATAATTGCGTCCTCGCAATTCGATTGGCGTACTCCAACTAACTCATCGACACGGCCTCTCTGACACCCTTAGTGATGTCCCCACTCAAACACTCTAGGATTTAGCAATTAAAAAGGAAAAGAACATAAAGAAACTAGGTTGTGCCTTTACAGAGCCCACCTCCAAAACCAGTTTGTTAATGTCCTCAACTCTATTCCGAGGGTGGTTCGAAGTTCCTCGATCTCTCTTGTCTAGACACACCTTGGGAAAGTGAGGTTAAACTCCCGCATAAAACAATTGGGCTTCCAGATAGAGGCATGAGCAGTGTAAATCTCAGTGATATCCCGATGAACTTGGTCCCTACAGATTCGTCGTACTACCTCAAAGTCGAGGGGTTTGATGTCAAAGAGTCTCTCGTACTGACTGAAACTCAAGACTTGAAAAAGATATGTTGCACAGAGATTTCCCTCCTCTGCAGCTTCCTGGAAAACCCTTTTAGCTAGATAGTTTGAAGATAGGGTAAAACATAGGAAAAGACTTTCATAATATTTCCCCCTATGCGTATTGTATGCAAGTTGTGCATAAGTTATACGATAGTCAATATAACCCGATCCTCAGAAGAGTCGAAGGATATTTGTGTTGTTCGACACTTGGTAAAGGAGCTTGCATGATAATCGAAGGTTCCCAAAGGGTTCATAGTCTTCCATACACGACTTAACAATTATAGTTTCGAGGATTTCAGTGGGAAGAGACAACAAAATTGTTAGTGATATTTCGTATGCCATTTGAAAGCTATAATAAAATCACTTAGTAAGGTTCAGTTGTAGTTACATATTTCTATTATATGGTTTTTCCATAATTGTCTGAACCTATCCTCTGATACCAACTGTAAGGACCCGGCCTCTAAGTTCCCGGAGCCAGTTCCTATCAGACATGATGTACCAAATTACATTACAAACATTTACAAATATTACATCATGTCCCAATATTACAGAGGATCGTGAGGTCCAGGTTCTGGGAAAACCAGCCGCATTCTGAAAACTTCATTGAAGACTTGACTGATACCTGAAATTTTTTCATTTAAAACGTAGGGTGAGCATTGAAATACTCAGTAAGGGGTTTGAAAATACTTAATACAGCTTTTTAAAACTACCTTTTATAATACTTTCACATACATCAAAACTATTCCTTTGAAGAAAACATCATGACATTTCAAAGGTCGTTACAAAACAATTAAAGCATTTCATACACAAGTATTTGAATATTTAACTAAAAGCTAGTAAGCATGTCTATACAAAATTGCATGAATTCTATCATGTAAATTAAGCATAACATGTAAGGTATGCAAGAACTATTAAGCATGAACATTATCAGAGTTGCGCATAAACAATTTCACTACAGCTTATAAAAATGCACATTATGACATAATTAATGTAATGCTAACATTTGTATTAAAATTCTGGAAAGGTAAACTGATCATGCATCATCACTGTCTCATCATATGTCATGTGCACTTTAATCTCATACACATAGGTAATGGTTCTATAACCAAGGATATTTCTCTAGTCGAAATAATCACTTGGTTGGTCATATAATAAAATATAATGAGAAAATGTATACTGAATGACTCATGGTCTCTACGTCAAGGCCTTGGCCAAGACGTTTGATGATTAAGGCATCAGCCATAATCCATAACCTCTTTAATCAATATTCTACTAATCGAATATTTTCTGGTTAATTAAATTAAATAGTCATAATGAGGGAAGTGCATATGCTGGACCGTGTCAAGGCCTCATGCCAAGACCTAGGGGGCTAACTGTAACCGGACTCGAACCCGGAGAGCCTCTGTAACCAGACTCCAACCCAGAGTGTCTCTAATAACCGTACACCAACCCAGAGTGCCTATGTAACCGGACACTAACCCGGAGGGTCTACTGTAACTGGACCCCAACCCGGAGGGCTTACTTTTACCGGTCCCCACCCCGAAACATACTAGGTCCAATGCATTCCTCAAACCTCATAAATCAAAGTGCACATACCACTTTGATTTATTTAAGTAACTTATCACTTAAAAATTACTTGGTTTCTTAATTCACTTTTCATTTTGTTCACAGTGTCCCATACCACCCCGAGCAATTAAATCCAGACTCAGAAAAGGGCATAAAAGTTTAACAATACAATTTATTCACATTTATGCATGCATTATGTACAATAATAAATAATGAAACCATTATACATTTAGTCTGAAAATACTTGATATAACATTGTAAATATGGAAATAATTAATCAAAGGCATACCTTGTATAGTGAACATTCTTTGCACATAAGATAGCACATAAAATGACGAATGATTAGGGTTTGCCACATGAAATGACAGCTTCTTAATTAAAGAACCTTATCCATGGAAATGAATTCTTACTAAAAAATACATGTCATTAACTATGATGATAAAAGTGTCAATGAACATGAAATTAGATTTAAACATAACTTGATTTATCAAAAACATTCACTGCTTCTGGTAAAGGATCATATGAACATGTTACTTTAAATCATTTTCAACCTAATCTCACGAATTCAAAACACATGAAGTTAATAAAAACTTTTTGAATTAATGTATGTTTGACACAAATACATTTTAATTTAGCGAACACCAAGATTAATATTTATTAAATATCCTTCAAGTATTGATTGCATTTAAAACACTAATTCTAAAGATCAATACTTGAAATTGGGGTTTTAGAAACTACATAAATATAAATATATAGATATATATATACAACCATAACCAGATTAACTACTAATAAACACTGTAGTAGGTTTAACATCAAATAATAAGTGGATACTACAAAATAACATAAACCCATAAATTCTAATTGCATTAAAAATATCAATTATATTTTGAAGATCATCATATTGAAATTAGGGTTTGGGGATTATACATATACATATATTTATACATATACATATATCTGAATATACACAAGGTGTATACTTTTATGTTTTTCATAACCAATAATTTCTTATATGTAATAAATACTTCAAAACATAATTAATCATTAATACTTCTTGATTGAAAGCCAAACCATGTAAGGTATATAACTTGTGTGACCGAATGTATATTCATATGTAAAAATTTGGGTTTCGCATACTAAATATAAATCCATTTAAACCCAAATGACATTTTGCATCTAAAACATTACCTAAGGCTTGGAAATCGTCATTTAAAGATTATAAAACGGATTTGGATTGTGATACATAAATATATATATATATCTGTGTGTGTGTGTGTGTAAATATATTTAGGTTTTAGAAACATAATTCCATTTAACCCAAAACTTAGTTCGCACATAAAATATTATTTAAGGATGGATATTCAAGTCTTAAAAATCATAATTTGATTTGTATTGAATTACATATGTATATATAAGTATACAATTTCATATTCCAAGTTTAGAAAAAGGGATTTGGCATGATGAACAGTTTCAAAATAACCTTTATAAATATATAATTTCCGATAAAGCATACCTAATCATTTTTGGAAACCTTTAAATGGATTGGACTTGGGATATATATATATATATACTTTTATACCCGAATGTACATAAGTATATAATGGGTTTTTCTTAATGAATATAATGGGTTTTGCTTAACGGAAACCTTTCAAGATGAACATACATAAACTACTTGAGTTTACAAACCATGAACAACCTCCCTGGAAGCCCTTAAACATGAAGGGTTTTAAGGTGTATACATAAATATATACATGATTTAAAATTATTTATATATACAGATTTTTTTCATACAGGTTATAAAATAGAAACCCAACTTAAACAAACCCTTAAATCATCTAGGAAGAACCATACTAAACCCATACACCCAATTTCAAAAGAGGAGGAGGATTGATGCTCATACTGAAAATATATATGTATATATATACATACATAATATATAACTGATTATACACCATGTGTCTATATGGGGTTTTGCATCATAAAGGAAGGTAGATATATCCCATTACATAGACAGAAGAGGAGGGTCGGACGAGGGAGGATCTCACTGGAGGTCTTGGAGGGCCTGAGGGTGAGGTGGAGATAACGAACCCGTGGGGTTCAGTTGCATGGAAGAGGGGTTTAAGAAGGCCAACAAGCCTCGGCCCAAACCAGCGGACCCTACTGCATGACCTCCGAAGGATAAGACAGTGGTTCAAGTTGGGTAAAATAAAACAATAAAACATCATATATATATTTTTATATAACCTTACCCGAGGAGGAGCTCGGGAGGATAAGCTTCGAGGCAAAAAGGGGAGGTAGGATCATGGAAAGACGAGGCCAAAGGGGTTCTTAGAGGGTCACGGGCTGAAGAAGAAGAAAAAAGTGGAGAGGGAGAGGGCTCGATGGAGACAACGCTGGTTTGCTGACGCCGCCGGAGGTCGGGAAGAACCGGGAGCTGCTGGTTGGCTTGCTGGGGGAGACGACGCGAGGCGTTGTGTGGCGCCGGCATGGTGGTGCTCCGGCGACGGTGGGGCACTGGTGGGGAGGTGCTTGGGTGGCCGTCGGTGAGGGGTCTGCGTGGAAGGTGTTTGTTGGAGGTTCAGGAGAAGTCTGCGTCGACGGTTGTAGCGTGTTGAGGAAGAAGGCCCTTCCTCTAAATTGTTTGTTTATTGTTTTTTTTCATTTATTATTATTATTATTATAACATTATTATTTTATTCCACATTTTTTTTACCCACTCAACTCACCCGTGAAAACCACCCCTCCTTTCCATGATTTTCCTTCCTTTTTTCTTATTAAATTTTATTATTATATTATTATCATTATTATATCATTAATACAAAGTCAAAAGTTAATTTTATTTAATCAATACTTTAAGTAAGGTTTAACATATATCACAATATAAATAAACGAATTTTAATTAAACTTATAAATAAACATATATTTTTATATATAAATCGTAATATAAATAATTTTATTTAAAAAAAATAAAACCAATTATATATATATATATGTATATGTATATATTTATAAATCAAATATATATTTACAATTTATATTATAAATCTTAATATAATTTTGATTTATTAAATAATTTTCCAATTAATTTCAAACCAATAAAAATATGTTTATTATTTTTTATAAACATATATCTATATACATGAAATTTCAAAATTAATAACAATTTCCAAAATGACATTCATTATTGGATCTAATAATATTAAAATGTTATTTATTATAATAATAATAATAATAATATATAACGATTAATATATAGTGAAACATATAATATATAATGATCTATACATGTAATATATAATATCACGATTTATAATATATATATATAATGAAACATATAAAATAATTATATATTGAAACGTATAAAATAATTATATATTGAAACATATAAAAAGGTCGTTCAATTAAGCCACTTTTGACTTCTTAACCCCAATGTCACGCCACACACACAAATCAAGCAATACATTATTATTAAATAAAAAAGTGGTTCAATCAATCCTCTCACCCCAAAAGCATTCACGCCTCTTTTTAATAAAAATTTATTTATTCATTTTGTTAATGTCTCAAAACATTTAAATTATATATATATATATATATTCACCATTTTAGCGTTTTTTAATATGAATATATATATATACATTGTTTTATTAAAATAAATATTTCAAATTGCACATTTTTTTACATATATATATATTCACACTTTTAGCGTTTTTTATATAAATATATATATATATACCATGTTAGCATTTATATATATATATATAACTCTTAATATAAATAATAATAATAATAATAATAATCTAATTTTATAACAAAAAAATGGTTAAATTAAATAGCTTTAATTTTTATTAAACAAAATACATATTATTAATAATTTTATAAAATGCTAATCTAAAAACAATAGTTATAATTTTATATATATATCACTGCATAATGTCATATAATAATTTTAAAATGGAATGCATAGTAAAATTATAATTTTATAA
Source organism: Viscum album (assembly GCA_963277665.1). Taxonomy (NCBI): domain Eukaryota; kingdom Viridiplantae; phylum Streptophyta; class Magnoliopsida; order Santalales; family Viscaceae; genus Viscum; species Viscum album. The sequence goes on from OY728152.1 coordinate 1,963,980,487, forward strand.
TAATATTAGTTTTATTAATAATTTTATAACAAATTAATCTAATCATAATTTTATAATGATAATAGTTCAAATCTTATTATATAAAACCATTACATAAAAAAAATACATTGCCTATTATTATTACTAAATATATTTTTTTTATAAGTAAACATATTACATACATTTATAACATATTTACTTAAATTATAATTTATTTAAAATTATTATTTTTGTAACTGCGACTCGGGGTGTTACATTTTGGGTCATTCTTAGACCATATATTCTAAACTTAACCACTAAGTAAACTCGTTTTTACCTTAATTGCTTTAATTAATTTTAGTTGTTTTCACTAATCACTTGGGTAAAAAATTAAGTTGACCTTATTAGACATTATAAATTATTATTATTCCAAATATGGAACCCATTTTTTCAAATTCAATTCACATAAGTGTAAAATTTTACTTTAATATTAATCTTGCAAATGTGGCGAGACAACTGGTTTTTAAGAACGGTATTTTTTTAGAAAAAGATGATTCTATATTAACTATATAACTAATAAAAATAAAGGTTTGAATATAAATTAAAATTTATTTATATATAATGTATAAATTTCATTTAAAACATTCCTTATTAAGTATTATTTTAAATAATTAAAATGGATAATCATTATGCAGTTTAAAACAATTTTCAGAAAAAACCCTGTTTCCAAACCCAAAAACAAACATATACTGAGAACCAATATAAAGTTAATTAAAAAGTAATTAAGTGAACTAAATATAGATAAATAATACTTATGTTACATGAAAACATATTCAAAAGATATTATTACTTTTAAATTACTTAATTTATTGAATAGAAAAGATAGTCTTACATAAATTAGCTTTTTTTACTATTCATTGAAAAATCCATATTTTTTTAAAAGTAAAAAAATTTCATCCAAAGGAAATTTTGATATTTCAATTCCAAAAATTAAGTTAATTTTATCAAATAATTTTTCAAAAAGTTCCAAAAAATGGTTATAATATTTTTTTCATGAAAAGAAATATAAATCATTTTTGAAGAAAACATATTTTTGAAGAATAAAATCACTTTACTAAAAATTGATTGATTATTTACTAAAAATTTAAAAATAGTTTATATTGAGTATAAAATATATATATATATATCTATATATTTCGTAAAATAGTTAATTTTATTCACACCTGTCAATTTAACGGTTAAGTTATAATGGTAATATATATCATGGGTCGTTTAAGTTCAGTGTTGCATGTTGAATACACTATAGAATATAAAAAACTTGGGGTTACATGTAATGAAAGCTAAACTGAGTGTTGTGTGTAACGCATGTTGAACATAGTGTTTCATGTAACGCAAGATAAACTCAGTGTTGTGTGTCCTTTACGCTATCAAATATAATTTTATTCTTTTAAAATATTGGGTTGTTACAAAGGAACTCAAGAGAAAGAACTTAATGTCACAAATTTGACAGACATGTATGAACATTCACTGTGTAATATCTCTTTACCTCAATATATCATCAAGTATGTTGCATATCTATGTCATCAACCTATGTTCTTGATACATCTTTCTTTGATTATCTAAAATAAACACGTCATTGCACCATGGCTATAGAATTTAATGTGATGGTTCTATTCCAATAAAAGGGTCGAGATATAGGCTTTCATGAAGATGGAAGGGACCAATCCTTCCTGGACTTATCCATTAATAAAATTTCATTCATGACATGCCCAACATACCCTACTTCCTAACAACATATGACATGATGGTTTTATTTAGTAAATCTAAGTGCATGATTCATGACATGCATTAATGATAATCTTAAAATTTAAGGACCATTACATAAACTTGCGAATAGAAATATCTGATGACACCAAAACATGTGGAATTACTACTGGCATATTTGTTCTTGTAATCTCATGTCTTGGAGATTACCAAGTGAAAACTTCATAAGAAGAAGCCTTATATGCTTATGAGTACTCACACCTAATAGTCTACATATTGTGTTCCTTATCATAGCATGTTATCCAACCGTAGAACTATATTTAAGAATATCATCATAGATCTTTATGGTTATCATCATAGTAGGGAACTTCTATAACCTTATCAATGTGATAGATACCCTATGAAATTATTACATTAAGGTCATGCAAAACAATGAACAATATGTAATATGATGTTTTAATATTAAATTCATCAAATATACATGTAATAAAAGTAAAATTCATTAGTCCTAGGACACCAACTCCAAAAAAATACCACTTGGACGTATTAATTTTAGTTCTCTAAAACTCACATGATAATCATGTTTCTACTAAGTCAATGATTTAATCAAGGGGCCCACTACGTTGTCTTCCATGGAAATAATACTCACTGCAACCTCACCTCTCTAAGAAAAATCCTTCAATATATGATACTTCCGAAGTATGTGCTTCATCCATTAATGTGACCTTGGATCCTTTGCAAGATTCACCATTTCAATATTATCACAATACAGTGTGATGGGATATTTACTGCTAGGTATCGCATCAAACTCTTGAATGAATTTTCATGTCTATACTAATTATTTAGCTGCCTCAGAAGCAGCAATATACTCAAATTCTACTATTGAATCTATGACCACAACCTATTTTGAGCTCTTCTAACTCATAATAGTTCCTATCAAAGTGAATATGTATCTTGTTTTTTATTTCATATCATCTTGATCTATTTGGAAACTAAAACTTTCATATCCTTTGATGAATATTTTCTCATCTCCTCCATAGACCATGAACATATCCTTAGTACACCTCAGATACTTAAGGATTGTCTTGATTGCCATCCATTGGAATTCACTCGGGTCAGTTTGATATATACCTATTGCACTTAAGGTATAATCGATGTCTAACTGAGTACATAGAATAACATACATGATTGACCTAACTGTCAATGCATATGTGATCCTTAATATTGTTTTTATTTCCTCATGTGTTTGATGGCACATTTTCCTAGAAAGATGGAAGTAATGTGACATAGGTAACAATACTCTCTTTTATTGTTCCATACTGAATCTCATCAGTATCATGTCAATATGTGTACCTTGACTTAGACCAAATAGTATCTTGGATCTATCATGATAAATCTTGATCATAATAATGTAAGTAGCCTCTCCTAAATCCTTCATAGATAAGCAATTATTCAACCATGCCATAACAAAATATAAGACTGATATATCATTTCTAATAAGTAATATATCATCGATATAAACCATTATGAAAATGCTTGTACTCCCACTAAACCATTTATAGACACAAGGAATGCATTCGTTTTTTATGAAACCAAATTTTGTTATGGCCACATCAAAATGAATTTTTCATGACTTTGATGCTTGCTTCAACCCATAAATATATCTTTGTAATTTTCAAGATTTATTTTCATCCTTTGGTGTCACAAACCCTTCAGGATGAGTCATATAGACATTTTCCTGAAGGTTCCCATTAAGGAAGGTTGTTTTGATGTCCATTTTTTAAATCTCATAGTCATGGAAGGTTGAAATGGAAAGTAGAATTTTGATGGATTCCAACATAGAAACTGGTGAAAAAATTTCATCATGTTCAATGCCTTTATGTTGTTTAAACCCTTTTTCAACTAGTCATGGATTATGGGTACTAATTTTTTTATCCAGGTCCATATTCTTCCTGAATATCAATTTAGAACCAATGGTCTTTATATCCACTGGAGGATCTACCAAAATCTAAACTTGGTTTTGGTACATGATATTTATCTTGGAATTCATGGTTTCTTGCTATTTGGTAACATCTATGTTTCTTACTACTTCCTTATAGGTTAGAGGATCATTATTATCAACTAATAATGAGTCACTTCCCTCAGTGACTAGAATATCATACCATTCTGGTTCTTTAACCTCTCTTGTACTCCTACACAGTATTTGTCTCTTGAAAAGATTCTTCTTCCATGGGGGTTTATGGAATCTGTTCCTGTACGAACTCATGTGTATCTTGAGCCTAGACTTCATTGAATTTTATCTCATTCCTACTATCTATTTTAGAGAAGTGTTACCTTTCAGGTAATATGGTGCATCTTTCCACTATTACCCTTTTTTGAGGGGTCTTATAGGTAATATTTCCTTATTGCATTGGGGTATCCTATAAAGGTACACTTTGTGCCTTATGGTGAAATTTTATTACCTAAAGAGGCCTTAACAAACACTTCGCTACCCCACACATGTAAATTCAAAAAAATGGTTTTTCTTCCACTAAAAATTTTATATAGAATACCATTTATTGATTTAGGTGGTACTTGGTTTAGTATGTGTGGTGTTGTCTGTAATACATATCTCTAAAATGATAATGAAATATTTCCATGACCCATTATTGATCTCGCCATGTCTAACAAGGTATAGTTTCTCCTTTCACTTACACTATTCTATTAAAGTGTATAAGGAGAAGTGAGTTGAGATAAAATCTCAAACTCACATAAATAATTAATGAAGTCTTGATTAAGATATTCTCTACCATAGTCTGAGTAGAGTTTCTTAATCTTCTTACCAAGCTGGTTCTCAGCTTCATTCATGTATTCCTTAAATTTTTCAAAGGAATATAACTTATACCTCATTAAGTATACATATCCATATCTATTAAAATCATCAGTAAAAGTTATAAAGTATGAGAACTCACCCCTTGCTTCAAAAGAAAATGGTCTACACACATTGGTATGAACTAATTCAAGAATCTCTTTGGCCCTTTCACTTTTCTCACTTTTTGGGGATTTGGTCATCTTACCTTGTAAATATTCATGACATACACAAAGGGTTTTTTGTTCAAAAGAATCTAAATATTCATCTTGGTTCAATTTAGTCAAATGTTTTTCATTTAAATGACCTAGTTGGTGATGCTGAAGTTGGGTGTGGTATGAGTCATATGAAGTAATTTCATTACCAATTTCCATCACTTGGTTTGTGTAGTTCAACGCATAAGGACTATTATTTAAATGTTTCTTACCATAAAAAATGATATCTTTAAAAAAATTAATCCTGAACTTGAAAATAAATACATATGTATCAAGTGTAGATAAATATATAATGTTTTTTGTCATGAATGGAATATAATAACAATATTTCAAAATGAAGAACATTCCAGTTGGTAATGTGAGGTAGTAGTCTCTGATAGATACAACAACAAGTTTATCTCTATTGTCTTCTCATAGATCTACCTCCTCTTAGTCAATATTTTTTAGTCTAATTGGTTCATGTATTTGAATACATATGTGATCACCAAAAGTTGTATCTAATACCCAGTTAATAGAAACAAATAAATTTCACTTGATGAAAAATACACTTGAAGCTTCCCCTTGCTTCTTAGGTGGGGTGAAATTTTTCTTCCAATGGCCCTTCTTGCCACATGAAAAACAAATAACATCCTACTCAATTGTTTTCCCCTTAGTATTTCTCTTCCTAGAAGGGAATGAAGAAGCCTTGGGGTTAGAGATCTTTTCTTTCTCTTTTCATTTGTTCACCATAAGGACGGAATGATTTTTGCACTTTGTCTCTTTATCTACTTAGTGAAGAAGGGTAAGAAGATCTAGGAGATATTTCTCAATGTAGTTTATATTAAAATTAATAATAAAGCTGAAGAATATCTGATGGGGTAATGCAAGAATAGGATTGGTTCATAGTTCATTAGGGATTTTAAACCCTAGAACTTCTAGGTGCTCAATATAGACAATGAGTTTGACTATGTGAGGAACAGATGGCGCACCCTTATCAAGATTACTCTGAAAGAGTGCTTTGGGAATCTCAAACTGTTCTTGTATTTCTCTCTCCTGGTAAAGACCACGGATATTCTTGAGCATGCTATAAGAATCTATGTTTTCATGAGACGTCATGAGTTCACTAGACATGGATGATAGCATCAAACATTGAACATCAACCACATTGTTCATATGTTTTTCATAGACAAGGACTCTTCATCACTCACCTCTGTGGCAGGTGGATCAGGCATTGAGAATTCTAACACATAAGATTTCCATTTATGGTGCAGCATAACCTGAAGGAATCTGAACCACTCCTTGAAGTTGCTGCAAGTGAGTATATGGTCTTTCTCCAATATCGATCATAGGGATAGTATGGATAATTAACTTTCCATTTATTCTAAAATTTAAAAGAACATATTATTAGTATTTTTCTTGATTACAAATTATGTGATAAATAATAATAATTAAATTTTCATTAAATCTCCCACTATTTTAACAAGTCCCAAAAGACATCTCCATTAAACTCGGAATGTCCAATTGCTTGGAAATTCTAGTTGAAAGGATCCATATTCCCCTTCGCATAACCCTAACAAGGGTTGGTCAAGCAAATTGAAGGTATTTAGGTAGGAAAGTCTTTTCCAACAATGGGCTTCCAGCTCCATGATTCGTTGAGTATATTTCCCAATCCATAAATCCTGACTTGGATTTCCTCAACACTTTCCTCCAAATTACACAAAGTCTAGCAAGGACTACTCCTCTTGATGAAAAATGGTTGAATTTACCCAAAACCTTCATAAGAACTCTCCTTATAAAAGTAAGTGCCTCAACAAGGATTGGTCAAACACTTAGTTCTATTGGTTTCATTCCTAATCAAGTAATGAAAGGAAAATTTTGGCTTAATATTTAGTTGATGGATTTTAATTTATTATTCATAAATTTTATTTTGTTTAATCCTTTAAATGAATTATTAATATTAAGTTTATTTTACTTAATTAATTAACCATGTTGGATAAAACATTAACACATAATCCATTTATTTAAATTCCACCTTTGTACATAATTAATTTATTTATGTGATCATGGTCTTGCATCCAGAAATTAAATAATATATAGATAGAAATAAATAAATTATCTGATCATGAGCTTATTTAACAATTGATTTATTGAGTGGAAAATAAATCAACGTACGACCTAAGATAATAACTCCTTGTTCTAGTCTTGGAATGAGTTGCAACATTCCACTTATCCATCTAAGTATCACCTTGGTTGGCATCATTGTGGTTCCATATTGAATTGTCTTCATGTTCCTTGGGATACTCCATTAATTACATATATTTATAACTCACACACAAGTGATGGGAACCAAAGGATTAGTAAATTTGAATTACATAAATAACCTTGGATACACATGTCTTGTATAATAATGATTGAAGGGATGGCTCACAGACTGTCAAATTTAATTTAATAATAAATAATTGAAAACCCTTTAAATAAATTAAATTAAATAATTCCAACATGTATACTAGTCTTGGTCAAGCTTGTGATTGGTCATAAACATGAAATGATTACATATTTAAAATAATTAACTAGCATTCATTTTAATTTGTTCTTTAATAAGATAAAATGTGCATGAATTAATCCAATTAATTATCTTATTAATAAATTAATTCATTTTATCTTATTTCATCCAATCATCCAAAAATTCCCATCCGTTGTGATTTTAAATAAAATTAATTATTTTATTTTATTTAAAACTCAATAAAATAGTTACATCTTTGTGCTTGGAAGAAACCCAATGATTACCTGTCTGAACTACCCAATATGGTTTAATTATAAATAATTCCCTTATATGACATATTGCGTACATGACATGTGTCGTAATTTTATGGCATGTACTTTCAACCTAATGACCCATGAAACACGTGAAAATTATGTAGGTTTTACAATTTAATGTGTTGAGTCTTTAATATACAACAACCATACACAATTCATAGTCTCAAATATTTCGAAGAATGAATTAAACATCTAATATAATATAAAACCTAATGACTGGAATGTATTGTCAACTTAATGACCCATGAAACTTGAGTCAGTAAGATTTAAAGAGTAATTAGTTAATTTTGATATTTCTATGTAAATAGGTAAAGTACACATTTTGTACAAGACAGTTACATCATGTGTACTTATCTTCACTAAATATTCACAGTGCACACATAGGGACTCGGTGTGCACTTCTCGTGAATATTTATGAAGTAAATGACATTTATAGAGGATACATGGCATGTACTTCTAGTTACATGGTTTCCCAATTTGTACACATCATGTATTAAATACACATGGTGCGTTAATTACATGATGTGCTTTTACCCCATGTTTTTTGTCTTGAAAACATATGGACTACATGGTGTGTAGTCAAACTATACGACATATATTTTAGAAAAGTCATGTTCCACCCTGGATAGTCTACATGTGGTGCATTTATTGCATGCAACATGCACTTATTACATGATGACCCGTAATCCATGTGGGTATCCTTGTGTAATGAACACGGATATATGACATGTAACAAAGGAGTATATGCCTTGTAATCTTGTGTTAACTAGCTAGGATCCTTGACACTTCTAGATTGGATATTTATATGTAAACTTTATTAATCGTTAATTGATCTTGATAATATTTTTGAGAAACGAAGAATTTGAATAAGTGGTTCAGATGATAGATCAAGAATGAATTAAAATGTGAAATGAATCTTAGCTTTTAAATGTGAAAAAATCAAATAAATAATTGTAAATTTAAACATTACCACTCTAATACCACTTCTAGGCTCCAGGCGTAGCAGAAGTGCCTTTGGTGGATGTTAAATTAAAATTTATTTTAATTTAGAGTTTCCCGAAATCCTAATAGAGGATCTTGCACATTAAATTTATAATTAATTTATTTATATCTAAAAAAATTATTACCTCATATTAGGATCCTTTCTTCGATGATGATGTTGATCTTTCAAAAACCCTATCCGGGTTACCTTTTTTGTGCTTAGAGGATCCAAGTATAGAATCCAACAAGTGTTGATCCATGCGCACTACTTTGATCTCCAAATGACATCAATTGGTTTTTGCATGCTAACTCAACAAATAATTCATCTTGCATTGTTCATCTTGATCACTAAATTTCCTTTAGGATTGAAGGAGTTTTTATCATTCTTAAGAGGATAGGAGGAAAATTCAAGGGAGAGAATTCCATTTTGGGAAACAATTCTCAATTATCAATTTTTGATTCACCCTACACAATAGACATAATCATATATTTATAGAGTTGGGGTTTAGGTTAAAATATTATTTAATTGTGTATTTTCCCTTAAATAATATAATGATATTTAACAAACCTCATGTCATATAATAATAATATTATTATTATTATTATTTTATGGCGTGCACTAACTTGTACAATGATAAATATATTTTTAGCATCTATAAACTTAATATTTATCAACAGATGTGGTCTTTGTCCATTCATCCTCCTCGACATTTATTTAATACCCAAATAAATATTTAATTAAATATTTTATTCATTAATAAATAAAATAAATATCTTATTCACAGTCCAATGAATAAATATTTAGCAAATATTCACATAATAAAATAAATATATTATTTATTACCTTGTAAATATTAGTGATCAATAAAACATGTATAAAATTATTCCTTAATCTTGAGAATAATATTTATTAAAATAATTAAATACAAATAGAATTTAATCGAGAACAATGGAAACACTTAGTGTGTGACCCTTTAAGATTCTTTCTCATTGGTGTTAGGTAGGCTTGCCAAAAATCTAAGATTAATGTATAGAAAAAAGCCAGGGAACCCAAGAGAAAGAACTTAATATCACAACATTGACAACCACATATGAATTATCTTTAAATAATATAAACCCTTTAGATCAATATCTCATCAAGTAGGTTTCACATCTATGTCATTAACCTATGTGTTCGATAAATCTTTCTTTAACTATCTAAAATAAACACGTCAATGCACCATGGCCCTAGAATTTAATGTGACACTCCTATTCCAATCAAAGGGATGATATATAGGAAACCATAAATATGGAAGAGAAAATTCTCCCTCAACTTATCCATTAATAACATGTCAATCGTGATGCACCCAACATACCCTACTTCCCGCCAACATATGACTTGACAGTTTTGGCTAGTAAATCTAAGTGTGTGATTCGTGACATACATCAATGATAATCTTAAAGTCTAAGGACCATTACACATGTTCGTAGATATGAATAGATAATGACGCCAAAACATGTAGAATTCCTACTATCAGGTTTCTTCTCATAATCTCTCATCTTGGAGATTACCAAGTGTGAACGTCATGAGAAGAAGCCTCGTCCACTTATGAATACTCTCACCTAAGAGTCTATATATTATGTGTCTTATCATAGTAAATTATACAACTCTAACTATATTTAATAATATCATCATAACACTTCAAAATTCTCATCATAGTAGGGAACTGCTATGAACTTATCAATGTGAAAGATACCCTAGGACATTATTACATTAAATAAATATTGAATAATGAAAAATATATAATAATATGTTTTAATATTCAATTCATAAAATATACATGTAATCAAATTACAATCAATTAGTCCTATAATACCAACTCCAACAGCTGATGATTCAAGTAAGATGGTGCAGACTCAGGTGATTTAAGAGTTTAGTTCTGAGTGGAAGATGATGACCTTGTTCAATATGATGTGTAGAGGTGTTCAGGAGAAGTAGAAACTGATGACACTCATGTATTTATCCATTTTACCCTCTCTTCTGAGCCAGATCAAGAGGAGGCATTATAAGGAACTAGAGTGTCTGGAATTAAGGGACATCTTTGATGGTGGGGTGCTACCTCCTGACTAGACCATTGATGTTGGTGAGATTATTTACATCCATGGTCATGTCTAAATGCCTACTTATATGTGGTAGGATTTGATGCATGATTTTAATGCTTCAAAGTGTGTGTTTCACCCTAGTTTGACCAAAATGTATTGTGATCTTTGTAGATAGTATTAGTAGCTAGAAATGAAGGAGATCACAGGTTTTGTGGTGTGATGTTGTGTTGGAGTTGGTTCCCTAGAACCAGCTTCTATATAATTTATAATAACCTATGTTCATAGTTTTTAATATTAATAAACTACTTATCACATCATGATTTTTATTCTGTGTAACATAGTATGGGATAATGTCCTTAGATTAGTTGTCACACTAAAAAGTCAAAGCAGTTCCCCGCTATGATGAGAACCCGAAAGTGCTACGACACAATTCTTAAATATATGTTCTATAGTCAGATGATATCATTTGAGGGACACAAATGATACAGGCTATCAGGGGTGGAGACTCATAGGACTTTGAGACACCTTATCATGATGTACACCCTTGGTAATATCCAGTAGGATATTATGTGAACGGGACCCGCTAGTAGGAAATTTGCATTTATATGTGTCATTAGATGTTCCTGTTTGTGGATGTGTGTATTAGTCCTTAGACTTATATATTATTATTAATGAGTATTATGAGTCACGTACTTTGATTTTTTGAAAAAACCCTTGATGACAGATGTTCACGAAGAGGTAGGATACGTTGGATGCGACACGAGTAATATTGCATTAATGAATAATGCAAGAAGGATTTATCTCTTCTGTTCTTTAACAGAAGTTAATATCTTAGACCCTTTGATGGAATTGATATAGCCTAAATAAATTCATAGTCATGGTGATCCATAGGCAAGTTCTATTTCTATAAAGTCAAATAAAGATATATTGAGCACATAGGTTGATGGCACTGGCATGCAACCTGCTTGATTTGAGATATTGTGATAAAGGGATTATATTACACAGTAAGTGTTCATATGAGATATTATGTCATTACAGTGTTAAATTATTTCTCTATGGGTGCCTTGAAATGTTGATATACGCTAACCTTGGACTTTAGGCTATTTCGCCTAATGCCACTGAGAAAGAGACCTAGAGGGTTACACACTAAGTGTATCCAGAATCTCAAATAAATAATATATTATTATTTATTATTTAACAAGTTGAATAAATATTATTCTAGCAGGTGGTTTAATAATTATGTGTGTTTTCTTGATCACATTTATTTTGTCACCAGTTATTCGAGAAAATATAATGTGATTGAAATATTTAATAAATATTTATTTTCTTTTTAGTGAATATAATATTTATTTATTTAGTGATGAATAATGAAGTGATATTTATTTAAAAAAAAATAGACATTATTCAAGTTCCGATAAATATTATGGAGGAATGGCGGGCCGGTATTTTAGGTTCAATGATAAAATAATAAATATTGAATATTATTTGATTAAATAATATTTAATTTTAATTCGCAAGTTAAGAGCATATCGAGAAATAATAATATTAACATTATTATTTAACATGGGGTTTTCGCTAGGATTAAATAAATAATTAAGGGCGCTTTTTCAATTATTTTATTTTAACTCTAGCGATATATAAACCTAATTATGTTATTTTCTTAAGAGAGAAATTTTCTTTTTTGGGTTGTGCACAATGGAATTAGAGAATTCTCTCAAACCCTAAAGATATCCCTTCTCTAAGAATTCTCCCAAGAACAGAGAGAAATCTTCCTCCACTAGATCAAGGAGAATGTTTTGGAAGCAATTCTCATAGCGATCAAAGGTGGACAACGTAATCGCACGGATCTGTCATGCTAGCAACCGAAGATTCTTTTGGTGACATTTAGAGATTCGTGGAACATGTGTGGATCACCGCTAGAGGGAATCTACACTTGATTCCCACAAAGCAATGACGCAACAATGCAGATATGTTTCCAGATTCATCAATGAAGAAATAATTTCATCAAGGTAATTCTTAATTAATTAAATATATTATAAATAATATATGATGATCCTCTCTCTAGTTCTAGCATGATTTTTATTGTCTGATTCTTTGATTTAATTCTTCTGATCACTATGTTCAATGTTGTGTGAAATATTAGATTAATCATCGATCATGACAAAAAGAAAAGTTGGGCACTTCTCATTGCATGCTTCCGCTGTGCCCAAAACCTACAAGTGGTATCAGAGGGAACACATAATTATTTATAATTATTTAAAGATCATTGGTGATTTACGCATTTTAATTTATTTTTTCAATTCAAGTTTGGTCATTATTTTAATCTAAATCGTGGGATATGTTTCTTCCTCTTTCATTTCTCATGGATGTAATCAAAATGATAAATTTTATGATTAAAATAAAATTGAGGAACTCATTCGGAGGTGCTAAGGTTTCTGGTCGGACAACATAGGAGTACACTCTGTATAACTAGAGTTTCACATCATGTACTTGTGGTCAATGCACCAAGAGTTAATTTGATAATTACTCAAACTGTGTGCACGGATGACACACAGTATAGTTAATTCTTACACCGCATTTTGACCAGGATAGGGTGGCACACGGTCAACCAGAGTACATGTTGTGCATCCCTCATACGCGGTGTGTAGTCCCTTTGAGTCACAGACAGATCATGTATTACCATACATGACCTACCTGACTTGTGATTGTGTAATTAAAAGATCAAACAGCATGTAGCCCATTAGACATGTCGTGTACACTAGTTTCCAATGTACGATTTACATGCTGAGTCCCTAAGCATGTACTTCGAATAGATGACGAGAGATGTACATGTCGTGTAGCTCAGATGCACATATCATGTACTTACTCTATGTGCATTGAAGCATAACACATGACCGAAAAATCATGTAAATTGTGTGATCATTAAGTTGATAGTACACATCATGAAAGTACATGATAAGTCATGTATTCTACATGTCACAAAAATAAAACTATATACGAGTATAATATATGTTGGATAGATTCGGACAGGTATTCACCATATTACCTTTAAGGTACATTTATGTACATAGTTAATTTTAAATGAATTTATTTAATTTGTTTAAAATTATAATGGATGAGCATCTCAAGGTAATTTCGATGAGAATTGAGATAAAAAATTGATTAATTAAAGATAATAATTAATTGATTTGAGTGTGATTTATCATAACTAAGAACGATTAAGAATTGAATGCTAGTTTTATTAAATGCGTAATTCATTGTATGCATGTGGATGATCATGATCTAGACCATACCTTTGTATGTGATTGGTTTCATTTAATTTATTATTAAATTAAATTGTTGGCATGTGTGCCTTCTCTCCTTTTATTATATAGGGTATGTGTGCCCATGGTTTCTTTTATGTAAACTCATTTTCCCCTCACCTGCATGTGAGTTAAAATCATACGTAAAGGATGGAGATCCCAAGATAGTGGAGGCGGTTCAAGTTTAGAGCCGAGATGAAACCAATCCAAAGAGATACATAGGTGGACAGGTGGAATGTTGTAACAAGAACATTCAGTTCAAGGTGTTTTTCCCCTAGGTCAACGGTTAGTTTATCAACAGCTAAATAAACTAACCATTAGTAAAGTTCATGATCATACCGCTTTATTATTTTATTTCTATCAAGTTGCATGATTATTTCATTATGGTTGTTTTTTTCACGGTCACATAATTAATGAATTAATGAGCATACAAGATAGAACTAAAATAAACTTTCTTATGCATAAATATTATCTAAGACATGGTTAATCACTTAAGTAAACCCACTTAATATTAACAAGCATGTGATAAAGATAATAATTGGAAATTTATGCATAAAAGGATAAAATCCCTCAATAAAATATAAATTCAGTATAGTCTTCCATTACTTCGGTTAAAATCAAACCATAGTTCAAAGTTCTTGACCATCCAAAGTTGTGGTGCTTTTAATTATCGGGGAATTCTATCTTGAATTTTTTGGATTTAACTTAGTTCACATCAAGGGTTGACTGCCAAAGAAGGACTTGGTGTAATTGAGAGGCAAGGGGTGAGGAAATCCAATTAAGGATTTCAGGAATGGGGAGTCTACTCAGTAGATCAAGGAACTATAAGTTAATGCAGTTGGCATTTGGAATGCCTACCTAAAACCATTAAATTTTATTGACCAACAAAATTTGGAGTAATGAGAAGGGGAATATGGATATTTTCCACTAGAATGTCTGAGAAACATGATATTTTGAATCCAATGGCAAGGGCTATTAGGTTTCGATAAAATAGTGGGAGGCTAATAAATATTATATTTATTTATTTGTCTAAATTTTATCAGATAAAGTACTAAAATTCTGATTGTCTTATTTTGTAGAAACATTAATAAAATGACATCAAACATATCATTGTAATCCATACTTGAGAAGGAAAACCTTCTCACCGACACAAATTTCCAAGAATGGAAAAGGCAAATGAGACAATTGATGGAGAGTTAAAACTATATGAGAAACATTTGAATGATTCCACATATGTTCAATGTTTCATGCTATTATCCATATCCAATAAGATTTTGAAGCAACATGAGGACATGGATGTGTATAGCAGGATGTCTCACCTTCGGGATCTCTATCAAGAGAAGGTGAGACAAGAGAGGTATGAGATCTCCAATTCTTTGTTTACAACTAAGCTTGGAGAGTCTGCGCCAGATGAGCCTCATGTAGTCAAGATTATTAGAAACATTGAATGCATGACATATTAGGGATCAAATTCCTAGATGTGCTGTATATAGATCTCATACTTTCATCACTGCCCAAGACCTTCTCCATTTTTATTGTTAATTACAATATGATCAATAGTGATAAGATTCTTTCAAAGAATCTTAATTTGATTTTCCAAGTGGATAAGGACATGGGGCATGATAATCCATCGGTCCATATAGTGAATAAGAAAAGGAAGAACAAGGAAAAGGGGCCCAAGACTTATAAACAGTCAAAAACTCTCAAGCATCGTCCTTCCAAGAAGAAGAAGATCAAGAGGTGGAGCAAGGAAATGGAGGCAGTATGTTTTGCATGTGGCAAGCCAGGACATTGGAAGTGGAACTACACCCAGAAGCTATGGGAAGCTAAAGGTGCATTCATTATCGAGTGTAATCTTTCAATATCTACACATTGGGTATTAGATATAGCTTTTGGTGCTCATATTTGTATCCAAATGCAAGAACCAAGTAGATTCTGAAATATTTCTATAGGAGAGGTAGATCTGAGAGCTACTAATGGTGCAAGACCGGCTGCTCTAGCCATTGGTAAGTACCAACTTTCATTGCCAGTGAGAATGATTTTGGTTTTAAGAGATTGTTATTATGTACCTACAGTTACCAAGAACATAATTTATGTATCATGCCTAGATACTGATGGGTTTATTTTCAAGTTTGGAAATAAAAATTGTTTCTTTTATAAGGACAATATATGTTATAGTATGGCTCATTTAAATAATGATCTTTATGTATTAAATTACGAAAACCAAGTGTTGGAAATTGACAACGAATCATGTTCACACGACTCATATAATACTCAGTCATAGCATCACCATCTTGGTCATGTAAATGAGAAGCATTTGACAAATATCTATCAATATAGTTATTTAGACTCTTTTGAGCTAAAACCACTTGAAATATTTCATGCTTGTTTACAAGAAAAAATGATCAAACCATTATTCGGTGGATAGGGTGAAAGGGCTACATAACTTATAGGATTGGTACACACTGATGTGTGTGGACCATTTCCAGTAGAAGCTAAAGATGAATATTCTTACTTCATAACTTTTATTGATGACTTGAGTAGATATGTCTATGCCTACTTAATGAGGTATAAGCCCAAGTCCTTTGAGAAATTCAAGGAATTCAGGAATGAAGTAGATAATCAACATGGTAAGAAGATAAAGAATTTTCGATCGGATCAAGGTGGTGAATATCTTAACCAATATTTTATCAATTTCTTACAGGAGTTTGGGATTCTTTCTCAACTCACTCCACCTTATACACCATAGTGGAATAGTGTTAATGAAAGAAGTAATTGTACCTTGTTTGACATGGTAAGGTCAATAATGAGTCATGCATATCTTCCATTATACTTTTGGGCATATGCATTAAAAACTGCAGCATACACATTAAACTGAGTACCAACTAAGGTGGAATGGAATTCCCATCGAGTTATGGAGTGGAAAGAAAATCATTTTGTTTCATACACGTGTATGGGGTTGTGAGGCGTTTCTTAAGGCCTTCTCAGGAAACAAACTAGCACCCCGGGGCACGAATTGTATCTTTATAGGGTATCCCAAGGAAACAAAGGGATACTATCTATACATCCCCTAGGACAAGAAAGTGATTGTCACCAAAAAAGTCATCTTTCTTGAGAGGGAGCACATCCTCAAAAAGGATAGTGGGAGAAAGATTGACTTCAATGAAGTTGATGCTCAAGATATAAAAGAGTTGGTACATGAACAGATTCCATAGGTCCTTGTGGAAGAAGTAAAACCTAAAACACAAGTATTGCATAGGAGCGTAGGAGAGTAAAGAGAACCAGAGAGATATGGTTTTTTAGTCACCGAATATGGTGATTCATTATTGGTTAACAATGATGAACCTCTCTCCTACAAGGAGGAAGTAGAGGGCTCAAAAGTTGCAAGATGGAAAGAAGCCATGAATTCTGAAATGGATTCCATGTATCAGAACCAAGTTTGGGTTCTGTTCGATGCGCCAATTGATGTAAATGCCATTGGATGAAAATGGGTATTCAAGAGGAAATTGGACATGGAAGGTAAAGTAAATACCTATAAATTAAGTCTAGTGGCTAAAGGGTTTAAACAACATCAAGGAATTGAATATGATGAAACATTTTCACCAATTATCATTTTTAAATCCATCAAAATTCTACTTATAATAGCAGCTTACCATGACTATGAGATTTGGAAGATGGATGTCAAAACTACATTACTTAATGAGAACCTTCAAGAAGATGTCTATATGACACAACTAGAAGGGTTTGTGACTCTAGGTGATGCCAAAAGTATTTTTCAAGTTGTAGAGATCCATTTATGGACTGAAGCAATCATCCAAGTCATGGAACATTCAATTCGATGAAGCCATAAAAGAATTTGATTTCATTAAGAACGAATGTGAGTTGTGTGTTTACAAGATGTTTAGTGGGAATGTAGTTGTTATCCTAGTAGTATATATTGATGACATATTACTTATTAGAAATGACATATCAGTCTTACAGTCTGTTAAGGATTGGTTAAACAAGTGTTTCTCTATGGAGGAGTTAGGTGAAGTAGCCTATATTCTAGGGATCAAAATCATTCATGATAGATCCAAGAGACTGATTAGAATAAGTCAAAGTACATATGTTGACCAAATACTAAAGAGATTTAGTATAGAACAATCCAACAGGGGATTGGTTCTAGTATCACATGGCTTACATCTTTCCAATAAAATGTTTCCTCGTACACAACATGAGAAAGAGAGAATGAGTAATATTACATATTCTTAGGTGATAGGATCAATCATGTATTCCTTGTTATGTATTAGACTTTATGTTGTCAATGCATTAAGCATGGTAGGCAGATATCAAGCAGATCCAGGAGAACATCATTGGTCTATTGTTAAGGTTATCCTTAAGTATCTAATAAGAACTAAAGCTATGTTCTTGGTATATTGAGGAGACGATGAGCTGGTCATTAGAGGATATACTAATGCCAGTTTTTAGACAGATCAGAATGATTTGAAGTTGCAATTGAGATATATTTTTTGTCTCAACGGAGGAGTTGTGAGCTGGAAGATTTCAAAGCATCCAGTTGTCGCTGATTCTATAGTGGAGTCTGAGTATATAGTGGCTCCTGAGGAAGCCAAGGAATCCATTTGGATTCAGAATTTTGTCCAGGAGCTTGATGTGGTACCTAGTAATAAATATCCTATCACATTATATTGTGATAATACTGTAGTTGTGGCTCTTGCAAAAGAGTTAAGGTCAAACCAACAGACAAAGAATATACTCCAAAAGTATCACCTTTTGAGAGATTTATATCAGAGGGGTGAAGTTTCAATAAGTAGAGTACCCACAAAAGATAACATGGTGGGCCCCTTGACTAAAGACCTATCTTAGTGGAAGCATGAGTATCATGTGAGAGCTAGAGTACTGAAGGTTGTTATCAAATTGCTCTAGTGAAAGTTATAGTATGTTGTAGTTGGTGCCCTAGAACCAACTTCTGTGTACATTATGATAACCTATGTTCATAGTTTTGAATATTAATAAAATACTTATCACATCATGATTGTTTTTCAGCATAACATAGTATGTGATAGTGTCCCTAAAGTAGTTGTCACACTAAAAGGTCATAGCAATTCTCTACTATGATGAGAACTAAGAAGTGCTAAGACACTATTCTTAAAATAAATATTCTATATCCAGATGATATCATTTGACAGACACAAATGATACAAGCTATCATAGGTGGAGACTCATAGGACTTTGAGGCACCTTCTCATGGTGTACGACCTTGGTAATATCTAGTAGGATATTATGAGAATGGGACCCGCTAGTAGAAAATACACATTTATATGTGTCATTGGATGTTCCTATCTACTGATTTTTGTATTGGTCCTTATACCTTAAGATTATTATTAATGAGTATTATGAGTCGTGTACTTTGATGTATTGATGAAAATCGGGATGACAGATGTTCGCGGTGAGGTAGGATACGTTGGGTGCATCACAAGTAATATTGCATTAATAAATAATATGAGAAAGCTATTCTTTAACAAAAGTTAATATCTCAGGCTCTTTGATGGAAATGATATAGCCTAAATAAATCCATTATGGTGTCCCATAGGCAAGTTCTATTTTCGAAAAGTCAAAGAAAGAGACATCGAGCACATAGGTTGATGGCACCGACATGCAACTTGTTTGATTTGAGATATTGTGATAAAAGGATTATATTACACAGTAAGCATTCATATGAGTTATCATGTCATTGCGACATTAAATTCTTTCTCTATGGGTGCCTTAGAGTGTTGTTAGATGCTAACCTTGGACTTTGGGTTGTTTCGCCTAATGCCACTGAGAAAGATGCCTAGAGGTTCACACACTAAGTGTATTCAGAATCTCAGTTAAATAATATATTATTATTTATTATTTAACAAGTTGAATAAATATTATTCCCATGGGTGTTAATAATTATTCATGTTTTCTTGATCGCATGTATTCTTTCACCAGTTATTTGAGAGAATATAATGTGAGTAGAATATTTAATAAATATTTATATTCTATTTAGTGAATATAATATTTATTTACTTATTGGTGAATAATGTAGTGATATTTATTTAATAAATAAATAGATATTATTCAAGGTCTGATAAATATTATAGAGGAATGACAAACCATTATTTTAGATCCGGTGAGAAACTAATAAATATTGAATATTCTTTGATTAAATAATATTTAATTTTAATTATCAAGTTAAGCACATGTCGAGATATATTATTATTATTATTATTATTATTATTATTATTTGAAACAGGGTTTTCTCTAGGAATAAATACATAATTAAGGTCACTTATGAAATTATTTTATTTTAACCCTAATGATATATAAACTCAAATATGTTATTTTCTCAAGAGAGTGATTTTTTTGTTTGGGTTGTGCATAAAAAAATTGGATAATTATCTCAATCCTTAGAGAGATCCCTTCTCCAAGAATGCTCCCAAGAACATAGAGCAATCATCCTCCACCAGATCAATGAGAATGCTTTGGAAGCAATTCTCATAGTGATCAAATGTGGACGATGCAAGCGTAAGGATCAGTCGTGCTAGCACCTGGAGATTCTTTTGGCGACGTTTGGAGATTCATGGAACACATGTGGATCACCACTAGAGCGAATCTACACTTTATTATTATAAAGAAACAATGAAAAAATGCAGATCTGTTGTTAGATTCATCATCGAAGAATGAATTCCATCAAGATGATTCTTAATTAATTAAATTGATTATAAATATATATGTGATGATCCTCCCTCTAGTTCTGGAATGATTTATATTGTCTAATTATTTGATTTAATTCCATTGATCACTACGTTCAACGTTGTGTGAAATATTAGATTAATCATCAATCATGGAAAAAAGAAAAGTTGGGCACCACACATTGCACACTTCCATTGTGCCCAGAACCTACATGTTGTATATGTTACCAAGTGAAGGTCGAGCATCAGTGGTTTGATGATATACTATGGTTTTTTCCCATTCCGAAATGGAAGTGGGTGATGTTACCATGGATTTCATGGTGGTTTTACCAAGGACTCCTTAGAAGTGTGGCGTGATATGGGTGATTGTGGACCAGTTGAAAAAGGCGGAACATTTCTTACTGATTCAGGAAACTTTCACCACTAATGAGTTGGGTAACTTGTATGTTCGGGAGATAGTATATTTGCATGGGGTGCCTCAAAGTATTGTTATATATTGTAATCCATGTTTTAAATCGTGCTTTTGTAAAGGGTTCTAGGAGGTGCTTGGTACTCAGGTGTTTTTCAATACATCTTACCACCCACAAATGAAAAAGAAATCAAAACGTACTATACAGGTACATGCTGAGAGCATACATCCTGGATTTTAGTGGAACTTGGGATCATAACCTAGCACTTATTAAGTGTTCCTATATCAAAAGTTATCAGGAAACTATTTAGTTGGAACCATACGAGGAACTATATGTTAGGTCATGAAGATCCCCTTTATGTTGGATGAAAGTGGGAGAATTAGAGTTGTTGGGGTTGAGTTTTGTGCAGGAGACATCAGAGCATGTCCAGTTGATCCAGAAGCATATGGATATATCCTAGAGTGGACAGAAATCATACATTGATCTACATTGTCGACCTCTCAAGTTTTCAGTGGGTGACCATGTTTTCCTTTGTGTTTCATCGAGATTGGGTCACTGTTAGATTCGGAAGCAGGGTAAGTTATCACCTAGGTATGTTAGGACATTCAATATTATGGATCAGGTTGGTTTGATAATCTATCAATTGGATCGTCTATAGAAATATAGTGTTGTGCATGATGTTTTCCATGTGTCACGACTTAAACAGTATCACCTCGTCCCTTCCCATATGATTGATATTGATGATGTAGATCTTATGGCTGATGCGTCCTTTAAGGAGCATCTAATTCATATTGTGAATCGCAATGAAAAAATTCTTTTGGGTGTGACCGTGTAATTGGTATGTGTTGTGGAATCATGGCCATGTTTAGGAGAAAACTTGGGAGAGGGAAGCTGATATTTGATCCTAGTTTCCCACACTTTTTACCTTGGAGGCTAAGTGGTGTTGGGGATGCCACTCAATGATGAGTTGTTATATGGTGAGGAGATTGTAAGATCGCAACCCTTTAACAAGGAAAATTTTTATTTTAATCTTGGTTAAACTCTTTTAAATGGGTTTTGGAATGTTTCATAGGAATAGGTAAGGTCTTGAGAGCATCTTAGGGGTTCGGGACTTGAAAAATATGAAAAATGAGGCTTATAGTGCATGGCTCATGATTAGTGCATGGTTGGTGCTAACCATGAAACATGATAGTGCAACACAATTCATGGGGAATCACAGTTTTGAAACCCATGTGAGGTGTCCTAGAAACCATATGGGTTGCGTCCAAATCCATTCACACAGCTTTTGCATGATTTAGAAAATCATACAAATTTTCTAGGAGATCGTGCAATTTAAGTTCCCCTTGGATAGAGGATCTCTTACGGTTTGCGCATGGTTTTGAAAATCATGTGGTCAAACCATGCACCTCATTAAAATTGGAGAATTTACCAATTTTCCCTCCCAATACTTTATACGTTTTCACCCAAAATTCACTCTCATTTCACGCCCAGCATCCCAGGGTGAAACCAAACTCTCCCTCCTCGCCCAAGGGTGGGCTTCCTTCTATTCTAGGGTGTTTGAAGTGTCATTTATTGTGATTCAAAGCCTTGGGTAAGTCTACAAGTTTGTTTCCTTCTATTTTTTGGATGATTAATGGCTTGATTATTCCTCTTATTCTTGGTCTCATAAGCCTTATTTCCATGGAGTTCTCTACTTTTTTAGTTGTGGATGTTTTAAATTGAAGCAAAGGTCGGGGTTAGACAAGTGGTTGTCTACAAACCTGAGGTAGGTGGTCTAAGTGTTATTTTCTATAGTCTTGTTATTCTTAAAGTATATGTTTTATGTGAAATGGAATCGATGTACTATGAATTTGATCCCTTAATTAAGAAAAATATATTGAGCCTTTAATTGATGTCTTTGACCCTTCATGGACCCCATTGGGTCTTTTTATGACTATGATACTGGACCTATGTCCACCCATGGGGTGTGCTAATTCCTTGGAAATGGTAAAATGGGGTTTTAAATGGTGGATTAGAGGGTTTAAGAGTTTTAACCTGGTTAAACTTGTTGTTTGACTTGTTAGCATGGCATAAGGGGTTGTATGGATTGACTTGGGAATTAAATGGTTTATGATATGATATGAGGAAGAAATAGAAAATGGTTAAAGGGGTTATGTTAAATTATTAAATATTTTTAAAGAACTTATAATAAATGCACTATATGAATAATGAATGTGATGATTGAATTTTATCATTGAGTAAAGGTATGAAATCTATTAGACTGTGGAATAATAAATCTTGAACAAGGTGCACCTTTGTTATCATAATGTGTTAAAAAGTTAAAGTATATTGGACCTTGTAAATTGGTTGTTAATGGGATGGTTAGGGGTGTTAGACATGGCACTCCCCACCTGTGGTTAAGGATGTTGGACATGACAATCCTCATCGTTGGTTTAGGATGCAGGTCATAACACTCCACATCATTGATTTCCTATGATGGACATCACGCCCCACATTGTGGATTTGGGTTATTGTACATGGAACATTGCATCCTAGGTTGGGCACTAGGAATTTAAAGGGTTAATGAATGCCCCTCTTGACTTATAATGTTTAACACCTATGATATAGGTTCAAACTTCCGGCATGGGCCGAAACAGGTTTGGTTATCCTAGGTGTCACGGTGGAGCCCAAAGGCTAAAGAGGGTAATAGATAACTATTTATTTTTAAAACGTGTTCTCATTTATTGCCTTTTTTATTATTCATTGTACATTTACATACATTATTGTTTAGACTAGATATTGTTTTGGACACCCTTGGTGGTGACCTACTGAGTTGTACTCATACCCTACTCAGGTCGTCGTTGGTACCTAGGAAGACTTCATGGATACTGGTTTGGATAATGGAAAAGACCATGTGATTGATGGATGATTTAGGACTTGGGATGGAGCATAAATAAGGGGATTGGGATTGATTTTGGGACCTGTTTGGGGATTTTTAGTCATGTATTTCTTCTAGGATTTCTTTAACTAATGAGACTATCATGACAAGACATGTTTACTGTATTGGTTTGTAGGTACCTAATTTAGTTTGGGAATTTGGTATGTGATGTATGATTATTTTCTAGTTTTGTTTCTTATCATTCCTTATTGTTCTTTTGTTTCTTTACTCTGATGAAGATGGTAAGGTCTGAACATATTCTCCATTAGACCCTCATTGTTAATCAACAGCCACTAGCGTACAGGGAGACGTGTATGAGGTCATGTGATGAATTAGTTCGACTACTAGTCGAAGTGAGCTGGGACGGGACATTACAATGCATGTGTCACATTCCCATGTTATGTGTCTATAGATCGTGATTATTTTCTTATGATTTCACATTCCTATGATAAGGTAAATGTTATACACTCATGATGATCATATTATAGATTTAGAATCTAATGTTATGATCTATGATAATGTTATCATGCTTTATGGTCACTTTTTATGATTCCATGAACTTATTCCATTAATTAGATATTTCTCTTATGTTCATATTCTCTCCCATTTTTATGATGCAATGATAAATCCTCTATGACTCATTGATATTATGTTTTCCTTAATGATCATTTGATCACACCCTTGGAGATCTTCCTTATAACCTAGTACTTATCCTAGGAACCCTTCTAAGTACCAAAGGCATTTCCCATGAGGTTTTTTAAATAATTAAATTATTTAGATTTCTCAAACATGATACAAGAAACCAAACCTTTGAGAATATTTATAACTCAATAAATAAAATAGAGTTTCAAGAAAAATTGATGTTAAAAGGGTATATCCATGCCAAGGGGTGAATCAAGAAATAAATGTTTTTAAATAGGCCAAACAATGATTTACCCATTGAATACTTATATTAAAACTCCATGATAATTCTTTATAAAAAATATTTAAACATTCCTTGAAATAATTTCATTAAAACATATACAAGTTTAGAAAATAATTACATGGTCATTTTCAAATATAATAAACCAACTTTAGTAAGGACAAACACATTTGTATCATTTGAAAACGTCAACAAAAACTTGATATTCAATATTTAAAATTCACATAAATACATTTTATAAAAACAAACTTGGTTATTTTTAAAGAAAAACATGGTTGGTATTTCATCAGACACCTTATAGTATAAAAATTGTTATTAATAACTTAAGAAAGACACATTAGAATCGATATAAACTCATTTAAACATTTGTGGTGTCTAAATATAACTTTAGAAATTTAAAACACTCTTATTCTCACTTTTACATCATAGTGAAATTGTTTCAAATGAGGCCTTGTTATAAAAAATGGTTTATTTATCTCTAAATCCTATATTTTAAATCAAAGTAAATCATTTAGATGATTAATATATTCATACAAAATGTATATCAGTTAAAAATTTATTTAAATTATGTGATAAATTATAATTTTTGCTAAATATTTTATACATGGAAGACATGTGATTAATAAAATTAGAAATCTCAATTAAAAATGTCTACATCCAAAGAATGGATATAGTATGGAATAACCTACCTCGTTGGTGTCTGATGACATTTAACAAGTATTATCATTTTAATACCCTCTATTGAGGACTATGAAATAAAAATAAATGAATTATCAAAATTCAAACTAAAAAATCACACAATTTGTCAAAAACATGGAATAATATACACTTAACAATATCTATTATGGCAAAAATGTGACTTCCAACTGAGTGTGGAAGACTAGTAAAGAACCCTCTTAGGTGAAATATTCATAAATCCAGGTGTTTTGCCTTTGTGTGGTGAAATCCCCAAATCCCATGAACCCTAGGGAAGAAATATACAAATGGGAGTGGGGAGAAAAGAAAGAAAATAATTAGGAGAAGAATAAAGGGAAGGAAGAAGAAGAAGAGAGTAAAGACTAACCAAGATTCCATGGTTGGATCATCCATTATTATGGAAGAGAAGATAAAGGAGGAGAATCTTCTCCCCTAATCCCCATGTTTATCATCCATAAATGGGAAAGAGAACATATATGTATTTAGTTTTTAACCACTAAATAACATCATCACATTTAATCCCATGTGAATTGCAAAGTGTCCTAAAAATACATGTAATGATAATAAGAATAATAATATAAAAAATAACATATATTTTTCCACTTTCAATAAAAATATACTAGAATATTTAAAATGTAATTCATAAATTACATAAACATATGATTTTTATTTCCCATGATATTTCAAATTTTAGTTATTAACAGGTAGTGAGATAATCGATGAGTTATATAGGACTTTGATGAGTTGAGCAAGTCAGGATATTACAGATTTGAGATGAGATCTCAAGATTGTGTCATGTGTTGAAATATTATGGTATTTTTTAATTCTTAGGATGGGACATATATTGGTGTGTATTCAATAATTGGTGGGATTGTCTTGTCTGATAGTTGGGCAATACAAGTGTGTTATTCTCGGTGTAGTACAGGTCTGCATGTGTATTCTACAGCATGATGGCATCTAGGTATGATAATATTTAATATTCATACATGGAATATATATTTTAAATGGGTTGAGTGGAACTCACAAAAGACTTGATCATGCATCCATTTGATCACTAGTACCGAAGGAGTTAAAGATTTAGGGGAAAACTATCAGATCATTAGACTCACCCCTACCAGCATACATGGAATGGGTTTCAATATACATGGGTAAATATCATGTCTTATGAAGAATCAGGTATCATCTTGGATTATGAGTTATGTATCAGGATGAGAAATGTTACGAAATCCAAGAATTTGGTAGAAGATAGTGTCAATGTTTGGCCAAAAGGCCATTATATTTATTTTTTATTGTACTGTGTGTATATCACCCATGGGAAAATATTATAAATTTATTTATATATGAATTGCTATGTATTTATGGATTTTTTTATTATATGGATGCATGTATAGTATAAAATATTATTTATTTTATATACAGGATTATGTGATACCATTATGGCTCCAAGATTTATTTCCATTGGTTGGTATGTATGATGTGCACATAATCTCCCCGCAATTGGATTTGGTCCTCACTGTTAGATAGAAACCTCTGGTATATGGGTAGGAACACCTGAGGTTACATGACGATCTCACATGGGCATCAGGTTGTGAAATCGAGTGAGTCGCTAAAAAATGGTATCATAGATTTTGGTTTTGTAAATTGAGTCAGTTGGGGTTAGAGATAGATTGTTGGGAAATTAAGGGCAGGTTACAAGTGTGTTAGAAAAATACAAGCATGACTAAAATCCATGTTGTTATTGGATTTTTAGTGTTGAATTAAGCTCTCTAGATATGGGTGAGATTTTAGTCTATACATTTCAACATAGAATGGATTAGAGTTGAGATGAGTTGTAGGGCTCGATGAGAAAATAATTTCTATATTTATCCATATATCATAATAATGGCATATATAGGGAATTGTACATGTGGAAATTAGCAGTGTTAATTAACATGGATACCTTAGAATGATTCAAAATTAATTAAGGGATATTAATAAAAAAATATTTTTTCTTGAATAAATTTTTAGTTGAAACTTAATTAATTTGGGTCGAAGTAGTTGCATGATTTATGTAATTGATTGTTGATAATGAGTTTCCAGCTACTATGTGGAAATGATTTTGATATTTGGGTTTTAAAGAAAATAAGGTTTTTAAAGAGGATAGTGATTTTTGAAAATTTAGGTAAATATATATTTGAAATGGAGTGGGAATTATGGAAATAGAGATTTTCTGAAGATTTAGGAGAATGGTTTTTCAAACAAATACTAGAGAGGATGTACATTTGGGGTTTTTGGTTTTAACTAGAAACCCTTGAGTTCTGAGGGTTTTATTTGGTGTGAAACCCTTTTAAGGGGTTTTCCATACATAATGTGAGTAGAATGGTTTCTAAATGATATAGTAGTTGGGTGTACAACTTGGTTGCTAGATTTTAAAGAATTGAATAGGAATAAACTGATTATTTGTATAGGGTGTTCAGAAGGGGTATTGATGAACCATTTGGGATAGATTCCTCAGGATCTGAGTATAAATTGATGGTTTTTCTTTTTTGACTAGGTGTGTTTTGTTTTTGGTAGGAAAATCATATAGTAGGAAGCGTCATGAGATTACTCAGGTTTTTTATAATTGGTCCTTATGATAGGAAGCACCATAATGCTAGGATTTATTACCTATAAATAATTAGAATGAGAAGATCTTGGGACACGAAGTACGTGGTTCAGAAATAATCACTATGTCTATGGGGAGGTATAATCACTTCACTATAAAAATATGAGAGCACAATTACAAGGAGATCTCAAATTTTTTCACACACAAAAACCCCAGTCCAGAATGGTCTAAAAACGAAGATGAGGCGTTATTTCACCAAATGCACAAAAAAGTCTGATGTGCTATAGTGAAAGGTTGTTGGAAGTCTGCATCACTACAGTGTCGCGGCCACTAAAGTCCAAGCTGCTACAGTGGTCGATGGTTGGAATTTTGCGAAGCTACAGTACCGTTGTCTCCAAAGTCTACATTGTTACAGTGTGTGAGTCTTACCTCCTTACCGTACCAGAACTCCTTGGGTAGACATTCTCCCATTAGTACAGATGAACTCCTGTTAATGAGATATGTTGTCATGTTCACCGCATCAGCCCAGAAGGTCTTGGGTAATCCCGAGTGTAGCCTCATGCTCCTAGCACATTTATTCAGTGGCTTATTCATCTTTTCAACTGCACCATTTTGTTGTGGTGTTCTTGAGATAGTCTTCTCCTACACTTTTTAGAAGAGATATTTTAGTTTCTCAGATGTTATATCTAGATAATATTTATTTGATGTTATTGGTTGTATTCTTTTAAATTCTTTTCAAACATATATTTTCATCATTTATGATACATTATTTTTGATTTTCAAAAATAGGGATATTGTTGAGTCAAAAGACTTTTATGTAGGTCATATCACTTATTTGGGAGATTTAGTAATATTAATTTTTCTTATGTGATTTCCTATGAACTTCCATTTTTTGAGGTTTAATTATAGAAGCAGTCAATGTTTCATTTTTTAACTGTTAAAGATATGATCATTGTGATTGAATAAATTATGGGTGTGTAATCTATATCTTCATAATATCTTTTCAATGAATTCTTGTTATAGTGTTTCTATCAATTGCTACTGATAAAAAAGATGCTCAGAGACAGAGATACATTCTCTGTAAGATTTTATCAAAAAAAACTCTCTTTTGGAACATAATGTTATTGATGTTTATATCAATGATGTTCCCAATGAATATCTTGATGTTGTATACATTTCAATTCAATAATTTCATGGCATGGAACTCGCTTCACCAGACTGAATTACTCAATGATGTTATAGTTTATAGAACTTGTTGATATCTTAGATCATGTTTACCAATTCACCCAGCATGCAAGGCCACTCAAACCCACCTTTGGGTCTGGATAGGGATATTAAATTGGATTAGAATGCAGGTGATCATACAGGCTCATCACTGCCTGGAGACCTGCATATTACGACAAACCCTGCCTTGGAAGTTTTAGCTGCAGGGGATACTCTTTTGGACCCCTCTAAAGGTAATAAAGCACATCACATTTATAATGATCTTTTTAATGGTATAAAGATTGAAAATTGTCAATCTTCATACCCTTTTTCTTCTTTGGGCTGTGAATTAAAACAGGTTGGCACACTACATGACAGACAAGATGACCAGACCAAGCCGATTTTGAAAAATGATTCTAAGTAGAACAAATGCAACCCTCTTGGGGTTTACATTTGAACAGTGACACTTATGTGGAGAATACCTTTAGCTCTGAACAGACCTCGTAACCCCCACTTGGTTAGGACAGTGCATCTCCCAAGGAGATAGCCATGGCACCTGAAGTTCTGGGTGTTTCAAAGATTGCTCTGGATAGTTACCCAAATCAAAATTTGGTTGCCTCGGGTTTTCAAGATTAGAAAGATGCCAACCCAAATCTGCCTATTGAATTGGTCAAGAATTAGAGGTGTATATATTCATCTTATCAAGAGCAACCGAACCTGGTGGGCACACCACAGATTCCCCCAGGTTCTAGAAAAAAGTTGGAAAAACATTCAGGTACTTCACATGACAACCTTGCTACAAATATTTCAGGTACAGATAACAGTAATATGCCTACTAAATCTGATAACCTGATTACTCATCAAGATGTTGACCATACTGCCTGTATTAGTAAGGACTCTATGGACTTACTTGTGAATAACCCCTGCATTGATTCCTCCAAGGGTAATAATAAGGTGGGAAATTCAAACAGTTTCCCAACTTCTTCTAAAATAAATCAGGAAAAGACCAAGATCCGAAACACTACTAAAAAGATCAGAATATCTTCTAGACAAGGGTTTGCGAATCAATAAGGGAGTTCTTACTCCAAATTTAGGTTTAAATGAAGATACTTTTTTGTTATTGTCAGGGTATTTCTATATCTGACACCATTACTGTTTTAAAAAGAATGGTTAACACCCACTGTCCAATTTTGTTTTCTATCACTGAAAAAAAGTTAATTTTTCGTCTAGATACCATCATTTTTGTTAACATGGTTATTTTTTTACTAGCACAACAAAAAATTCCTCTTATGTCGATTCTCTCTGGATTTTTTCGCACTCTTTTATCCAAAATGTTAACATTTTTAACATATTGGAGCAAGCCTTCGTATGTGATTTTGTTTTTGATGGCACTATTATTTTTTGATCTTTTGTTTATTCCAAGCATAAATATCAAGATAGGAGGCCCCTGTGGGATGACCTTACCTATCTAGGTTGTTGTATTAGCACACCTTGATTTATAATTGGGGACTTCAATGCTATACCCAATTCAAGTGATAAAATTGGTCCCTCACATGCTATGATCTCCACAAGAGAATTCAAAACCTCTATTGAAGACAGAAACGTTATTTAAATAAATCTTACAGGTTCCAAATACACTTGGTATAAAAAGGTTTACAATATGGTGGTTGCCTCCAAATTGGATATAGATTTTACGAATGTATTGCTTTAGATAAATGAGACACCATCTCCAGCACCACCCTCCACAATCTCCACTATGATCATCATCCTATTTTGTTTAATGTGTCCAACAAAATTGTGAAACTCCCTCTCCCTTTTAGGTTTAACAATGATTGGTTATCTAAACACTGAATGAAGGTGGAAGGGGGCTGGTGCAGGCTGGAACTGGTGCGGGCTGGGATGTAGGTGGTGCGGGCTGGGATGTAGGAGGCTGGGGGCTGGTGAGGGCTGGAACTGGTGGTTGGGGTTGTTTTGCAAGTGGCAGAGGGCTGGCATGAGTGTTTTGTAGGAGGATGGGGGTGGTGGCTGGTGTGGTGGTTGGTGCGGGCTGGATTGCAGGTGGTCGGGGGCTGGTGCGGACTCGAATGCAGGTGGAAGGGGGTTGGAATGCTAGTGGAAGGGGGCTGGTTGCAGGTGTTGGGGGGATGGTGCGGGCTGCTTCGAAGGTGGCAGGGGGGCTGTTGCGGGCTGGAAGGCTGGTGGCAGCGGGCTGAAATGAAGGTGGAAGGGGGCTGGTGTGGGCCGGATGTGGCTGGAGCAGGGCCAAATCACGACATTACCGCGGCGGGACCGCGGCGGGACTGCGGCGTGACCGCAGCATGACCGCGGCATGTTGGCCCGGTCCAGCGACATCCGCGTGGCAGCATCTTCCGGCCAGAAGTGGAGGGAGTGAGAGGAGGTGGGGCAACATTCCGACCGTCGCCCCACTGGCAGAAATTGTGATTAGTCAGTCTTAACATTGATCACAAGACTCAT
The DNA here is from genome assembly GCA_963277665.1 of Viscum album. Taxonomy (NCBI): domain Eukaryota; kingdom Viridiplantae; phylum Streptophyta; class Magnoliopsida; order Santalales; family Viscaceae; genus Viscum; species Viscum album. Next base: position 1,964,012,356 of record OY728152.1, read on the forward strand.
GGAATACTATCACTGCGAACCGTCATGGGGTGTCGTCCTGGAGCAGGACCAAATCACGGCGTGACCGCGGCGTGTCGGCCCGGTCCAGCGACATCCGTTTGGCAGCATCTTCCGACCAAGAGCGAATGGAGCGGGAGGAGACGGGGCAACATTCCGGTCATCGCCCCGCCGGCAGAAATTGTGATTAGTCAGTCTCAACATTGATCACAAGACTCATGGAATACTATCACTGCGAACTGTCGCAGGTTGTCGTCTTGGAGCAGGGCCAAATCACGGCGTGACCACGGCGTGACCGTGGCGTGTTGGCCCGGTCCAGCGACATCTGCGGGGCAGCATCATCCAGCCAGGATCGAAGGGAGCGAGAGGAGGCGGGGCAACATTCTGGTCGTCATCCCGCCGACAGAAATTGTGATTAGTCAGTCTCAACATTAATCACAAGACTCATGGAATACTATCACTGTAAACCGTCGCGGGGTGTCATCCTGAAGCAGGGCCAAATCACGACATTACCGCGGCGTGATCGCGGCGTGACCACAACGTGTTGGCCCGATCCAGCGACATCCGCGGGGCAGCATCTTTCGGCCAGGAGCGAAGGGAGTAGGAGGAGGTGGGGCAACATTCCGATCATCGCCCCGCCGGCAGAAATTGTGATTAGTCAGTCTCAACATTGATCACAAGACTCATGGAATACTATCACTGCGAACCACCGCGGGGTGTCGTCCTGGAGCAGGGCCAAATCACGGTGTGACCGCGGCGTGACCGCGGCGTGTTGGTCCAGTTCAGCGACATCCATGGGGCAGCATCTGTCGGCCAGGAGCGAAGGTAGTGGGAGGAGGCGGGGCAACATTCTGACCGTCGCTCTGCCGGCAGATGATAGGACAGATCAACTATTTAATATGCTATAACAAGGGATCGTCAGAGAAGGTTGTAGCGAGCGGCACAATGACGCAACGTCTAAAGGGCAACAAAACGACGGAAAAAATCATACACCCTACACAAACCATTTACAAATTCATTCACTTTGCCTAAACATGGAAATTTTATTTATAATATTCAAAGTGTGAAAAGGAAAGTGTCATGGTCAAGGCATATGCCTACTCAGACAATGTCATTTGAGTTAAACGAGTATGATAATCCAATTTATATTATTTAAAGAAAACAAAAACTAACTAGCCACAAAACAAACCAACAAGAGGCATATGAAAGACTCAAACCAAATCTAAACATGATACAAATAATTATCACTACTCTTTGGTTTAGAAGACAGCGCACCTCCGTTGGAGGGGTTTTATTATAAAATCATGGCATTGCTTTATCACACAGTTCATTTAATTATATTTAACATTTACTCTAAAACTCATTCAGCACAAATCAAATGCAATAATTTAAGCAACTAGATCAACATAACTAACACTGTGAGTTTTCGCAGACAGCGCACCTCCGTTGGAGGGGTTTTATTATAAAAACATGACTTTATTTATCAAATGAAACAATTATATTAAAGAACACTTATTCAAGATATGCAATTCAATATAATTAAGCAGAATTAAGAAAGAAGCTAAATTCAATTTAAAGCATTCTTGAAATAAAGAGGTTGGAAGAGGGATCCTACCTCAAGGTGGAACCAAACCGTCCACTTCAGCTCTTAGAGCTTTCTAACTAAAATTTGATGCTCCCCCACTGGGTATACGCATCTTCACACACATGCAAGGACACCTAGCCCCTATGCACACACCTGCATGGCCATGAGCATGTGCAAGGGGATCCTTGCACATATGCTTATATGCATATACCAGTCTCCACTCACCTGCGTATGCATTTATATATATATACATGGGAACATATCATATTTAATACAAGTAAAAGAAACTATTAACTGAAAAAAAATAAAATGACTCACTGCTTGAAAATTTACCCTTGCTCCAGTATTCCATGACGTTGTATTTCTCCAAAATCGAGTGTTACTCCATCATGTCACCTTGTAAGCAGGATCAAAACCCTACATGAATATTGATTATACTGAATATATTGAAAACATAAATGTGTGGTGAAAACTATTGCAATAAAGTGTTAAAAAATTACAAATTATTTTAGACACTACCTATAATTATCTATGTGTGGGCCTGTATAAGGTGAGATAGAAATGTCGGCTTATGAAAAGTCACTATGTATAATTATCTTCAGTGCACATGACTTGTGTGACATTAACATTAGGTTAATCTTATGTGTTATGTGGTTAGACCATGTAATAATCATTAATCACCAATTATAATGTCATAATACCAACTACTGCATCTTCTAGTCATATTTAACAATATGCACCATATCTATTATAAAACATGGTGCTCTATTTTTCAACATCATGAACGATTCCTACAATTTCTTTATTTTAGAACATGATCTTGTGAACCAAGCACACTACATAGGTCAAATACCGCTAAGGGGGTTGAAATGATCAAAAGACCCTTATTTATCTTATAGGAAACAATTAGAATCCCAAAATTCTAAGAACACCATGCATGAAACCCAACACTATGATGTATATTAAATAAAGAACCAATTTGTATACCTTTCAGTGGACTGTACTTATACAAAATCCATCATTCATATTTTTAATGAATACCCCTCCAAAGGTTTCCATCGAACCTCCCACTACAAAGTGTATCTGCAGGCTGAATCTTCTTAATGGATCCAACGAGATCCTGCATTTTAGTCACCTGTACCGAGGGTGTACTTACCTTCATTGATTTAACAATTTTCAAATCCATGGAAACAGTTGCAGTCATGCTACTAATATGTGTGATATCCTGAGCAGATTTTGGGATAGACAATAGATTCCCAAAATCTATAGAATGGCTAGTTGAATCTATAGTTTTAGAGCAATTATCAGGTACATTTGTTTTACTGTTGGTCTGAATCTTTGTCCCTAATGAAATAGTGGCATTTAATAGGGAGGAGTCCTTGATTTTTCAAGTACTTAAAGATGAGGAGTGATCATCCACAGATTGAACGGGAAATGATCTAGTGCACACATAGTTATGAGGGGGTGTAGTGTATGCATTGCATTCATTGCACTTCAAGTTTTTACCTGGGCTATGTTCAGAATTTTGGTTAGATTCTGAAATTTGTTCGGCTGAGCATGTATTAGATTCGTCCTTATTGGATATCCTGAGAGTGTCTAACACCAAAATTTCAATTTCTTCTAAGAGGCCTTTATCTTTAATGGAGTTTTCTTCTTATTCAGCCATATTAGCCCAGTTAGTACTTGAGTTATCCCCCATGTGTATCACTTTGTTTGACTATTTCACCCAAGTTTTAGATTTCTTTGATGGGGGTACAGGTATATCTATCATAGGGGCTTTATCCTTTTTATTTCTCATAATTTCCTTCCAATCATTTTCAACTGGTTGTGTTACTTGTTTTCTAATTACTCTAATGTTGAAAATTGTATGACCAATGATCTTACAATGTTCGCAAAAGGGAGGTTTCCTCTCATATTCAATTCTAATTTCAGTTTTGTAGTCATTTGAATTGAAATTAATTGTGGTGGGCAACTTTGAATCATGTTTAATTTCCACCATAACTCTAGCAAAGAGACATAAGTCGGCATTTAATGTTCTATGATCAATTTCGAGGGGAGTTCCTGAGGAGGAGACAATATCATTCAGAATTTTTGGGTGCCAAAAGAACCAATTAAGACCATGTAGTTTGACCTAGACTTTGGCCAATGTATTCCTATGTGTGTGCGGATTGAAGTTAGAGTCCCAATTAGAAATTATGAGTAAATCGAGTTTAAGATTGAGGTTTCCAGTCCTCCAAAATCTCTATAGATGCTCTTGCGATTTCAACAAGATATGAAAATATCCATTGTCTATTGGAATTAATTTCTAGTTTGAAGAATTCCAGCAGAGAGAAATATGTGTATATAATTCAGATAAAGGCCAAGGGCGATCAACTTTGAGGTACGAGAGGTGAGATGTTACCATGAAGGAGATCGGGTTGCCTCGTTCGGTGATAGCAACGGGCAGCGTCGTGAGGGGGATGAGGATGGGGCAGCGTTGCGAAGGCCGTCCAGGAACTGTCAGGGGATGAGGATCGGGGAGAGGAGAGGTCGCCAAGGCCGTTGGGGAAGAACGGTCACCGTCGAGAGAGGAGAAGTTGCAAAGGCCGAGAAGAGAAGTCGCGAAGGTCGAGAGGAGAGGGCCGCGGCCACAGGTATAAGGTGGTTCGCGAGGGGTCGGGGGAGGAAGAGCCCGATAGAATGTCAAAAAAAACTTAGATACTAATTTTTTAAGCATGGATATAAACAATGATTTAGCCACAATTTTAATAAAAGTGTGGCTATAAACAAAGCTATAGCCACAGACTTATAAAACTGTGACTATAGGTCCGTGGCTATAGCCAAGATGGTTGGTATGTAAGGCTGAGGGGACTCGCAAGAGTAGGCATTTGATGGTTGGCACCTCTTCACCGACTAGTGTCAAAACTAGGTTAGTCAAACTTCTTATCATAAGTGATGAGTGCAATAAGCACTTTTCAGTAAGTGTTGTCAAATACACCCCAAGGAAAGGCAAAATTTGTGTTTCATGAATCATGCATATTCCTGATTCTTTATTTATCCATATTGGCTTTATTTACATGTAGATTCTAAGCAAATAGGAATAAAAGGATGAAGTAGAACCATAATTAACCAAGTTAATATGCAGTTATGCAACTTTTGGCCTTCATGGTTATCCTCATGAGTGACTGGCCTGCAATGTATGCACAGTCTGACAAGGAAAAATGGGATTTAGAGAAGAATACTCTAATGATTGTACTCTTCTTTGACTTTGAACTGGATCTCTTTCCTAGGAGCGTGCACATTGATAGGACCTATAAACTTCATCAAAAAGCAACCTACGGTTCAAATGAAGAAATGGAATTGATAACACATGAGCATCCCCATCCAACCACATTAGTATTCCAAAGAAGTGGGAAAAGGATAGAAATTAGCAAATGCAATGGTACTAGTAAGGGAAATTTGGAAAAAGAATGGACCCAAAATTAGTACCTTGAGAATTTACAGGGAGAAAGGAAGCTCCCACACCATCGACCATGATACATTTTGCTTTGTGCAGTTTTTCATCGAGCTACAATAAAGTAAAAGCATAATGTATTTAGAGATTAAAACACTGGAATGATATATCACTCCAGTAACATAAATTTGGGTGGAGACACCCCTTCTGTCAAATTGAGGCCTACAGCAGAACTAATCGATTATTAATTAGAAGAAAACGGACAAGATAAATCATAATAGAAGGTTTAAAGCATATTAGTTAAGGAATTCCAACCTTATCAGCTAAAGAAGAATCCAAGGCTTTATTATCAAGGAGACCATGTTAAAGAGCACAACCTTTTGATTGTAGGGTCAAGAGAAATAGTACACAAAATACTACTGCTACTTCCTCCCTGTGACCAAGTAAACATAACAAGTTCTAGTGAACTTAAGATGAGACTTGTGCTTGCACAAATATAAAGAAGTTAAAAGCTCATCTCTCGGTCACTCTGAAATTCTAGTGTTTCCATAGAACACATGAATTTATGATGCAATAGTTTTATACCCCCCACGGATGAAAATTTCATCAACCACCCCCCCTACCACACACACCCCCTGCACCAGCTCCCCCCCACCTCCCCCTGCACCACCTCCCACCCCCCACCCCCTTGCACCAGCTCCCCCCCACCCCCCCCCCCTACACCAGCACCCCCCCCCCCCCCCGCGCGCACCAGCCCCCCAACTTTAACTGCAGGAAAAATAAAAAAACATAAGCACATCCATGAACAACACTAAGAAAATAGAATTTTCCATTAATATACATATATACCTATAAGGTTAAGAGATGAATAGACATTACAAGTAGTTAAGAAGAAGAAAAAGGGGATGGTTATACAGAATATATTCTAAGAGATTATTTTATTTCTTACTTTGACCATAATTCCATATATTACAAGAAAGTAAAACTATTGTAAAAGAAGAAAATAAGTGTAAATGTGAAGTAGAATGATCTCATAGAAGAGATAAAAATGTCCATGATGAAATGTGTATAATAAGACAGGATACCAGAATCTCTTAATACAAAAATGGTTGCTAAATAAAAGGAACTTCATGAGGCACAATCTAGGTATCTTAAATCTAGAAACGCCTTAAAGAATATGATATAAGTCTATGAAAATGTGGTGGATATTCAAGCTGAACCATCCAAGGATGATGAGAAAACCAGCCCCATGAAAAAGGTACAACATTTTTCTAAATTCTCATGTGATACTAAATCTGTTTCCTTTCATTATAAAGATTATGAAACATAATTTGAATATTTTTAGGATGATGAATGGTGTAAAAAATTTCCTCCTATGGATGACCTAAGAATGGGAAAACCCCAAGGAAATGGGAAAATAAAGGCTAGAGGATGCCTGGAAAACAAGCAGAATTTTATAAACAAAATCATCAATATAAAGGAAGATCAAGTTTCAAGGGATATTAATATTGTTGTAGAAGTTTTCGGTATAAATCTTTTGAGTACAGTACAACATGTCATTTCACTGAAACTGGGATGAAAAAAGGGGAGCAGACCTGAGAAGAATAGAAGTAGTTGTAATAGAAGTAGGAATACTCTTAGTAAAAAAAATTCCCAGCCTGAAAAAACTACTGGAAAGGTATCACCTCTTTATTCCCATTCATTTTATGTATACTTTCCTATAGGGAATTAAAGAAAACAATTGGGGAGATGGATGACTGTTGTATTATTTGGGTATAACAAGAATGAAGTATCCTTCCTAGAATACCATTGAAGTTAGATTTTCCATGATGAAGAAAGTGAGACCATCCCTCAAGGGGTGAAAAGCATAAATTAACCTTTTCAATAATGACAAACTGTATGGAATCTCAAAATCTGGACAACCTAATTCTAATTAGTCATTGAGGTTATGTTGAACAACCCCAATATTAATTTTTATATTGACATCACATACTTATGTACTGCATTGATTACTTGTTTATAAACTCTTGTTTCTATAAAGGTTTTTGCCTCATAGACTTATAGTTGAATATCTCAAGTCAGTTTTCCAAGAATATCATGTGATCCTATCCTTCTATCACAAGTGGATAAGTTTGACACTTCAAATATATGGAGGAGAAGAATATTTCATGATGGGAGTGCTCGACATCCAGGACCACTATCAGTGAGTTCTAAAAATCCATTCCCACTAACCCTATAGCCATTTGTAACTCTAAACCAGGGGGTGCACTAATTCAGATCACCCGTTAGCTCCCTAGGACCTGTCTAACACAACCAGCAGGCCAATAAAAGAAAACATCATATCAATCTCAGGGTTAAATCCATATCCAGTAATATCCCAAAGTTATCATCCTATTTCTAGTACCTGAGCAAGGAACTACCTCAACCATATTTGGTATAAGGTATAAAACACTATTCAATCAAATTCATGAACAAAACATTACAAAAATATCCACAATAGGCTCACTTTTCCAAACTCTAGGTTCTAAGGTAACACCCAAAGACACCAATGATTAAATCAGAAAAATCCCTAACAAGAAACACTTAATTACCAGGAAATTCCAATCAATTTAACTGAAAATTCAAAACAAATCCATTAGGCCTCATACCATCTCCAAAATGATGAGTGACGGCATACGTTCTGCATCACGAGACATCTAATCTCTAAGCCACAGTAAAGAACCAAGATTCCTGGTCAATTCCATCATGTTATGGTGGAATCGGCACTAAAAACCTTAATGAGAACCATTAAAATTAGAGAGGATAAAATAAAAATAATAAGGAAGGTAATAGATGAAGACTCCTACCTCAAATCCCCGTGTAGGAGGTGCGTCGGAGGAGAAGGTGGGGAGGAAGCCTCGGAGCAGTGTCGGCAAGGAGGTGAGGTGACCCAAAGGGAGGTGGGTAGGTCGTGTCGGCGGGGAGGAGGGCTGGCAGTGCCGGAGTCGCGTCAGCAGGGAGGCGTCGGAGCCACGTCGGAGCCGGTGGGGAGGTTTTTTGGCTGCGTCGGAGCTGAAGGGGGAGGAGGAATCGCGAGGGGAGGAGGAATAACGAGGGGAGGAGGAATCCCGATAGGAGGAGGGTAGGAGGAACGGCGAGGACGGCGAGGGAGAGGGCTTCGGGTGGGGGAGGAAAGTCCGATCGCAAAAAAAAATGAGACGATGTATTGTCATGCCCAGCTATTTGGGTGTGGCTATATCTTACCTATAGCCATGGATCATTTAAACCGTGGCTATAGATCTGTGGCTATAGATCATTTTTCTAGTAATGGCAGGAGACCCAGATGTGGGATCAGTACCCACATTTTTCGAGTGGTCCTTTTTTTCTTTTCGGGATGAAAAGATCTAAGATGAGGAGAATGTAATGTCTCATTTTTTCATGTAAAGCTTTGAAATATGTCTAGTAATATTTTTGAAACCATGTGCTGAGACAGCGTGAGATTTTGAGGCCCAGTGAGCCCAGAATTGATATTTGAGAAATATTAAATATATTAATATCACACTCGAATAGTTTTCTTGAAAAAGTAAAATAACGCCTAAACATAGTCTTGAATAAGAAATTTGAGATCGTCATTGAGTTCAGAATATAGTTTATACCCTTAATGAGACATAATCTTTGTCGGCGTCGGGTGTTTGTGAAAAAGTTACCCCGAGCGCAAATAATAAATTAATTGATTTTATTTAAAATTACGAGGCAACCTAATCTTACTCTATTTAAGCATGCTTATGACTAATTATTAGGGTTAGTCACATAACCCTGAGAATTGAGAGACAACATTGGAGGAAGGCTTGGCGAACGATGAAAACGGATCGAGGATCATTCAGGCCAACGAAAATCGAGGATCTCATCAATGATAATGATGTGGATTCGTTCTTTGTCAGTGATCAATCAATTATGTGGATTTATCCCCGTTTTTCTTATCGTACAATGAACACGAATCAATTGACTAGTGGTTGAGGTCCAACACAAACATTGGTCGAGGTCCATTCCTTATATTTGTGTTTTGTGTGTTTCTTCCCCCATTATTCATTCGTTCATCTCCAACGTTTGTTTTGGCCAGTGGTTCGACAAATACCCAGTAATTAATCATTGTGTACCTGTTTCATGGCACAAAAGATAGATACTGCAAATTTGGGTTCAATTTGGAAATGATATCGAGCTACGACAGTGGTGACGACAAATCTGGATAGGATTAGAGACATTTATGTGCGATTTTTTGGCGTAGGATGAAGGCGTGGATTCAGGTAGCGATTTTCAGTGAATCGGAAGCTGAAATCCGGCACCAGCAACGGAAAGTTTGGTCAACCTCTAGATCCATGCTTCCTGGGCATGTTTGGCGGCAACGGTAAAAGAATCAGAAGACCGCGTGAAGAATAATGGGATTCTGAAAATTTCTGATATACATGGATTGTAATCCGAAGATACACACCATGTGGAGCCCTAGATGTAGCGTTAAGGTTTACGTGAAGAAGAAAAGTATCACACATCATGTGACACGTGTCACACACCGTGTGACCCTTACCTGGTGGCTCAGCGGGTATCTCAAGGAATACATGGGCACAGACACGGCCACGTACACAACACAGCCAGAGTACATGGGTTGAGCCGTATACTCGGACATGGCCTAGTACACAGGCACGACTAGGTACATGGCCACGTGTACATGGGCATGGGTCGTGATACACGGGTAGACCTAGTGTCGAAGGGACACATCGTGTACTGATAGTACTCACCCAGTACTTCATCGATGATGACTTGGAGACTCTATTCCCTTCAATATGTACTAGTTTCCTTAAGAGTGTGTTCCCTTAATCCATCCATGTGAGGGTATAGTATAACATTACGTCCTGAATAAAGAATTGTGATCCTCTCTAAAGGATTAATTTCATATGGAGTTGTAGGAATCTCTCTCAGAGGCAGAGATGAGATCATCTATCATCTTTTTCCCTATGTGAGGTTCTCAAAATTGGCATGACCAACTCTACACGGGAGGAGATCTCCTACTTAGCGGATTAATCCAAATTGGGTTAGTCATTATTACCCCATGGCCCTAGGTGTGATACTCATCTGTGTATTGATCTCTTCAGACTTCTAGCGTGTACTTCCTTATGGAGAGACCCGACGAGCACGACATCTTGGATGGACGCAATCAATAATACCAGGCTCACGGAGTGAGTTCTCTCGAGTGAGTGTGGTTACGGGCTCTCAAGCAGAATCTTAGGCTGACAATGCGATTGTGACCATACCTTGAGACTTAGTGTCAACTATGAGTATATCAAGATGTTTTATTATATGTATCATATTATGATCGACAAATCCTATGGTTAGCTGACTACTCTTGATGTTTTATGCTTAGTGATTTTGAGGTGTCCTACTGGGTATTGTTATACTCACCCTACTCACCCTTGCATGGGCTCTGTTTGCACATGTTGTGTCTTGTGCAAATGATCGGATATTCGATGGGGTTCCTAATGGACCACCAGTTGACGAAACTTATATTGGGCTAAAAAGATCGAGGTTTGTTCCAGGAGTCGCATTTGATTGTAGTCCCCTCTACTATCTGGTTAAACATATTTACAATTTTTGATGGGCTTGTATTTAGTCATGTTTGCTTTCCAATATTACTAACGTACATTGATTGTGGGGTTTAGATGTATACATGCATTTGGTATCAATTGTATTTTACATTTCAGCATTTTATGGGCTTGGAGATGTGTGTGTGTACATGTTTCATAGGCTAAGGTTTCTCATGTGAGTGTTATGCCTACTCGGTGCTAGTCACCAGCCCCTGGCCTATTGGAGGCAGGCTTGAGATAGTCACACTCATCTTATCGTCGGTCAGGTGAGCCCCAGTGGGTCGGGTCGTGACAAGATCAACTTAGATATATTCAATTGATTCTTTGCTCTCAATGCCATCTTCCACTAAGCCATTATCTTTCCACAAGACTTTCTCATTAAAGAGAACATTTCATCTTCTAATGATCTTCTGATTGTCATTATCCCACGTCAGAAATCCAATGTTTATGTCCCCATACCCAAAAAAGAAACATACTTAGGAGTTTGCTTTGATTTTTTCCTAATCCTTTTCATTAATATGGATGTATACAAGACTCCCAAAAACTTTCGGGTGGGAAATTTCCACTAGTTTTCTAAACCAAAACTGTTCTGAAATATCCTACACCAATAATGTGAAAGGACTTACATACACAAGATAATATACAGAATCAACAACTCTTGTACAAAACTCTTTGGGCATTCCAAAAGGCAGTCTCATGCTTCCAGCCTTGTCTGTTAGTGCCCGGTTAATCCATTCCGCTACACCATTTTGTTCTGTATTATGGGAACAGTCGTCTCAAACCTAATTCCTTTTCTCTGGGAAAAAACATTGGAATTCCCTACTACTATATTCTCCACCATCATCAGACTATAAGAATTTACGCTTATTTCCATCCTCTTTCTCCATCATGAACCTCCATCAAACAAACAAATTGAACACCTTTGATTTGTTCTTAAGGAAGTAAACTCATACTTTCCTTATTGAATCATCGATAATAAAGAACAACCCACCATGAGAATGGGCTGGTGCAGAACATCTGTATGCACAAGGTTTAACTTCTTAGACTTAGGTGTCCTGTTTGTGATAAATGAAACTTTTCTCTGCTTTCCAAGTATAAAAATCTCACAAATTTTGATATCCATGTGACCAATCTTTAATATACTCTTACCCTCTAAGACTTGCATGTTCTTCTCATGTAGTTACCCAAGACGGAAATGCCATAATTCTAAAATTTTTGAGTAATCATTGATACTCCATCTGTGAAGCTTATTTAGAATCCTTCTTTATCAAGTTGACCAATGGAAATTGGATTCTTTCATAAACTTGATATGTGAAAAACTCCTTGTAACTCTAAGGAGATTTTGTTTGGCATTCAAGCTTTCACTTTTCCCTTCCCTATAATCTCAAGAGATCAGTGTTGACTAGATGAACCCTATTGAACCTTTTGAACACACAATTCACCATTCATCCCCTCATCCATAGAATAAAATTGGTGGTGTGGTCTTTGACGCACTCAAATTTATTTATTTATTATACCTACTAATAACTAGCACTACTGTAAGTATGGTTGAACCATAGAGAAGACAAATTGGGTGAAAACCAAACAAAAAAACATACAAAAAACTGAAAAGGTGAGAAATGGATGATGGTGAGAAGTGAATGGTGATGTGATAGTGAGAGTGAAGTGCAAGAAAAAAGTGTCGGAAACAAAAAAAAAAGGTCAGGAGATGAATAGGGAATTAGTTTAAGGAAAACTGGTTGAACTGAATTGGAAATGAACTCTACTTTTGTAACAAGATTAACATAGCAGTGAAAGAAACTGTGAAATAAGAGAATTAAGACACCAAACTATCACTGGTGATCTACCCAGCCCAAGTGAACACTCTTGAGAATGATATGTCTATCAAGACTCAAGATATGGATTATTCTTCATAGAAAAGGTATGGCCTCTACATTTTCCAATAAGTACTTTGATAGAGACTCCAAGGTCCAAAGATTCACTGCCCTTCTCATGTCATTTCATGAGGTAATATAGAAAAAATGCTTATGAAGAAGAGAAAATGAGAGCATTGGTGAAACAATCACTATAAAATCTAAACTAAGCAGGAAAAAGAATTCAATTCATTTCAACTAGTTCCCCTAAAGAATTTAGTTATACATGTTCATAACAGTAAAAATATTCAAGAAAGACAGATCTTTATTCTCTCTCTCCAACTCTAGTTGTCTCTGAACCACAATCTCAAGCGCTGCCCCCTTCCACTATTGTCTCCTCACTCTCATCCCTCTCCATCTCATAATGAATGTCCGCCGATGAATGTTTGAATCCTCCCCAATTTTTTTTCTCTCAAAAAAAAATTACTTATTAAATAAGCTTTCAATTCCCTGATCTAAGTTTACCAACACCATTTTTCTGCACATTACTGGGAGAATGTTTTTTAGTCACTTTGTCACTACCCAACTATAGAAAAATTCTTCAACAACTTACTACCACTTGCACAGTCTCTTAAATATTCCAGCTGTCACACATTAAGTTTTCCAGCAACTTATTTTTTATTCAATCTAGTTGGTACTTTTCATGCACACCTTCATCAAGTTCAGATGACCTCAAACTTCCCATCCCAGGCACAACTAGATCTTCCTTAACTCAGATGAACCTTCATCATCTAGATCTTCCTCAATGATCGGGTCCAAGCTCCCTGGTTTGAGGACTTCACCAGCTTTGAATCATTTTGATCACTCGATTAAGCTTTCCCCATCCTCCAAGATCAATGCTACCCATAGCTCGACCAAGATTCTTATGCTTAGATACACTCTCCTCGACCCCATTTTCATCTGCGTTGCTTTATTTATTGTACTCGAACATCCTAGCTAATAGCTTCTTCAATCTGGCATGAAACCAAATTTATTCAAAGCTCCTTCGGTAATCGGTCATCCGTCGAATAATTTGTTGGGGGAGAATCCCGATTTCGGGTAGAAAATTGTTTATAAAAATAATCGTGAGAAACCCAACAAAATATGAAAGCGATATAAAGCAGAATAAATAAATCAGCACGCATGATTTTTAACATAGAAAAACCCTCCAATGCGGAGGATTAAAAAACCACGGGACAATTCTGAAATATCCACTATGAATCAAAGAATACAAACAATCCAAGCAATGCCCAAATTTGAATGTCAATGATGGCATAGAAAAAACCTATGTGAAAACCAAACCCCGATACGCCTCCATCTTCTCTCTGAAAAACATCATGTCAATGCCATGCTCGAAAGATCCATCTGTGACAAAACATCACTCTTCTGTTGACGAAACGTCACTGCCTCAGAGATCTTCATCCGAACATGCGTCAACCTCACAACACCTTGCGACACCTGAAGGATTTTTCTCTCCCTCATGATTCACCATCATGATGTACAGTTGATCATCAACTGAAACATGTCACCTGATCATCGCTATCAGGAAGACTTTCGATACATGACCCCGATCATCGATTGCATCGCTGCTACTCTGCACCTATTAAATGTCAACGCGTCACACACGCCACCACCAACATGGTAGCCCCCTTCCTGCTCTTGGTGGACTACATCTTGAACATCTTGCCAAGAACCTCTCCACAAGTACAAGTAAATGGCGTCGTCGTCACCTAGTCACACGAGCTACCACAAACGCGACAACCCCTTCCCAGTTCTCTCTTGTCGACAACATTGAGCTGGCACGCCTTCTAAAATATGTTACCAATTAATGCAGTCAACATTAAACTGTTTATCCATTAATATTGAAAATTAACTCTCCATTAATGTTGAGAGAAACACCCCTATTAATGTTGAGAAAAATCTATCCATTAATTAATTTCTCTCTCCACAATAAATGTGTTGAATCCCAACAATCTCCCCCTTCACCACGTCAAAAAAGGGAAAACGTCCAACAATCTCAGTTGGAAAGAAAATAGGTTGTTATTGCACCAATCATCATCATCTGCAGAAAATATGATGATACACTTTTGCACTTCAAACAAAAAACTATCAACTCCCCTTGCAAAAAGAAATCCAAACACCGAAAGACTGTCACATCTGCATCTGCAACATCTTGCTGAACAAAACTAGAACCATAAACATCTGGCTCCCCCATAATCGTGATCGTCACCCAATCTGAAGCACCCACAGAAACAAATTGTTCCCCCTGCTCAAAATCCCTCGAGCAGCTAGTGTGTCACATTTCTCAACCTGCTTTGATTTACAAACCTTATTTTGTTTCGCGCATGCATCAGCGATCCCCTCAGAAACTTCCATAATTCTCACGTAAAATTGCAAGCATGAACCTTCCCTATGATACCACTGTTGGGGGAGAATCCCGATTTCGAGCAAAAAATTGTTTGCCAAAATAATTGTGAGAAACCCGACGAAATATGAAAGCGATATAAAGCAGAATAAATAAATCAGCACGCATGATTTTTAACATGGAAAAACCCTCCAATTCGAAGGATTAAAAATCACGAGACAATTCTAAAATATACACTGTGAATCAGAGAATACAAAGAATTCAAGTAATGCCCAAATTTGAATATCAATGATGAAGTAGAAAAAACCTGTGTGAAAACTACACCCCATATACGCCTTTGTCTTCTCTCTGGAAAACATCTTGCCAACGCCATGCTCAAAAAATCCATCTGTGACAAAACGTCACTCTTCTGTTGATGAAACATCACTACCTCGAAGAGCTTCATCCGAACATACGTCAGTCTCGCACCATCTTGCGAGACCCGAAGGATTTTTCTCTCTCATGATCTCGCTATTATGATGCATCGCCGATCATCAACCGGGACACGCCACTTGATCATCGCTATCAGGAAGACTTTCGATACATGACCCTGATCATCGATTGTGTCGTTACTGCTTCGCACCTATTAAATGTCGATGCGTCGCACAAGTTACCACCGACACGGTAGCTCCCTTCCTGCTCTTAGTGAACTACATCTTGAACATCTTGCTAAGAACCTCTCCACGAGTACAAGTCAATGGTGTCGTCATCGTCTAGTCACACGGGTCAAACGCGACAACTTCTTCCCGATTCTCTCTTGCCGGCTACATCATGTTGGCGCACCTTTCAAAATATGTTATCACATCCTTTTATATAGACATCAAGTCCATATATTCAATTAATGCAGTCAACATTAAATTGTTGGTCCATTAATATTGATAATTAACTCTCTATTAATGTTGAGAGAAAGACCCCTATTAATGTTTAGAAAAATCCATCCATTAATTAATTTCTCTCTTCTCAATAAATGTGTTGAATCTCAACATAACTTGCATGCATTCTTCTTCTACTTGGCAATTGTAGCACTGGAGAGCAACAAGGCCCCCCTTCGTTTTCAACATTCGGACCTGTACATGGAACAAACCAGCCACCTAAATCTTCACCGCTACACTCAGATTTCAACATTTCAATCAACTTCAAATCATCAATCTTGGGCGAGCTTCCAGCCTTGCGCACCTTCTTCCTTCAACAAAGCTCAGTTTCGATTTGATCTTTAACTTCACAAACTTAGGTTGTCAGAAGAACTTCAAATCTCATGTGAATCTCTAATTTAGGGTTCATTTGGCAGCAATCGAAAGGAAAAGAAATGATTCGGAGCGATGGAAATGCATTTCGCTCTGAGACAAAGGCGACGGAAGGAAATATGAGAGAGAAATGGGGAGAAACATTTATCTCCAAACCCTCTGTTTCGAATCATCCCAAAATTGGGATGATTCGGACGGAAACGGTGTGTGGGCTTCAAGTAATTTTGAAATTTCCAATATTATCCTTATATATCTATATAAACAATCGGTTCACGCTTTTTATTCCTTCAAATTGTCGCACCCTCCCCATTAATATTTATCTAAATAAAAATAATTTTAATTATTAATAATAACAAACAATATTTTTATGGGGCAAACAAAATATTCTCATGGGGCGAACAAAATTATTAATTATCGTGCGGGGGAAAACAAAATATTTAGATACCTATGAAAATATTGTTTGGGGGCGTTGGTCCTAAGGTCGAGTCCCCGAACCGTTTGTTTGTGGATTTTCCTTGTAGCGTGTGTGAACCGTCATTTGACGGTTGTACCCAACCTTTTTTAATAATAACAATCAAATATAAATAATTTTGATAGTGTATATAAATAATTTTTATTATAACTAATTATGTGTATATAAATAATCATAAGTAATTTATAAATAATTTTGATTATAGATAATTTTGATTATAAATAATTATGATTATCTTGAATTAATTGTTTATATAAATAATTTATAAATAATTTTGAATTAATAAATATTTTGAATTAATAATTTGGAATTAATAAATGTATTGAATTAGTAATTATTTTGAATTTATAATTTTGATTACCTTAAATTAATCATTTTTAATTAATAAATTATATAAATAATTTTGATTATCTTTAATTATTTTTTAAAAATTTTAAAATTTGTGTTAATATATGTTCGTAGTTTAATGTTTACCTAATTTTGGTGATATGAAATATAATGATTGATTAAAATCAAAATTAATGTGTTTTGAATTGTTATAAAAAAGGTAATAAAAATACATTTTTTTTAAAAGTTATATGTGTCATTTAACATAAATTGTTGATATTGGACAGTGTCAGATGTGATGTCCATGAAGATCTAATCTATGATTGTTTTTTTATTTTGGACAAGTGTGTCATTCAATCATGTGTTATTTTTTAACAAAGGTTATTTGTATCATTTGCACCAAAACAATTTCTTTTCTTTTACTAAGTTATTGATTCAAACAGGACATAAATCACAATCATTTCATTTCATTTCTTTTCTTTTATAAATTATCAAATCATTTCTTTTCTTTTACTAAAATCTCACCAAACACAGCATTAATCGGACAGTTGTTCCACTTCCTCGTTCTCATTCAACAACATGGATTATGTGATCAACTACAGGCTTGACATCATCTTGGTTTTCAACCTGCAACGTCGAGATCTTCATATGGTGGCTTGGATTCTTTAGAGACATTTGCTTCGGCCTCTATATGCTTCGACCTCTCTTGTATGGGGAAGGGGCTACATTATCACACAAAGGAAAGTACTCAGGCTCCAACTCGAGACCTCGTCGGGCAGGTACCACATGCACCGGAGGGCTTCGCTCTCATAGGCTTTATCTCAAACCAATGCTTCGTGAAAGGCTTACGATGAGGCTGAAAGTCTTATGTTGCTTCGTGAAAGGCTTATGATGATAAGTCCTAGGATTATTGCTTGCCCATCAGAAAATTGGCGAAGTAAAAAAGAAATCATACTAAAGTCATGAAAAAATTGAAAGACTTATCGGAAAGTCTTATAAAAATAACACTTATAAAGATTTGCTAAATACTTACGTAAATTGCAAAAGACTGGTAGAAATTACGCTATCATTTTTTTCAAGAAATTACTAAACTACAAACTTCACAGAATTAAACAAAAAAAAATTCCACAAAATATATTTAAAAATAAAACATGGAAGTTGAAAAAAATTAAAATTCAACATCTGAAACACTCCAAAAACGCTTAGAAATTATATTTAAAAGATTATTCTATTAAAAACAACCAAAATGGTTGTTCAAAAGTGTATGGAAAATAAAGAACTTGTCGGCAGAAACTTTTCCATAAGACGGTGGCCGCCCCCCATTTGTCAAATGGGGTGGGCGAGGCTGATGAGGTGGGTGGCCAAACCCCACCAAACCTCTAGCGGGAGGAGGAGAAGGCAGGGGAGAGGCAGCCTATATAAAGGGCTCTCTCCCCTCAGCAAATCATCCCAAATCATATTACCATTTATCATCCTTTTGTATGTGGTATTTCGTGAGGTAGTTTTCCCCATTATTCAAGAGAGATATTACGAGGGTTCTCTCCTTTTAATAGTGAGGGAGTGTGTACCCACTTTTACCCCATAGTGATCCTTCTATCTTCCCGTGGTTTTTTACCCCTTTCATTTTAGAGGTTTTTCCACGTTACATCTGGTGTCCCATTTATTTCCGCATTTGCACTTTATTTTTATCTCGGAATTATCGCTGCACAGGTGGGTCAATCATTTACGGTCCTAACAAGTGGTATCAGAGGGAGGTTCTGGCCCGGTGTTGTTCACGTTTTCGGGTATTAATAATTCTCGTAAAATTTTAATATGCTCTGTAATTGCGACTCCGGTTGATCTTTCACATCAGAAAAAAATTATTGAGATTATTAAATACACCGTTGTGAAACAGAGGAGGTTCTGGACTGACAGCGTGTCCAGATGGCGGCAAAATTCGAGATCGAAAAATTCAACGGGAATAATTTTTCGTTGTGGAAAATGAAGATGCAGGCAGTGCTGCGGAAGGATAATTGCCTACTGGCAATTGGCGAAAAGTCGGCGGGTGTGACAGAGGAGAAATGGAACGATATGGACGGAAATGTTATTGCCAACATCCATTTGGCTTCGGCAGACGGGGTCCTATCGAACATTGCGGAGAAAAAGACGACGAAGAAAATATGGGATACTCTGACGAAGCTATACGAGGCCAAGTCACTGCACAACAAAATTTTCCTGAAGAGAAAATTGTACACTCTTCGGATGGCGGAGTCATCTTCGGTGACCGACCACATCAACAACCTCAATACCCTGTTCACTCAACTCACGGCGTTGGGCTATAAAATTGTGGATACTGAACGTGCGGAGATTCTACTCCAGAGTTTGCCAGATTCGTATGACCAACTCATCATCAACCTCACCAATAATATCCTGACAGATATGTTGCTCTTTAATGATGTTGCAGCCGCAGTTCTAGAAGAAGAAAGTCGGAGCAAGAACAAAGAGGACAGACAGACAGACAACTTCGCACCAAGCAGAAGCTCTGTCAATGGAGAGAGGAATGATGATGGAGCGTGGTTCCAGTGGAAGCCAAAATCATAGCAGGTCCACATCAAGGAGTAATAAGAAGAATGCCACATGTTTCAATTGTGGCAAGAAGTGACACATCAAGAAAGATTGTTGGAATAAGAAGAGTGGTGACAAGAGCTCTCAAGGGAATGTGGTGAGTACTTATGGAAGTGGAGATATACTAGTCAGTGAAGCGACGACGACTACTGGAAGCAGGCAGCATCTCAACGATGCATGGATTATCGACTCAGGAGCAACATGGCACATGACGTCTCGACGGGAATGGTTTGACCAATATGAAACCATCCCGGAAGGACTTGTGTACATGGGGAACGATCACACTCTGAAGATCGTTGGAGTCGGTACCATCAAACTGAAGATGCATGATGACATAGTACGGACCGTCCAAGGAGTATGTCATGTGAAGGGCCTGAAGAAGAACATATTGTCTTTGGGACAATTCGATGATATCGGATGCAAGACTCGCACAGAGAAGGGAGTGATGAGAATTGTCAAGGGCGCGCTTGTGGTAATGAAGGCGGAGAAGATCTCAAAGAACTTGTACGTGCTTATGGGTGAAACGTACAAGGAGGCGGAGATAGTTGTTGCATCAACTACCTCGACAGAAGCGTTGATGACGTTATGGCATCAGAAGCTTGGTCATATGTCAGAACGAGGCCTAAAGACTCTTGCGGATCAGAAGTTGCTGCCTGGGCTGACAAAGGTATCCTTACCATTTTGTGAGCATTGTGTTTTGAGCAAGCAACACAGGTTAAAGTTCGGGACGTCAACAGCGAGAAGTCAGGAGATCTTAGAGTTGATCCATTCCGATGTTTGGCAAGCACCGGTTATATCCCTTGGAGGAGCAAGGTACTTCGTATCATTCATTGATGATTATTCCAGGAGATGTTGGGTGTACCCAATCAAGAGGAAGGCAGATGTTTTTGAAGTCTTCAAAACATTCAAAGCGCAGAAAGAGCTTGACTCCGGAAAGAAGATCAAGTGTCTGAGGACAGACAATGGTAGAGAATATACAAGCGAGGAGTTTGATACTTTTTGTCAACAAGAATGGATCAAGAGGCAGTTCACGGTGGCGTACACTCCTTAGCAGAATGGAATGGCAGAGCGGATGAACAGAACCCTGTTGGATAGAACAAGGGCGATGCTGAAGACTGCAGGTATTGCCAAAACTTTTTGGGCAGAAGCAGTGAATACCGCCTGTTATGTGATCAACTGATCTCCTTTAATGGCGATTGAGCTGAAGACACCGATGGAGATGTGGACTGGTAAACCCGCTGACTATTCTCGGTTACATACTTTTGGAAGTCCGGTACATGCAATGTTTAATGACCAGGAAAGATCGAAGTTGGATTCGAGATCCAGGAAATGTATCTTCTTGGGGTACGCTGATGGTGTGAAGGGGTATCGTTTGTGGGATCCCACTACCCACAAATTTATCATCAACAGAGATATCATTTTTGCAGAAGACAAGGTGCAAATGACAACCGATCAAGACACAGAGAAGGAGACTACAAAAACTACAACAGTCGAAATAGAGGACAAGTCCAAGGAAGAATCAGTTTCCTCTGAAGCATCACCAGAGCACGATGATCAAGTACCTGTTGAGTCTGGACCACGACGGTCAACTCGGGAGAAAAGAGCACCAGTATGGCACTCAGACTATGTCATTGAGAGCAATATTGCATATTGCTTATTGACAGAGGATGGAGAGCCATCTTCTTTTGTGGAGGCGACCCAGAGTCCAAATGTATCCTCATGGATGGCGGCGATGCAGGAGGAACTTGAAGCCCTGCACCGGAACAAGACTTGGGATCTTGTTCCATTACCTTGTGGAAGGAAGGCTATCGAAAACAAATGGGTCTTTAAGATCAAGCGGGATGGAAAAGACCAGGTGGAAAGATATCGTGCAAAATTGGTGGTCAAAGGATTTGCTCAGAAGGAAGGTATTAATTTCAATGAAATATTTTCTCCTATTGTTAGACTGACGACTGTTCGGATAGTTCTGGCAATGTGTGCTACATACAGCTTACATCTAGAACAGTTAGATGTGAAAACTGTTTTTCTTCATGGTGATCTTGATGAAGAGATCTATATGCTCCAACCGGAAGGGTTTTCAGAAGAAGGCAAAGAGAACTTGGTTTGCAGGTTGAAAAAATCTCTGTACGGTCTCAAACAGGCGCCAAGGTGTTGGTACAAGAGATTTGATTCCTATATCATGAGCCTTGGATACAACAGACTTCATTCAGATCCTTGTGCATATTTCAAGGGTTCGGATGGTAATGATTTCATCATTCTTCTGTTGTGTGTGGATGACATGTTGGTTGCAGGCCCCAACAATGATCAGATCCAGGAGACGAAGGCACAGTTGGCTAGGGAGTTTGATATGAAGGACTTAGGATCAGCAAACAAGATTCTTGGGATACAGATTTACCGAGACATAAATAATGGGAAGATTTAGCTATCACAGAAGAGTTACTTACAGAGAGTCTTGAAACGCTTCAACATGCAAGACTGAAAGCCAATCTCTATCCCTCTTCCCGTTAATTTCAAGTTATCCTCCACGATGAGTCCTAGCGGTGAAGCAGAGAGGATAGAAATGTCTCGAGTACCGTATGCATCAGCAGTGGGTAGTCTAATGTTCGCTATGGTTTGTACTAGACCAGACATTGCACATGCAGTGGGAGCAGTTAGTCGGTACATAGCGAATCCAAAACGGGAGCATTAGAGCACAGTGAAGAGGATCCTGAGATACATCAAGGAGACCTCAGATGCTGAATTATGTTATGGAGGATCTGATTTTACTATCAGAGGATATGTTGATTCAGATTTTGCAGGTGATTCTGACCGGAGGAAATCCACTACTGGTTATGTGTTTACTCTTGCAGGAGGAGTTGTGAGCTGGATTTCGAAGTTAC
Organism: Viscum album; assembly: GCA_963277665.1. NCBI lineage: Eukaryota > Viridiplantae > Streptophyta > Magnoliopsida > Santalales > Viscaceae > Viscum > Viscum album. The sequence continues at coordinate 1,964,034,808 of OY728152.1, forward strand.
AGTCAGTTGTGGCTTTATCCACGACAGAGGCGGAGTATATGGCAGCTACACAGGCTTGTAAAGAGGCGATTTGGATGAGAAGGTTGTTGGAGGAGCTTGGGCACAGACAGAAGCAGATTCCATTGTTTTGTGACAGTCAGAGCGCCTTGCACATTGCAAGGAATCCATCTTTTCATTCCAGGACGAAGCACATTGGGGTACAGTATCACTTTGTCCGAGATGTGGTGAAGGAAGTGTGGATATGCAGAAGATTCATACTTAAGAAAATCTGGCAGATTTCCAGACGAAGGCGATTAACTCTGATAAGTTCAGATGGTGCAGATCTTCGAGTGGCCTTCCAAATATTTGAGCAGCATGGTTTGGTAGATAGAAAGGATGTGTGGAGATGTGATTGGTTCTCAATCAAATCTCCAAGTGGGAGATGTGTCGGCTGAAACTTTTCCACAAGACGGTGGCCGCCCCCCATTTGTCAAATGGGGTGGGTGAGGCTGATGAGGTGGGTGGCCAAACCCCACCAAACCTCCAGCGGGAGGAGGAGAAGGCAGGGGAGAGGCAGCCTATATAAAGGGCTCTCTCCCCTCAGCAAATCATCCCAAATCAGATTACCATCTATCATCCTTTTGTATGTGGTATTTCGTGAGGTAGTTTTCCTCATTATTCAAGAGAGATATTACGAGGGTTTTCTCCTTGTAATAGTGAGAGAGTGTGTACCCACTTTTACCCCATAGTGATCCTTCTATCTTCCCGTGGTTTTTTACCCCTTTCATTTTGGGGGGTTTTCCACGTTACATCTGGTGTCCCATTTATTTCCGCATTTGCACTTTATTTTTATCTCGGAATTATCGCTGCATAGGTGGGCCAATCATTTACGGTCCTAACAGAACTGAATATTAATCAACTAAGCACCGAAAATACACATGTTTATCAAGATATTCAACGAATAACAGTTTCAACTACAAAGAGACAAAAATCAAATAATTCTCCACACATTTTCACATCAAAAACACAATTAATTCATAAAAAAGACATGGAAAAAAATGTATCAAATAAAAATCGCATCAAAATCACTCACACTTCGCATATTGTTTTTTCTTCAACAATCCATTATACAAATTCAGTGTAAAAAAATAAATCTCAAGAATGAGATATTGAAGTGTCAACAATGAGTTGATTTTTAAAAGTGTTTTCCCTCATGGACTCTCTCAGGTAAATGTATGATTGTACTTCTCAAAACAAGTGTTTAACCAGAAGTTGGTTTTAGCTTTATAAAAATGATTGAGATTTAATATTTTGAAAAGATTTAAACATACTTCACTTTGCATTTAATTAAACTTCTAAACTTCTCTTTTTCTCTAAGTGAACAAATTCACATAATTAGCACAAAATAATTAGAAACAATCGGTGGTAGAGTGGGTTTAATAATTAAAATGAAAAATAATTAACTCAAACTTTGGGAGTAAGATTTATAATCTTAATTGATTTTGAACTCTTGATTAGATTTTAAATCCATAGAAAAATAGAAAAGATAACTCCATCAACGTGGCAAATCAACCTTTAAACTTCAAAAAAAATCAACACCTGAATAAGAAAATTGAGGCTTGAAACAATCAATTTTGAAAAAAAATTATGGCATTTTGATGTGTACAACATTGAAGTATAGTTTAGCACATTTTAAGATCCCTCCTCCATACATAAAACCCAAAATTGTCCTCAATATTGAATCCTAAGATGAGAGAAACATTTAAAACAGTTGAGCTTCAAAGTTCATTTCAAAGTTCATTTACAATTCAGCAGTGATAAATCATGTTCAAGGGCTACAAGAAAAACTCAAAAAAAAAAACATGTTGCTACAAGTTCCAGTACTTTTCCAAAATAACTTTTAACAAGCACACGCTTTAAGTTTAAGGGTGTTAAGATACAAGTTAAAAAAATGGATTCACAAAGATATGCAATAACATAGATTTAAACAAGCTTGACACCCCTTCGGTTTCAGCTTAAATAAAAAAAAAATGTTCAAATAAAAAAGATAAGACCCCTATGCTGTTAGATTGGTGTAGTCCAATTCAGTTGAGCCGAATACTTGTGGTCCGTACTGCGCACCAGCCTGCAACTTTCGCCAGTTGAGCTCTACGGTGAGCTCATTGGGGAATGCAGGGGACAACGCGCCCCGAGTTCGGGGATCCGGGGCTGAAGGCCTGGCTGAATTTCTTTGGGCACTGTAGCATCTATGACACTGTAGCAGAGTTGGCCGACCGACACCAACAGAGCACTGCGGACTTTGGAGTCAACTTTACTATAGCCTTTTGGACTTCCGGCCGGCAGCCACTGTAGCACTTTTGACTTGGGTGGCCGCCTTTTACTATAGTGATGTGGACTTCCTGTGCAGATGGTGGAAAAGTGGATCGTCTTCTCCATTTGTAACCCATTTTGGGCAAGGGTTACTTACTGAAAAACTCTGTATTTGTGCTCCCAATTATAGTAATATTCACTCTCTCCGTGGACATAGGGATTATTCCCGAACCACGTAAATCTTCGTGTTCTTGTTCTTCCTTTTTTTTCCCTTTTACTCTTCTGTGTTTCGCTGTTTTTGTCACTGCAACTCCCGACGTTTCCACACCATACCCCACACTTAATTTTTAGTAGTGAACAGATTTAAAAAAAACACACACATATTTTTAGATATAAGAACAACTTCAGGGAAGTATGCAGCAGTGAAAAAAGCTTTTAAGATTCAAAAGAGTAAAAGGAATTGGACAGGTTGCTTCCCTGAAAGTTGTTGCATTATTATTTAGTGCAGCCAAAAGATCACTTTCTTAAAGACACTTCAAGTTCCATCTTGGCCTCTCTCATTAAAGCACCTACAAAAGTAAAAGATCTGATAATAGATTCAATCAATGAAAATCAAAATATGAAACCAAGAAATGGGGATAGAATGTAGCACTGAAAGTTCCAAGGCTTTCTTGAAAGATTTGTTGACCAGTGCACAAGCTTCTTAGTGTTCCATAAAGGGTAAGATGAGCAGGGGACAGATGCACAAATATAGAAGGGAGAATGATTTTTATTCAAAAGAAAAGAAAAACAAACGAGTAAAAATTTATTATAAGCAAAGGTTCCTACCCAAGAAACGCTAGTTTTAAATACCCCAGCGGGACATGCCCCTAAAATCTAACTATGATCATTTGGAGGAAATGTTTTACTAATGTTTGCAACTTTACTGTTTTGTGTGAAGATTTCATTATGTTCTCTCAAAACCTCTAGAGCACCAACACCTAGCAAAGACTTTGTAAACTCCATCAAAACCACATAACTAAGGTTGTTGTCCACTGCTGCTTCTATGCCCAGATTCTCACAAACATGACCAAAAACTGAAGAAAACAACCTAGACAATTCACTAAGATGACCAATAGTAAACTCATAGTACTCCTCCACACTTAAGGTACCCAAGGACTCAGAAACAGGAGCAATAACTACTGCAACCTGCTCAAAAAATTTAGAAAATGAACCTAAAGCAGCCTATAAATCTAACTCAGAAGACTCCAACCTGAAGAGATCAAACTCGATTCTCATGAAATACTTTTCATACTCCTTGTTAAACCCTCTTTTGTATTATTATGGGTATTTCCGAGTCCCACATCGGAATACTCCCTTGTACATTCCGCATTTTCATTCTATAAAAGAAGAGCCCCACCTCACCTTGAAGGTAAGTGGGTTTCCCCATTCTACATGGTATCAGAGGGATTTTTATCCCGAACCCTCCCTCCCTTGCGGATTCCCGGCGTCCTCCCGACCCCGCCTCTCTCCCTACTGCCCTAGCCATTCCCGGCGGGCCTCCCCTCCTGTCCCGGCACAGCCCTCTCGCCCAGCTCCTCTCTGGCCTACCCATTCCCGGCGGCTCTCCCTCCCAGGGCGCTCCCTCCCAGCGGCTCCCCGCGGCTCCCGACGCCCTCACCCGCGCGGCCCCCGTCCCGGCGACCCTCTCTCCCGGCGGCTCTCTCCCCGGCGGCCCTCTCTCTCCCCACCGCGGCCCGCGCCTCCTCCGTCGCGGCCCTCCCAGCTCCTGCGCGACGACCGCCGACGGGCCCTCCTCCACGACGGCTCACGCCGCACCTCCTCCCTGCGGACTTCCTCCCCGACGGCGCGGCTCCTCCCGCTCGGGACTCTTCCGCCCGCGGCTCCTCTTGCAACCAACCCTCCGACGCGGCTCCCTTCCCAGCAACGGCTCCCTTCCCAGCGGCGCTCCCGGCCAGCCCCACCGTGCGCGTGCCCAGCCTCCTCGGCTCTATACCCACATCCCGAGCGGTACCGTCGATTGGTGGGCAAACTCAATTATCTCACCATGACTCGACCCGACATTTCCTGTGCGGTAGCCAAAGTGAGTCAATTTATGGAGCATCCGACCACATCTCAGTGGGATGCTGTCATCCGCATCGCCAAGTACATCAAACGGGATCCTGCCCGTGGTCTTCACTACTCCCAGCATCCTCATCAGCATATTGAGGCCTTTTGCGATGCTGATTACGCTGGCTGCCTTGCCACTCGGAAATCTACCTCTGGGTTCGCCATTTTCTTGGCAGGCAACCTCATTTCTTGGCGCAGCAAGAAACAGACGGTCGTCTCTCGCTCCAGTGCCGAGTCTGAGTACCGTACCATGGCCACCGTCACTACCGAGATCTTTTGGCTTCGGCAACTCCTCCAGGAGCTTGGCTTTCCTCAGCAGACTTCTGCTCACATATGGTGTGACAATCAGGCAGCCACTAAAATTGCTTCGAATCCCGTCTTCCATGAACGCACGAAGCATATTGAGGTGGACTGTCACTTTCTTCGCCACCACCTGGAGCACAACCATGTCAGCTTTAGCCACATTCCGACGGCCGACCAGCTTGCTGACATCTTCACCAAAGGCCTCCCTGGTGCTCGCCTTGCCTCGCTCAGTTCCAAGCTGGGGATCCACCACATCTGACACCCAGCTTGAGGGGGAGTAGTTGTGGGTCTTGTGTGGTGTCATCTTATTCTTTTTTGTGGGACTCGTTGTCCAAGCTGGGTCTGTCCAGCTTGAGGGGGAGTGTTAAACCCTCTTTTGTATTATTATGGGTATTTCCGAGTCCCACATCGGAATACTCCCTTGTACATTCCGCATTTTCATTCTATAAAAGAAGAGCCTCACCTCACCTTGAAGGTAAGTGGGTTTCCCCATTCTACAAAATTGACTCAAAAAAAGTGAATTTTAAAAAAATAGGCTGATGATCATTAAATTCAGAATTAAACACAGTGGGCGAGAAACTTTCAGGAGAGCAGGCCTGCACAAATTAACAGTTATCTAGTTTTTTAGCAACATGTAACCCAGAAATTTCTCCAGCTTTAGAGACTTCCAAACACTTAACCTCAGATGAGAAACTCTCATAAACAGGATTACACAGCTTGGAATGAAAGATTTTCCACTATGAATCCAGATTTTGTTCTAGGGGAGGAATTTCCTCACAAACAAGTGGTTGTGAGTGTTTACTAACAGCCTAAGTGAATTTATCTATGTAGAAGCTTTTCTCAAGTTTAACCACTTCATGGTTCTTAGAAATGTTTTTCTTAAGCTTTCTCTCAAGCCTACCTAGCCTTACAATTTCTTATGTGGATTCAGATTCAACATAATTGACTTTAAAGTATTCAGTTATTAATCCTTCAAGTATTTCATCAAAATGACCATCTGTATTATTCCTTTTTTCAACCCTAAAGACCTCTTCAGCTACATCAATCAGTTTCAACTCACCTCAAGTGTAGACTTATCAAAAACATGAAACTCTTCTTTATCATCATCGGCTTGGAGGGCCAGTTTACCCATTGAAACATCTATAACAGCCCCACCTGTAGTAAGGAATGACCTGCCCAAGATGATAGGTACCTTCTTATCACAATTCATTTCAATCACTAGAAAATTAGTGGGCAAAGTCAGCTTCCCTACATTGACTAATAGTTCATCCAACCTTCCAGTGGGATGAGTGATTGATTTATCAGCTAGCTGCAGCGATACAGAAGTGGGTTTCAGCACCCCTAGACCCAGTTGTTGAAATAAGGAGTAAGGAATCAAGTTGACACTAGAACCTAAGCCAGACAAGAAGTTCAGCTCTTCACTTTCTCCTACTCTACATTGAATAACAAAGCTTCCAAGTTCTTTCAATTTTAGAGGTAAATTCTTTTGAAGGACAACACTGCATCCCTCTATTAAACTTATGGTGGAAAATTCTTCTAATTCCCTTTTGTTAGTTAAAAACCTCTTGAGAAATTTGATAAATGAAGGAATTTTGTTTAAGGCTTCCCCAAAGGGCATGTTTATGCTTAAATTTTTAAACATCTCAAGGAATTTAAAGTACTCGGGTTCATCATGTTTCTTTTTAATCATTTGAGAAAAGGGGATGGGAGGGGTATAATTCTTCAAAACAAGTTGATTTTTCTCCTTCTCCCATAGTTATTTACGGCGCATGGTGCACGCATAGTTATTAATGGCGCGCGTCAGGAAGCTGAGCGCCACGCCATGGGTTCGCCATGGCTCATCTAGAAAGGCGCTCAGTGGCGCGCACTATGCTGCGCAATGGCGCCAATGGCGTGGTGCACGCCACTGCGCCATCATGTTCGGTAGTTTTTTTTTTTTTTTTTGCATTTTTTTTAACCAACGGCCTGCCAAACGGTGACCTCCCCTGCTGCGCAGCACTATCATCTTCCCGCGGCAGCCGCAACCCAACCCCTGCCGGACCAAGTCGAGTGGTGCGACCTAGTCGTCTCCCTCGACACCCGCTTCCCAAACCGAACGAGCACGACGACCCAGCCGAGCTCCTCGTCCAGGGCAGGCGCATGCACGCGGCACACCTTGAGTGCAAAACAAACCCCACAGAGTGATTTTTTATTCAATTTTATTTATGTTTTTTCTTCCAGTTACTGCTGTCCAACCCCTCTATCTGTCCAGGGCAGGGCGCTTCACTTCTTTTTTTTTATGCTTTGTTTTTTTATTTTTTTGTTTATTGTTTTTTTTTTGAGATATATGGTTAAAATATTTAATTGTTTGTTTTAAATATTTCAGGAATTGTGATTTATTTCAAAATGAGAGAATCCTCACTCCTTAAATGTTGTATGTTTTAATCTTTGTTTGCATTCATATTTTATATGTGTGATGGATGAAATATGAATTATTGACACAAATCTTTTATATTTATGTAATTGTTGTATAATTTATTATTTGCTATTGTTGATATATATATACATCTCTTTTATGCACCGCAAGTTAATATTGCCACGCACCGTGCGCTTTTGCGCCGGGGGCCTTTGTCGCCGTTGTGCGCCGGCGCGGCGCACCACTACCTGGCGCTAGCCATGGCGCGCACCATTAATAACTATGCCTTCTCCTCAATCCCCATTTTATTTTTACCTTAATGATTTCCCATTTCATTTTCCTATGTCCTTATCTTTTTTTGTTGAAATAGTGGGTGTCCTAGACCCAACTATTCAGTGCTTTTGATTACTATATCGTGTATACAGTTAGCTATGTATAGTGTAGACTGTTCTGCATCCACTATTGAAATGGTAATGTCCAAAGATTAATTATCGTATTGAAATGTTATAGCAGTTCCCAGGCTCTAATAAGAACCTCTAGATACTATGACATTAATCTTAAATATATATGTTCTATGGTCTAGATACATCTTACTGATTGGACACAGTAGATGTTTAACCATCAGGTGTTGGGGGCTCATAAGTATTGAGACTTCTTCTCATGAAGTTCGCACTTGGTGATCTCTAGTAGTGATGAGATCATGAGGACTGACCCGCTAATAGGAACACCACATGTTTCAGGTGTCATTGGATGTTCCTATCTACGATCATGTGTAATGGTCTCCTGACTTGAGATCATTACCAATGTATGTCATTTGATTGCGTACTTTGATGCAAGACGAAAACCATGGCAATGAAGTCGTGGCGAGGTAGTTTGTGTCGGGTGCGTCATTGGTGGCATGAAATTGGTTGAATTGTCAAAAAAGGATTCGTCGCTTCCGGGTTATGGAAGTAATATATCTCAGGCCATGTTGATATGGATGGCAGTACCTTTATAAGACCATGGTCATGGCAGTCAAGGGTAAATTCATCCAGATAAATCAACAAACAATAAAACAAGAAAAAGGGCGATGACACGTGAGTGCGTCCTGCTTTATTAGATATTACAGACAAAGAGATTATATTACACAGTGCGTGTTCGTAGGTTGGTTGTCGCTGCTGTGACAATCCTTATTTCTTCAGGGGCCATGATGGATTGTTAGATCCCACTCTTGGTCTGTGAATATTGTTCACTACTGTCGAAATAAGGGCCTAGAGGGTCACACACAATAGCGTATTCAAGAATTTGCCATATTCAGTTGAATAGGAGTTTTGGACATGGTGGGCTCCGCCATAGGGGTCCGGGATTTGTCCAAAGTTAAACGATCACCAATGCAATAAATAAATTCATATTATTCGAGTTTAGAATAATGAGTATTGAATTTATTTATTAAATGTATTTACGAGTTTTAAGTAAATACATGAAAAAATATTAATTGACGAATATTAAATTATTCAAGGTTCAATTAATATTTATGGGAGCGACGAGTCGAGTTTATGACTTAATTATTATCATGTAATATATTTTAATATATTACAAGTGATAATAATATTTATGACTCAGACAAGTAGTCGTAAAATGTCGTTGATAGTGCGTTAAGTATTCGGAGTCGGCGAGGCGATACCGGGTATTTTAATTAAGCGCTATAAATAGAAGAGGAGGGGCATTTGCCAAACACCATTCATGGAGCTTCTCTCTCCTCTCCTCTCTCCCACACTCTAGAGAGAGATGCTCTGGATCCAAGGAACTCGGATGGAGCTCTCTCTCGGGCATCGCTAGCGAAGCGATGCGGTGATCGTTGGAACGTCGAAGGCATCGTCGGTATTCCGCGCTAGCACCCGGACTATGACGAACAGCGCTCCCGCAGATTCCTTGAAGCGCGTGTGGACGATCTAGAGGAATACGACTTCGGATTCTTCGAGCAGCGATCGCCAATGACGAGCAGACGTCGTGCGCAGCTTCGGATCTAAACTAGGTATTTTATGGTTTATATTTGTGCTTAAAATCCTCCATGCTTAGTCCTCGGTTAAGACCGGGTTGCTCTTCTCCGACGTCGACAAGTTTACGTCGACCGTCGGTGGAAAATTTTTAAAAACCCACCTGTTTGGGGCTTCCACTGCATGCCCGGTTCCAACATTTTTAAGTGAAGATTAATCACTTGACTCGGTTTGGACCTTGCTATCTACTTTTCCAGATTTTGTGTTTTCCAAATTTTCCTCTTCGGTTTCAGTTAAAACCTCAAGCTCGTCTTCCCCAGGCTGCACCCAAACATCTTCTTTAGTTTTCAGGCCACTTGTGGTAATAACCATAAAATTCTCCTTGGGATTTAACAATTTAATGCTTAGTAGCTTGCCCTTATCTTTTCTACCAAAATCACTATACAATTGACTCAATTGGATTTGCAGATTATTCATTTTGGTTTCTAAGGTAGAATTTTGATATTCCAGATCATCCCTATGCCCAACTTCTTGAGAGTCCAAACAGAATTAAGTCTAGCTTCCTGGGAGTCTATTCTTCCCAACATTTTGTGTAATAACCCCACTAGATTCTCTTTTGAATTTAAGGAATCAATCCTATCGTATTTATGAAATTGAGATTCTGGTTGTTGAGGGAATTCAGGGATAGTAGGTTATTTCATCAACTCTTGGTTTCTCCATGACAAATTTGAGCACTTATTGTATCCAACATTGTAATTGTTTGAGGGAGGTTCAATTTTACCGTGTTGTCCAGCACCAAAAATCAACAAAATAAGCACTCACGGAGGACTGAACAAACATGTCATTATTAGGACAGCAAGCCCTTGTATGCCCACACATCCTACAAAACAAACACTGCTCCCTTAAAGACCACTCTTTCTTTCGACAAGTAACTTGTTTGGAACATTGATTCATCATTGTTTGAACCTGTTTTCTGAATTTCAACAAGTTGAAAACTCATTTCCTGATTTAAACCAGTGCTGTGTTCAACTCTTTTGATCTTTCTTCTCCTATATGACTTATGTTGTGAGTTATATTATAAATTTGTTTCAATTCTTCAGCAGTTTTATCAGTGTAATTTCCACAAGCCATTAGGTCAACCAAGCCTTGGGAAGATGGTAGAAGATCCTCATAGAAGGCTTCCATCAAAATATGATAAGAAAATTGATGACGGCCTCATGGAATGACTTATCCTCTTCTTGAAGGAAACTAGTGATTCTACTTATCAACTCTCCAGTCAACCACTTGGGAAAAAATTTCATGACAAACACTTTATAAAGTTGATCCCAAGGGTCGATTGTGTTTTCATCAAGCAGAATAAACAAAGTCCTAACACTGTTTTTTAAGCAAACAAAAACACTCTCAACCTAAGATCTTCCTCACTCGGGCCATGAAGAGGAAACTACTAGACCATACTATAAAAATCTCCAATGAAAGAAAATTGTCTTCATTTGGGAGTCTTAAGAATGATGGTAGTACTGACAGGTAAGACTGCTTGAGTATATAGTTTCTAGCTTTTTGAGAAAGCCTGATACAAGATGGATTTGTTGAAATGATTGAAGGCTGGTACTCGCTAAGTTTAGACCCCTCGATGTTTTCATTCCTAAACTGGGGTTGAATGGGACGTTCATTTAATTCTTCAGCATGGTTCTCCCCTAAGTTCTCCACTTTTGAAAAAAAAAAAAATAGAACGGATTTTTTTAAGAGATTTTTGTTTTTTTACAAACAGATTTAATGTTTTGGTTTTTGTTTCTTTTTTTTTTCTTTTTTTTTTTTGCGACCCCGGAAACAACATCAAAAAAAGTTCAGCGAGGTCGTTGACGCACTCAAATTTATTTATTTATTATACCTACTAACTACTAGCACCATGGTAAGTAGGGCTGAACCATGGAGAAGGAAAATTGGGTGCAAACCAAACAAAACAAAACAAACAAAAAAACAGGCAGACAAAAGCAAAAAAAGTGAGAAAGAAATGATGTTGAGAAGTGAATGGTGATGTCATAGTGAACGGTGATGTGCAAGAACAAAGAAGCAGAAACAAAAGAATGTAGGAAACTGAACAGGGAATTAGTTTAGGGAAAACTGGCTGAACTAAATTGGAAATGAACTCTGCTTTTGTAACAAGATTAACATAGTGGTGAAAGAAGCTGTGAAAGAAGGGAATTGAGGCACCAAACTATCATTGTTGATCTGCCCAGCCCAAGTGAACTCTCCTGAGAATGATATGTCCATCAAGAATCAAGATATGGATTATTCTTTATAGAAAAGGTCTAGCCTCAATCTTTTCCAAAAAGTATTTAGGTAGAGACTCCAAGGTCCAAAGATCCACTACCCTTCCCCCATTAATTCATGAAATAATGTAGAAAAAACGCTGACGAAGAAGAGAAAATGAGAGCACTGGGGAAATAACCACTATGAAATCTGAACTAAGCAGGAAAAGGAATTCAATTCATTTTAACTTGTTCCCCAAAAGAATTTAGTTACACACGTCCGTCATAGTAAAAATATTCAAGAAATGCATCTCAAAACAGATGGAACAAAGGAATGAAGATAAGAGAAAGAAGAATCTTCTCTATCAAGCTCGATTCTCTCTCTCCAGCTCCAATAACCTTTGAACCACAGCCTCGAGCATTGCCCCTTCCACTGTCATCTCCGCTCTTGCCCGTCGCTGTCTCAAAATGAATGTCCGTCAATGAATATCTGGATCCTCCACCCTTTTCTTTAACTCCAAAAAAAAAATAATAATAAGCCTCCAATTCCCCGATTTAAGTTCTCTATCTCCATTTTTCTGCACGTTACTGGTAGAATATTTTTGAGTCACTCTGTCACTACCTTAGTAACTATAGAAAAAATCCTCAAAAACTTTCTACCACTTTCACAGTCTCTTAAATTCTCCAGCAATCACAAATTTAATTTGTCAGCAAATAATTTTTAATTTCATCCAGATGGAACTTTTCATACACACCTTCATCGAAGTAGATCTGGAAGAAGTTGGAGCAGCGGTATATGGCGAAGTCACTCACCAACAAATTATTCATGAAGAAGATATTGTACCAGTTGCGTATAAATGAGGGAACGAACTTGTTGGATCACACCAACGAATTCAACGAAATCCTCACACAGTTATTGGGACTCGGTGTGAAGGTTGGAGAGGAAGACAAAACACTTTTTCTTTTGTCATCCCTACCAAACTCATTTGATGGGCTTGTGACTGCATTGCTCGTGGGGAAGAAGACATTGAAGTTGGACGAGGTGATGGCATCACTTCAAGATTCGGAAGCATTTCGAAGACCCGCGACGCATTCAGGCGCGCAAATCATGGCGATGCGAGATGATCAACGTGGAAGGAGCCGACATCGGAAGTCAGACGGTAAAGAATGGCAGCCAAAATCAAGGGGACGTGATCCTAACGAAATCACGTGTTTCTGGTGTGAGAAAAAGGGTCACTATAAAAGTGACTGTGGAGAGCGCAAACGGTACGTTGCAGGGAAAGAGAAAGTTGAAGAGAGGGATGTGAACATCACAGGTTTATCACCAGATGATGAAATCTGCGTGACAACGGGAAGCTCATACTCAGATGAGAGAGTTGAACGGGGAGAAGTGCGGTGTCATTACTGCAAAAGATATGGGCACATGAAGCAGAAATGTCGATTTCTAAAGAGGAAGAACGAGCGGACTCAAAATCCAAAGGAAGACGGATGGGTTCTGGATTCGGGGAGCTCAACACACATATGTACGACGAGAGGTACATTTGATACTTTTCAGCAGGTGCGAGACTCAGTGAGACTTGGTGATGGGTCAACATGCGAGGTTCGAGGAGTCGGGACAGTGAAATTGAAGACACCCGATGGAGGTGTTCGTAAACTGGCTAATGTGAAATTCGTTCCGAGGATGAGACGGAACCTGGTATCATTGAGTAGACTCGATGCGAAAGGGTTCAAGATTTCCATAGCAGATAGAGTATTGGAAGTCTCACGTGGGGATGCAACGAATCTTACTGGGAAGGAGTCTCAAGGGTTGTATCATTTGATGGGGACCACAGTCAGCCCGAGCTCGATTGAAGCCAGTGGAAGTGCCACGTCATCCGGCGTGAAGAAGCGTGTTCGATTTGCTGATGAAGTTTTCAACACCTACAAGGAGACTGCAGGTCAAGCTTCTACCCCAAATTAGTCGTGAGGGAGAGATTTGTGGGGGTCACTCCCAATATGGGGTGGATTTTTTGCAGGGGAGGAAGTCGTTGTCGGCAGCAGCAGAAGTCTTCTACGGGCGGCAACCAACTTAGGCGGTTGTGGAAGTCTTCCATGGCGGGCAGCCAACGCAGTGGACGAGAAGCCGATGGCTGGACCTTTTTCTTGGGTAGATGAACAACCGAAGGAAATTGTTGGTTTTCCTTCTCTATAAAACGGGATGAAAATCTCAAGGCTGTAGTGGTGTGTATTTGTGTGTATCCTCCGGCGAGTTTGAGCCGGAGAGAATAAATGCGACGGCCCCCCATTCTCCCGTGGATGTAGGCTTCAAAGCCGAACCACGTTAAAAATTGTGTTGATCCGTTTTTACTCTTGTTTTTGTGTGTTTTTGTACCACGCACCTCCGCTGCGCCCCAACACCTCCAAGATCAATGCTAACCAAGCCTCAACCAAGATTCTTCGGCTTGGATACACTCTCCTCAACCCCATTTCTATCTACTTCGCTTTTCAGCCCGCATCTTGGTGTTTCCAAATTTGTGATAAGATATGTTTTTTGGAATTTGAGATATCTTTTATCATATCACACAGATAAGGCTGCATGTGTATCTCATAGAGAGATATATCTTATCTATTTAGATAAGATAAATGTTTAAATCTTAACATGGCAGATACATGGTGATTTGGAGATATAAGATATAATATTTCATATCTTATCTGCATTCTGAAAAAGGAAACATCAAATGTTTTAAAAGGAGAAGCGGTTGATGGCAAACATGAGGTGTGCCAGCAAGATGTAGCCGGCAAGGGAGACCCAGGAAGGGGTTGTCGCGTTTGCGGTGGCTCGTGTGGCACGACGACAATGACACGTCAGCGTTTGACAGGTGCAGAGCAGCGACTACAGAATTGATGATCATGGTCACGTATCGAAAGTCTTCCTGATAGAGGTAATCAGGTGGCGTGTCCCGATTACAGATCGGCGGTACATTATGATGGCGAGATCATTCGAGTGTCGCAAGCTGGTGTGAGGTTGACGCGTGTTTGGGTGAAGATCTCCGAGCTAGTGACGTTTCGTCGACAGAAGGGTGACGTTTTGTCACAGATTGATCTTCCGATACATGGCGTCAGTGGGATGTTTATCAGAGAGAAGGCAGAGACGTATCGGGGTGTGGATTTCACACAGGTTTTCTACGCTCTCTCATTTGTAATTCAAATTCGGGCATTACTTGGATTCTTTGTACTCTCTGATTCATAGTGGATATTTGGGAATTGCCCCGTGGTTTTTTAATCCTCCGTATGGGAGGGTTTTTCCACGTTAAAAATCTTGCGTGTTGATTTCTTCATTCTGCTTATATCGCTTCCATATTTCGACGAGTTTCTCACAATATTTTTTGACAATCAATTTTTGGTCCGAAATCGGGATTCAAACTTCTTCAATCTGGCTTGAAACCAAAATGCTTCAAATATCGTTCGGTAATTGGCCGTCCTCACTGGACGAAATCAAGCTGAAGCTAGTGCATCATCAAATTCCCAGATGAGTACCAGACTCTGTTCGGAACATCAACCAACAGCTTGAGAATTCTGAATCCCCGCTGAGACAATCCGTTGAACACCTTTCATGCATTCTTCTTCGACTTCACAACCATAAAACTAGAGAGCAACGAGGCCCCCCTCCGTCTTCAACATTTAGACCTGCACAGGGAACAAACCATCCATCGAAATATTCACTGCTGCACTCGGATTTCAACGTTTCAGTTGGCTTCGGATCATCAGTCTCGGGCAAGCTCGCAGGCTTGCGCAGCTTCTTGCTTCAACAAAGCTCAGCTTCGACTTGATTTTTAACATCGCGAACTCGGGTTCTCAAAAGACCTTCAAATCGACAATCAAAATCATGCGAACCTCTAATTCAATTAGTCGGTTGTTCCACTTCCTCGATCTGGCATCAAGGTTCTCGGTGAGATCTTTCGTATTCTCTGTTTCAACACTCGAGCCCCCTCATACGTTCGCACAGGCGCGGCTTGCTCGCATTCATTAACTCGGCTTCCACGATCGGCTACAAGCTCAGCATCATCTCGGCTTTCAACCCGCGACGTCGAGATCTTCATATGGCGGCTCGACGTTTCAGTAAGATTTTATACAAACTTGAATGAAAGTCATACAGAAAAATTAAAAGATTGATGGAAAAAATACTTATAGAAATAAAAGACTCATGAAGATTTGTCATACACTTATAGAAATTGAAAAGGACTTGTGATGATTGCAAAATACTTATGGAAATTAAAATTTCCATTTTTTTCAATAAATTACAAAACTAAAAACTTTTCAGAATTAAACCCGAATTTTTTCCACAAAAGATATTAAAAAAATAAAACATGGAACTTGAAAAAATTAAAATTCAACATATGAAACACTATAGAAACACTTGGAAATTAAAAAAAATGGGTACAACCGCGAAAACGGCACACAACACAAGGAATAAAATTACATTAAATTGCAAGTCCGGGGACTTGACCCCGCAACCTGCCCCTTACCCCCCCCAAACCCTTACCACCCTAACACCAACGGTGGGGCACTTGGAAATTATATTTAAAGGATTATTCCATCAAAAATAACCAAAATGTTTGTTTGAAAGGGTACACAAATTAAAGAACTGAACATTAACCAACTAAGCACCGAAAATACACATTTTATCCTGATATTAAATGAATAACAGTTTCAACTACAAAGAGGCCAAAATCCAATAATTCTCCATTATAAGCACATTTTCACATCAAAAACACAATTAATTCATCAAAGATATTTGGAAAAAATGTATCAAATAAAGGTTGCATCAAGAACGAAGCCCTGAAATCAATGATCTATGATTCCAATTGAATATTAACACTTAGCAATAAACTACTCCCACCTTTAGCTATAGTGTTTGTGGAACTTGAACTTCTAGAATCACCCCTTATGGAATTCACCCTATGATCCCTGCAATCTTTATTTAGGTTCCCCTTCTTACAATGCCAACATATGGTTCCAAGCCCAACTGATTTACCTCAACTTCTCTCCCTTGATATATTTTACAATTTCTTATAACCTTTCTATTGAATGGAACATCCTCTACCTTTCTCATTGAGTGCGGTTCCAACGAGTTCCTATACATCATTATGCTTTTAGAATGAGATCACAAACATCCTCAGACACTAAGTCATTATTTCTACAAGAATTTCTTATATAAGTCATCATCACATCCCAAGATTCCAAAAGTGATGACAGTAGTAACAAAGCTCACACATCTTCTATGAATTTCACTTTAACTGATTTGTGATGACTCCAAATCATGTTGAAGCCATTGACATGATCAACTGCTGGTATTCCTTCCTACATTCTCATTCCAAATAACCTCTTCATCATGAAAACTTTGTTTATTACTTTTGGCTTCTCATACATATCTATTAGGGCATTCATCTGCACCACTGTGTTCATCACCTTCAAGAAGTTATAGGCAACATTTTGTGCCAGTGACACTAGAATCATTCAAAGCATCTTCCTATCAAGCCTTTCTCATTCCACTTTTTCAATTGCTTCCTATTTTACTTTTTTAAATAGAACCTCAAGGTCCCGTATCAATTTGATAATCCTCTATCTACATCCTCTAGAAATTGAAGTTCGTCGCGTTAATTTTTTTTATTCAAACCCTACCTTCTTCCAATTCCATTCCTTCTAAAACTGTTAATTCCCACTAAAATGAAAAGGTATAAAGACAAGAATGTTACCTGAAGAGTCTACCATTGAGTGTGTAGAGACTTGTTGATCCACAAGCTCTTATACCATCTGTTGAGATTCTAAACCACCATAACCAGAAGCAAACCTCTAGAACTTCAACTATAGAACAAAGTCTCTAACTTCTAGAAACATAAAAATTCATCGAACACAATGTACCAGAAATGAGATGATAAACTAAACCCCAATCATCGCACTAGATCAACACCCTCACACACTCAAGAAAAATACAACTCTTGGAAACACACAAGAAAAAAATAAAATAAAACAAGGAACGACAAAAACAATTTACATGATTCGGAATTTAGTCTTGCATCCATGAGAGAACACCACAACTTCCTTTAATTTCACAAAAGAAGAAAGATTACAATCACAATTGGAAAATTCAATTGACATTAGATGAATTCAAGTCATAGTACAAGTGGTCCCACCACACCTATTTATATTGGGTCCTTTATAGTCAACTGGTTCCACCGCCTTTCATAATTCACCAGGGACCCACCATTGGTCTTGGACACCTCTAATATCCAGTAGGTAGCTCAGCCTCAACCACTATTTCTCAGTGAACTGTGCTTTTCATTCTCACATATCCTTCTGATTATTCATTTGTAGCCCTTGAAAAAACTCTAGTTACTCTAACGTGGCCATAGATCACACCCTATATAACTCCATCAAAGTGATTCTTATGTGAGATAGAACTTCATAAATTATATCATCTTTACATGGCCACTTGTCCACCTAGTTTTGGAACATGACATTTGGACTAGCCTACCTCCAACTGAATTTCCACTACCATGTGAAATTTCCATGATTAAGAACCTGAGTTCAAAAATCTCTCCTTCCAGACACAAATAAATAGAATCATGAAAGAGTCTTCACAAACACTAACACAAGAGTATATCCATGGAAGTATAAAGTTTTCAATCTATATAGGAGTAAAAAAAAGTATTTATGGCTCTTTTCAAATTAACTCATGCACTTAAAGGTCCGTATCAAAATAAGTTGGGGTGTAATGATCTCCCATGTTAGATTAAAATGAAGGGTTATATACGATTAAAACCACCACGCTATTGTCTAAGTAAGAATAGACATACCACGAGATGAAGTTCGGTTAACTCACATAGGAATAAAAGGGAATCATGTAATATTAATTCAAATTTGTGATGGAATTTACATAACTGTATGTTGGGATATTACATACCATTCGAGATTAAACCAATTTATCACTATGGAAGATAAATACAAAGAAGAAGGGCCTTACACTGCACCCTGGTGTGTTGTTTCATGAACATTGTATGCATGAGAAGTTTCCATTAGAGGCATATTCCATGATGTATAGGGGTTTCACAATAATGGAGAAGGAGTGGATGATGGATAGTGAAAGACTTAAGAATCATAGGGGTGTGATTTTTTTGTGAGATAGTTGTTATTTCGTGAAGAGTTTATCATGTCATGGTTCATTGATGAAGAAGATAACATCTATTTTAGAAGAATGTGGCTGTGGTGTGGTGAGATTGGTCGTGTCATGATCGTGAAGGGATTAGGAAAAAAGAAAATATGGGAAATTGTTTCTAATGCACCATAAGGAATACTATTTTTTTATGGTTTTATATATCTCTAGATATTAACTCATGGATATATCCCATATTTGGGGATGTTGTTTGAGATATATTTTGGGATATGCATGGATTGATTTTTAAGGATATTTTCAAAGGATAAAGTGATATATAGAGACATATATAGAAGATATAATGAGATGTCAAGGTATATGTTTATGTCTATAAATATAGGTTACTATTGTGGGGATTTAATAATCAATTTTCCATTATATGGCCAACCCATATAGAGTTCATCTTCTAGAGTGTTGAGGCTAGGTATAGTTAGTTTTAGTTTTATGCACCCTCTCATGAGTAGCATGAGGGGGTAATTTCTTTTTTCTAGGTTTTATAATGAAGGGGTTTGGATATTGTAGTATTTTATTTTTAATGATAGTTTTTATGGGTTCTTTCATTCACAAATTTTTGTATATCTTTTCTATATTCTCTGTGCATGTCCATTGCGTGTTTATGGTTGTTTTTTTTGTTTTAATACATTAACTAGTTCATATATTCTTTCTTGGACATTATAGAGTTTAGGTGTTATGTTTAAACATAGTTTTGGATCATCTAATTTCTGAATAAACTTTTGTACATGATCATAATAAAATGGGAGTTTAATAATTAGAGAGTGAATTCCTAACCATGGGTTTTCTCATAACCCTTGGGTTTCCTGGGTAATATTCTGATATAGGATAGTAGAACATTGTTATAGTTTAAGTAAAATAGAGGCACATGGAAATGGGACAAAGCGATGTTGTTTAGTGAATATTCTCTATGCCTCTAGGGTTTCTATGGTTACACATTTCACTGGCCTGCTACATGCCATGATCTTCTATTAAGTCCAAGATAAATCTTGAACCACCGAACATCAATGATGGAGGAACAAACACAATGCACACATAAGGCTTCACATCATAGAAACCCGGGCTACCTGAGGGAGGATGATATGAAGAACCCACTCACTCCACTACTATGATATTCACACCACATCTAGTTTTCATAAGGAACCATCTTCATGCATGGGAGTCGATTACATCGTAATGGTGTAGAGTTCACAACCACGTTGGTGATGAAGAATGAGGACAATGTCAAGTTAAAGAGTTACGAGGTTTTCTTCATGTCATGATAACAATTATAACATGCATAAAGGATGTAGATTTTATAAAGGGTGATGAGTTGCGATCATGCATGGGACTCTCGTACCATGGCTATTCTTAGAGCATTGAGGATAGTGAGATAAAGTTTTGGTTGCGGTATGTGCATGACCCTATTATGGAATGGATATGGTGATACTAAATTATCAAAGATATAATGGAGATTTCAGATCATGGTATATATTTCCTGTGTTGTATCCATAACAACCTAAACTATTATAAATAAAATTAACCTTTTTATTTAATTAAATGTCTTATTAAGTAATATGGTTATATAAAACACATGCACTCGTTTTGTTTTATTATATCCAATTGGATTTAAAATACTGTTAAGTATCATTACCATTGATAATATAGAGTGATCACATGATTAGTATAAATACAGAGTTTTAACAAAGCTAATCGACACAGACAAAGGAAGTGGTGACCTCAACCAATAAGATCATACCCTATGAAGCCCATTTATCGGAGATTCCGAGGGAGATAACGTCACTAGGATTTTCCCTTAAAAAAGAACAATATTAGATCCAATAACTTAAGTATGAGTGAACTTGTTTACAGTAGAAGTTCAAGATCATCGAGATCACAACCCAAACTATGTTCGTTGAACCACCCCATGAAAGTCCCACCATCGCACACCTTACTCTTAGGGAGTTTGCTGGTCTGTTGAAGTGATATGTATCAAGACCCTAGCAATATGAATATGTACATTATTATGTATAGAATAATGAATATATTTTCATCCTATTATTGTTACTTTGTAAATGATTTTTATTTTGATATAATAAAGCATAAATTGTATTTTTAGTTAATATTCAAATTAAATTAATGAATTTATGAATTAATGAATTATTGGAATAAATAATATGTTAATAAAACATTATTATTAAATATTTTTTATAAAATATAAATGATCGTATAATTTTTATGAAGTCAAATGTAATTTTTATAAGGGTTCGAAAACTGTTATTGTCAAAAAAACCCAACATTTCTTAATAAATGTCGATTTTATATTAAAAGTAAAAAGTAACATATTTATAAAATTATTTATATAAAATTAATATTATTTTTGGAATCATAATTTCCAAATTATTCAATGGTGAATTATTCATAATTTTCCGATTCGGGTAAAAATTAAATATTGTATAAATATACGTTGTGTATTATGATATCATAATGAATCAAAAGCGATTTAATAAATACTATAAATGGTATTAACGATAAAATATATGTTTTACCTTTAAAATAATTTTATTTTATGATTATTTTTTTAATTTTATAAAGCCTCTAAGAATCCTCCAAAACCATTAATATATTTTAAGATTTTAAAATCATTTCTTTAAGAGTATGACTCACCTCCACATAAGCAAATAAATTATTTTATTAAGTTAGGCCCTTGGACATATAAAATAATTAGAACCACTCAAAATTTGTAAAAACCATTGAAAAAAACCCATGGTATGGTTTGTGTTTTTTGGTTATTTTATTATGTAGAGTCCAAAACCCAAATAATAAAGAAACCCCCCTCTTTTTCTATATAAACCCATTGAATCTCCCATTTCTATTCACTCAAACTCATTGGAGTACGTAAATAATCTTCCCTACCTCTCTATAGTCCTACCAACACACACCAATCTTTCAATAATCCCCTCCAAATCTTTTGGAGTCACACACTCAAGTAAGGGATTTTCCACTCTCTTCTTTTCATCAAGCACTTATTTTTGTTATGTCTCTAAATTTCCTTTTGATTATGTTGGTATATGTTATTAAATACCCACCTTACTGAAATTTTGATTTATAAATGATGATACATTCCTTTAACTCTCATTAATTATTCCATGATCTTTTATGTACACTTGTTACCATGCCAAAATTTAGTAAGAGGTCTTCCTCTCCTCTCACCTTCTTTGGAATTTGTCTTCTTAATTGAATTTTTTTATAATTTATTTTATTTATAAACACCTACTTACTATACAATTGATATTATTTTAATTATATATCATTTATCATCTCTTTTTTTACCTTTATGTAAGCTGTTACTATGCAAAAATTTTGTAATGGATTTCTTTCTTCTCATTTCCATTTAAGCACTTAATTTATGTTATGTCTCTTAAAGTACATTTTATTATGTTAGGATATGATATTAAATATCCCAATTTCTTTAAATTTAATGTAAAAATAATGATATACCCCTTTCACTCTCATTAAGCCTCCCATGATCCTTTATGTACAACTGTGACCATGCTGAAATATAGTTAGGATTCTTTTCTTTATTCAAGTTTCTTCATTCACTTATGCATTATATTTACAATTTCTTAAGTTAGTATATGTCTTTACATGTCCCTATCACATCCTATTTGATGTTAAAATTATTATAGATCCCTTTTCCTCTCATCAACCCATTTTATGAATTTTTAAGTAACATTTTTATGCTGCCAAAATTTCAACGCATTTTTTTATGACAAAACAATTGTGTAGTGAATAACATACCCATTTACTATCAAGGTTGTTCACCTTTATAAACTTATACCAATTTTAATTAGGATATAAATGTATATATTCCAAACTCCTTGATTATGGAATAAAATATGATGATGATTGAATCCATGTTGTGTGATCTATACGACACACTTAAGCATGATAATGAAATGAAAGTGATGGGTGCACCCATAATTATATAGCGCTCCAATGCATTGGGTAATGTTTAGTATCATGATACATCATGTTGGGGTATGGAGTGAACCTAATTCCTTTATGGGACTTTTTACACCATAAATTCTTGGAGGATTTAGGCTTAAACTATGTTTATGATGTAGTGTTTTACGTTGTTGCCACATTTCCCGTGTTATGATTATAATGTTATATCATGTCTCATTATCAATGTTTATAATTAATACTCCTTTTATGCCTCATTGATATTCCTATTATCTAACATGTATCACTTATTCCAATTTTATCCCCTTAATGTGATTTTAGCTCACCCCTTTCTTATGTATGTCTCCAGGTTATCCCATGCAGTTTTAAGTTCAAAGAAGTATTTTGAGCATGTTAAAGAAGTTTTCAATAAAGGTGTTTCATTCCATGTTTTATGTTGTTATATAATGTACCCAATTCTCAAATACACTATAATTATTGATCATCTGGGTTGTATTAAGTGTATTATTTTATAATAAATCATATAATAATGTGTAATAAAGAGAAGGTTCTTTATAATTGGTATCAAAGAAAAATTTTAGTTATTTTTGGGATTAAGATTAGAAAAATCTAGGTAAAGACTTGGGGATAAGACTAAGTATAAGAAAATATCCCTAAATTTTGGTAAGTATAGAGTAAGTGGTTTATCAAGAAAATACATCCATGTCTGGATACTACAAGTGTATGTGGTTCTAACATAGATGTACCTAAGGGTAACAACTTCGACAAGGTGTCCTGGGCCTGAATTAGGGTAACCTGGTATAAAAAAATGAGCCTTACTACACACATAGTTTGACACTCCCAAGGGATATACTTTTGTAAATTCATAAGCTCATTACGATCCATTATTAAGGGAATAAAAAATGCCCACAAGAATATATGTTAGGAAATATATTATGGATAACATAGATTGAACCCTATAAATTCATAAGTTAAGGAAATAAATGTAATTTATAAGTTATCCATTTAATGTAATTTGATTCCTCTTTATGTGCTTAATAGTTTAAAAATACTCATCCATAATTTTCCCTTTATTCTAATCAATGGATGAAAATATGAGGAATCAGGTAAACAATCAATGTGACGGGCAATGTGATGACTGCCCCAACGAGATGCCCAACCCG
Organism: Viscum album; assembly: GCA_963277665.1. Classification (NCBI taxonomy): domain Eukaryota; kingdom Viridiplantae; phylum Streptophyta; class Magnoliopsida; order Santalales; family Viscaceae; genus Viscum; species Viscum album. The sequence goes on from OY728152.1 coordinate 1,964,058,441, forward strand.
ATAGGAGTAAGAATTGCAAACTTTATGATGAAACTCTCTAAACTGACTTAGGTTATGAATAGAAAATGGATTAAGAGGATAAAATAAACCCCCCTAAGAGAGAATAATTCATAATCGAGAGATTTATGCGATAAAGGCCTCATACTTTCAATGGATCATTTGATACCTTAATTTCGGAACAATGGATCAAATTCATTAAGAAGATATTCTCCATCCTTCAATGTTATCAGAAAGATAAGTTTCTACTAGCTATTTATTGTATGGAGGGTGAAGTTGATCAGTGGTGGAAATTGATCAAGAATATGAATCCTGAGTAAGAGATTGAAACAATGGATCAGAAGGAATTACAAAAAATGTTTTTCAATAAATATTTTCCTCGCACTCTCTGTCTTAAAATGGAAATGAATTTCCTTTCCCTCAAGAAAAAAGACGTCGAGTCTATCGGGGAGTATGTTGAAAACTTCACAAGACTTACACAATATGCCTTCGACTTTGTCATTAACCCCGAATGCAAGGTTGACCGCTTCTTTGGTGGGATAAAACCTAGTCTATGAAAAGACCTGACGATCCAAGACTTTGATATCTATGAAGAAATTTTCCAATGTGACCTCAAAGTTGAAATAGATATCGGTGAATACCCAGGGTATCATGGGGATAAGAATTGTAAATTGGAGTTTAATTCTTGCAGTCTGATGGAGAAATCTAACAATGCCATGAAAATTCAACATCCCACTTGTCAAAGGTGCAGGAAGAAGCACCCTGAAAATTTCCTAGGGGAAATGAAGAAATTATTTTGGTGTGGGAATTAAGGAAACCTAGCTAGAAATTTTAGATATGAGAAATCCACTAATGTGATGAAGGAAAGTAATACTCTGGTCAACCTTCAACACATTGTCTATTACTTCAACTACAAGGAACTGGGGCACTTTTCAAACCAATGCACTAAGCCAAGGGTTTTTAGAGACAACCAACAACCTCCAAGGTAACAAGGGCGAGCTTTTTCCATCACAACCGCTAAGGTGGATCCCAATAATGAAGTGGTTATAGGTACTCTAGTTATTCATTCAAGAATAACAAATTTACTTTTTGATTCCAGTTCTATCATATCATGAAAGTTTAGTAGAACTGTTCAAACACCACCAAAAAACATGGAAGTAGAGATATCAGTGAAAATAGAAAATAGGGAAATTATTACATCCCAACTATATAACTCCTCCCCTATCAATTTTTTGGGATGAACTTTCCATTGAACCTTTTCATACTCCCTTTAGTGGAATTTGATTCAATTCTAGATAGGTATTGGATTTTCCTATATAGAGCCATCATAAATTGTTATGAGAAGGAAATCACTCTCTGTATTATGAATCGACCCCTGATTCTATACAAGTTCAAGGGGGAGGATAAATATTATTTAGCACCAACATCTCAAGCATGGATATTATTTCCCTATGATAAAGTGTATCTAGCTTAAATGACTAATTCTAAATATAAAATCATTCTTTAATACATGCCCATTGTGAGGGAATATGCTGATGTGTTTCCTGAGGACTTGTTTGGTCTTCCTCTTAGCCAAGAGGTTGAATTTTTAATCGATATTATACCTAGGGAGTTGACATTATCCAAGACTCCGTATAGAATGGTTGTTTTGGAACTTGAGGAGCTAAAGAAAAAACTATAGAAGAATCTAGATAAGGGGCTCATATGCCCAAGTGCTTCACTATGAGGTGCACCGGTCCTCCTCATCAAGAATAAGGATGGGACAATGTGCCTTTGCATTGATTATCATGAGCTCAGCAAGATCAAGATAAAGAACAATTATCCTCTGCCTCAGATTGATGACTTGTTTGATCAGCTATGTGAAGCATAATACTTCTCTAAGGTGGATATTCAGTAGAGATATTATCAAGTAAGGGTGAAGAAGGAAGATATCCCCAAGACCTATTTTCGTACAAGGTATAATCACTATGAGTTCATATCGATTTCATTCCGACTCACCAATGCTCTAGAAATCTTCATGGACTTGATGAATAGAGTCTTTCGAGAGTACCTCGACAAATTTTTGGTAGTATTTATAGATGATATTATAATATACTTCAAAAGGAAGTTGGATCATGAGGATCATTTGAGCATCATTTTAAAGACCCTATGAAAGGAGAAGATTTATGCCAAGTACAACAAATGTGAGTTTTTGTTTAAGGAAGTCTCTTTATTGGGGAATATCATCATAAAAAATGGGATATCTATGGACCCTTCAAAGATGGAAGCAATTGAAGGATGGTTTATGTCAAAATATGTGATAGATATCCATAGTTTCCTTGGTTTAGCTGGGTATTATCGCTGATTTGTGAGAAATTTATCGTGATTATCAAACCCTCTTACCAAGATAACTCATAAGGGAGTCAAGTTTTCTTAGAATGGTGAATGTAAATAGAGCTTCAAGGAGTTGAAAAGGAGGCTTATCACTACCTATATGCTCACAGTAACCAAAAGTGGAGAAATTTTCATAGTATTCAATGATTCTTTGAAGAAGGAATTGGGTTGTGTGTTAATATAGAATAAAAAAGTCATAGATTATTCTTTAAGGTAGTTTAAAGTTCATAAGAAAAACTACCACACGCATAATATGGAGTTGGAAGCTATGATATTTGAATTGAAAATCTGGTGTCATTATCTCTATGGGTAGAAGTGTGAGATATATATGGATCAAAAAAGCCTCAAGTATATATTCATGCATAAAGGAATGAATATGCACCAATGAAGATGGTTAGAGTTGATCAAGGACTATGAATGCTCAATCCACTACCATCCTGGTAAAGAGAATAAAGTGGTGGATAATCAAAGTATAAATGATCCTACATCTTTATCAATGATGATAATTGATAAGGATCCAATTTTATTATAATTACAAAGGATGGACATAGGAATCATAAAGGAAGGAACATCATCAATCCTTTCACAAATGATTGCTCAACCATCTCTTTAGAAAGGTTAAAGGATTCTCAAAGAAATGATGTGTAAATTCAGAAGAAGGTGGAAGCTATGAGAAAAGTAAAATATTTGAAGTTTAAAATATAAAAATAAGGAATTGTGAGATTTGGTTCAATACTTTTTGTTCCATCAAATCCTGAGTTAAAGAAGGAACTTTTTGATGATGCACACAGTTCAACTTTCTCTATTTATCTAGGAAGCACAAAGATGTATCAATATCTCTGTGATCACTATTAGTGGGACAATATGAAGAATGAGATCATTGAATATACATCAAATTACTTGGTATGTAAACAAGTTAAGGATGAAAGGTATAATTCTAAGCGGATGATGCAACCATTACCCATACCAACATGGAAATGGGAAAACATCACCATGGAATTTATCACCAGACTTCTGAAGACATCTATATGAAATAATGCTATCTAGGTTATGGTGGATAGTCTTAAAAATACTACAAACTTCATTGTGATTCAAGTGGATTTCTAACTAGATCAAATTTCATGGATATACATTAAATATTTGGTGAGACTTCATTGAGTTCCACTATCTTTTGTATCCAATTGAGATCCAATATTCACCTCCAAGTTCTGAAAAAGTCTCCAATATACACTAAACACTAAGCTGAACTTCAGTATGACCTATCATCCTCAAAATGATGTCCAATCTGAGTGGACTATTCTAACACTAGAAGACATATTGTGAGCATATTATATGGACTTAAAAGGAGGATGAGACTGACATCTTCCTCCAGTCGAGTTCTCTTACAACAACAGTTTCCACTCGAGCATCCAAATTACTCCCTAAGAAGCCCTTTATGGGAAGAGGTGAAGAACACCTGCATGTTAAGATGAAGTTGGAGAATGAAAACTTCTAGGTCCTAAAATGGCTGAGGAAATGGTGGAGAAGGTTAAGACCATTTAGAAGCATATAAAAGATGCTCAGAGTCAATAGAAGAGATATGCTGACAATCATCAATAAGACCTAGATTTTGATTTTGGATACATGGTATTCCTCTAAATATCTCCATGGAATAAAGTGATGATATTTGGGAAGAATATAAAGCTTAGTCTAAGATAGATCGGCCCCTTTGAGATCCTTGATCGCATTGGAGTGGTGGCCTACCGACTAGCACTCCCACCTAACCTATCTCAAGTACATGATGTATTTCATGTATCCCTCTTGAAGAAGTACATAACATAACCCTAAAATGTACTCAATCCATAGGTGTTACCATTGGAGAATGATCTTTCCTATAAAGAGTGGTGAAGATCATAGATCGTAGAGAAAAAGTTCTATGAAATAAGATAATGAACCCTGTCAAAGTATTGTAGAGAAACCAAAAGTTTGAAGAATAAATGTGGGAACCATAGGAGTTGATAAAATAGAGTTACCCTAATCTATTTTAGTGTGGGGAAAAAGTCAAGGGATAAATTTCTTAAGGGGGAATATTGCAACAACCTGAACTGTTATAAATAAAATTTCCCTTTTGATTTTATTAAATTTTTTATTGAGTAATAATGTTATAGAAAACATATACACTTCTTTTGTTTTATTATATCCAATTGGATTTAAAATATTGTTAAGTATCATTACATTTTATAATATAGTCATTGAATATTGATCACATGATTAATATAAATATAGGGTTTTAATAAACCCAATTGACATGAACAAAGTGATGACCTCAACCAGTAGGATCATAACCTATGAAGCCCATTTATCGGAGATTTAGAGAGAGATAGTGTCATTGGTATTTTTCCTTAACAAATACCAAGATGATATCAACAAACTTAATCATGATCAAAACTATTTATGGGATAAGTTCAAGCTCATTGCGATCATGACCCAAACCATGTTCGCCGAACCACCCCATGAAAGTCCCACCATCGTGAACCTTACTCTTAGGGTTTTTGTTGGTGTATTAAGGGAATATGTATCAATAGCCTATAAATATTAATATATAAATTATGATTTATAGGATAATGAATATATTTTCATCCTATTATTGTTATTTAGTAAATGATTTTTATTTTGATACAAGATAGCACAAATTGTATTTTTGGTTAATATTCAAATTCAATTAATGAATTTGTAAATTAATGTATTTTTTTAAATATATAATATTTTAATAAAATATTATTATTAAATAATTTTTATCAATTATAAATGATCATATAATTTTTATGAAGTCAAATGTAATTTTTATAAGGGTTCGAAAACTATTACTGTCAAAAAACCCAACATTTCTTAATAAATGTCGATTTTATTTTAAAATTAAAAATTCACATATTTATAAAATTATTTATATAAAATTAATATTATTATTGTAATAAAAACATCTAAATTATCTAATGGTGAATTTTTCATAATTTTCTAAGATATTTGAATTTTTAGGTAAAAATTAAATACCGTATAAATATACTTTGTGTATTATGACATCATAATGACCCAAAAGTAATATAATAAATACTATAAATGTTAATCATAACCAAATATATTATTTATATTTAAACTAACATGATTTTATGTTTATTTGTTTTATTTTATAAATCCTTTATGAATTCTCCAATACCAATAATATATTTTAAGGTTTTAAAATCATTTATTTGAGAGTATGACTCACCTCCACATAAGAAAGGGAATTATTTTATTAATTTTGGAACTTATCATTATAAAATAAATATAAAAACTCCCATTTGGAAGAAACCATGGGAAAAAATCATGATATGTTGTGTGGTTTTGGTTATTTTATTATGTAGAGCCCAAAACCCAAATAATAATGAAATCACCCTCGTTTCCTATATAAACCCACCCAAGATCCCATTTATCTTCACTAAAAAACCTTTTAGAATATCTATAATCTTACCTACACTCTTTATTATCCTAAAAAGGTTTCTAAAATCTCTCAATAATCCCATACAAAGCTTTTGGAGTCACACACTCAAGTAAGGGATCTTCTACTCTCCTCTTTTTATCAAGCACTTCTTTTTGTTATGTCTCTAAATTTCCATTTGCTTATGTTGGGATAAATTATTAAATATACCAATTAATATCCATTTGATGTATAAATTATTGTATCTTCCATTCACTCTCATTAATCCTTCCACGATCCTTTATGTACACCGTTTACTATGTCGAAATTTAGTAAGGGACCTTCCTCTCCTCCTTTCAATTCAAGTACCTTCTTTAGAATTTTTATTCTTAATTACAATTGTTTATAAATTATTTTATTTATAAACAACAAATTACTTTTCAATTGATTTTATTTTAATTATATATCATTTATCCTCTCTCATTTTGACCTTTATCTAAGTCGTTACTATGCCAAAATTTTGTAAGGGATTTCTCTCTTCTCATTTCCATTCAAACACTTATTTTATGTTATGTCTCTTAAAGTATATTGGATCATGTTGGGATATGATATTACATATCCACATTAATTTCCATTTAATTTATAAATTATTTTATCCCCATTTCACTCTCATTAATCTTCCCATGATCCTTTGTGTACAACCGTTACCATGCCGAAATATAGCTATGATTATTTTCTTTATTCAAGTTTATTCATTAACTTATGCCTTAAATTTACAATTTATTATGTTGGGATAAGTCTTTAAATGTCCATATAACTGAATATTTTATGTTCAAATGATGATATACCCCTTTCACTCTCATCAACCCATTTTGTTAATTTTTAAGTAACACTGTTATGCTTCTGAAATTTCACTATGATTTCTCATGCTAAAACAATTGTGTAGTGAATACCATACTCATTTCCTATAAAGAGTGTCCACCTTTATACACTTATACCTATTTTAATTGTGACATACAGGTATTTATTCCACAATCATTGATCTTGGAATAAAATATGATGATGATTTAATCCATGTTGTATGATCTATGTGGCACAATGAACCATGAGAATGAAATGAATGTGACAGGTGCGCCTAGAATTATATTACATTCTAATGAATTGGTTAATGTTTAGTATAATGATACATCATTTTGGGATAGGGAGTGAACCTGATTAATTTATGGGACTTTTTACACCATTAAGTCTTAGTGTATTTATCCTTGACCTATGTTTATGATTCAGTGTTTTATGTTGTTTCCACATTTCCCATGTTATGATTATCATGCTATATCATGTATCATTGTTCATGTTTATGATTCATAATCTTTTTATGCCTCATTGATACACCTATTGTCTAACATGTATCACTTATTCTAGGTTTATTCCCTTACTGGGCTTTATATCTCATCCCTTTATTATGTATGTCCCCGAGTTATCCCATGCAATTTTAAGTTCGAAGGAGTATTTTGAGCATGTTAAATAAGTTCTGAATAAAGATGTTGTATTCCATGTTTTATGTTGTTATGTAATGTACCTAATTCTGAAATACACTAGACTTGTCGATCATTCAGGTTGTATTAAGTGTATTCTTATGTAATAAATCATGTAATATTGTGTAATAAATAGAAGGGTCGTTATAGAATCCATGAATGTTCTGTTAAGGTACTCGAGTGATGAAGATTGTACACGCTGCGACTTGCACTTTCACACTGCAAGCCTTCATATCTATAGAAGACATATTAGTTTAGGTATCTCCATCGCCTTACACAATATTGAGGATATCTTTTCTAGGTGATTAAAGAATATTTCCATGAGTATTTTATTTTATATCTAAATAATTTAAGTTTGAATTTAACTTTGATATATAAGAATAAAGATATGTATAAATATGATGAAAGATATGGTAGAGATCAGTATCTATAAATAGAGGGTAGTGATTCATGTAAATAAATCAAATCATGGGATTTCCACCGCTCCTATTCATCTAGAGGTTTCTATGAGATTATTTTAGGGTTTTTTATATTTATTTTTTTAATCTTTCTCATGTCTATCATGAGAGTGTAGGTATTTTTCTTGAGTTTTTGTAATGAAAGGGAATTTAGTTTTAGAAGTTTATTATTTTTAATGGTATTCATATTAGTTTCCTATATTCATTTTTCTTTTATCAATTCACTTATTCAATCATGAACATTGACTTTGAATGATAGAGTGTATTTAAATCATTAACTAGGATTTAGTTTCTTTCATGACGATTAGGTTAGTTATATTCTATGTTCAAATATGGTTTTGGGTTATCCAATTTCTAAGTAATACGAAGTATCTGAGAACGAGAAAAGGAAATAATAGGGATTTTAGAGTCTCTATCAAGACTAAGGGATTCACTTATAATAGATTTTGAAAAATTCATATTTAATAAATATTTAATTTATGCTTTATTACTTTATGAACTTGGATTTACAATTGCTCAATACCATCATCCTTACTGTTATCTCTTCTAGGTTAGTGGTATTTATATCTTTGTTATTAAATTGGAATCTAAACTATTAATTAAAAGTTTTTTCCCACCTCATATCAATGGGTTTGACCTCAGTACTCATATTCTTATACCAAGAATTAGTAATTTTAGTGTTTTTTGTATCATGTTTATAAATTTATAAACCTAGTTACCCATAAGAAGTAATGACACCCTGAAAGAGACCAATTTTTTTGTTCCATTATTAAATACTAGATTTTATAAGAACATTTAATTCGATATATTAGTAAAATTATTTTCATTCACATTTTTATATTTTTAATTTTTAATTTAGGTTTTTTTATTTTGTTTCTTTTTACATGCTTGGGTGTTTTTGGTTGTGAGTGTAGGTTAAAGAAATTATGAGTTCCCATATTTTATTGATGACACAAATGGATAATATATAATAACATATCATTGAACAAAAAAATGATAAAAATAAAAGGTCGGGGTACATAATCACACCTGATTTCAGAAGATAAATTCATACATAACATAACAGAAGTGTTCAAGAAGGAGTTACGACTCTTGGAGAGGATTCCAAAAGAAGTCAAGGAATCCAAGTAGGAATCCAACTTCAAGGAAAATATTGAGGATAAATCCAAGAGTGAGGATGAATTTGAGTATCAATATATGGTAAAATATAAGGATGAATCTGAATTTTAAGTTTCCAAGGAAGATACCCTCACCGTTGTTGGCCCAGAGAAGAAAGAAAGAGCCTCAATGAAAGTAAGAGGAGGAGGTGATGACCTCTAAAACCAAGAAGTACATGGAAGATTCTAAAGAAAATTGGTGAGAATAATTCATGGAGGAGTACTATCAGGTTTTGAAAAACATGTAGTTATATCTATAGTATTTAGGATTGAAAAAATTCTAGTTTTCTTCCTAAAATAAAATTAAGTTAAACTCATGGATGAGGAGGAAAAGATCTACACCAGATGAGCTGCAATATCAAATTTGGTTAAATCTGGGCTGGATAACTCCTTACCATCCTTTAATCATGTAATAAAAGAGGTAAATTTTATCTAAAAGACCTTAAAAAAAGTTTTTTATGGTTGTTACTCCAAGTTTTTAATTTATTTCTTAGGAATTAATTTTTATGACTTAGTTTAGGTTTTTTAGGAAGTAGATTCAATTCCCCTAACTTTTTAGCTTAATTGAGCATAAAACTTTCAATTTCACCTATTTTTTTGATTTTGTAGGTATATGATGATAAAGACATAAAATTAAATAAATAATAAGTGAAAGATAATAAAGTAAAAAGATAAGATCTTCACATGGATAAGGGAGTAATGCTTTCACCTTCTTTATCTAATTACTTCCCTAAATTTTTATGTGATTTATATTTTTTGGTTTTAAGGGAGTGTTCATGCCACACTTAGACTTTTTGATAAATTCCTTATCTATGATATAAATTTTCATATAAATACCATCATTTCATGTTTTAGAATTCATTTTTAATAATATTGAATGACTAAGATAGGGAATGAATTAGTAGAGATATAAACGAGGGTATTAATTCAATGAATCATGATTTGTGGGGACTAGTTGATTTATGTAGATTAAATTACTCTCATATTTTTCATTCTTTTATTTTCTGAAATTCATATTGATTAGTTTGTTATTATTATTCATTCCATGAGATATTGTTAGAAATTTTATGTTTCCATTATCGAGAGGGTTCTAAACCAAATTTTTCATATTATATCTTATACCCATTTCTTAAGAGATATTTGGTAATTGTAGACATACTAAAACTTTCATTGATAAATTATATAATCTATGATTGAAAAATTGCATATTAATATGATTGACACATTATTTTATCCCATATATCATTGAGATCTACCTTGACATTGAATATTTCTATTGAGCCCATAGAATCCATGAATGAACTTGATAGGGAAACAACATTTCAAGATTATTTTATCATTTTTATCATACTATTGGTATTTTTAAATTATATACAATGGATTAAGTTTGTGGGGAGAGGTTTTCCATGGTGAAGAGGGATTTTTTTATTGAGGAGAAAGTGTGAGGTATTATCATTGGATGTTGGGGAAAGGTTTATGAATTATTTTTATTGTCTTCCATTGTTACCCCTCTTAAAAATTGAAAAAATTGAAAAAATCATTGATAAAAAAATAAAACATGAAATAATTGTTGAAAAATAATTGAATTAAATTAAAATAGAATTGTTGAAAAAGAGGATACACATTTCATTTTTCTTATTAGCATGGTTTATGAACCATACTATGAGTTGGGGATTGTGGGTGATCTACTTTTTGGGGAAGAATTTTCTTGGAGAATTTCTATTATTTATCTTATATTGTTATTTAGAGTTTAATAATCTTTTTATTACTTAATGAATTTTCACATCAATTACCTACCAACCCTTATCCACATAGTCATTTAATCTATATGGTGAATTACTCATGATTAATGATAATATTTGTACTTACCAGGTATAGATTTGAGATTATTTACAAGTATATGGCTAGGATGCATGAATTCAAGGTATGGGTATAAATCTAGTAGAAAATGTTACATGAGTGATGAGAGATTTTTTTTTTCACGGTGAGATAGATAACATAGTGGCATGAATACTAATAATAAATTGAACAGTGTGAATGGAAGTTAGGAGGAGTTTCATAATTTTAATGGAGGGGGTAAAATGAATGGTTAACTTAGTTTTCTTAAAGAATGATGACCTGAAGAGATTATCCTTGTGTAAAGTTTAAAGGCTTATCCCTTGTTGAAAATTGTTAAACTTTTTTAATAATGATATTTGAACCTTGGCATGACAGGCATTCATTGTGATTAAGTTGAAATTTCATGCTTGAGGAAAAGAAAATGTTAAATGTTGGGGGATTTGATAGAAATAATTCATGTATTATTTTTTAATTAAATTAATTAATTTTATTGTTTAATAATTATTATTTCTTAATTAATTTTTTTGATCTGTTTATTAATAAAGATACTTTTGTTGTAAAATGGAGAGATAATAAATTTATATCATAGAGGAATATTTTGGTAAATGAAATAAATTAGATAAGAATAAAAAAATATGGTTATCCCCAAGGTATATCCCACTAGAGAAACCATACACCTATAGGTCAGTAGATAAACTAAATAGTAGGACTGGATAGGGAGGCATGGTCATGATCAAGGAGGAATGATTTTGAGGATTTCTTTTCAAGGAGATTAGAGGATATCACTATGAGGTTTTTGTTGCATATATAATAATTTTCAATTTGATTTAAATTGTGATAGATAATAATAAATATAGATGCATATATGATGGAAGATATGATGGTGATTTCTAAATAGAGGGTAGAGTTTCATGCAAAGAGATCAATGAATTTTGGGAGGACCACTGCTCTTGTTTAGCTGGAGGTTACAACTAGAGTATCTTAGGGTTTTTATTCTTTTATTTTATTTTCTATCTCATGGATAGCATAGTATTATGGGTCTTTGTGCTAGGTTTTTATAATTAAAGGGGATTGATGTTTTGAAGTTTATTTTTTTAATTGTATTCATATTGGGTTTCTATATTCATTTTTTATTCATAAATCTTATTTAACTTATTTGAGCATGAACATTGCCTTTTAATGATAGAGTAATTTTTAATGCATTAAATAGAGTGTAGTTTCCATTATTACCATTAGGTTAGCTATATTCTATATTTAAATATAGTTTTGGGTGACCTAGTTTTTAATTAGTCTGAAGTACCTGGTCATGAAAAAATTAAATCTTAGTGATTGTAGAGTGTCTACTCAGACCAAGGGAAAAACTTAGAATTAATTTAAAAAGATTCATGTTTATAAATTATTTATTTTATGCTTAATTACTTCATGAACCTAGACTTATAATTTCTTGGTTCCATCATCTTCGTTGATAGTTCCTCTAGGTTAGTGGTAGTTTTCACTTTTTTTTCATATTGGAGTCTCAACTATTCAGTTAAAGTATATTACACATCGTCTCTATGGGTTTGACCTCGATGCTTTCAATCATATAATAATATTTATTAGTTTCAGTTTTTTTGTGTCATGTTTATAAATTTCTAAACCTGTTTACCCATATAAAGTAAAAACTCCCTACGGGAAACCAGTGGAGGCATAACTAAGCATCTTAGTTCCTATGATTACTATAAATCACTTCAAAATAAAGTTGAAAATCTTCCAAATGATCATGAATTCACTTCAATTCATTGCCCTACCACATTAATATCTTTATTCACCCTTGGGAAGTTTCCTCAAACTCTATGATACTTTATGTTTTAATAATGTTACCAATAATGTGGTAGTGCTTAAGGTTTTCAAGTTTTCACTTAGAGATAAGTCCAAAGAATATATATAAATATTGATACAACATTACATTACTAAATTTGATGATATGTAAATATGATTTTTAACATGATTATTTACCCCATCAAAACCCATGAATCTCTAATTTAATATTAATAATTTTAAACAAAATGGATCTGAATCAATTTATGATGCATGGGATAGATTCAAAGAGTTATTAAGAAAGTGTCCCCATAATGGTTAGGATACATGTTTGGTTTTTAAAATATTATATAATTGATCTTTTAAATATGATAGGTCTATTATAGACATAGTTAAAAGAGGGTAATTAATGAATAAATAATCAGAATAGAGTTTCGACTCATTGGAGGGCATGTATAGCAAAAAAATTCAATATAAAGATGATGAATTTCAACATTCACAAGGATATAACATAGTGAACACTAGAAAAGTATGTGATAATATCTCAAATATCATTACTATGATTATGTAATAAAGAAAAGTTATGGGTATCAAAGATTTGAATTACATAGATTTTAACTGAAAAAAATATTTTTATTGAATTAAACTGCAAGGAAACCAAGTGTTTAAACAAAGATCATTGGGGTTTCAAAAAGGACCCTAACTTCAAATTAAAATTCACTTTTTATAAGAAAACTTTTCTATATTCATGAAAACCACTAATAAAATATTTAATGATTTTATATTGGATTCTATGGATCAAAAGGATTTCATGAGGAATATTGAGTACCACATTGTGAAAATTGAAAACTAGATCAAGTATAATCTATTATGATTACTTTCAAGTGACATAGAGGTCAAAACTTGTGTGGAATTGAAGGATATCACCTTAAGGTGTGGTAAAAACGTGGAATAAAGTATTGAAACATGGATAAAATAATAGGGGAAGAAATCTAAAAAAGAATGAAAAAATGATAAACAAAGGAATTAAAAGGAAAAGGAAGCTAAGAAAGAAGTTATGGAAGAATCCCCACCACTTTAAAAACCACTAAAATTATTCCAAGAAATAATTAATCAGGGGGAAAATTTGGGGAAAATGAGTAAGTTTTGAAAATATTTAAGAAACTTTAGAACAATATTACCTTTGCATAAGATTTAGAGAATATTCCCATATATTCATATTTTATGAATAAGTTTATTTCAAACAAGTGGAATCTTGATGATATGGGTAAAATGCCACTCACAAGATAATTTTTATATATTTTTTCAAAGAGTATACTAAAAAAGAAACAATATCTGGGTAGTTTTATAATTCCTATTAATGTAGGATGTTATGAGTTTATAAAATATTTTTGTGGTATATGTATGATAGTTAATATCATATCTTACTCAATATTAAAAATCTTAGGATTAGTGGATATGGATCCCACCAAATTTTCTCTTCAATTGGAAAACAAAACAATATGATATCCATGATGTTTGATAGAGGAAATTTTGGTTAAAGTGAATAAATTCTATTTTTTCTTAAATTTATTATACTTGACATGGATGAAGAGAAAATACCTTATATACTTGGAAAGATATTTTTATGAGAGGGAAGGGTTGTGATTGATGTTCAAAGTGTGGATTTATCTTTTAGGGTTGGTGTGGAGCATGTTAAATTTAATATTTATTGGTATTTAAAGATTTTTTATGAAAAAGATGAGGATTTAAGTGAGTAAAATAAGGTGGAATTGGAGGATATTTTTTCCATTTATGAGGGGAATAAAGGATCTGTTGTGACCAATAAAAAAGAAATTAAAATTGTATAAAATAAGAATGGTAAAGGGTTTCTTGATGGGATTTGATATGTTGGAAATGTACTAAGAAAGAGGAGTTATAAGAGGGCCAATAAGTTTGGTTATTCCATGAGTTAACATTTTTTTTATAGGATTGAATAAAAATCAGTGGATTGGTCCTATGGAAGTGGATAAAGTTAAAACTCAAGGAAGAGTGAAGATATTTTTATATAAAATAACAATACCCATATATGTGAAGGAATCTAAACTTTGACTATTCATTGATCCAGATTGGGTAACTTATATTTTATTACCTGACATGGTGAAGTAATTCTTAATAAAATACATTAAAAAAAGATATTTTGGGAGGAAACCTAATTTTTTATAACTTCATTATAAATTTAGATTTTATAAATTTGTTTTAGGATGCAGATTTAATAAACCTATATTATTTAGTTTTATTAGAATGGATATTTTACTTTCATGTGTTTATTTTTGATTTTATAGGTCTATAATGACAAATAAAGGAAAAATATTATAAGAAGACAAAAAATAAAAAATAAAGAGAATCAATGGATATGGGAGTTTTGTTTGAAATTATTATATCATTTAATTTATCTATATTTATCACATGTTTTTGGAAATTTTCATGCCACACTTAGATATACTTCTATATGTTTTGTCTAGGATGCAAGATTTACTTAGTATTACCATAATAGCATGTTTTAAATTTCATTTTTATAGAATTAAATGAGTAATATGAGGATTTAATGAGTAAATATGAGTATGGGAATATTGATATGATGAATCATGATTTGGAGAGATTGGTTGATTTATGTGGATGAAGTTTCTCTTAATATTTTTATACACAATTTTTTTTAAGTTCATGTTTATTGGTTTTTTATTATTATTCATTCCATGAGTGATTGTACAATATTATGTTTCCCATTCCTAAGGGGGTTTGAAACCATTTTATAATATTATTTATAATAAACTATTTCCTTAGGGATACTTGGGGAATGTATACTAATAGAACTTGTATTAATGTCTTTTCAAATCTTTGAAAGATAAAATTCATATTAAGATGATTGAGGAATTTTTTTATTTGATCCATTAATACCATTGAGGCTTACCTTCTCATTTGAACTTTCTTTTAAGCCTTTAGAATCTATGATTGACCTTGATAAGAATCTAAATGATAAACCTATTTATCTTTACCACCTTACTCTTGGTATTTTTATATGATTTACAATGGAATAATTGTGGGTAAAAATGTTATTTCATGGTGTTAAATGGGGTGACTTGTATTGAAATAATGATATATGAGAGGAGTTATCATTAGTTATGGGGGAAATATTCATAAATTATCTTCCAATTTACTTTATTATATACCCCAGGAGAATATAAAAGATGAAAAGGAATAAAAAAATAATAGAGAAAGAAAAGAAGAACATTTTTTTGAAAAGAGGATGAATATTTCATTATGTGTATTATCATGTTTTAAAAGATTTGATATGAAGATGAAGGTATTATTGGGTTCTATCTTGTTAAATTTATATTTTTTAAGGAGTCTAATTTTTATTGAGATTTATATTGTATATTATGCATTGTAATTTAGAGTTTAGACTCTTCTTTGAGCCTTATAATTTTTCACATCAATTACCTACCAACTATTAGCCTTAGATTCATTTGAGCCTTTGTTGAAATACCTCAGGATTAACCTTGATTTCTTCTTTACAAGGTTGAGATTTAAATTCCTTGAAAGCCTATGGTTAATATTCATATAATAAAGTTTGGAGAATAATTATATTAAACTATTCCTTGAGTGATTTGAGAAATTTTCTTAGTAAGGTAGATCACAAGTGACCATGAATAATGATAATAAGTTGAAATATGTGAATGGAAGTTAAGAGAAGTTTAATTCATTCAAGAGGAAAAGTAAAATACATTGGTTTATTAGTTTTCTTTAAAAGTTAGTAGTTGGAAATATATTTCAATTAATGTTTCAAAATTTATTCCTTGTTGATAATTTTTTTATTTTTTCAATCATGTCGTTTAAACCATTATTATAATGGGTTTATTTTGTGATGATGTGAAGATTATATGCTTGAGTACAAACAAGTGTTTAAATGTGGGGGGTTTTGATAGTTCTATTTCATTCATTATTTTTATTATTGATTTTATTAATTAATAAGTTATTATTGCCTAATTTTTAGTATTTTTAATATAATATGGTAGGAATATCTTATATTTGAAATTTTGAGAATTTTAGAAGAAAATGGAAAATAAAACGTAGAAGAAACCTACCTATTTATGATGAAATCACATGGGAACTTTGTTGTGCAGGATTAACTCAAGTTGTGTAGAGGAAGATGGCTCGTATAAGGGTAGAGTCATGTAAGTATGATGTTTTCAATCTGTATAGGAGTAAACATGATTGTTTGTGGCTCACATCTAAAAAACTCATGCGCTAAAAGGCTCATATCTGAATAAATCAGGGTGTAAAGTAAAAACATGTCAGATTAAAATGAAGGGCTATTCCATATTAAAACCATGACACTATTATCTATGTAATAATAAATGTTTCTTGAGATAAAGGTTGATTAGCTCACGTAGGAATAAAATGGACTCACGTAAGATCAATTCAAAGTTTCACTAGTACTTACATAAGAGTGAGTTGAGATTTTACATGTCATGTGAGATTAAACTAGGGTGTTGACATGGAATATTAATATAAATAAGAATGGACTTGAACCATAAAATAGTATATTACATCATGAATTTTTCATGTATGGGGAGTTTCCTGGCCTGTGCCATGATGCATAGGGGTTACACCACAATGTTGGAGTGCATGATGGACAATTAAAAACATAATAATCATGGGGAAGATATCACACCACAAGAGGGTTGTTATACTATGAAGAGTTTCTTGCATTGTTATTAGTTGATAAAGAAGATAACAACTATTTTGGAAAAAGGTGTCTATGGTGTCATAAATTTTTCTATGTCGTGATCATATAGGGGTTAGGAAAATTAAATATAGAAAGGTATATTTTCTACATCATGAAGAATAATATTACATTAGGGTTTTGTAAATATGCATATATGAAATCATAGATACCTCCTATCTTAATGAATTTTATTTGAGATATATTTTGGGAGATTCATGGATCTATTTTGAAGGAAATTTTTGAAGGAGGAAGATATATGTAGAGATATAGATAGAAGATATGATGAGACACAAAAATGGATGTTTATACTTATAAATATAGGTTGTTGTTGTGGGGATTTAATAATAAATTGGTCATCTTACTATTGACCCAGATGTATTTCATATGATAGAGTGTTAAGGCTAAGGTATGGTTAGTTTTAGTTTCATGCACTCTCACATGTCTAGTATGAGGGGATAATTTATTTATATTAATGAAGGGGGATTAGAAATTATAGTATTTTATTTTTAATGATATTTTTGGGGGGTTTTCCATTCATTGATTTTTCTATATCTTTTCTCCATTATGCATGCATGAAAATTATGTGTTGAAGGTTGAATTACCTTTTAATTCATTAACTATTTCTTATATTCTTATTTGACCATTGGAGAGTTTATATGATATATTTAAACATGGTTCTGAATCACCTAATTTTTAAATAAACTAAAGTAATTCACCTTAAAAAAATGGGAGTTTAGTAATTAGAGAGTGAATTTCTAGACATGGGTTTCCATATATACAATTACAACAATAACTTGACTATCCATTTATATCTTTTTATGCTTTAATATTAAAGGTGGGTTTTATAGTAAAAAACATATACATGGAAGTAGATACAAATCATTGGTGGTGATCACAGAAAAAAATCCATTGGAAACCAGATTTTATTTCTTCAAATGGGAATCGAATACAATGCATACAACACACCCTATTTATAGGGATAGAAACACATAGAAAAAATAAATGATGAAAAAATAGAGAAAAATAAAAGTCCATGGATTTAGTGATGTAGGTTCCACCCAATAATCTAAAGTCAAACACATCAAACAACCCATATTTTAAGTCACCAAGCCTACATCACAGTATTACATGGTTGTTTACATCCAAGAAATAAAAGTTTATTATTCAACATCCCCCCTTAAACTTATATTCCTTGTATGGAATTTTCATATCTTGGTGGATAATCAATGGGTGCAAAGACTTCACCATATTCAATGTCTTCCTTTTTCTTGTAGACTTTGGTTGTGTTTATGGAATGTATTTACTCATCTATCACTTTACTATATATTTCATTATATTTATATTCCTCAAAGCTAACTGGATTAGAAATCACTAGGAGACAATATAAATTTGTATACTCCTCTATCGATCCTATTCTCACATATATATTTTAAAGGCTTTGAAAATTGTGGGGATATACATGAGAAAGTTATCTTTCAATGTCTTATGATTTAGGGGTATGTAGTGACGATGACATTGGTTCTTTAACTCCTCATTCCTCCAATGGTAATTCCTTAAGCACTTTCTTCATCTTTTAGAGTTAGTTTCACCACTCCAAAATCATCATCTTGATTATATTTCAAAGAATAAATTTCTATAAAGATAAAATATATGATGAATATAATATTCTTGGTTATGGTATTATACAAGAAATATCCCATTTCTCAATATTCATTTCCCATAAGGACACACTTCACTCCTTATCATCAAGATTTGTTTATTTTATCTCTGGGATTCTGACATAATCAATAAAACAAAAAACTCTAAGATGGATTAAAATTGTATTATGTTTACTTCATGCTTTATGAGGTGTCTTTGCATCAAGTTTTTTTGTTGGGAATCTATTGAGTAGATACATCACACAAAAAGCCACTTTAGCCCATAAATTCTTAGGCACTCCATTATCTTTCAACATGATTCTTACCATATTGAGAATAGTTTGTTTTTCCCTTTCGACTAATCCATTGAGTTGAGGTTTTTAATTTGAAATAAATTGGTATTGAATTTCATGTTTCTTGAGTTACTCTTGAAAAATATCAGAGGTGTAATTCCCACCTTGATCAGATCGCAAAGTTTGTTTGTGATAGTTGCTTTGATTTTTCACCAACACCTTAAATTCTTTGAATATTTTAAACAATTATGAATTCATATTGAGAAGGAATATCCATGTTTTCCTGTTATAATCATTAATAAATGTTAAAATTACCTCCATTTTACATTTAATTTTGGATTCAATGGTCTTTACACATCGGTGTGGACTAACTCTAGTGGTAGAGAAACTTTCCAATTGGCCTTTGTTGAAAAGCTGTTTCTATGTTGTTTTCTTAGAAAAAAAATCCACATATTTGATTTGGGTATATAATGATATAAATCTCATTCACTATCTTCTTGATTCATAATAATCTTAAACTTTCACAGTTTAAATGTTTGAATTTGAGATTCCATAGCTAGTCTTTATCACCAAGTACCATCATTAAACTTATAGTACGTTATGGTGGATCATAAGCAGAAACATGAGGTTTTTAATTATTAGTACTTTTTTTACCATGTTTCCTTTATCATATAAAATCACCATTTCTTTATTTTTTAGACTTATGGGAAAGCCTTTTTCCACTAATTTTCTGAGACTCAAGATGTCGGTCTTCATGTTTGGTATATAGTAGACATCAGATATGAAATCACGATTTCCATATTTTTTATTAATTAGAATATCTCCTCTTCCTTGGAAAAATATTATTAAGGGAACAAAAAATTAAATCTCACCTCAAACCCACTCATCTAGTCTTGTAAACAAATATTTGTGGCTTGTCATGTGATCATAACTCCAGAGTCAAGATACCACATACCTTGATATTGTGTTAATGTTTACACCATAAACACAAGGGACTCTCCAAAAACATATGTTGCTTCAGTGATATTTTACTTAGTGATATTATTCATGGGTTTCTTACTCTAACATTCATTAATATAATGTCCATATTTATAACAATTATATCATTGCACATTTCTTTTTTTCTATCAGCTATCAATTGTTAAAACCTCCCATAATTCCTTGTCCTCATTATCATAGTGTATAATTTTGATATCCAAAACCTCCTTGATTTATGTTTGTTCCACCTCATCCTAACCTTCTTAGAACAGATTCTTGTCCATAGAATCCCCTACCACAGCTTCTTCAAAATCCCCTAGCTCCTTTTTAAAGTTTTTGAGATACAAATTTGATTTCAAGGAATGCTCCACTCCATTAGTATCACTCAAGTGATTTACCTTCAGTTTATGGGATTTTAGAGATCCCATGAGTTATTAAAAAAAACAATTATCTCTAGGTATTTAGTTTCTTCTAGGTCAGTGACTATGCAATCAAATTTTGGATCTAATGATCACAAAATTTTCTCACATGCCTATATGTCAGAAATATTTTCTCCATTTCTTCGTTTTTGGTTCACCACAACCATTACACAAGTATAATACTCATAAATAGTTTCATAAGATTTCATAAACAAGGATTCAACTCACCTTGTGGAGATTCAAGTTGTATCCACTTCACTTTATCATCACCTTTGAATGATTTGTGAAGATTTCCCCATATCTACTTGGATGATTTTGATGAAGTGATTATATAAAACATGGATTCATTAAGGCCTTGATATATGATGGATTTGGTCTTACAGTCTCACTTCCATTCTACCTGAAGAGATTCCTTTTGAACATCTGAAGAGTAGTCTCCAATGATTTATATTCTAGCTCAGTGTATCCATCCTCCACAATATTCATAACATGTTGGGTTCTAAGGAGCGCTCAAATTTTGATGCACCAATTATCATAGTTTTCCTTTGGTAATTTTGGGATTAACACTTAATCAATATCGTTTTCTTTTAGAATATAATAAAAACGACTCCTTGATATGCAAGTATTTTTTGATTGAGAAAGGAAAAGAGGGGGAGGTTATTTTTCTAGACTAAAAAAGATGAGAGAGATGAATATTAACAAAGAGGAAAAATAAGGTTAATATGGTTTTTTTAATAGTGGTGTGGGAGGAAAATAAATATCAAGGGGAGATTTTTTTTCTCAAATTCAAATTAAAAGTAGGGAGATAAAGGAAAGGGAGGCTGGGAAGAAAATTGAAAAAGGATTGTGGATTTTTTAAAAAAATAAAGGGAGAGAGGCATGATAATGGTATGAGATAAGCATGATGATGGGATGAAAACCACTTATGAATTATTCCAAAAAGTGGTGTAGAAAAATGGGAAAATCATAATAAAATTTTGACAAATTTAAATCACCTCATTTTTTATTGTTGACAAATCAAGGATTCCAAAGATAAGGTTGGAAAATAAAAAATTATGCAATACACTATGGTGTACTATTCATCATCTTCCTCCTATGCTTCTGTAATTTATTTCAAGTAGATCCCAAAAAATTCCCATATAATTGAAAAAACACATTAAAACCCTTTGATACCACTAAAGGTGGATTTTGTAGCAACAAGCACAAATACATAAGTGGATACAAATCACTGGAGGTGATCGTATAAATAAAATTGCATCAAAAACTAGATTTTATTTCTTCAAATTGGAATGGAATATAATGCATAAAACACACCCTATTTATAGGGATAAAAACTCATAGAAAAAAAATAATGGAAAAAATAGATAAAAATAAAAGTCCAAAGATTTGGTGTAGTAGGTTCCACCTAAGAATCTGAAGCCAAACACGTAAAGCAACCCGTATTTGAAGTAACCAAGCCTCTATCCCAACAACATATGGCTGGTTTCATACATGGAAATAAAAGTTTATTATTAAAAAAATATCTCATAATCTTGGATTTATAAAATCCCAATGTGATTGTCCTTTATAGTTATTTTAAAGTAATTTATATTTTTTTCAATTGTTTTAATCTTTTGTCTTGAATTTTGAATCAGGGTATTCATGCCAAGGATCCTTTTATCTATGGTATTGAATTCATACTTGAGCTATACTAGAACATTGTAGTTTTAGTTTTAAGGAAGAGTAATATAAATTTTTAAACCTGATACATATATGCATGGATTCATCAATGAATTCATAAATACATATATAAGTTAGATACCTTTTTTTTAAGTTATCTATGTTTAAAAATATAGCAAATTTATTTACTAGTGTTCTAAAAACATTTCAATAAACAAGGTGTGAGAAATTAGCTATGTTTTTTAAAATATAAAATGACATGCACTTATGGAAACCAATATAATCATCCACATTTCATGAAATGTTGCTAATTGGATACACTTTTAGAAACGTAGCTAATTAGATATTTTTTTAAAAAAGTATCCAATTAGATCTGTTTAAAAACATAAAAAATAGTCCACACCTATTTTACTGAATTTTTTTAAATGATGGAATGTTTTTAAAAAAAAATGTTAAAGAAATTAATATATTTTTAATCAAATTATAATTTTTTTTCAAAATAATTCCATTTTTTATATTTTCCATAGTGAGTTTCCCCACCCCGCTAAACCCAATTATGTGACTATTTCCAACCGTTACGCAACCCCTACCCTTGATTTCATGCTGACACATCCCTAAACCAACCCAATAGGCCCCTAATAGTCCCCCACTATGTACACGACACAACTGACAAGGCCCCACCTTGCGCAATGCATCTGTTTCCCTTGCGATTTGCCCAACTACAATACCCATGACATGCACTTGATAATTATTAACCCTAATTAGATACATTTTCTGAATCACGACCAATTAGATATTTTTAAAAACATAGAAAATTTCCCACACATCATTTACTGATTTTTTTAAAATGTTGATATTGGGTTTAAAAAATATGGTTAAAGAAATAAAAACATTTTTAATAAAATTATTATTATTTTTCAAACTGATGTCAATTTTTCATTTTTTCCATAGAGAGCCACCCCCACCCCACTAAACCCACCCATTTCCGTAACCTGACCTGACAATCCCCTGATAGTGACCCGCCATGTTAATGACACGACCTACAATTCCTTGCTTCATGCAAAACATTTGTTATCGTTGTTCTTTATGTAATATATTTTTACCTTATTTCAAGCATTCCTTGAAACTTTTTTGACCTCAATTAAGTTGGGTGTTATTTTGGGGTCGTTTTGGGAGATTTTGGAAATTTTGGGAGACTTTTTGGGCTATACACGGTTGGTGCACGGTTTGACCAAACCATGTGCCCCCAGTAAAAACTATGAAACCCCTAGACAATGGGGAATGCATGGTTAGTTCATGATTTCCCAAACCATATAGACACCTAGGGGATATCGTGCACCCCAAACATCAGGGGTGCACGACTGGCGCGTGGTTTCCCCTAACCATGCACCCCCTCCAGCTAACCGTGTGTGTGAGATTTTTAAGTTCCAATTTTTTTTTTAAAATTCACAAACTCCCCAATTTAAGTGCATAATAACCCCATTCAAACCTAACATGATTTATTCTTCATTATAGGCTCACAAGAGTTGATTTTGGGACCTCTAAACGCTTTCTTTGGAGGATCAAAGAGGCATTGATCTCGATCGATCTCCTTCGTGTAAGTGTATCCCCTATCATGTAGTTTATTATGATCTCTCTCTCTCTCTACCTTAGAGTTTTGATGGATAAACATGTAATGGATGGATCTAAACTCAATTTTATTGGATCTTGATTCTATATTGTGCTCCTAGATCTTCCATGCCATTGTTCTTCATTGGAGAATACCGTTACGGGAGTTTATTTTTGGATATTTGATTTAAAGGTAGGTGATTCCATAATTCTTTTACCTAAGATTGAAAACATGAATTTCTTGATTAAATTGAAATTATATTTTAAATGATTGTAAAAAATGGATTTGAGATGATTAGATCTTTGATTTAAAATGGGTATAGAAATTGAGGAAACCCCCACTTTTAATGGAATTGAAATTGTGGGGTAGATTTATGAAAAATGATGGCTTGATTTTGAAATCGTTTTGATGAAATAATTTGATATTGATCTTGAGAAAATGGATTAAATTGAAAAGTGATTTTAAATTGCATGAACTGATGAAAACCTATGAATTGGTTTTGAAATGGAAAAGGCATGTTGAAAACTGAAATTGGGTAATTGTATTTTAAAATATTTTAAAATGATTGATTGATTGTTTGAAGCACATGTTAGCCTAGGTAGTTAGTGGTAACTGAGATAAAAATTATAGGACCATTGAATCCCTAGAAATGGATTGATTATGAAAACTGTCACTAAAAAACTACAACATGACTGCATGTGATGGGTTCCCCTTTTGGGGTGTATATTTCCCTTAATGTATTCCCCATTTGGAGTTTATTTGTGTGTGCACACATGATTAGATTTGTGATCATTATGAGATGTGTGAGCATCCTATTACCTAATAAACTGACTTACCATGATGCTCTTATACAAGGTGCTTTGTATGAGTTGTTTAGTTTGATTTATGTTCCATTGATTTTTTGAACTGTTTTATTCATGCCAAGTGATTTATATAAAAAAAATATATAAAATGTTATTTTAAGCCTTTTTGAAAGTTTTTTTGATATATCATCCATCTATTTGAATGAAATAATGTTTTAGTTTAAAATCTAAAAATTAAATTTCATTCCATTATTTTATTTAAATTGATATCATAAATGGTAAATTGTTATGGTATTGATTATGGAACACTTGGTGAGACCCTAATGTAATTTATAGCTCACACCCTACCTTTTCCATCGGGAATTTATAGACTTTATTATGCCAGGTCCTAGAAAAGGGAATGCATGAACTTGGAGGTGGTTGATGTTCTTAATCCTTTGGACAATAGAGTTATTATGAAGGTGACCAGTGGAGATGTGATCCACTTGTTACATGGGTTGTTTGAGTTTTGTCTTTCTAGATGTTGAGTACTTTGGCGATGTACTTCTTTGGGTTTTTTTATCCCTATTTGGTTTTTGGTACTTTCTCCCTTTGGAGTGTTGAGTATACTGACTTGTAATCTTTTATCTTTCATTATTATTTTGAAAAATTCATTCCATACTTGATCTTGTATGATTCCAAGTGCTAGCCTCCAACCCATGGGGGTCAATAACGCCCTTTGGTCCATGATAGAGATGGATTGGGTATCAGGGTACCAGGGTATTAGGGGCGGTTTGTGACAAATTGGTATCAGATGTTCATTTTAAACATCTTTCCTTGATGTCAATATGTGGTTTTGGATGTCTTAAAGGGACTTAGGAGGTACTTACGAGTGATTTCCTGGACATGTCTCATCGTAATGATCCTTAAGTCACTAGGGGTATTTAGGGAAATGTGTTTTAAGAAACAATTTGATCTGATTCTAGTATTTTACCTGATTTTGATTTGGGTATGTTGAAATCCAAATCTTGATATCTTATCTAATGGGATTGATATTCCTATTTCTCTTATTTGAGTTGTTGATATGAGTAATCTTATGATGTATTCAGTGTTATCTATTGATGTTTTGTAGCTTCATGCCTCCGAGAAGATGTTTGAATAGGCTCCAGGAGGAAGCTTATGGTTAACCACAAAAAGCAGAAACTCCCATGGGACAGAATCTTGTTGAGATTGTTGTGTGTGATGTACAAGATTTGGGATAGGCACCAACACCCATTCCCAATTAGGATCCAGCTGTGGAACCTCAGAGGGATTAATCTCGGAATCGTGCTCAAGAGTTCCTTTTCCAAAATCCACCAGTGTTACAAAATAACAACCCAAATTTTTTATCAATGGAAGTTTCATTCTTATAATTATGTCATATAGTATAAATCACATTAAGAACACAATAAAAAATTTATAAATGAAGAAAGAATGAAATAAGAGGTATTTCTAGAAGTTAAGAAACACATACCAAAGGAATAGTAACTTGACCTTTAGAATAGTAATATGACCCTTATGAATAATAAACCATCCAATAGAATAGTAACCTCACCCATGAAAGTATAAATAAAATTTAGGAATCCTATAAATGAAATTATGGTATAACTATATCACAGTATAAGTAAATAAATGCTTTAAAAATTATTAATTAAGTGCTGATATTTTTATAAGTTATAAATACATAATTACAATTTTATAATTAATATAATGATTTAAAAGATAATTTATTTCCATAAAATTTATTCATAAATTAATATTTTTTTATATTATAATTTAATTTTATGGGAGCATATTTAATTTTTCAAAGTGTTACAAAATCAGATATAATTTTAAAATTGGTATTTTCCAAGTAAATGATGATTTTAATTAAAAATTAAATTTATCATATTTAGAATTTTTTTTTTCATAAAATGGAGTTAATTTTTGAATCCTACATGTTGAAAAATGATTAGGGTGAATTTTTGGGATTTTTCTAAAATGGTTGATTTTTTTGTGAATAGTAAAATACAATAATTTATGGTATATATACATTATAAGTTAAATAAACCATTCCTTGAGACATTTCTAATGTAATCAACATAATATAGAAATTAAATTAATTATTTTATTATATTTTTTGATAATTCTCAAATAATTTATATTCTTGAGCCAAAATAATAAACTAATGAATAAAATAACGAGAAAACACTCCTCTCCTACACTATAAATACCACCCCTCACCACCTCTTCTCCTCACACCTATCAAGCTTTGAGACTTGTCCAAATTATACTCAAATATATTCCCAAACCTCTACCCCACATACAGGAGCTCTTGGTCTCATTAAATGACCAAAACCTTTTCCCAAAGGAGGTTCTCAAGGAGAAGAAATTCAAGAGGTAAATTTCTTGTTCCTTTTCTTTTACTTTCTTTCCAAGTTATTTTATTTTATTATTCTATCCTCACATACCCTAATCCAACTTGAATTAAAACTCCATTTTCATAAATATACTTAAATATTATTATTTTAATAGAATAATACATCATCAAACCCCCTTATCCTTTTCCTTTTATTCTAGAAATGAAAATGTCATTCATGAGGTGTTAATTTATCGCCTTCAAGGATGAAAAATTTTCATTTTCCATTAACAACTTCAAGGCTGGTCATAAAACCATTTTTATGGCTAAAAAAACTTATGATATATGTATTAAAACCTATTTAATATTTTGGAATCATTATATACACATAAATTAAATAATAAAACAAAACAAGTTCATTGTGAGCAAAAAACTGCATAAGATAATCCAAACGATTATCACTAACATTTTACCTAATGATTCATCATAATACCATATTACCAAATGATTTATAAGATAACTTAACCTTATATATTTTCATTAATAACTTATAACTTAAATTCTGGATTTCTATTTCCATTTTACATGAACTTCTATACTCTTATATAAGCGAACCGATCATGAAAACTAAGAAAACAAGTAATCCCGAACGATGAAATTGAACACTATAACTCATCAAAAATACATAAATGAACTTAATAATAAATAAATTACACATTTAAAAGGTTATATAATTATTAATTAATGAATATAATTTTATTATTTAATACATTAAGTTCAGGTGAAGAACCATTTCAAACATAAGGTAAGGGATTCTACTCGAACTCCCATTTTTTTCCTTTGAGTTATGATTTCTATCTCTTTACTCTAATTTAATGCTTCTTTATTTTTTTTAAATTCTTATAAAAATTTTATATGTTATAAACTAATATATCCAAATCAGATCATCCTTCTTTGATGGTAAATACATTATTTTTTTTAAAAGGTTCCCTTCTCAAATCTTTCTGATTAGCAAGCTCGATGAAAGAGAATTTCATGATTTATTACCCATTATCACATGCTATATATAATCTATTTTTATCCACCATTTTTTTATAAAATCACTCATTTTATCATGAAAAACTATCATGGTTCATTTTTGGTTTTGTGCAAACAATTATGCCTTTTCCATTTTAAAGTCTCTTTACTATTTTCCCTTAAAGTTGCAATGAAGTGGCTTATTTCTAAAGTTTTTTAAACACTCTTTTAAAATGTTTTCACTTTATTTGGAAACTATTTATCATTATATATGCCTATTTTATTCTATGATTTTTCATGTATGTTCTAAATCCATTATTTCATGGACACTTTACGCCCATTTGTAATGCCTTATGACATGATTATGAAACCCATTCCTTTCCATGGGTAACCCTTATATTATGTTTGATTACTTATGTATGATTATTTATGTGGAACACATATTCATGAACATGTTATGATTGGTGTTCCCAGATAGCACTTCAATGAATTGGGTAATGTTTAATCTCATGAGACATCTTGTTGGGTCCTGGAGTAAACCTGATTCCTTTATGGGACTTTGTCCACCATGTTATATAGTCTTGGCGGTTAGACTTGACTCATGTTTATGTCATGTTATATATTGTTGCTACATTCCTATGATTCCATGATTAGATGTTCCCATGTTATAAATGTTATTCTTACTTATGTTTATTCATGTTTCACACCTTTTATGACATATTGTCAATGCCTTCTAACCCATGTGCTATGTTTTATTCCTATGATTATTTCTTTACTAGGATTTTTAGATCATCCATGTCTGGATACTATAAGAGAATGTGGTTCTGAAACAGATGTACCTAGGAGTAACAACTCTGACAAGGTATTTTGGGGCTAACTTGGGGTAAACTAGTACATGACAACGTGCCTTACTGCACTCCTGGTTTGACACTCCCATATGATATGATTTAGTAAATTCATAAGCTCATTACGAACCATTAATAAAGGTAGAAATACCATAAGAATATATTTTAGGAAATAGATCATGTATAACCTATATTGAAACCCAGGGAATCACAAGTTAGGATATACTTTTCATTTACAAGTTTATCCTTCTATGTTCAATGTTTTATTTTTATATGCTTATTAGATAAGTATTCAAGCCACCTAATTTAAATTTATTTTTCTTAGTTAATGGATAGAAATATATTAATCTGTGCCAACAATCAATATGATAGGAAATGTGATGATTTCCCTAACAATATTCCAAATATGATGAAAAAAGGTGCTAAAAACATTATGATAATACTTACTTAGCTGGCTCAAGTTATGAATAATAACTTGAATCGTGTGGAGCATCATCCTTCTCCAAATAAAGAGAAAGTTTTCATTGAATCATTTATGTGGAAAAGGCCTCTTATTTTTAGTGGATATCCTGACCCACTCCTCATAGAACAATGGATTAAATCCATTGAGAAGATATTATTTATCCCCCAGTGCTCAGAAGAAGAGAAAGTTGTGCTAGCGGTCTATCATTTTTATGGGGAAGATGATCAGGGATGGAAACTAATCAAGAACACAGAGTTTCAAGAGGAAATTGATTCAATAGAATGAAAATATTTTAAGAAAATATTTTTCAATAAATATTTTCTTTGAACCCTCTATCTCAAGATGGAAAGGGAATTCCTATGACTGGAGAAGAAGGAAGACAATTCTATCAAGGTGTACAAATAAAACTTCACATGGATTACAAGATATGCCTTTGGATTTATCATGAACACCAAAGGAATGGTGGATCAATTATTTAGTGAACTAAAGATGAGTCTACGAAATGTTTTGGTGATTATATACTTTGATATTTATGAGGAGATTTTCCATTGTTCCATCAAGGTTGAAATAAATATTGGAGACTCTTAGTGGTTTCGTGGGCCTGGTGAAAAAAGAGGAAAATGGAGTTTAATATGGGTGATAAATATCATGAAAGAAAGAAGACCTGACATCCCACATGCCAAAAGTGTGGGAAGAAGCATCCTGGAAACTAATTAAATGGAACCAAGAGATTCTTAAAATGTGGAAGATAAGGGAATATGCCTAATAAATGCCAAAGGGATATGAATAATCCCACTAATGAGTAATAAGAAAGGAAGGTTTAGATCAAGACTCAGCCTATAGTGCAGTGTTCCAACTACAAGGAACATGGTAATTATAAAAACCATTTCCCTAAGCTAAGGGTTGTTGGGAGAAATAAAAAAAATCTCCAAGGAAGCAAGGAAGGGCATATGTTATCACTACTATTAATACGGAGCCCGATAATGATGTGGTGATAGGTATGTTGATTATTCATTCAAGAATAGTGAATGTACTATTTGATTCTAGTTCCACACATTCTTTCATATCTTTCAATTTTAGTATAACTATTCAAAAACCACCGCAAAATTTGGAGGTTGAGTTATCTATTAAACAGAAAATGGGGAAATTATTGCATCTGAAGTTTATAACTACTCCCCAATTAATGTCTGTGGACCGAACCTCCTAGAAAATCTTTTCATATTCCCTTTGGTAGATTTTGATGATATTTTGGGCATGGATTGACTATCTTTATACAAATCCAACATCAAATATTAGTAAAGGAATATCACTCTTCACTTTCTGAAGCATTCTTCAATACTGTACAAGTGTAAAGAGGAAGACGAATCTCCTTCAGAATCATCATCTTAAGTGTGGATATTTTTTCCTTATGAACAAGCATATCTTAATAAAATGACTGAGATAAAGGATAGAATCATGATCGAAGACATTCCCATCATGATGGATTGTATAGATATATTCCCTAAAGAGTTGTTTGGTCTTCCTCATGATCGAGAGGTTGAGATCTCAATTGAACTTATTCCTAGATCTCTGCCTATATCAAAGATACCTTATAGAATGACCACCGTTGAGCTAGAAGAACTAAAGAAGAAGTTACATGAGAATATGAATAAGGGTTTTATATGCCCAAGTGATTCACCATGGGGTTCTCTAGTCCGATTCATCAAGAAGAAGGATGGATTGGTGCACCTCTACATTGATTATCGTGAGCTCAAAAAAATCACGATATATAACAAGTACCCCTGTCACAGATATATGACTTGTTTGATCAGCTATGTAGGGCCAGTTATTTCTCTAAGGTGTACCTTTAGTTAGGATATCACTAATTAAAGGTGAAGAAGAAAGATATTCCCAAGACTGCCTTTCGAATAAGGTTTGGACACTATGAGTTCGTAGTGATTCCCTTCAAACTCACTAATTCTCCATGAATTTTCATAGACTTAATGAATAGAGACTTCAGAGATTACCTTGAAAAATTGTAGTAGTCTTTATTGGTGATATTATTATATAATTAAAGAGCAATAAGAAACATGTTGAACATTTGAATACTCTACTAAAGACTTTGCAAAAGGAGAAACTGTATGAAAATTATAGTAAATATGAGTTATGGATAAAGGAAGTGTAACATCCTGACCCGAACAGCCACCCGAACAGTACTAAATGGGTCGAGTGTCACTTACCTTAGGAACACCTCCCCAAATGTCAAAGTCTTACAACTAGTAGTGAGGGTGAAATCAGGTATAGTGGGGAGGCTATACCCTCTCAGAGGAAGATAAAGCAATGGTCCGAGCATAATAATATAACATGCAGTGGAAATAAATAACTCAGCAAACTCAAACCAGACCCACATAGGGGAAGCACAAAAATATCAAATAAATATAATAAGCAATATAGAATCAACTCCAGTGTAAAATAAATAGAACGAAATGCTGAAAACCATTTTCAACTACTACTAAAATAACAATTCATGCATCCATAGCAGGTCATACATGTCAGAATACAAGGGTTCCAATGGCTAACCAACAATAGCTACACAACATGGTAAGCATTCTAATACCTAAATGAAAAAATAAATATAAGTAAAATTCTAGTAAGGCATGACCTATAGGTCCATACCAATCTCCATGCCAAACAACACTATGATACAACTCTTGAAGTTGATCCTTTATATGTACGTAAACCATAAAGTATACACGCGTCCCAAAGGGCCAGTGTAGGGTGTGAGATGAATCTCAGTAGGATACCATCCAATGGTGTATACCTAGTATAAGTGTTTAAGAATACATGTATCTCTATGTAAAGTAAGTAGTGTAATTCAATAATTAAACATAACACCCACTGACTCTACAGCCACCAGGGAGTGTCACCTTCTTCGACCAATGCCAGAATCTCTGAAGAAAACCCAATAATATAACTTAGCACCATGTGCCTCCTGACACCGTGTGTCTCAAGGTACTTATGTCCCAAAGGCATTACCAAATGATAGTAACCCTGAGGAACAATGATATCTATCCTCAAATAATAACTGGAGTAACAATGATGTCTGTCCTCAAATAATAACCAGAGGAACAATAATGTCTGTCCTCAAATGAATTTTCAGGCCCACAGACTCAATCACAGTGAGCCTCATCCCCCAACCTGATAGCCTCATTGTTATTCCCTGAAGACTTTTCACCTTCCACATGGCTTCCTACGACAATCACCCCAAACCAATAATACATAATCTGCAACTATCGGGGGCCTCTACCTATAGGAGTGGTCAAAACCACCTCATCATGGAGTCAACCTATGTACACATGACCCAAGAGGATTTTTCCTTCATGGGTGAGTGGTAATCACAAAATAAGAACCCAATACACACCATCTCTGACACCTCGTGTCCCTGCGTCCATGTCGCTCAAATCTGATGGCCATGTCATCCAAGTATCTCGGGCCATGACCAACCTAACAGTCACACTGCCTCAAACCGATGTCCATAATGCCCAATTCCGTGGTCAAAACTACACAAGTAAATTTGGTCCAAGCCCAACCTGTGATCAACATCAATCAATAATATTTGGACCATGCCCAACACAACCCCAAGGGTTCCATCATATGCAATCTCAAACATCACATATATATAATCACGATAAAACACTTTAAACAGGAAAATCAATTTAACTAGTTTAGTTGAACTAACTACTAGCTATCACATAGCATCACTGAGGTCTTGAATGCCTCTAATAAACATAATCAAGCTTTCACAAATTAAACATGGAAGTTTACATCAAGACGATTCATTTATAGCCATTTTGGAACCCCCAACCAAAATAAACCAATGATAAACGACCACTCTCCCGACCTTGCTTAAGCATAATAGGTAAGGGAATACCCAAAAACATCCCACAAGGTATAACAATCAATTTAAAATGAAATAATAGGGTTCTTCTCAAAAAACCACCATTGCGCTAAAATACGCAACCCCCAAATATTGTGAAAAAACAAAATGAAGTATGAACCACCTACCATATACCCATATGATGATCCTCATATAATATTAGTCTCTAATTCAGTCGAATACAAGGTAGGTCGATTGGGTTCTAACAGATCCAACAGTGATTGAATCTGAGTTTGGATGGATGATTAAGAGAAAAAATGAGTCCTGATGCCACTTGTTCATAATCCCAAATGAGCCCCTCTTCCCTCTGTCTCAAAATGAGGCTACTACCCATTTTAATGAAAAAATCAAAATACACGGCATGTACTTGGGACTACACATCGTGTGGGTTCTTTTACTATTCATTTGGCGGCTAAATCTCATTGAGGCCTTGCTGACTTGACTACACGGCGTGTGGGAGGGGATGCACGACATGTACATGTTTAATTCTCTCTACCCAGCCGACATCCCTACACGCCATGTATGGCCATCACACACGGCTTAGAGTACACAACATGTACTTAAGAGTACATGGCGTGTAACCCTAAATTATGCCATGTTCTATATTTTTCCTTGCAATTGCCCAATTTTCCCTTGTTTCTTCAAAACAACTCAAAACAACCCAGAAAAAAGAAAAAGAAGAGAGACCCATACCTCAAAGGAAGAACCAGGTTCTTACAAACTCCCCCCTTAAATAAATTCGTCTCTGAATTTCCCTTACAAGGGTGGTGAAGGTGCATTCTAGGACAACTCTAGTCCAAAACTCAAATCAAACAAAGGTCCATCGACCTATTATCTAGACCCAAGGTCCTCCCACTACTACAAATATGGCTTATAATAGCGCTAAAAACGGCCTTTAACAGTGCTAAAAAAGTACTGTTAATCTTGGAGAAGATAAGGGGGGTCCCCTTTATCAGCGCTAAAAATAGCGCTGATAAAGGGGGACTTTTATCAGTGATAAAAAACGTGCTGATAAAAGTGCCCCTTTATCAGCGCTAAGCAAGCGCTGATAAAGGTAGTATTTATCAGCGCTATTTTCAGCGCTGATAAATGTATAATATATCAGCGCTATTTTGAGCGTTGATAAAAACTACCTTTATCAGCGCTCAAAATAACGCTGATATATTACCCATTTATCAGCGCTTAACTAGCGCTGATAAAGGCCAAAGATCCTGTGAAAAACCAGAACCTACACAGAACCTGCCCAGCACCTGCACACATTACAACACCTACACAGATCACAAACAACACCCACACACAAAGCACAGAAGAACAAAAATGATACATACATTTACTTGAAATCATGAATAAAAAACAACACACTTCTATATACATTTCAAACAATGTTTAATTTGGTTACAATTACATTTATCCAACAAACAGTTAAAAAACAATGATGTTCCATCCTTTTTGCATCCATCCACTCTAAAAAATTATTGTCCATAATAGTGGTTTCTGAACAAAGCAGGAAAAATATTCCAACTACATAATAAAACAAATATTATGTTAGTAATACAATAATGAAATAAAGAATGGGGTTGATAAATGGAATTATACTAGTGAGGCACAAAACATAAAATAACCAATTAATGAAATTGGAGCATGGTTAGGGCTAATCATCTATAATAATCAAATGGCCCAATGTTTAGTAGAACATGGGATATTTAATGATTCGAGGGGGAATAGATAAACCTACAGTTTTTTTCTAAGGTTATGATGGTCTCACATTGATGGTTAATAGTTTATCAAATAATGTGATGAACTTGTGTAAGGTATGAGTTTTTGGGGAAGTATCTCTATATGGTTGAATAATGGATTGTAAGCCACTCAATGAAACTATAAAGATTAGAAGTGTGTGTATATTGATTCCCACGTTGTTGGAAAATGATTTAATTTACCCTTAGGCCTAATAATTCACCTAATTAATGAGTGGAATTAACAAATTTTCACTATCAACCATTAAAGAGGGTTACCCTCGTATATCCTTCATTCCACTCAACAAAATCCTTTACGCGCACTCTCCTCCTTCTCCCTTCCCCAATGGGATATCTCCCTTACTTTTGAGATAAATCAAATATTATTAGTTACATTAAAAGAGTGGTGGAATATCTTCAACCCTATTATCCTCCTTTATATTATTCTCCTTCTTCCCCTAACTTTGGTTTCAACTATTAGGGATTTTAGTCTCCATTCCATAGCATCATGATGCTATTGGATACCAATGATGGGCCTTTTGAAACAACATTAAACCTTGGCTATATACCTATAGCCACGGTTTAATACCATGGCTATATGTCCCCCATTCCATAAAAAAAGAAGCACCCCTGCCCCCTTCCCCAGCACACCCCCTACACACTGCCCACCCCCGAGCACACCCCCTACCCCTGCACACTCCCTGCCCCCTGAACACCCCATGCCCCATTCCCCAGCACACCCCTGCCCACTGCACTCCCCCCCTGCCCATTGCACACCCCCCCTGCCCACCCCCTACATATTTCAAAAGAACCCAGCACACCCCCTACCCCTTCCCCCTACCACTTTTCCCCCTTCACCCTCCCCCAGAAAACCACCCCTGCCCTCTCAACTTGTCCCCTGCACATCATAAAGAAAATACCTTGTATGGAAATTGTGCTCAATTTACATTATACGCATCATATATATCAACACATTCTCATGTACTTTCATTCAATGTAAATACACATATATAGACTCTCTACATCTCATAAGAAAAACCTCTTTAAAATTCAAAAACACATTAAATCTATTTGAAAACACCCATCACACCACTTTCTCATTTCTTCAAACACATTTAAAGGACTTAAGCATGAAAATCCACAAGAAATACAACTGAATTCATTTTAAAAATAACTTTCAAGTCTATACACACCCCAAATTCCTTTGATAACACATTTTTAACCACACAAACATTTCATATAGTACACTTAGCAAGCAAATACAGCATAATAAAATCATCATATAATGTAAAAGAATTGAATCACCTACATAAAGCTTGGAATCTTCTGAAATCTGCTAGAAAACATAAAACCACACCTCCACAATACCTTAATAAGGACTGATTAAACATTAATATTGAATATATTAATGGAAACCCATGTTTAACTTGTGGTATTCCATGAGTTTAACATCCCACAAGGATAGAGGGTCATGATTTAATGTATTATAGAGATTTAAGACCTGGGTGGATCAAAACACGTATAAAGGTGGATCAGGTAGGTATATCTCTAGGAGGGAGCACCTGGAATGTTTACCTGATAGATGGATTAAAACGCCCAATGAGGTCTGAACCAAGTGTGGTGCATCCCATAAAGGTAAGGTTTCTCATTTTGAAGACTTATTCAGATGCCACTAAGGGAAATACAAGAGGGAAAATAAGAGAAGGTGTACCCCAGTGAGGGGGTCACCATGGTTTACCATTGGTTGGGATTTAACCTCATGGAGGCTTCCTACGTACCCTATTTAGAATACAAGGATCAAAACCCATATATTTAAAAGAGGTATGTTGTGGGTATTACCCATGGTTAGCTTCCCTTCACACTAGGAATACTCTTGGTTGGATGAGTATGGGTTTTTTGGGGCTTATGCATTGTCATATTCTCAGGTTCTTCCAAGAGTAACAATGGGAAGAATGGGACATACGTGCTAAGATGGACCATGTGAATAGTGTGATACTTGTAAAGAGGCATGAGTCACAAAAAACATGTGGAGCTGTCTGTAAACATTATTTATGGTGTCCATGGGTCTCATCAGACTCCCCATACCTTCCATAAACACCTCAAAACATCATAAGGACCGGATTCTACATGATGGTGCATCACAGGGTTGATTCTTTTGATGATGTACTGGTCATTTGAGCTTGGATTTCATCTAAACCAGCCTTTCCCTTACTTGAATTATCCTGGGACACATATTTTGGTTCCAAAAAATCCCTCAATGATACCGATTATCTCATGAATCTACCTAGAAATAATTGTGCAAGTCAAAAAACAACACATGTGCTCAGATTCAAGTTCAAACAAATGTGATATAAAAAATGGATTTTGTTGATCCTCGGTGGTTTCGTCATTCACCCCATATGCACTGCACACCATCATGCCTTACTTAAATATTTATTTGTTCAAAGATCAATAATATGAATCCGGGGATAGAAAACATTGAGTAATAAATTAAGATTTCAATACATCAGAGAATTCTCAATTCACCAAAGAAGTTTGGAGGATAATCAATGATCATATATAGATAACATAAGTAGTATGAATTCACCTTTATCCTATTTGTGTATAATCTTCCATCAGGTATGTTGCCCATTCGTTTCTAAACACATGTATATCATCTTTTGAATATGAGTTTTTGCGGCAGTCATGGTAGTACTGAAAAAATATAAATACACAAAGGATTAATAAATATTTTAAATGAACTCGTAATTATTTTCGAAAATACCTCATCAGGGATGCTAGTTTGTTGATGAAATACGATCTCTTTCATAAATTTACAAACATAATAACCACAGTCCTTTTCGTTTATTTGTTTTGGACACTACAAAAACATCGACAACAATAAGTAATTTGTTTTGATATGTGTTTGGATAGTGAAATGTTATTATATATACCTGGATACTTTTCCAGTTGTAGATCTTGTAGGCGTGCTCATCCTTATGCCCTATATTGATTCCATGCATTAGACGATATTGATGCACCGCCCTATCATAACAGAATCCTCATTAAAAGATAACATAAATTATATAACTATATGTTTAGTTTTAAAATGTTGGATCTAGTGTATTAAAAATTAACAAACGCCATCATGCATCGTCGGTTTGTTGGATATCCATGCATTGAATCCAGAAAATAAATCTTTGGAGTATCCAAATTGACTGCAATCAGCATCCAATGCTCCCTAAAAATACAAAAAAGAATAAGTAAAGAAAGAAATGAAAATATAGTTGATATGATTAAATTGTAGAGTTTTACCCCTATATTTTTGGTATTAAAAAGATTCTGTCATCTGTAATTTTGTTTTCAAACGATTTGAGCAGGGATGACATTATTGCAGCCTATTTATCAGAATCTATTTCGTCTTTTGAAGAGGTGGTGTGAGGACTAACGAGTCCAAATTTTTGTTCATGGGGAAATCCCTTCAATTTTTTTCATATATATGTCCACGACAAATATAAAATGTATTTAGTCAAAATTATCAGAGTATATCAACTTTTGTAAAACCAAATCATGAAAACTTTCCTCATGTATAAATTTACAACTGAGGTGCCTAGCCATTCATACTTGAGGAGTTCATTTACATTTTCAGCACTAATGAAATCTGATATTTCCTCTCCATACATATCTTTTTCGAAATCAACTATGTGAGTACTTCCGTCTTTCAACTTTGTATCCACATGAGCCTGCACTGATATTAACTGTGGATATAGAATGGGTGGGGTGAAGGTGCTCTTAGTAGACTGTTTCAATCGGTTGGTTGATCCTTGAGATAGTTTTGAGATGATATTTCATTTCACCCCATAGTCTTTGTCATTCTGTAATAAAATTCATTGGTTCAGACCTTTTTTCATTAAATTTTTAAGGTCCAGCTTGAAAAATAAATTGGAAATGAATACCTTTTTGTCGACATGTTTTTTTACAAGAACTGTCGGCCATGCGATGAATGTTCCAACAGCTTGTTCAACCGTATGAATGTCATCATCATCATTTGGAATAGGTATCTCGGCACTCGGATCATTAGCTACGTTAATTGACACTCTAAGATGATCTTTTGGAAGATGTCTGTTGTGTAGCATGTCGTTTTGCGTATTGAACATCGTAGCCCTCGCTACAAGGCGATAGGTGGGAGTTGATAAATATAAATCACAGTCATTTTCACCCTGTGGAATATTAGTACAGGAAAGGTATCAGTGTCTATGTAAATCACATTTCATAGAAACAATTATTAAAACATTGATTACCTCATCTAAGTCAGGTTTTTTAGGGGAATGGCTCGCCTCAAAGCTGGTGGGGGGTGGGGCGAGATCGTCACGCACGGGTTGTTGTTGAGTTGTTTCTTCTGTTTGCCTCTCCCCCATCAATTTTTCTATCATCTCTATCTGGTATTGTAATTCTTCTTGAAAAATAGATAATTGTTCTTGCAGCTTTTCCATTTTTTCATTTTGCTCCCCCGCTTGTTTTTGTTTTTGAAAATATGTTCGGGGTGTCACCCCAAAACCCGCACCTCTGACGCGGCCATACTTTTCTGGCTGCTTCAAGGCTGCTGAAAGTATGTCTACATCTGGTGTGGTTGTTGTTGATTCTTGTGACTATTTTAGATAGAAAATATAGAAAAATAAGCAGTTATTGTAATGTAATAGAGATTTAAAGAAAATCAAATTTATATTATGTCATACTTACACATGTTTCCCACACTTTTTTGTGTGTTTTCATCTATCAATATCCCCTCTTTATTTACACGAGCCTCCTTTCATATCACATGGCATGGGATGGATATGGCTTTCTATTTCGATTCATCAATCTACATATAAATAGAGAAACATGGTTATGGTGTTGTTTTATGTCACATACTAGTAGTATGGTAAATTTAAAAGACGTACCAATTTTTTCTCAAGTTCAGCGTACCCCATCCTTGCTTTACAGTAAGGGTATGCTGGTTCTGTTGCACGTTTTTTATTTTCAGCACTCAGTAGCTGTTTCATAAATAAAAAACTGTCAATCAGAGTAATGAATACAAGCAAACGTCAAACAACGTATTACCCCACACAATGTACCTGAAAAGTATGCTCCCCACGACGGTTTCTAAATGCATCCCACGCTCCTTGGGATATCAAGTGTGCGTAAAGAGGAGGTGGGTACGGCTTGATTTTCCCTTCTACATCTTTAAGATGATATTTCTTTAAAATTGTGTGGAAACCTCTATGAATACTTCCTGCAACTCTTAATACATATTCCTTGTGCGAGGCATCTACGATAAATGCACTCTGCAATGGATTATTAAGAGTAAGTCAATGTTTTGGTATTTTATTTTATTTTAATAAATTAAAAAAATGATATCATAATGTTACCGTAATCTCTTCCCACATTAGTTTCTTCAGCCCGGTGACAACATGGTGCCACGACTGTACATCAATCGGCACGCGTTGCCGAGTGACGATTCCAATGTAGCTACTAAAGATGGCTCTGTTGGGGTTAACATGTTGGCCTCGTTTATTCTATCCCACCTCAAATTTGATGCATTTTGCTTTTTTCCTTAAGGATTTTGGCTAACACTGTCAAACTATGACGCTCTTGTTTTTTTTCACTTTCAGGGTTTCATTTCCTACCATTTACTCATAAGTAGCATAAATATCTTCCCCCGGAGCGCTAGCATCGGCAATGAGATCAGCAACAACAGGTTGAGAAACCTGTTGTACCTCAACACTGGGACTAGCAACAACAGGTTGAGAAACCTGTTGTTGCTCTGCACTGGGACCACCGACATCTGGTTGAGAAACCTGTTGTTGCTCTGCAGTGGGACCACCGGCTGCTGGTTGAGAGACCTTTTGTGCCTCGGGATTGGGCGCATCAGCAGGTGCAGAAGTCATTATCTGCAGAAGTGGTTTAATATTTAATTTAGATTACATAAAAATACCAACGAACAGATAATAACATAACGTAACACAATGTATGTTACAATAAACAAATAACCTGATTATTTTACTCTCTTTTTTTTTCTTTAAAGGATGAAGAGATTTGACTCCTCTATCGACTATGTAAATTCCTTCATTGTGGTCTCCTCTGACATACAAAACGCCATCTACATTAGGATCGCTGCGAAATGATTGTGAAGTCCCTATAAAAGGGTCAACCTCCGTTGAACTTTCATCTGACCCTTCAGTTGTTTTGGTCGATAACAGAACAATTGACCAATTTCAGTTTGCGGGGTCTGGAACATAAAATACTTGTACTTCCTGTGATGCCATTATAAATGGTTCGTCTTTCTCCCCTTCCTTACTGAAATCAACTTTCACGAATCCTAATTCATCTATTTTAACAACACTCCTGTTATCAACCCACTTGCATTGAAAAATTGGCACTTTGAATTTCGTATAATCCAACTCCCATATTCGTTTGATGATGCCAAAGTATGACATATTTTCATAAATTGGATTTTTTTCCTTAGCACCGAAAACATGCATTGCATTAGTCACAAGTGTAACCCCACTATTATGCATGTTACTGTCTTCATCATGTTCATTAGTATAGAATGTATAACCGTTAACTGCATAAGCATTGTAAGATAATACGTACACACTTGCTCCTCCGGCCAGCCATCAAAGTCATTCTGAAATTGAGTCTAGATTTTCATCTAACTGCTTAAAAATATGGTATCGAAACCATCCTATAAACTGTCGATTATGTGTATCTGATATCCATTTTTCAGCCCTAGAAGGATTCAAACGCATAATAATTTCTTTGTGGGTTTGAACATATGGGTCAACGTCGAAACTGTTATGAAAAACGTAAAGGTGGGCCTACTCCCGTTCTGTAATATTGATTGTGACAACCTCTCTTCCAGAAATTCCTTCACCCTCAAGCCGCTCAGTGTGACGAGATTTTGGCAGGCCAACGATTTCCACACCAGACAGGTATTCGGTAAAAAATTCAACAGCTTCCTCAACAATATATTGCTCTGCAATACAACCCTCTGGATGACTTCAGTTTTTGAAATACCCTTTCAAAATCTTCATATACCGTTCAATGGGGTACATCAATCTATAATGTACAAGACCACATAGTTGATCTCTCTCACCAAATGAACCATCAAATGAACCATCATATCGAAAAATGTCGGTGGGAAGAACATTTCCAATTCACATAATATGACGGCAATTTCTCTTTCCATAGTTGGCAATTTCACCGGGTCTATAACATTGCTGCATATAGCTTTGAATAAGAAACAGAGCTTCGTTAATGTATGGCGGACATTCTTGGGAAAAATGAAATATAAAGCTATAGGAATTAGATCTTGCATCAAAACATGGCAGTCATGTGATTTCAGACCCTTTAATTTTAAATCTCCCATTGGCACGATGTTCTTGATATTTGATGAATACCCCTCTGGAACCTTTACATTATTCAAGAAGTTTCAAAACTGATATCTCTCCTGCCTGGAAAGAGTGTAAGTAGCAGGAGGAAGAAATGTTCATTTTTCACCCTTCACTGGTTCCAACTCTTCTCGTATTCCCATCTCAACCATGTCCAATCTAGCCTTAATTCCATTCTTTGATTTACCGGGTGCATTTAGAAACGTGCCAATGACACTATCACATACATTTTTTTTCAACATGTATAACATCAAAAAAATGTCTGACATATAGATAATTCCAGTATGGTAATTCAAAAAAAAAACTGATCTCTTTTTCCAACCAGTTTTTGTAAGGTTTTCCGAAAATGGTTTACCAAATGT
The DNA here is from genome assembly GCA_963277665.1 of Viscum album. Taxonomy (NCBI): domain Eukaryota; kingdom Viridiplantae; phylum Streptophyta; class Magnoliopsida; order Santalales; family Viscaceae; genus Viscum; species Viscum album. The sequence continues at coordinate 1,964,101,294 of OY728152.1, forward strand.
TGTGTCCAAATCTTTTACTATCTCAAACAATTGATCACCTTTTAGTGGAGAAGGTGATGTACGTTCCTCTGAACTTCCATCGAATGATGTCGTCCAAGATCAGTACTTATGTTGTCGGGGTAGAAATCTGCGATGTCCTAGAAACATGGTTTTCGATGAATGTTTCAACCTAATTGACTGTGTACGTTGTTCGCAAATGGGACACCCTTGAGTTCCTTTAATTCTATATCTTGACAAATTTCCATAAGAAGGAAATTCATTTATTATCCCATACAACATGGATTTCAAAGTGAATTGTTCATTTTTTTAAGCATCATACAGCGTAACACCTGAATCCCATAATATTTTCAAATCCTCGATCAATGGATCCAAATAAACATCAATATCATTACCCGGTTGTTTTGGTCCTAATATAAGCATAGATAACATGATGTATTTTCATTTCATGCATAACCACAGTGGTAAGTTATAATTTACCAACATAACCAGCCATGTACTATGACTGCTGCTTTGAAAACCAAAAGGATTCACCCCATCTGTAGATAACGCCAGACGAAGGTTTCTCAGCTTGTTCCCAAATTCAGGATACTCGTGATCAATTCTCTTCCAATGAGGAGAGTTTGCCGGATGACTTAGTTTCCCATCTTTAATTCTTTTATCTGCATGCCATGTCAATTGTCCTGCAGTCTCCTCACTTCCATATAGGTGTCTAAACCTAGGAATGATTGGAAAGTACCATACAACTTTTGTAGGACTAGAATCATCTTTCTTGTATCGGGAAGCACCACACTTTAGGCATTTTTTAAGTTATTTGTAGTCCTTGTGAAACAATATACAGTCATTCGGGCAAGCATGTATTCTTTCAGAGATCATACCCATCGATCGTAGCATTCGTTTGGCATCGTATGTTCGGCTTGGGAGTTCATTATCTTCTGGGAGCATGTCATTCAGGAGAGCAAGTAGTTCCGTAAAACTGACGTCACTCCACCCGTTGCCTGCTTTCAAATTATATAGCTTCAATATGGCTGAAAATGCTGTATATTTAGTGCAACCACCATACAATGGCGTTTTTTACAACTCTTTAACTTCTCAAACAATTTTGGGCAATCAAGAAGTTCATCTTCAACTGTCCTTTTCATTTCCTCAATACGATCTTCATCATCGTTCACATCTGTAATCACACCCTCCATACGATCATCTTCACTATTCACGCTTCTAATCGTATCAGATGATCTATAAAATGTCATGTTCTCTGAGTCACTACCTACATTGGTTTTTTCCCTGTGTTTATTCCAACATGTATAACTTTGATCTATTCCATGACAGATCAGGTGTTCTTCCAACTCCTCTGGACTAATTTGTCTTGAATAACAACAACGTAAACATGGACAAAGGATTTGAGAAGGGTCACATGCATGATCTTCTGCAAACTTGATAAACTCTTTCACGCCATCTTCATACTCTTTTGTCAACTGATTGTCATTCATCCATTCTTTATTAATATTCATCGTCTTTATGGGTTTGATCTCAAGAACTTTCCTAATATAAGGTTTTAATTAATCAGGTAGCATTTTTTGGGTTTTATAAAAACAAATCATGGTAGAAATGCCTTTAAACACATGTGAAATCCATAAACATGGTGTGTCCAGTAGGGTGAACATCGTGTATGTATAAGATACCCGATTTAATCTGACATATATCAAATTTATTCCAAGTTAGTCTTACAAATACTGAATGATGCCTTTGAAAATACATAACATTTAGAACAACTTGAGCTAAAGGCGTGTACTTTAGATACATATTGAGTCACCTCACTAGCTATGCATCACATTTTTGTGGAATACACGGTCTTTAGTCCTTACATGACCACTAGGGGTGTATAGTCTATACACATCAAGTCTCTATGGTATCTATACATGGTGTGAGTGAAGTAAAACACATGTCATCCTGGGGTGTTCATTTATAAGTCAAGTATACATATATTACCAATTTATATATTCCAATGTTCAACAAGAACCAACCAACATTCAATTCATTTAGTGCGCAAACAAGGACCACCAACGGCCACGATTTTCAGCGGGGCGTTTAGCCCATACATTTCACATTATAACCATAAATATCAAACAGTAATAACATGCAAACAAGAGGAAACCAATGAGTAACAGGAGAAAACAATAATAAATATGATGTTATCTCAATGTACTCAAGGTGATGATAAGATGTTGGTCAAGATCAACTATGGGTTGTGAGTACACTAATATTTAATTGAAAAAAACTACTAAAAACTGATCTAGAAAAGGATGAAATATCTTATTCATCAAGTCCATTAATACAACCAATGCATTAGTTAAACCAAATATCATTGCTAAAAATTCATACAGGCCATAACTACTCCTAAAAGCAGTCCATGGTAGGTCCATCGATGTCCAACTCATATAATGGTATCCTAATGTCAAATCTATCTTGGAGAAGATCATAGAACCTCATAGATGATCAATGTGACTTTCAATGCATGGATGAGGATACATATTCATGACTCTCATCAGGTTCAATCTCCAATAGTCCAACAAAAGAATAAATACCAATAAACCATCTATTTTAGAGAACTATAAAACCCCATGGTAAAGTACTATGCCATATGAAACCATTATATTCTATATCATCAAATTGTAATTCAAACAACTGATGCTCTTTTGGTGTTATTTTAGAAATTGTGATAGAAACTGAATTTTCTCCCAAAACTAACTAGATTATAAAGTTTATCTCTTTATTAAGAAGTAAATTTTATACCTCATCAGTGAAAACATCCTAAAAATGTACTACCATTGGGGAAAAATAATCCTACAACATTCTAGAAACATCTACAATATGCCTGACTATTTGAGCCATGAGAAAATACAATATAGATTGAATTGGTTCTACATGACCAGATAGAAGATTCCTCTCATCCAAGTGAAAATAACTCTGTCTATTTTGGAGATAAAAAGGTAACTCTCATCTTGGAACAAATGATTTTGGATTGTTATAAAACAAACTAATCCATAACAAAACTAAAATAAAATATTATCATATAAAGCATGGGTGGTTCACAAAATAAATGATAACCACCAATATCTAGAGACCATTCCTTGAAACATGTTATATTCTTGGACTATAATACCAATAGTGTGTCGATGGTGATAACACTATCCAAGCTTTACACCTCCAAGCCTAAAACATTTACAAAAAGAGTGAAAAAAGGAATGTGATCCTCTTTTATAAAAAATAAAATAAAGGGTAGATGATATAGGAATTGTACCATTGACAGTAGATGATCAAGAATCCACAATATCCATAGTAGACTACATAACATGCATATGACCAGCCCCTAAACCCTAGGCTGGAGCCAGACTCCCTATGTTATATAGTCTTCCTTATACTATCATCCTAGCATGGTGGTACAACATCCCCTCTCTTGACCAAAACATCCAATGGGACTCTAGCTACCTATTATCAGAGGAGTGTTTGAGTCCTTCCCAATATCTGGTTCCATTCATGTTCCCCTACAAAGGATCTATTTTTGCATGCCCCTAGAAAAACACATTAGGTGGACAAATATTTTATAAGCATGACACCTTAATCGCAACACCATACAAACCAAACAATCAAAATTTTAGATTTTATAAAGCATCCCTTATTCAATTTTGTTTGTTAATTCAGTGGTTATCACAGAAGTTTTATCATCCTGGGGTGTTCATTCATAAGTCAAGTATACATATATTACCGATTTATATATTCCAATATTCAATAAGAACCAACCAACATTCAATTCATTTAGTGCGCAAACAAGGACCACCAACAACCACGATTTTCAGCGGGGCGTTTAGCCCATACATTTCACATTATAACCATCAATATCAAACAGTAATAATGTAACACCCCGAGATTTTATGAAAAATATTATTTTTAATTTCATTAATGTCTTGTGTTGTACGCTACACCAAAAGGAGCTTGCACAACATGCATCCTTGACTTGCCTTTCATTACACGCAATCGCGACCTTCCTTGATAGTGTGTGTAGTACGCAATACCGAGTTTCACTAAACAACGATATGCTATTAAAATATTATTAAAAATAACCGTTATGAATAGTAATAACCACTTTTTGAAATTTTTTAAATTTTATTTTTCAAAATGGACTTCATTTTTGGATTCTGAATATCGAAATTAGCTTAGGGTGAAATTTTGGTACTTTTCGGATAACTTTCATATTCTGATGAATAGTGAAAATAACTAAATTTTAATTAAAAACAAATTTTTTAGTCGAAATAATTAATAGTGATAAATTATTAATTTGAGTGGATTTAAAGTATATTTAGAATATATTTTTACAATTTAATACAATTTTGTTCATTAGATGTAATTTCACATTTAAACCAGACATAAACAAGTGTCAATCTTTTGATAGTTATTATCTTTTAAAAACACGCTATTTGTTTTGACGACGAGAATTAATTTTTAAATTAGTTAATGTAACTGATATGTTTTTAATTTGGTAAAATAAACATCATTTTTGAATTCATAATATCAAATATATCTTAGGCCTAATTTTTGGTATTTTTCTGGAAACTTTCATTTTTTGATGAATAGTGAAACCACTAAGTGGTAGTTAAAAAAACTGAATTTTTCATAAAACTTAATTTTACCGCTTCTATGAGTAGAATTTAGAAAATACAAGAGACACGGTTAATATCAAGGACTAAAATGTGGTTCAATGAGATGAAAATAATTTTTGGTGAATGGTAACTTTTTACTTTTTTTTACCACAGTTAAAAGCAAATAGGGTAGTTAAGTGTAAAAATGATATTATTATTACCCTAACACATGTCCTAATTATATTGGATAAGTTTAATTCGACCAAAAACAACCTTAGGAATAAAATATGACCATTTAGGCCCACTTGGATTAGATTAGGACATTTATTATCAATTTATTTAAAGAAGGGTTAAAATATTTAAAATCAAAGTTTAATAACTAAAGAATTTTTAATATAGGGTTATAAATAAGATAAATTCGACTATAAATATTCATTATAAAGATAAAAATATTTCCTACATAATGATATTTTATTTTTAATTTTTAGACTTTAAATAAGTTAATTTATTTATGACACAAAGATGATGCAGTAATTATCTTATTAATGAAATATTGACATAATTGATGTTATAAATACCCAAATAAATGTAATTTGAGACTTTTTATGAATTAAAATAATTTTATAGGTTAATATGACATGTTAGTATTGATTTAATTAATGTTTTTCTAATTAATAATTCTGTTATGATTTTCACAAAAATCAATTACTAAATAGTGTCAAAATTGACATAAAATAGTTTTTAAAACAAATATTATATTATTAATTGTTTTTTTTATTCCTAAAAATATAAGGTTCGGCAAAATGACTTAGATAAGGTTATGTATATTAATAATAAACAACTTGGGGTTCGTTTGGCTTGTTATAGTATGTTTATTAACCTTATAGTGTAAGAACACAAAAAGACACGGTAAAAGTAAAATTATCTAACTTAATGTTAAATCTAAATGATAAGGTTAAAATAGGAACTTAAACTTGTCTAAATTATATTGGATGAGATTATTTAGACCCATACCCACCTTATATTCGAAATAAATCAATTTGGAGCTATTTAAAACCGAATTTGGCTTTATAATAAAATAATATTTTTTGTTTTTCCATAGGAGCCCCTCTCCTCCCTTATAAAAGGGCACCTCCTCCATCTCTTCCTCACACCACTTTGAGCCTTCAAGCTCGGCCAAACCCTGCCAAATTCTCTTCTACACTTCCCTAGAAACATCCTAGAGTTCCTGGTCTTCTTCAAAGACCAATTTTAGTGCCCTAAGAGGAGGACTCAAAGAGGCGCTTCAAAGAAGAGGTAATGTCCGTTATCGATTCTTTCAACTTTATTTCTTCTTCCAATTCTTCTTATTAGGTTGTTTCATTATTAAGTAATAACATTAGTATCAATAATATACTGATATGTTATTATAAGTATTAAACAACCCTATTTCACCATCTATCCATCCTATGGAAAATGAAATCACCACGCGTGCGTACGTACGGAATACCGTCTCCACGCCGTGGTGTAAACTATTTTCCACCACCACCTTACTTGGATGGGTATGATGGTGTACATAATAACTATATATGATTATTGTAATGTGATATTGATTCTGAAATAGTATACATACAGTCCAATATAATTCCATGATCATGAGAACGATATCATCGCTCGTGCGTACGTACGGACTACCGTCTCCACGACGCGATGAGATTCATTCTCCACGTTAACCATTCATGAATGATTATAAAGTATATATAATAAGTAATCATGAAATATATGACATAATAATGATACTGGATTTATGTGTATATATATGTATGTCATCTACTTAATTCCATTCAACTCAATAAGGAAATGAAAACAGTGTTCATGCGTACGTACGGCCTACCGTCTCCATGAACGGTGTATTTCTTTCCATTTACTGATCTATTATATATATGTATATTCTGAATATATATTATATATAAATCATGTTTTATATTCTGGAATTAAGTAATCATGATATAATTAATCATATGAATAATTACAAGTCAAAACACGGACGACAAATGAAACGATTTTACCCAAAACGCTCTTTAACATGGAATTTAGAAAAGAACGGGTAATATAAAGTTATAAGTGAACCATATATGATATCATAACAATGAGTATGATTCTGGAATAAGTCAATGACATTATTTAAATCATTATACAGGAGGTTCGGACACTTACAAAGCAAATCAGACCTAAGGTAAGGAAAAATATCACAATCTCATTTTTATCCGAGATTGTTTATACTTTGGCATTTGATGGGGTGTATTTTATCAACCACATCCATGTTTCCTCAATATGTAATATTATTTCCATCCACCTAAAATTGTTTAAATCCATTTTTACCCTTTGGTGAGTTTTTAGTAAAATATATGAAAGGAATCTTTTGTCGTTTTTCGTACGAGGTACTTTTTGACTTTTCCGGCAAAAATATGAGAAGAATGTTTTTTTAACTTATACGACACGAACAGATTTTTACGGTTTTATAAAGCCTTATTTTCATGAAGATTCCTCCAAAATATTTCATGACTATTTTCAACAAAATATCTTTCTTTTAAAATTTCATGGCATTTTGTGAAAAGAAAATGACTTTCAAGAAGAAAGGATATTTTCCTCAAGAATTCATTTCAAGTGTTTTATCAAAACCATTTTCCATCTAAGATGAAATTATTTTCATATGTGTATGTTTCAAGTATAATGTCTCTATGATTTACATGGATTCACTTTGCTTATTATGAGATGATATCCATTTCTTTTATATGGATTATGTGATGATGGGATGATATTTATGAAACACATTTTATTTGTTGGGTTATTATGAATGATGTATGTTTATTTTGTGGCACAAGTAAGAATGATTTCATTATGAGATGGGTGGGACCTATATCTCACTCTAATGCATTGGGTAAAGATTTATATCTCATGAGATAGACATGGATGGAATGGAAAGTTAAACTGGTTCAGTAATACAGGACTAGAACGAGGAGTGAACTCGATTCAGAAAGGGACTTTGTCCACTAAGATGGTCTTGGCAGCAATGCCTTGGATAATATGGAAATCATATCATGTGCTTAATGGTTGCCACAATTACATGTTTTATTCCCATGCTATTTTATCATTATTAATGTTTCTTTATGATCTATGCCATACGTACTTCCATGTTTTATGTCATTGCTCAAGCTTTTGATGTTTAAACATTATGTTCATTTTTTTAAGTTCAAATGTATATGGTATGTTTTATTTTATCCATGATTACCCTTACTGAGCATTTGAGCTCACCCTTTTATGTTTTCTTTTCCCCAGGATATAAATAAAGGTTTTAGGTAAAAAAAAGGGGAAGATCTTTATGGGAGATGTTGAAGATCTTTCACCACGATTAGAATATTACGTTCCAAGTTTCGAAAGACACTAAACTATTACGGTCCTTGTGTGTCTATTTTTGTTATGTATTAAGTATTCCTCAAAAGTAATGTAATGTTAATGTACGTTAAGCTTCAGGTCTCTACAGTTGGTATTAGAGGAAAGGTTTAGTCAACCTTTGGAAACTAGGATGCGAGAACTTTAGTGAGATCCCTAGAGATATTTCTAAGGTATGTCTAGGGATGTCCCTAAGGTTAAGTATAAGTATAGGTTATAGTACAAGAATTACTGTAACCCAAGATGTTAGATATTTAAGGTACTCCCCCTTTATTATATTGTTTTCCCTAGCGTGATTTTTTCCTCTCACACTATTCTTTTTGGGTTTTAGACGATGGCTGGAACCCGAAGGAACCGTGTTGATCAATGTAATGGAAAATGAAATTATTGTAATCCGGAACAAACAAATGTTATGGGAGATGGAGTGAAAAATCTTATTGCTATACTTACACAAGCTATGAATCATTCTGGACTTCCAAATGAGCAGATAAGGGAACAATATTCTATTGAGTCCTTCATGAGGCAACATCCACCTTCTTTCAGTGGGTCTTTTGATCCACTTGTTGCTGAACAATGGATCAGTACTACTGAAAAGATATTTTCAGTTCTTCAATGTTCTGAACATGATAAAGTCATCTTAGCAGTGTATCGTTTGGAAGGTGATGCTGATCAATGGTGGAATCTTATCAATAATACGAGGCCAAGAGATGAAATTGAGTCTATGGAATGGGACGAGTTCAAGAACTTATTTTTCAATAAGTACTTCCCTCGTATTCTTCGAACAAAGATGGAGAAGGAGTTTCTTGAACTAAAGAAAAAAGTATGATGAATCTGTTGGTATATATGAAGCAAATTTTACAAGGCTTGCAAGGTATGAATCTGGATTTATCATCCAACCTGAAAGTAAAGTTGATCGATTCTTCAGTGAATTAAAACCAAATCTTCGAAGGGCATTAGCTATAAGAGACTTCAGTAGCTATGAAGAAATTGTGCGTTGTGCTATCAAGGTAGAAATGGAAGTTGGTGTTACTTATCCATCTCATTGTTTTGACAAGAAACGAAATATGGAGTTCAAGGAGAAATCTCAGAATAATGGTGAAAAGAAGATGAATGTTTCCTTATGCTCAAAGTGTGGAAAGAAGCATGGTGGAGATTGTCTTAAAGGGACTAAAAAATGTTTTAAGTGTGGAAAAGAAGGTCATCGAGAAGCTGAGTGTCGAAGTAATGGAAAAAGGGTTTCTAATGATGTGAATAAAGAAAATACTGCATAGAATGCACCACCAACACTTCAATGCTTCAAGTGCAAGGAAATGAGGCATTATTCTAATAAATGCCCTAATCCAAGGGTTAGTGATGATCGACATGAGAAACCACTTAAGGAAAAGGACAAAGGGAAGTCACATGTGATCACTATTGGTGATGTTGAATATGACAATGATGTGGTGGAATGATTAAGTGTTTATGTAATGGGATTTCAAAATAATGTTGTATATAGTATCGTGGAATATTGGAATATTTATGTATTGGTCTATTGTGGTTTTCAATGATACTGGTAACCATGGAAAGTGATTGATATATTTTTGGAAAAAATAATGATATGCGCATAATGAAGGGAAAACGAGAAAATGAAATGTTTGACAGTATTCATGAGCTCATGATTGATATAAGGACTAAGTGATATCATGGTTTGAGTATATAGAATTTTGAGGATTTTGGTATGTGGAAAGAGTTAACTTTTAACAGCATTCATGTTTTCAATAAGGTTCAATGGGTATTCATTTTTTTTCAAGAGAATACACGATTAAGGCCTTAAAATGTTTGGAATGTGACCAACAAGACATATCTCATGATATATGGGGATCAAAAATGGTATTAAAATGCTAGTTGTATGAACTCTTTGGTAATCGTTTTCACTATAATATGAGATTAGATAGTATTATTTTGGATAAGCCTAAAGATTAGAATGGATTATGTTGGACATAAGTTAGTATTGTTTAAGGATAAAAGTTTTTTCGATGTTATTTATGGGATGTTATAGTAATGTAGTTTTAGAAAAAGGACAACCTGCAGGATGGGCGACAGCCCATCACGTCGGACAAGGCTGTGGGAATCAAACCCACAACCGAAGTGCGACTGGTTTTTATCGCCTACCACTGGCCTACAGGAAGTCCCTGTTTAGTAGAAACTAGTTTTATTATATTAAGCAGCATGATATATAAGTCCATTTTAGGAACCATATATGATTAATCTCACTATAGATGGACATATGTATTTTTGATAAATTTTCTAACCTTTTGTTTGAGACAGATGGAATGACCCATCATTCTATCACATGATCTGCTAACACATCACGAATGACAAATTCAACTTCATTTCTTTAATAGATGAAGTGGAAATTGTTCAAAGAACGACCAACGGTGAGACTATACCAAAATCACGAAAGTATTTCTTCTAATTCCAATTTCATCAACTTTAGGGAAATGATCTTGAAAACCAAAAATGTTGTCCTAGTGCTCTTATATCTGATGAATCAGATGATACCTTAGATCGTCACAAATTTATGGATTTGTGATTGCTGGCTTTTCTATAGCCATGTTCTCTACCACTCTCCATCAGAACATGATGGTTAGATTTCTCTTCCATATCCATATTTTCACCTATGTGGAAACCCAGTGATTAGTTTATTTGGGTAACCGTTATGTTTCATACTTTTGTTTTTAAATATTGGTTTTGGTATTCCTTTTTACGATGTGGGTTTCTATTCTATTTATAACCCCGATGAATTTCGAGGGCGAAATTCATTTTAAGGGGGGTAGAATGTAACACCCCGAGATTTTATGAAAAATATTATTTTTAATTTCATTAATGTCTTGTGTTGTACGCTACACCAAAATGAGCTTGCACAACACGCATCCTTGACTTGCCTTGCATTACACACAATCGCGACCTTCCTCGACAGCGTGTGTAGTACGCAATACCGAGTTTCACTAAACAACAATATACTATTAAAATATTATTAAAAATAGCTGTTATGAATAGTAATAACCACTTTTTGAAAATTTGTAAATTTTATTTTTCAAAATGGACTTCATTTTTGGATTCGGAATATCGAAATTAGCTTAGGGTGAAATTTTGGTACTTTTCGGATAACTTTCATATTCTGATGAATAGTGAAAATTACTAAATTTTAATTAAAAACAGCTTTTTTAATCAAAATAATTTATAGTGATAAATTATTAATTTGAGTGTATTTAAAGTATATTTAGAATATATTTTTACAATTTAATACAATGTTGTTCATTGGATGTAATTTCACATTTAAACCAGACATAAACAAGTGTCAATCTTTTGATAGTTATTATCTTTTAAAAACACGCTATTTGTTTTGACGACGAGAATTAATTTTTAAATTAGTTAATGTAACTGATATGTTTTGAATTTGGTAAAATAAACATCATTTTTGAATTCATAGGCCTAATTTTTGGTATTTTTTTGGAAACTTTCATTTTTTGATGAATAGTGAAACCACTAAGTGGTAGTTAAAAAAACTGAATTTTTCATAAAACTTAATTTTACCGCTTCTGTGAGTAAAATTTCGATAATCCAAGAGACACGGTTAATATAAAGGACTAAAATGTGGTTCAATGAGATGAAAATAATTTTTTGTGAATAATAACTCTTTACTTTTTTTACCACGGTTAAAAGTAAATAGGGTAGTTAAGGGTAAAAATGATATTATTATTACCCTAAAACATGTCCTAATTCTATTGGATAAGTGTAATTCGACCAAAAACAACCTTAGGAATAAAATATGACCATTTAGGCCCACTTGGATTAGATTAGGACATTTATTATCAATTTATTTAAAGAAGGGTTAAAATAGTTAAAATCAAAGTTTAATAACTAAAGCATTTTTAATATAGGGTTATAAATAAGATAAATTAGACTATAAATATTCATTATAAAGATAAAACTATTTCCTACATAATTATATTTTATTTTTAATTTTTAGACTTTAAATAAGTTAATTTATTTATGACACAAAGATGATGCAGTAATTATCTTATTAATGAAATATTGACATAATTGATGTTATAAATACCCAAATAAATGTAATTTGAGACTTTTTATGAATTCAACTAATTTTCTAGGTTAATATGACATGTTAGTATTGATTTAATTAACTTTTTTTGAATTAATAATTCTGTTATGATTTTTACAAAAATCAATTACTAAATAGTGTCAAAATTGACATAAAATAGTTTTTAAAACAAATATTATATTATTAATTGTTTTTTTTATTCCTAAAAATCTAAGGTTCGGAAAAATGACTTAGATAAGGTTATATATATTAATAATAAACAACTTGGGGTTCTTTTGGCTTGTTATAGTAAGTTTATTAACCTTATAGTGTAAGAACACAAAAAGACACAGTAAAAGTAAAATTATCTAACTTAATGTTAAATCTAAATGATAAGGTTAAAATAGGAACCTAAACTTGTCTAAATTCTATTGGATGAGAGTATTTCGACCCATACCCACCTTATTTTCGAAATAAATCAATTTGGAGCTATTTAAAACCGAATTTGGATTTATAATAAAATAATATTTTTAGTTTTTCCAAAGGAGCCCCTCTCCTCCCTTATAAAAGGGCACCTCCTCCCTCTCTTCCTCACACCACTTTGAGCCTTCAAGCTCGGCCAAACCCTGAAAAATTATCTTCTCCACTTCCCTAGAAACATCCTAGAGGTCCTGGTCTTCTTCAAAGACCAATTTTAGTTCCCTAAGAGGAGGACTCAAAGAGGCGCTTCAAAGAAGAGGTAATGTCTGTTACCGATTCTTTCAACTTTATTTCTTCTTCCACTTATTATTCTTAGGTTGTTTCATTATGAAGTAATAACATCAGTATCAATAATATACTGATATGTTATTATAAGTATGAAACAACCCTATTTCACCATCTATCCATCCTACGGAAAATGAAATCACCACGCGTGCGTACGTACGGAATACCGTCTCCACGTCGTGGTGTAATCTATTTTCCACCACCACCTTACTTGGATGGGTATGATGGCGTAAATAATAACTATATATGATTATTTTAATGTGATATTGATTCTGAAATAGTATACATACAATCCAATACAATTCCATGATCATGAGAATGATATCATCGCTCGTGCGTACGTACGGACTACCGTCTCCACAACGCGATGAGATTCATTCTCCACGTTAACCATTCATGAATGATTATAAAGTATATATAATAAGTAATAATGAAATATATGAAATAATAATGATACTGGATTTATGTGTATATATATTTATGTCATCTACTTAATTCCATTCAACTCAATAAGGAAACGAAAACAACGTTAATGCGTACGTACGACCTACCGTCTCCATGAACGGTGTATTTCTTTCCATTTACTGATCTATTATATATATGTATATTCTGAATATATATTATATATAAATCATGTTTTATATTCTGGAATTAAGTAATCATTCTCTAAGTAATCATATGAATAATTACAAGTCAAAACACGGACGACAAATGAAACGATTTTACCCAAAACGCTCTTTAACATGGAATTTACAAAAGAACGGGTAATATAAAGTCATAAGTGAACCATATATGATATCATAACAATGAGTATGATTCTGGAATAATTCAATGACATTATTTAAATCATTATACAGGAGGTTCGGACACTTACGAAGCAAATCTGACCTAAGGTAAGGGAAAATATCACAATCTCATTTTTATCCGAGATTGTTTATACTTTGGAATTTTCTGGGGTGTATTTTATCATCCACATCCATGTTTCCTCAATATGTAATATTATTTCCATCCACCTACAATTTTTTAAATCCATTTTTAACCTTTGGTGAGTTTTTAGTAAAATATATGAAAGGAATCTTTTGTCGTTTTTCGTACGAGGTACTTTTTGACTTTTCCGGCAAAAGTACGAGAAGAATGTTTTTTTTAACTTATACGACATGAACGGATTTTTACGGTTTTATAAAGAATTATTTTCATGAAGCTTACCCCAAAAGATTTCATGACTATTTTCAAAAAAATCTCTTTCTTTTAAAATTTCATGGCATTTTGTGAAAATAAAATGACTTTCAAGAAGAAAGGATATTTTCCTCAAGAATTCATTTCAAGTGTTTTATCAAAACCATTTTCCATCTAAGATGAAATTATTTTCATATGTGTATGTTTCAAGTATAATGTATCTATGATTTACATGGATTAACTTTGCTTATTATGAAATGATATCCATTTCTTTTATATGTATTATGTGATGATGGGATGATATTTATGAAACCCATTTTATTTGTTGGGTTATTATGAATGATGTATGTTTATTTTGTGGAAAAAGTAAGAATGATTTCATTATGAGATGGGTGGGACCTATATCTCCCTCCAATGCATTGGGTAAAGATTTATATCTCATGAGATAGACATGGCTAGATCGGAAAGTTAAACCGGTTCAATAATACAGGACTGGAACGAGGAGTGAACTCGATTCAGAAAGGGACTTTGTCCACTAAGATGGTCTTGGAAGCAATGCCTTGGCTAATATGGAAATCATATCATGTGCTTAATGGTTTCCAAAATTACATGTTTTATTCCCATGCTATTTTATCCTTCTTAATGTTTCTTTATGATCTATGCCATACGTACTTCCATGTTTTATGTCATTGCTCAAGCTTTTGATGTTTAAACATTATGTTCATGTTTTTAAGTTCAAATGTATATGGTATGTTTTATTTTATCCATGCTTACCCTTACTGAGCATTTGAGCTCACCCTTTTTATGTTTTCTTTTCCCCAAGATATAAATAAAGGTTTTAGGTAAGAAAAAAAAGGGGAAGATCTTTATGGGAGATGTTGAAGATCTTTCACCACGATTAGAAGATTACGTTCCAAGTTTCCAAAGACACTAAACTATTACGGTCCTTGTGTGTCTGTTTTTGTTATGTATTAAGTATTCCACAAAAGTAATGTAATGTTCATGTATGTTAAGCTTCAGGTCTCTACAAATTACATGCGAACAATAGGAAACCAATGAGTAACAGGAGAAAACTCACCGTGAAGGTGTCGTTAAGCACACGACAGAGGTGTGTACGTGGCAGAGGAGAGGCTCACAATAGAGGATATTTCCAACTGAAAAGAAAACATTAAATAGGGGAAACCCATGAGAATAAAATAATCTAAAACCGAGTACACCATTTACCACATCCCACAAACCCCAAAAGACAATGCATGAAAATAAATTTAAATTTATTGATAGAAATCACTATCTGATCACTAATTTTTATTCAAACCATAGGTTCAAACAAATCCAAATAGGAATCAGAAGGATCACATACCTCGAGAAAAGAAATCCAACCGTAATAGTGATCAAGCATAGAATAATGTGAACTAGATGGAACTCAGGATGGGGAGTAATCCATCATGTAATAACTCTAAGAAATTGGTGTGGTAAAAAAATCCCAACATCCTATTAGTATTTGTGGTGCGATATGTTATACTCAACACCCGATGTAAGGGAGTGTGATTTTCCTATATTCTCAAAAATTACCTTACCATCTTATGTTATCCTCTATAAAGGTGTATTTTAATTTTAACTATAATGGAGAATTACCTCCCATCCATCAATTTAATTAGGACCATTTGTATAAGTAAGGAATTATTCACATTCATATTTATATTACAAAACATAAAGAAAAACATCTCATATGTCCCATTATCCATGTACAATTTCATTCAAAGAAATGAAATACATAATTATCATTCTATATAACATGCAGTAGATGGTGTTCCCTTTCAACCCATTATAGATTATTTCAATTCATTTAATTAATTCATTAAATTAAAATAAATCCATCATGTAAAATTCACTCCTCATTATTATTACACATTCAATTTTACCAAGAATGGAAAATTCACTAATAAGGCTCAAAGGGTCTTCAAAATGGGCCATAATCAACATGGAAATTTCCTACATGGTAAATTCCATTAAGAATCTAGGACAAACACCTATAATGTGTCTTCAATTCCATTTATATACCCTTTTATCAAGGGAAACATCATTTAAAAGCTTTGACATAAGATAAATAGGTGTTCAGGGTAGTTAATAATTTGACATTAAAGGGATAATTTTACTTGGCACACTCAAGGGGTGTCTATAAAAGAGTTCAAGAACATCTAACCCATGAAACAAGATTCAATAGGTGTTTATTGAGGTGCAAGGATTAAATAAAGAACTCAATAATATCAATAATCCATTGACTCTTGCAATAACACCTTAAATCAGGATTTAACACGTTCAATTCAAGCGGTAGAAAAAAAATTTACCTGAAAATGAATATCAATAATGGTAGCGGCGGCGGTGGCGGTCGCGACAGCGGGGGTGGAGGCGGCAGAGGCAGCGGCGGTCGCGGTAGTGGGGGTGGGGGTGGAGGCGGCGGGGGCGGCGGAGAAGGAGGAGGACGAGGAGGAGGAAGGAGGAGGATGAGGAGGACGAGGAGGAAGAGGGCGCGGCGGTGAGGGGCCTGGTTCAGCTTCCGCGAGAGCTTGACCGCATGCAAGCGAGGATAGCCTGTTAAAGTTATTAAATAAAAACCAACAGAACCTTTATCAGCACTCGTTAAAAGCGTTTATAAAGGTATGTTTTATCAGCGCTAAAATAAAAGCACTGATAAAACATTCATTTATCAGCGCTTTTTTAGCGCTGATAAAGAGATACCTTTATCAGCGCTAAAAAAGCGCTGATAAATGTTACCTTTTATCAGCGCTAAAAAAAGAGCTGATAAATGTAACATTTATCAGCGCTTTTAGATAGCGCTGATAAAGGCATATCCCTTTATCACTGCTTTCTATTTAGTGCTAATAAAGGGCAGCACTTCCCTTGCCCTGTTTTGTGGTAGTGTCCCGTGACACATCGTCCCCCCTACACCCTCATTTAGTGGTCCTGTGTCATTCACGACACCCAATCACATCCTGCACCACATCAGCACCCTCCTTGAGCCCATGGTACCCATGAAACAACAAGGTCTCGCATCCCATGGATTCTTAAAACAACACGGTGCCTTAAACCTCAATCACAACTGCATCCTTGATGCCCCGATGTCCAAGGCACCTCAAGTAACCCACATCCAACAATGCTCCTGATGCCAAGTATCTCATACATATACATACATACATACATACATAGAAATATATATATATATATATATATATATATATATATATATAATCACGAACCAAAAATGGTACCAACTCACTGACCAGCGTATAGTCAGTCCAAAACATCTTGTCCACCTCATGCACTGAAAATGGACATGGCTCAATAGGCGATACCAAACAAAAGTAAAATTAAAATCATGGTCATGCCCGTGGTGTACCTCTGACTGCCATCAGCTCACCAGCCTACTTAGCCCCATGGAAGCTTCATGGCGTGCACCTAGCCTAACACATGGCTGCCTAAAGCTAGTACTCCCTGCGGTGCTGCACCAGTCACCAATCACTGACCCCTCAGCTAGGTTCCACTATCTCCACCATGTCTTCTGCGTGCAGCTGAGCCTCGGTTAACCTCACCTGGTACCAATCTTGAATCGATCTCTGAAGCCTGTGCCTGCCTAGGTCCCTACCTTCCAGCTGTCTGAGAAGGCTGCCTGTAGAACCTCTCGAGATGCCTGATCTGTCCACATGCCCGACACTCCTTTGTAGGCCTATCTCACTGATTTCGGACATGCCCCAACTACCCACACTAAAATCAAACCACTGCTGAACTTCCACAAGGTGGTCTAGCTGAGTACTTGGCTTTCCTGCCCTGTTGGAACACATCATAACCTCGTTTACTGCTATTTGAACCATCACCTGAAGCCATCATCCGACCCACGTGAGATTTTTCTGTCGAGTTACCCTCCACTATGAGTGTCTGATTCACTACCTCTGAGAATGAGGTCAGCCTAAAGATATACCTTCACCTAAATAGAATTTCGTAAGCCATCCTCAAAGTGGATTACCCTTACAGTGTCATCTCTTACCATACCAGGTGCGAAGCGCGACAACTCAGTGAAAGTAGTTGCATAGTACATGATGAACATGAAACCCTACTAAAGGTTCAAGAACTCCTGAGCTCTCTCTGCCTTTAGCATCTATGGGAAAAAGTGCTTGAAGAATTTTTCCTCAAAGTCCTTCTAAGCTAGTCCCTCATGTTTGCGATCCTGAACCTGCACATGCCACCAGTTCTTTGTCGATCCTCTTAGTATGTACGTTTCCAGCTTGACTATCTACCCCAGAGGCGTCTCGAGCAACTCGAAGATCATCTCCATTCTCTCTATCTAGTTCTCAGCTTCCTGTAGACCACCCTCACCCTAAAAAGTGGTAGGTGCTGCAACTAGATCTCCCGAGTAAGGTAATACATAGAGGGATCTATTTCATGGGAACCTCTATCAATCCCATGAAAAAAAATACTAGACTAGTTCAGAGCTGCTCATCGAGCCATGAACCAAATGCTGTCAAACCTGGCAGCTGCCCTGCCTGCACTGGATCCCGAACCTAATCCCACCCCAGAGCCTGTACCTACGAGTCATGATCTTCCTGCCCTCCAAGGTTCTGAACCTGATCGTACTCCTGCAGCACTGTACCATCACCCACCTGACGCTCCATCCGAGCTTCCAAGAGGAACCCATTAAATACCATAAATGGTCAGACATCCCATATATATATATATATAACAATATACTCACACATATATGAAAAGCAGTAAAAATGAAGTGCATAACAACTACCCTTACTCCCCCCCACCGCAACCTTTCCCCACGGCATCCTAGCCTCATTTCTTCCTTACCCGCCCTCAACAGAGCCAAGTATCAAAAGTACCTCGGGCCATGCCCATCCGGACAACCATTTTTTCCTCAAACTGACGACTGAGTTACCCAATCCTCATAGTCAGACTACCTCAAACCAACGTTCAGGATTCCCAATCCTAGTGATCAATATCACCTTAGTCATAGTACCTACCTACTCATATACAATCCAAACCCAAATCTCATGCCACATGAAATTTTACATAATTTAAAACATGGCACATTACATTGAAACAAATAAGAAATTCTATCAGGAATTTCACCTTTTGCATTTCAAAATCATCTATATCATGGAAATTGATATTTTTCACATGGTATTATCAATTCAAAAATCATACGTGCAGATATGAAATTGAAATACCCTAAAAATTTTTCTATTAAAATCTAAACTATCACACCTTTCCATACCGGTCCAAGGTCCAATTATTTATCCCTTACCTCACCAGGTCAAGGGTCACATATCACAATCAATAACATCACATACCAAGTGATCCAACAAGGTGGAAATTGTGTAAACTGTAATCTGAGAAAAATAAAAACATCAATTCCCACCCAAGGAAACGTGGTCCATCCCTCGCACCTCAGGTTGTAGGCACCCAAGCACAATCTAGAAACTCAGTTCCAATAACAACCTATCTCTAGTCTACCATATCCTAAATAGTAAGACTAGGAAAAATAAAAATATAGTATTAATCTCATTAGCAGTCATTCAAAAGTTGCTACTAAATCCCTGTCAATAACAACTCCTCTGATAATACTTTGTAACATCCTGACCTGAAAAACCACCTGAACAGTGCTAAACAGGCTGGGTGTCACTTACCTGAGGCGCACCTCCCAAAACACCAAAGGATTCCGACTAGAAGAGAGGGTGAAATTAGGTATAGTGGGAAGGCTATACCCTCTCAGAGGAAGATAAGTCAATGGTCTAAGCATAACAATATAGCATTCAGTAGAAATAAATGACTCAGCAGACTCAAACCAGACCCACAGAGTGGAAGCATAGAAATAT
Source organism: Viscum album (assembly GCA_963277665.1). Classification (NCBI taxonomy): domain Eukaryota; kingdom Viridiplantae; phylum Streptophyta; class Magnoliopsida; order Santalales; family Viscaceae; genus Viscum; species Viscum album. The sequence goes on from OY728152.1 coordinate 1,964,121,258, forward strand.
TAAATAAACAGCAGAAGAAATATAAAATCATCTTTAGAGGAAAATAAATAGAATGACATGCTGAAAACCACTTGAAACTACTACAAAAAAATAAGTCATGCATCCATAGCAGGTCATACATGTCAGAATACAAGGGCACCAATGGCTAACTAATAGTATCTACACAACAAGGTAAGCATGCTGATACAGAAATGAAAAACTAAACAGAAATAAAACTCCAATAAGGCATGACCTCCAGGTCTATACCAATATCTATGCCAAATAGCACTACTATCCAGCTTTTGAAGCTGATCCTTTACCTATATGTAAAACAATAAAGTCTACACGCATCCTGAAGGTCCTGTGTAGGGTGTGAGATGAATCTCAGTAGGATACCACCCAATGGCGCATACCTAGTATAATTTTTTAAGCAAACATGTATCTCTATGTAAAGTAAGCAGTGTAATTCAATAATTAAACACAACCCCCACTGGTACTTTGCAGCCACTAGGGAGTATCACCTGATTCGGCCAATGCTGTAATCTCTAAAGCAACCCCAATCATATAACTCGACACAATGTGCCTCATGACATCGCATGTCTCAAGGTACCGATGTCCCAAAGTCACACCCAAATGATAGTAACCTAGAAAAACAATGATGTCTATCCTCAAATAATAACTGATGGAATAACGATATATGTCCTTAAATAATAACCGTAGGAATAGAAATGTCTGTCCTTAAATGAATGTCCAGGCCCATGACCTCAATCACAGCGAGCCTCATCCCCCAACTCTATAGCCTCATCACTATTCCCTAAAGGCTTCTCATCTTCCACATGGCTTCCTATAGAAATCACCCTCAAACCAATAGTACCTAAACCACAACTATCGGGGGCCCTTACCCACACGAGTGGTCAAAACCACCTCATCACAAAGTCAACCTATGTACACACGACTCAAGAAGATTTTTTCCATCACAGGTGAGCGGTAATCGCCAAATAAGAACCCAAGCCACACCATCTCTGACACCTCATGTCCCTACGTCCATGTCACTCAAATCCGATGGCCATGTCATCCAAGTATCTCGGACCATGCCCAACCTGATAATCACACTACCTCAAACTGACATCCATGATGCCCAATCCCGTGGTCAAAACCACACAAGTAAATTCAGGCCAAGCCCAACCTGTGATCAACATCACTCAAGAATTTTCGGGCCACGCCCAACACAACCCCAAGGGTTTCAACATATGCAATATCAAACATCACACACATATATAATCATGATAAAACACATTAAACCAGAAAATCAATTTAACCAGTTGATTTTAACTAACTACCAGCTATCACATAGCATCACTAAGGTCTTGAATGCCTCAAATAAAAATAATCAATCTTTCAAAAATTAAACATGGCAGTTTAAATCAAGACGATTCATTTATAGCCATTTTGGAACCCCCGGCCAAAATAACCCAATGAGCAACAACCAATCGCCTGACCTCACTTAAGATTAATAGGTAAGGGAATACCCAATGACATCCCACAATGTATAAAAATAAATTTAAAATGAAATAATAGGGTTCCTCTCAAAAACCCACTATTGCGCTCAAAGCCGCAACCCCCAAATATCGCGAAAACACAAAACGAAGTATGCACCTCCTAACTTATACCCATATGATGATCCTCATCCAGTATTGGCCTCTAATTTGATCAAGGAAAAGGTATATTTATTGTGTTCTAATTTATTTTACAGTGATCGAATCAGATATCAGACGGACGATCGGGAGAAAAAACGAGTCCTGACGCCGCTTGTTCGTAATCCTGAACGAGCCCTTATTTCCGCTGTCTCAAAATGAGGATACTACTCATTTTAACAAAAAAAAACATAGAATTTACTTTGGACTACATGTCATGTGGGTTCTTTTTCTATTCATTTGTTGGATGGCTCTCACTGAGGTCTTTCCGATTTGACTACACGACGTGTGGGAGGGGATACACGGCCTGTACATGTTTAATTCTCTCTACCCAACCGACATTTCTATATTCCATGTATGGACATCACACACGACTTAGAGTACATGGTGTGTACTTAAGAGTACAAAATGTGTAACCCTAAATTATTCCATGTGCCAGATTTTTCCTAGTAATTTCCCAGTTTTCCCCTGTTTCTTCGAAACAACTCAAAAATAACTCAAAAATGAGAAAAAGAAGAGAAACCCATACCTCAAAGTAAGAATTGGGTTCTTACATGAAGTATCATTATTAAGACATTTAATTACCAAAAAAGGGATATATGTGTACCCTTTAAAGACAAAGGAAATTGAAGAGTGGCCCAGGTCAATATTTATAATGGAGATCCACACCTTCCTTGGTCTAGCTGGGTATTACCAGTGATTTGTTAATAACTTCTCACGATTTTCAAACCCACTAACCAAGATGACTCAGATAGAAGTAAAGTTTTTCTAGACTAGTGAATGTGAAGATTACTCTAAAGAGTTGAAGAAGAGGCTTATCACTGCACCATTACTCACACTTCCAAAAATTGGGGAACTCTTTGTAGTATACAATGATGCTTCAAAGAAGGGATTATGATGTGTACTAATGAAAAACGATAAAGTAATAGCCTAAACCTCAAGGAAGTTGAAAATTCATGAGAAAACTATCCCACACATGATATAGAGTTGGCAGTTTTGATCTTCACATTGAAAATCTGGTGACATTATCTCTATAGGGAGAAGTGTGAGATATATATCGATCACAAGAGTCTAAAATATATATTCACATGGATGGAGATTAATATGAGCCAGCGAAGATGATTATATATCATCATGGATTATGACTGCTTAATCCACTACCATCATGGTAAGGAAAATAAGGTAGTGGATGCTATAAGTAGAAAGGATCATGCATCTTTATCAATGATTATAATTGAGAAGTATCCAGTCTTTTTAGACCTATAAATAATGAACATGAGAATTGTTAAGGAAGTAACATCATCAATCCTTTCTCAAATTATTACTCAACCACCCCTTATGGAGAAAATAAATGATGCTCAAAGAAATGATGTGGAATCCAGAAGAAGGTGGAAGCTATGATAAAGGGGAAATCCTCAGTGTTTAAAGTTTATGAGGAAGGATTTGTAAGATTTGGGACATGACTATGTATACCTTCTGATCCATAGATAAGGAAGGATCTTCTGAATGATGCACATAACTCAACCTTCTCTATTCACCCAGGGAACAAAAATATGTATCATGATATCCAAGAGAATTATTGGTGGGACAATATAAAAAAGGAGATTGCTGAGTATACATCAAAGTGCCTGGTATATTAGCAAGTGATGGCTGAAAGGAAAAAATCTAAGGGGATGATGCAACCACTACCCATACCAATATGGAAGTGGAAGAACATTACCATGAACTTTTTCACTAGACTTCCAAAGACATCCAAAGTAAATAATGCTATATGGGTGGTTGTGAATTATCTTACAAATATATCTCACCTTATCGTAATTCAATATTATTTCTCCCTAGATCAACTTGCATAGATATATATTAGTGAAGTGGTAAGGCTTTATGAAGTACCACTATCTATTGTATCTGATCGGGATTTGAGATTCACCTCGAAGTTCTAGAAAAGTCTTCAAAATGATATAAGCACTGAGCTAAACTTCAGTATGACCTATCATCCTCAAACTGATGGACAATCTAAGAGGAATATTTAGAAACTAGAAGATATGTTGAGACCATGTTCTATAGACTTTAAAGGAGGATGGTACCAACATCTACCTATGGAAGAGTTATCTTACAACAATAGTTTCCACTAGAGCATCCAAATGGCTCTATATGAATCCATTTATGGGAAAATATGTAGAATACCGAAATGCTGGGATGAAGTTTGTGAATGTAAGCTACTAGGACTTAAAATGGTCGAAGAATGGTGAAGAAGGTGAAAACCATTCAATAACACATCAAGGCAGCCCCAAATTCAAAAAAAGAGCTATACATAAATTTTTTGATGAGACCTTAAGTTTAAGGATAGAGACATTATATTCCTCTACATATCTACATGGAAGAGGATCATGAGATTTGGGAATAAAGAAAAGATGAGTCTTAGGTACATCGAACCCTTCAAGATTCTTCATCATGTCAGTGTTTTGGCCTATTGAACAGAACTTCCACCTATCATATCTCAAGTACATGATGTATTCTACGTATCCCTATTTATTAATTACATACTACATCCCTAACATGTATTGAATTTAGAGTTGATACAATTAGAGAATGATCTATCTTATGAGGAGCAACTGGTGAAGATCTTGGATTGTAGAGATAAATTTCTACACAACAAGACTATTCACCTGGTCAAAGTACTATGGAAAAATCATAAGTATGAAGAGGAAACATTGGAACCTAAGGAAGTGATGAAGGAGAAGTACCCACACCTATTTTCAACATAGAATGTAAAAAAAAATTGAGGGAGAAAATTCGTAAGGGGGGAAGAATGCAACGACCCAAAATTTTTATCAATGGAAGTTGGCTTCTTATAATTATGTCATATAGTATAAATCACATTAAGAACACAATACAAACTTTATAAATGAATAAAAATGAAATAAGATGTATTTTTCAGAAGTTAAGAAACATATATTGAAAGAATAGTAACTTGACCTTTAGAATAGCAATATGACCCTTATGAATAGTAAACCAACCAATAGAATAGTAACATCACACATGAAAGTATAAATAAAATTTAGGCATCCTATAAATTAAATTATGATATAATTATATTATAGTATAAGTAAATACACGTTTTAAAATTTATTAATTAAGCGTTGGTATTTTTATAAGTTATAAATATTTAATTACAATTTTATAATTAATATAATGATTTAAAATAAAATGTATTTCCATAAAATGTATTCATAAATTAATATTATTTTATCTTATAAGATAATTTTATGAGACATTATTTAATTTTTTAAAGTGTTACAAAATCAGATAAAATTTTAAAATTGGTATTTTCCAAGTAAATAATGATTTTAATTAAAAATTAAATTTATCATATTTATAAAATTATTTTCATAAAATGAAGTTAATTTTTTAATTATACATGTCAAAAAATGGTTAGGGTGATTTTTTGGGATTTTTCTGAAATAGTTGAATTTTTGGTGAATAGAAAAATATGGTAATTTACGATATATATACATTATAAGTTAAATACACTATTCCTTGATTAATCACTGATGTAAGAACTATAATCTCTAACTTCCCTATATTTTATTATATTTTGTGATAATTCTCAAACTATTAATAATCTTGATCCAAAATAATAAACTAATGAATAAAATAATGAGAAAACACTCCTCTCATCCACTATAAATACCACTCCTCACCACCTCTTCTACTCACACATATAAAGCATTGAGACATGTTAAAATTATGCTAAAATATCTTTCCAAACCTCTCCTCCACATATATGATCTCTTGGTCTCATTAAAATATCAAAACCTTTGCCCAAAGGAGGTTCTCAAGGAGGAGAAATTCAAGCGGTAAATTCCTGATTCCTTTTCTTTTATTTTCTTTTCATGTTCTTTTATTTTCTTATTCTATCCTCACCTCACCTCATAAAAATGGAATGAAAACTATATTACCTTACATATAATGGAATTTTATTATGATAATGGAATAATCCAACATCAAACCACCTTCTCAACTCCATTTTATTCTATAAATGAAAACATCGTTCACGAGGTGTTAATTTATCAGCTTCAAGGATAAAAAATTTTCATTTTCCATTAATGCCTTAAAGGATAGTAATAAAACAATTTTTATGATTTAAAAAACTTATTATATATGTATTAAATCCTATGTAATATTTTTGAATCATTATATACACATGATGTTAAATAATAAAATAAAACAAGTTCATTGTGAGCAAAAAACGCCCAAGATAATCTGAACAACTATCACTAACATTTTATCTAATTATTCATCATCATACCATATAAAAAATGATTTATAAGATCATTTAACCTTATTTTTTTCATTAATAACTTATAACTTCAATTTTGTATTTCTATTTCCATTTTACATGAACTTCCATACTCTTATATAAGTGAACCGATCATGAAAATTGAGAAAACCAGCACTCCCGAACGATGAAATTGAACACTATAACTCATCAAAAAGGTCATAAATGAACTTAATAAAATTATAATAAATAAATTAAATGTTGAAAAGTTTATGGATTAATTAATTAATGAATCTAATTCAATTATTCATGATATTAAGATCAAGTGCAGAACTGTTTCAGACATAAGGTAGGGGATTCTACCCAAACCCTCATTTTATGTAACACATTGACCCCAGAATCCCAGAGCCAATGTATTATTTTAATACATTGTCATGATTATAAGGAATAAAATCCCAAAGTACTGATCAGTTTAATAGTCTTGGAAAATAGATCACATACATGAACTTTACATTATAATTTATAACATAAAATACACCATAGATAATCCTTTGAGAATGCCATTATTCCCCTAGCTTGACCCTGTATAACAATCATAAAACACTTCTTGAAATCCTGGTAAAATAAAACATAAGAAATGGCTGAGCCTAGATTCTCATTAAGGATAAAAAATATAGCAGAAGCTATCATAAATAAGCATAAACTTTTAAGGCAAGGTACAAAACTAAAACAAAAGCCTTTTAAAACATTATCTTTAGTATAATATGGCAAGAATAAATCAAATAATTCCATTTGAACATTCACATGGATATTATACTAGTCGAATAATCACATTTAAAATAAATAACTAGTCTCATAATGAGGGAATGCATAATACTGGACATCATAACCACTACGTTAAGGCCTTATGCCAGGACCATACACAGATATTCTGTTAAGGCCTTGTGCCAAGACACTATTTTGTCTCATGAGACCTACTGATGCATTGAGGGGCTATAACAGTACCCTCCCATCACTTACTAAGTCCAATGCACTCCTCGAATGAAAAGGGTGAAACATAACATAAACATTCGTATTAAAACTAGCATATAAAATATTAACACTTTAAGCATAAACCATGAATGGTATAAAAAATATCACATCCATAGTAAACATATCATAAAACCTTCAATATAATATGGGATATTGTATCATAATAAATCAACCTGAATTAAGCATAAAATCCATTGAAGTGTGTTGATATAGATGGAAGTAATCTAATAAAATCATTAAAACTATTTTAGAGAAGTATCCCTTTTCTACTTTGTAATCATTTAAAAGCATGTGTAATTATAAAATAATACATTTCCTTTGAAAATAAAATAGTAATATTGTAAGGTAAGCTTGAAAATGTTAAATAATCATAACGATGGAAAATATATTCTTGCACCGTATAAGTTAAAAAAACATTCTTTCCTTAATTTGTTGAAAATGTTATATAGTACCTCCTTTTGAAAATGACAGAAAGATTCCTTTCAAAATGTTTTATAAAAAATTCAAACATGGGTATAAATGAATTTAAAAAATATTATAAGAATAGAAATATTATTTTTAAATACATGTATAAGAAACATTGATATGGATGATAAATATTTTCCAGTAGATACTTACGTATAAACAATCTCAGATAATAATGAGATTGCAAAATTAACCCTTAACTTAAGTTCGATACTCTTTTTATGTGTCAAAAACTCATGTATAATGGTTTTGAACATATTATTAACTTGAACCAGAAACATAATAATATTTACGATATCATATATGATTGTTTTATGACTTTATATTACTTTTTTATTAACAATTCCAAGTTAATGCAATGTTTTGGGTAATAATCGCTTTCTTTATCGCATATGTTTTGACTTTTTATTCTTGATCATATTACTTAGATCACGATAAAATTATTTATATATCATATATATTCATAATATATAATATATAGATATACAAAATGGAATACACTGTTCATGGAGATGGTAGGTCGTACGCACGCATGAACATTGTTTCCATTTTCTTATCGTATTGAGTGGAAGTAAGTGAATGACATATATGTCCATAAATATATATATATATATATATATATATATTATTCTGGTAGAATTATTATTTCATATATTTCATACTTATTCTTAATATATATTTTTATAATCATTCCTGGATGGTTAACGTGGACGATGAATCTCATCGCGTCATGGAGACAGTAAGCCGTACGTATGCACGAGCGAAGATATAATTTACTTAATGGTTAAATGATATGGAATTGGATGAAATATGAATTTTAAAGAAATAATATCATGTTATATTTATTATTTAATTCATTTATATTCATCATTATACCTATCTAAATAAAGTACTCATGAAAAACAATTTACACCACGGCGTGGAGGCGGTAAGCCGTACGCACGCATGCACGATGATATTGTTTTTCATAGGATGGGTAAAATGAGGAATGTGGTAGTAAAATAATAATAAAAACATATTAGAATATATTATATTATGGATTTATTATTTTATTTTGGTAACAAATTAGGAAATGTAATTAGAAGAAAAAATAACTTTGAAAGAGTTTGATAAAACGATTACCTCCTTTTCAGGTATCTCCTTTTGATTTGTACAAAAGGACTCATTAAGTTGTCTTTATGACCAAATGTTTTCCTCTAGGATAAATTGAGTGAAGTTGGGAGAGTAAATGGGTAGGTTTTGTCCGATAAAAATGGATTTATTGGTGTGAATTAAAGATAAGGAGAAGTTTTCTTTTATAAGAAAGGTGAGGGACACTTTTGAAAGATCTTAAAATGTTAATTTTTTATAAATTGATTTTCGGGTTAAAATAGGTCTAAAGTAATTTATTTGTAGGATGATATGTTTATGGGTTGAAATAATCTCAGAAAATGATTTTTATACAAGTTTAGGTCATGAAATTAACCTTATCTTTTGTGATTAACCCTTAGTTAAACAGTTTAACTCTAACCGTGTCTTCATGTATTTTTATACTATAGGGTTAATATAGTTACTATAAAATGCCAAGATAACCTCAAGTGGATCATTAACGAAATTTTTAACACTATATAAGTAATTTTACCAAATATTATATTTTTATGACTATTATATCATTTAATAAAATAGTGTTTATTTTAAAAACTCATTTATGTCAATTTTGACACTATTTAGTAATTGATTTTTATTAAAGCCATAAAAACTTGATTACTTCAAAGAAAAGGAATTAACTCATCCCTAACATGTAAGTGTTATCCAAAAAATTCATGTATGACATCAAAAATCTCAAATTAAATTTATTCTAAAATTTATAATATCATTTATTTCAATCATTCATTAATAAGGTAATCACTACATCATTATTGCGTCATAAATAAATTTATTTATATAATTTCTAAAAATTATAAATAAAATACCATGATTTAGGAAATATTTTTATCTTTATAATTAACATATATAGTCAAATATATAAGTTATATAACCCCACATTGAAATTGTTTTAGTAAAAAGATACATGTTTAGGTTATATTTCTCTTTACTTTAAATTAATTATTATAACATGTCATTATCATGCTCAAGTAGCACCCAAATGACAAAAATTCGTCCTAATAATTTTTTTATCACCTATGACTCATAAAATAAGATTAGAACATGTTTTAGGGTAGTTTTATATTATTATAATATTATTTTTACCCTTATTTACCTAATTTAACCTTTAACCGTGGTAAATAAAAATAATTACTGAAGTTACTATTCATAATATACAAAAATAAAAGGTGCCTATTTATATAATTTGTAACTTATTACTCCAAATATATAATCCATTTTTAAAAATTCAAAACACATAAATTGTAGTAATTAATTTAAAATTATTCTCTATTGTCAAAACGAGAAAATAAGTTTTTTAAAAGTAAAAACCATCAAAAGATTGATACATGTTTATATCAAATTTCAATGTGAAATTACTTCCAATGAATTAAATTATATTAACTGATAAAAATATATTGTAATTATACTTTAAAAACATTCAATAATATAATTTTTTCTCAGAAATTTTTTCGATGAAAAAAGTTGTTTTTAATAAAAATTTAGTATATTTTTACTATTCATAAAAATTTAAAACTTATCAGAAAAATATACAAAATTACTCCAAATTAAATTTTAATATCCCGATTAAGAATAATATATTTTTTTGTTAAATATAATATATTAAAGTTTCAAAAACTTGATTTAAAATGGGTGTTCCGTCAAAAGGTGACAAAACTGCATTTTTTTTAAAATACTTATTTTATCCGAAAGATGGAATATTTTCTTATATCATGTATAGAAAATAAATAATATTAATTTTAATATTATATGGAATATATAAAATTGAAAAAAAAATTAATACCATTCATAACCTCTTTTTAAACGGATAATTTGATAGGTCGTAGTGCACTCAAACTCGGTGTTGCATGTAGCACAAGCTAAGACAGTATTGTGTATAGTGAAAGCTTATCTTGGTATAGTGTACAACACAAGATATTGAATTTATTTAAAATGAAACATTCCATGGAATATTGAGGTGTTACATTCTCCCCTCCTTCAATAAATTGCATCCTCATAATTTCCAAATTTGGGTTCGGTAACTAAGGTTTGATTATTCAAAATCCCTTTATTGCAATCCCACATCGGAAAAATTGGTTGATAAAACTTACACTTTAAAATAGAGAAAGGGAAGTAGGAAGGTTACTTGAGATAACATATACTAGGATTCCATGTAGGAAAATATGGATATAGAAGAAAAAACTAATGATCATGTTCTGATGGAGAGAGATAGAGAACATGATTAGGAAAAGGTTAACAACCATAAAGGTATAAATATGTGATGATTCAAGGGTCCATTTGATTCATCACAAAAGAATGTACTGGGATTTTTTTTGTTTAACTAGAGTTGAATAATTCATTTACTTCATATATTAAGAACATAATGAAACATACTTACTTGATATGTAGAGTTTCTTCTTTTAACTAATTCCTACCACAAACTCATCTTTATCTTTAAAAGATAATAAAACTCAAAATATATTCTATTTATATTAATCATATAAGGTTACAAATATAAAATTATACCATATAAATAAATAAAATAATTTTATACTAACCAGGGAATTCTTGTAGGCCAGTGGTAGGCGATAAAGCCTTGTCACACTTTGGTTGTGGGTTCGATCCCCACAACCTTGTCTGACGCGATGGGTTGTCACCTGACCTCTAGGTTGTCCTTTTATTAAAACTATATTAATATAAAATTTAAAAAATAACCTTAATAAATGTTTTATCCTTTAATAATATTGTTCAATGTCTAACTTAATCCATTCCAACCTTTAGGATTATCCAAAATACTTATGTCCAAACTCACAGGCCAAAAAAAATTATAAGGAAGGTCACATAACATAATGCAGATATTTTTTTGTCACATAATAAACATGTGAATACCCCAAATTACCATAAAAACCTAATTGAATACACTAATTATTCCTTATTACTTACATAAAACATAGAACATTGGATATAATCCTTAAAAAAAATGTTGTAAACTCCAATAATGATGGAATAAACAAACCATTAATCAGTTCCAAGGTAGTCAATAATATCCAACATACTTTATCCAAATAAATCATCTCTTTATTCCCAAATCATTATCTCAGTATTAGAAACATATTAAGGGTTATCTTTCCCTCAACCATATATTTTCCAAAAATTTGAACTTGAAACTATGTCACTTTACTTGGTACCATACAATCTCAAATCCTTAATGAAACAGTAGTGCAGTACAATCCCTATATATCTCATGAATCTTAGAACCATAGAATGATTGTTGTAATAATTCTTGAATCCAAATACAAAATAACCTCAATCATTCCAATTCACTCTAAAACCATTAACTATGATTTATCATCTTATTACTTAATACCTCCTTCATATCATTTCTCTTTTGTAGATTTTCATTATTAGTGGTATAACCTTTACTTGTATAACCTTGCTGATTCTAACCATTGACAAAACTCAAAGCAGAAAGTGAGAAACACTAATCATAGTGATATAGTCATAAAGAATAATTTATAGGATCTCTAAATGATTCCATATTCTTCTTAATCCATAAGTCCATAGGATTAACCAAGGTTATCCATTACCAAATCTAAAGGATGATATCCTATACTTAGACTTATCCTCAAATTCATTCATAGGGTTATGTTTTTTAATCCATGTTTTCTAAATCTAATTTCCAAGGTTGTTGCTAAACTTTATTTGATACAAATTGCAACACCCTAACCCCAGAAGCCTAGAGCTGGTGCATTATTTTAATACATTGGAAAGATTACAAGGAATTAAATCCTGAAGGACTAATCAGTTTATAAGTCTTAGAAAATATATTACATATATGAACTTTATATTACAATTTCTAACATAAAATACATCATAGATAATCCTTTGAGAACACCATTATTCCCCTAGCTTAACCCTGCATAACAAACACTTCTTGGAATCCTTGGAAAATAAAACATAATAAAGGGGTGAACTTAGATACTCAATAAGGATAAAAAATATAGTGGAAGCTATAAAAAATAAGCATAAACTTTTAAGGCAAGGTACAAAACTAAAAAACAATCCTTTTAAAACAATATCTTCATCATAATATGGAAAGAATAAATCAAATAATTACATTTAAACATTCACATGGATATTATACTATTTGAATAATCACATGTAAAATCAATAACTAATCTCATAATGAAGGAATTCATAATGCTGGACATCATAACCACTACATCAAGGCCTCATGCCAAGACCATACACAAATATCCTATCAAGGTATTATGCTAAGACACTAGTTTGTCTCATGAGACCTACTGATGTATCGAGGGGATATAGCGGGCCCTACCCGTCACTTACTAAGTCCAATGCATTCCTCATATGAAAAGGGTGAAACATAACATAAACATTCGTATTAAAACTAGCATACTAAATGTTAAAACTTTAACCATAAACCATGAATGGTATAAAAAAATATTACATCCACAGTCAACATATCATAAAACCTTCAATACAACATGGTAGATTGTATCATAATAAATCAACCTCAATTAAGCATAAAATCCAATAAATTATGTTGACATAGATGAAATTAATCTAATAAAATCAATAAAACTCTTTTAGAAAAGTATCCTTTTTTTAATTTGTAATCATTTAAAACCTTGAGTAATTATAAAAGAAAAAATTTCCTTTGAAAATAACCTAGTAAGTTTATAAGGGAAGCTTCAAAATTTTAAGGCGTCATAATGGTGGAAAATATCCACTCGCGTCATATAATTTAAAAAAACATTCTTTCCTTAATTTTTCGAAAAGGTCATATAGTACCTCGTTTTGAAAATGACAGAAAGATTCCTTTCAAAATGTTTTATAAAAAGTAAAACATGGGTATAAATGAATTTAAAAAATAGTCTAGTAATAAAAATATTATTTTTAAATACATGTATAAGAAACATGGATGTGGATGATAAATATGTCCTTGTAGATATTTACATATAAACAATCTCAAATAATAATGAGATTATGAAATTAACCCTTACCTTAAGTCTGATACTCTCCATATGTGTCTAAAACTCCTATATAATGGTATTGAACATATTATTAACTTTCACCTAAAATATAATAATATTTATTATATCATATATGATTGGTTTATGACTTTATATTACTCATTTATTAACAATTCCAAGTTTATGCAATGTTTCGGGTAATAATCACTTTCTTTATCACATGTGTTTTGAATTTTTATTCTTGATCATATTACTTAGATCATGATAAAATGATTTATATATCATATATATTCAGAATATAATATATATATATATATATGAAATTAAATACATTGTTCTTGGATACGGTAGACCGTACGTACGCATGAATGCTATTTCCATTTTCTTATCGTATTGAGTGGAAGTAAGTGAATGAAATATATGTACACACATTCACACACACATACGCACACATATATTATTATAGTAGAATTATTATGTCATATATTTCATACTTATTCTTAATATATATTTTTTATAATCATTCTTGGATGGTGAATGTGGAAGCTGAATCTCATCGCGTCTTGGAGACGGTAATCCGTACGTACACATGAGTGACGTTATCATTTCATTAATGGTTAAATGGTATAAAATTGGATATAATATTAATTTTAAATAAATAATATCATGTTATATTTATTATTTAAGTCATTTATATTCACCATTATACCCATAAAAATAAAATATAGATGAAAAATAGTTTACACCACGGTGTGGAGATGGTAAGTTGTACGTACGTACGCATGGTGATATTGTTTTTCATAGGATGGGTAAAATGAGGAATATGGTTTTACCATAATCATAACAAAATATAAAATTATAATAGATTTTGGAGTTATTATTTTAGTATGGTAACAACTTAGTAAATGGAATTATAAGAAGAAATAACTTTGAAAGAGTTTGATAAAACGGTTACCTCTTTTTCGGGTATCTTCTTTTGATTTTCACAAAATGACTCCTTAAGTTGACTTTATTCCCAAAGTTTTTCCTCTAGTATGAATTTAGGGAATTTGGGAGATGAAATGGGTAGGTTTTGGCTGAGAAAAAGGGCTTTGGAGGTGTGAATTAAAGAGAAGGATAAGTTCCCTTTTATAAGAGAGGTGAGTGGCACTTTTGGAAGATCTTAAAATATTAATTTATTATAAATTTATTTTTGATTTAAAATAGATCCAAAGTGATTTATTTAGAGTATAATATGAGGATGAGTCAAAATCCTTTCATAAAATGATTTTTAGACAAGTTTAGGTCCTGAAATTAACCTTATCTTTGGGGATTAACCTTTAGTTAAATAGTTTAACTCTTACCGTGTCTTCCTGTATTTTTATACAATAGGGTTCATATAGTTACTATAAAATAAAAATAGAACCTCAAGTGGATCATTAATTATATTTTTAACACCATATAAGTCATTTGTCCAAATATTATATTTTTATGACTATTATGTCATTTAATAAAATAGTGTTTGTTTTAAAAACTCATTTATGTCAATTTTGACACTATTTAGTAATTGATTTTTATTAAAGTCATAAAAACTTTATTCCTTGGAAAAAAAGGAATTAAATCATCCCTAAAATGTCAATGTTATCCAAAAAGTTCATGGATGGAATAAAAAATATCAAATTACATTTATTTTAATATTTATAATATCATTTATTTCAATCATTCATTAATGAGGTAATCACCGCATCATTATTGTGTCATAAATAAATTTATTTATATAATGTATAAAAATTATAAATACAATACCGTGATTTATAAAATATTTTTATATTTCTAATTACTATTTACATTCAAATATATCAGTTATATAACCCACATTAAAATTGTTTTAGTAAAAAGATACATGTTTATGTTATATTTCTCTTTACTTTAAATTAATTATTATAACATGTCATTATCACACCCAACTGACACCCAAATGACAAATATTAGGCCTAAGGATTTGTTAGGTCACCTATGACTCATTCAATAAGATTATTACATGTGTTAGGGTAGTTTTATATTATTATAATATTATTTTTACCCTTATTTACCTAATTTACCCTTTAACCGTGGTAAATAAAAATAATTATTGAAGTTACTATTCATAATGTACAAAAATAAAAGGTACCTCTTTAAATAATTTTGACCTTATGATTATAAATATGGAATTCATTTTTACAAATTCAAAACACATAAATTGCAGTAATTAATTTAAAATTAATTACCGTTGTCAAAAAGAGAAAATGGGTTTTTTTAAAAGTAAAAATCATCAAAAGATTGATGCATGTTTATATCAAATTTCAATGTGAAATCACTTATAATGACTTAAATTATATTAACTGATAAAAATATATTCTATTTTTAATTTAAAAACATTCAATAATATAATCTATCCTCCTAAATTATTTTGATGAAAAAAGTTTCTTTTAATAAAAATTTAGTATATTTTTACTTTTCATCAAAATTTAAAACTTATTAGAAAAATATCAAAAATTCCTCCAAAGTAAATTTTCATATCCCGCTTCAAAATAAGAAATTTATTTTTTAAAATATAGTATAGTAAAGTGTCAAAAACTTGATTTAAAATGGGTGCACCATCAAAAGGTGAAAAACTACTTTTTTAAATAATTATTTTATCCGAAAGATAGAATATTTTTTATATCATGTATAAAAAATAAATAAGATGAATTTTAATATTATATGGAATATATATAATTCAAAATTTGGTTAATACTATTCATAACTGCTTTTTAAATGGATTATTTGATATGTTGTGGTGCGTTCGAACTCGGTGTTTCATGTAGAGCAGGCTAAGACGGTGTTGTATGTAGTGCAAGATTATCTTGATGTAGTGTACAACACAAGCTATTGAATTTATTTAAAAAGAAACGTACCATGGAATCTTGGGGTGTTACATTTTTTCTTTGGGTTACTCTTTATATCTCTTTAATCTAATGTAATTCTTATTTATTTTTGTTTACTTCTTATAAATTATGTTTATATGTTATAAACTCATATATCAATATCATATCATCCTTATTTTATGGGAAATGCATGATTTTTTAAAAGGTTTCCTTCTTAAATCTTCTCGATAAGCAAGCCCGATTAAAGGAAATTTCCAGATTTCTTACCCATTCTCATGTTCTATCCATAATCTATTTTTAGAGACCATTATTTTTATAAAATCAATTATTTTATCATTAAAAACTATTATGGTTCATTTCTGGGTTTTTGCAAACAATTATGCATTTTCCGTTTTAAAGACTCTAATATTTCCCCTTAAAGCCACATTAAAGTGGCTTATTTATAAAGTTTCCTTACACTATATTAAAATGTTTTCACTTCATTTGGACACCATTTATCATTATCTATGACTATTTTCCTTTATTATTTTCCATGTATGTTCTAAATACATTCTTTCATGGACACTTTTGTGATACACCCATTGGTAATGCCTTATGACATGATTATGAAACTCATTCCTTTCCATGGCTAACTCTTATGTTATGTTTTATTACTTATGTATGATTCTTCATATGTCACAAATATTCATCAACATGTTATAATGGGTGTTCCAAAATAGCACTCTAGTGCATTGGATAATGTTTAGTCTCCTGAGATGTCATGTTGGGCCAGGGAGTGAACCTGAATCCTTTATTGGACTTTGTCCCCCCATGTTATATAGTCTTTGCGGTTAGTCTTGACTAATGTTTATGTAATGTTATATATTGTTGAAACATTCCTATGATTCCATGATTATATGTTCCTATGTTATAAATTTTATTCTTCCTTATGTTTATTCATTTTCCATTCCTTTTATGTCATCATGTTATGCCTTCTAACCCATGTGCTATATTTTATTCCTATGCTTATTTCCTTATTGGGATTTTTAACTCATCCTTTTTTTATGTATTCCCCTGGTTATCCTATGCAGATATATAAGATCAATGGAATTTAAGAGCTAAATATGGAGATTAAATAAAATATGTTTTCATGATGTTTAATTATGTACCTAATCTTCTAAATCACTAGACTTTACGATACCTGGCTTGTAATTTTATGGTTAATTATGATTAAAATAATGTAATGATATGTGTAAAAGGATAGGGTCACTATATCCAAGGCTCTAATGATCCTAAATTGGCTGAAGATTAGTTGAGAAAGATAGAGGTTCTATTTTATTTCTTGGGAATGCTTGATTCAATTAAGGTTAAATGTGCCACCTTCAAGTTGGGAGGACCTAGAAGAAAATGGTGGGATATAATGGTGATAGAAAAGAATAATTAGGGTTTTAAGTGGAATTAATTTAGTGTTCTTTTCAAAAAGCAGTTCTATCCAAAATGTATGGTTCTTTCTAAGGCTATGGAGTTTTTCAACGTCCATCAGGTTGATAGGACCGTGATGCAATATCCAAAAAGTTTTACTGAGCTTGTGTAGTTTTCACAAAAGATTGCATCGAATGAGAAGATGAAGGATCAATAGTTAAAGATTGGTTTTTGACCTGATATTCATTTATGAGTTTTCTTACTGAATCTCACTTTGTATACTAAAAAACTAGATAGGGCATTAATGGTTGAGCTTGACTTTGATAGTAAATCATGGTTGTCAAGAATTCTTTTTTCTCCCAGTGGAGGTTATATGAGTTCCTTTAAAGGAAATAGGAATCATGATGAGTCTCATGGTGGTTTTTGATAGCAGGAATCCTCTCAACCTTCTATAGTTCCTGGAAAAGGCCCTTTTAGTTGGTTCTAGTGTGGCAAGGTTGGGCATTCTAGACATGATTCTACTGAGGAGCCAAATATCTACATTTCTTGTGGATACTCAGGACACCTACAAAAATTACTCTATTTATTTTCTACTCTACCTATTGGAACATACTCTTAATCACCTAAAATTACTATGGTGAACTCTGATTCCTTAGGATCCAAAGTGTTCCATCCATTAGCATCCAAAATGAAGTTTCTTCACATAGTAGAAGAGTATCCAGAGAAATCTGATACATGTATAACAACTGTGAGTGATAAGATCACTATATCTTTATCTTTAGTGAATTATTTATTTTATATTGGTGTATCTCACTTATTTATATTTCCTCATATTGTGAACCTTATAAATATTTCTATGGATCTTTTTATCTTATGGGATGAATATTATTATTCCCCTCTAAACGAAGAGGGAGTAGGGTCTCTATTTTATTTATTGTGCCTTCTTTTTATTAGAGATCGATCTTACCTAGGATTTTCTGGTTTTTGACATGAAACCTCTTGACATCATTCTTGGGATGGACTGGCTCTTTTCCAATAAGACCCAAATTTATTGTTATCTTTGAAGGGTCTCTTTTACTGTACCTGATGGGGTGTGCCATTTTTTTTAGGGATAATGAGACCCAAGGTCTATTAGAACCATACCTTCTTATCTGAAGTTTGAGAAATTAATATTGGTGTTTTATTTTTACTTGGATCAAGAATTTTTGAGTTATGATCTCCCAATAGTCATTGTAAAGTTTCCCAATATGTTTCCTTCTTATTTAAAAGGTCTTCCACTTGTAAGATAGGTAGAGTTATCTATTGATTTAGTGCCTGGTCCTCAGCCGAAATATATTCCTTCTTACCTTATGGAACCAGCTGAACTAAAAGAGGTAAATACTCTACTGGATGATCTATTAGAGAAATGATTCATTTTCCTAAGTGTTTCACCTTGGCTGATGCGTGTTCTATTTGCAAATAAATATTATGGAACACTTCTAATTTATGTTGATTACCGGAAACTCAATAGAGTTACAGTGAAGAATAAGTATCTGTTTCCATGGATTGATGATTTGTTTGACTATTTGAAGGGGTAAAAGTGGTTATTGATGATTGACCTTTGATATGGTTATCACTAGTTGAGAATAAAATAATATGACATTCAGAAGTCTGCCTTCTAGAGTAGGTATAGCCATTATGAGTATCTTGTTATGCCTTTTGGTATAACAAATTCTCCTATAGTATTTATGGAATTAATGAACAGAATATTCCATGAGTATCTTGATACATTCATGGTGGTCTTTTTGGATGACATCCTAGTTTACTCTTAGTCTAAGTAGGATCATGTGAATCATTTGAGAGTAGTTTTAGAAATGTTGAGAAATCACTAACTTTATGCTAAGATATTGAAATTTGATTTTTGGATTCAGGAAGTGAAGTTTTTAGGACACGTGGTCTTTGAACATGGTATTTCAATTAATCCTGATAAAGTGAATGCTATTATAACATGGTGGAAACCACATAACATTTCTGAGATCTGGAGCTTCTTGTGTTTAGTGGGGTATTATCACCAGTTTTTAAAGGATTTCTCAAAGTTGGATTCTTCAATGTCCGATCTCACTTTGAAGGGGTAACGTTCTCATGGAATGATAAATTTGAGAATTATTTTTTTGAGATGAAATGTATTTTGACATATGCACCGGTGTTGAATATTCCTAAGGTTGGGCATGGGTATGTGGTCTTTTGGGATGCATTAGGTTCAGGTTTGGGTTACATTCTTATGCAGGGTGATCATGTTGTAGCCTATGGTTCTTGACATCTTAGGCCCCATGAGAAGAATTATCTGAACCATGACCTTGAAATTGTAGTCATGGTGCATGCACTTAATATTTGGAGGCATTACCTTTTCAAAGAAATATTTACCATGTATTGTGGTCACAAGATCCTGAGTTATATATTCTCTAAAAAAGATCGAAATCTCATCCAGAGGCATTGGGTGGAGTATATGTAGTATTTTGACTTAAATATTTCCTATACCCCGAGGAAGGGGAATGTCATTGCAGATGATTTGAGAAAGAAAATTCCAACCCATGATATGAAAGAATCATATGAATAGTGTAACTTTATGGACCCTTTTGTGTAGTTACATTTAGGATTTTAGGAAGAAGAGGCCAAGGTTATCTTGGCTAGTGTTCAGTTGACCTCCTCTCTTCTCGAGATGATTCTTCAGGAACAAAAACTTGATGATGGATTTTGTGGAATAAAGGACTCTATTTATAGTGGGGATATTTTTAGTGAGTGGATGTTCTCTTCTAAGGGAATTTTATGTTTTCAGAATTGTTTTGTTGTGCCTTTGCCCATGAGAAAATCTATGATGGGGGACTTTAATAATTCCTAGTGGCCGGTGCACCCTGGAACTAAAAATATGTTTTATGATATGTGGTGATGATTCCTATGGTCAGGTATATAGTGAGACATCACTAACTTTGTTTCATGTTGTTATACCTATCAACATGTAATGATTCAGACTTTCCATGTATTATTTTTGGATATTTTATGGATTATTTTCAAGACTAGGAACTTATATGGTGTGTGATTCTGAGGCCTGGTATTCCTGAAATTAATGTTTGAAATATATTAAATATATTAAATAGAACAAGCATGTAGTTTTCCTAAAAATGTGGAATAACTTATAAATAGAGGACTGAATCATAAATCTAAGGGCACCATTGAGTTCAGAACATGGGTTTTACCCTAGGACCGACATAACCTTTGTTGGTGTAAGTTGTTTATGAAAATACATCACAGACATAAAATGAATAAAATAATTAATTAAATTAATTTGTTTGTTTTGTTGACATAGAGACCCAACCCTTTATTTTAAATACATGCTTATAAAAAATTTCTAAGGTTAGCTGCATAACCCTGCAAATCATTATAAATCCATTGGAGAGCATAGAATGAGATTTTATTGGTAGACGATGACCAGATCATGGGTTGACGATCGATGCACAACAGAATTAAAGGATCTCACCAACAACAAATAATGCACATCATTCTTCATTAGAGATTGATCCGAGTCAAGGTAGGATTTTTTTATTCTTTCCTTGTTCTAAGTTTCTACAATGAACATGAATCAATCGACCAACAGATTGATTCATGGATTGGTCGTCTTGTGGGATGGGTTAGATTAATTGAGTTTTGGGAGAATTTCTTTGTAATGATTGATTCTTCATTTTTTATTCTAATGAAAATGGGTCTATATCAACACAAACATCAATCGTGGTACATTCCTCTTGATTTTTTCTTCTTTTTCTCCCCTAATTCTTCGTTCATCATGGGAATTATTCGTTTGACCCGTGGTTCGACATATCCAAATCAATTGATTGTTTCACACCCATTTATTAGTGCAATGATATGATATTGTATATATGGGATTGGAATGACCCAATGGTGGTGTGATGATGGAAGGGGTGGTGAATCAGATGGTTTTGGATACCCGATTTCATGTTCTTTGGCGTACAATGAAGAACAATGAATTCCCCCATTTATGAATGGATCGAATGCTCAGAACATGTTAATCAGAGAAGGAATGAATTTTCAGAACTTTATATTTGATTTTCCAGGTGAGGCATGGATGGATCAGTGGCTAGAGAACCAAAGAAGATGCATGGAACCAGATATGAGAATCTAGAAAATTCCATGTTACACAGCATATAAGTTGGATCTACACACCACATGGGCCCTCCCTTATGGAGGTTAGGGTTTTTGATAAAGTTAAGTATCACATGGTGTGTGACATTGTCACACAACATATGGTCTCTCCCGAGAAACTAGATGTGTACCTCAGATGGTACACAAACACGAGTTGGGGGTATGCAGGTTGGAGCACGATGTGTGCTACTCTACATGGATATAGCTTGGAACAGAGTACATGGGATAAGATTTGTACTGGTACATGGGAATAGTAAATGGGCTAATCTATGTACTGGTACATGGTTAGAGTACACAAGCAGTCAACACGTTGTGTACTTCTACACGAACATGACATAATGATGTGAGCCATTTATATGGGGATAACATGGGGTCAAGAGACATGGTGTATAACCCTACTACATGTCGTGTGCTTATTAAATGTTGTCTTGGATATCTTTTCCTCTATATCTTGGATAAGTTTAGTTAGGGTTCATTTCCCTTATACTTTCCCTAAGGGTTAGTATGGAATAATATCCTTCTCCTAGGATAATGATCCCTTCGGTGGGACTTTTTGGATAGAGTCATTAGAATACCTCTGTGAGGCCTAGAGTGAGATCCTTTATTCATATTCATGTCCAAGTTTGAGTTCTTGATATCATCATGACCGACAATACTAGGGAGATGATCCTCTACTTAGAGGTTTAATCCAGATAGAGTTGTTGGTATCACCCCATAGCCTTGGGAGTGATCCTCATTTGTATATTGTATCTATTCAGACTTCAGTGTGTACCTATAATGGTGAGACCTGATGATCATTACCTCTTATATGGATTCCACAAGTGTTATTAGAATTAGGAGTGTGTTCTTTAGGATGAGTTCTTTGTGGATCCTTTGATCTAGAATCCTAGTTCGGCATACTACGATTGTGACTTACCTTTGAGACTACGTGACTTTGTTATGTATATATGGATATTATTATTATATGTGCAGTGGAAATATACCTATATAGAGATAACTGTATTATTTTATTTTATTCTTTTTGGTTTTGAGGTTTCCTAATGAGTATTTTTATACTCACCCCTACACGGGTTTTTCCCACACGTGTCATGTCTTGTGCAGAAGATCAAACTTTTGAAAAAGTATTTAATGGATCAGGACCAGATGGTTCTTAGTGATACTATATATACTGAGGTCTATTCATGTGGTATTATAGATAGTATCCCCTTTACTTTCACGCTGGACTTGTTTTTAGACTTTATGGTGGGATTTTATTTAGCCCTTTTTTACTTTCTTTACTTCATTTTGTACTCTGGTTGTGGGATTTAAAGGTACACATGCATGGTTGTTCAGTAGATTTTACATTTTAGCATTGTATAGGTTTGGGGATATGTGTGTGTGTATAGGTACTTAGGCTAAGGCCTCCCATGTTAGTGATATACCTTCTCGACACTATTTTCTATCCCCTAGAGTATTGGAGGTAGTCTTGGGGAGTAGCATAATGGCCCCCACTAGGTTGGGTTGTGAAAAAGTTGTATCAAATTAGTTAGCTCTACCTTAGAACTGAAGTCAGTGAGATTGGTTTGGGGAAACAATGTTAAGTGTTTTGAGTTTGGATTTTAGGACAAGGACTCAAGTGTTGGTTCTGAGGCCTATGTATCCATACACTAGGACTCTGATCACCTACTTTTTGAATTGGTATATGAGAACATTGGTTGTAGGGAAAATTATGGTACATACATCATATAGGAATGGGTTGTGTTTTTCATGTCCTACTTGAGTCAGCTCTCCAGATATACTCATTTACCATTTTACATATTGTTTATTTCAGGATGCCTCTACGATTTATGCCATCTAGGATTATGCATCAGAATCATGAGGATGATCCCCTTAGGAGGAATCAATACAAGGACTAGTTTCTGAGATGCTACCTCCAGGTGGTGCACTAGTTATGCCGCCACCTATTAAGAAACTGATGGTACCCATATTACCAGTGAATGATGTGTGTAGGATAATCGTATTTCACAATTTTTAGCAATAACAACACCTTAGATTTTGATTCAAGCTTGATCCACATGTGTAAGAGGACTGAATTGAGGTGGTGACCAAAGTTTTCTATTTAGTCAGGACACTAGAAGAGAATATGGTGGTCATCTCAACAAGACTTCTTCATAGCTTAGCAGGGAAATGGTGGGGGTTAGTGACCCAGTCTTATGATGAGGTGACTCTACTATGGTCATAGTTTGAGTGTGTTTTCAGAGAGTAGTTCTCTCTAACTATTCTAAGGGATGTATATATCTAGGAGCTTCTATAGCTCCAAAAGGGAAGAACAACAGTAGATGAGTATTCATCGAGGTTTACCAACCTCTCTAAGTACTCGATGGATATGGTTCATGAAAAGTTCTTCAGGGATTTGATCTTTGATTGAGGAATGTGAAGAGACATTTGAGCCATTTTTATCCCCCTATGAATTCCTACCTATGTTGGGATGCTAGAGAAAGCTTTGGTGGTTGAGATATTCTTGGTTGAGCAGATACAAGCAGTGGTTTCTAGTAGCAGGCATACAGAAGCAGAGACCTCAGAAGCAGGGAGTTGACATCAGTACGAGGGATCAGGATGTGTGATAGATTTTAGGAGGATTTCATAGGATAGAGGATATATTGTTCAGGGCTCACAGGATTGATCCAATCAGCCCAGAGAGAGGTGGTGCAACTCATGTGACGACAAGTGACATCTTGCATGAGATTGTCCGACCTACAGTATGACTAATAGAGATACTATGGATGGGACACCGAGGTAGAGGTAGTGACAAGAGAATGCGGGTATGTAGGGAGGTGTACATGGAAAAGGAGATGGTAGAGTAGTAGGATGTATTATATTCTTTTACTTGTTACTAAAACCACCCCCAGGTGGTCCACGCTAAGCTTAGGGAGCAGGAGGAAAGGGGCGAAGACAACTGTAGGTGGTCGAATCATATGACTTAGAGGCTCTAGGAATGATAAAAGGTATGATTTGTGTCTTTTATACCTTATCTACATTACTTATAGACACAGGTTCTAGTTATTCCTTTCTTTCATCATACTTTGTTCAAGACTTAGAGATTTTGGTTGATCCCTTAGATCGCCCCCTACGCTTGGAGACTTCTACTAGAGATGAATCAACAATCAAACACTTGTTCTAATAATATGTTTTTACTCTTAGAGTTGAGATTTTATATTTGGATATATTTGTAGAAATGATGAGGCCTTACAATGTCATCTTAGGTATAGATTGGTTATCCATAGTTCATGCCTAGATTAACTGTTTTAGGTGGTGGATGTAGCGTGCCCATAGTGATGGAGCCAAGTTAACTTTTTTGGTAAAAAGGAAACCCAGGTAGTGCAGGATGGAATCATGCATATGAGGGTGTAGTTGATTACTCATAAATTGGCTAGCCTGATCCTTGGTGTAGTGGGTGTTATGAGTTTTTGATTTCCTGCAGTGGTGGTGGAGTACAAAGACGTCTTCCCTGAGGATGTTTCAGGCTTACCTACCCACCAAGATATGGAATTATGCATTGATCTACACACCCAGACGACAATGATATCTACTCCAACATATTAAATCACTCCTATAGAGATATGTGATCTAAGGGTTCATTTGGAGGACTTACATATGAAGTGCTTTGTTAGACCTAGCTTTTCACTCTAGGTAGCCCCAATTTTGTTCACCAAGAAGGAATAAGGAAGATTGGGGTTATATGTAGACTACCAATTCTTAAATATGGTGACCATGAAGAACAAGTATCCATTGACGAGGATCAATGACCTCTTTGATTAGTTGAGAGGGGCATAATGGTTCTCAAAGGTTAACCTTAGTTCAGGCTATCACTAGTTGCGAGTATGGGATGAGGATATATAGATTTTGACATTTAGATGTCTCTACAGTCACTATGAGTACTTGGTGATTCCCTTTAGTGTGATGAACACCCCAATAGTGTTCATGGGACTCATGAACCGGATATTTCAGCCTTTATTAGACCGTTTTTTGGTAGTCTTCATTGGATATATCCTTTTATACTCAACATCTGAGGAGGATCATGTGAGACACTTGAGGATGTTTCTAGATGAAATCAAAGAGAACCATATTTATGGAAATATCTTGAAGTTTCAGTTCTGGATTCAGGCGATCCACTTTATAGGATAGGTTATCTTAGTAGGTGGAGTGGCAGTGGACTCGGTCAAGGTTGAGGTAGTGTTAGCTTGGGATCCACCTAAGATCGTGATATAGGTGAGGAGATTCCTTGGGTTGGTAAGATATTACCAGATATTCATACTTTATTTCTCAAGGATATCAGCTCCCATGACATCTTTGACCTAAAAGGGGAATCCTTTCATGTGGAAAGAGAGGTTCCAGCAGGCTTTTCAGTAGTTGAGGTAGATTTTGAGGAGTGCTTCCATTTTGAGATTTCCATAGGAGGGTGTCCAATACGCAGTGTTTTGTGGTGCATCAAGAACTAGGTTTGGTTGTGTTCTGATGTAAAATTAGGAAATGATTTCCTATGGATCATGTAAGTTGAGACCACATGATTATAATTATATGACCCATTATATTGAGTTAACATCATTAGTCTTTGCACTAAATATGTGTCGATGCTACCTGATTGGTGAGAAGTTTATCATCTATTCTGATCATAAGAGTCTCAAGTACATCTTCACATAGAAAGATCTTTACATGAGATATAGGTTATGGATAGAGTTTCTTCAGGATTATGACTTCATGATTTTCTATACTCCTAGGAAGGGGAATGTAGTAGCATATTCTCTCCGTAGGAGATCTTGTTCATAGTTACTAAACAAGGCGTCAGAGTAGTTTTCCTCATTACAATTATACTTTGTGGATGGAGATGGAGAAGCTTACCTCTAGTCGATTATTGTTACCCCTCCATTATTACAATGATTCAGGGAGGCACAAATAGGGGATACTAACTATCATACCCTATATACTCAGATATCCACTATACATGCTCCTGATGGATTTTCTAAAGGTGGGGAGCAAGTCGTTCTTTTCAGAGGATGCATGATGGTACCAATGATGTTGTGGGAGGAGGTTCTGATATATTTTCATACATCCCATTTGGAATTACATCCAATATTAGGAAATATGTACCAAGACCTCTGATGTTAGTTTTGATGGTTAGGGATGAAGAATGGAGTTGCAGAGTTTTTCTCTCGATGCCTGACTTGTTAGCAAGTGAAGGCCAAGAACCAAGTTACAACTGGTTTAGATCAACCCCTTGAGGTTACAAAATAGAAGTGGTATGGTATATCAATGGGATTTATGAAGGTCTTACCATGTACATCTATGGGACATGATTTTATCTGGGTGATTTTAGACCGACTCACCAAGGTGACCCACTTCCTAGCTATTCGAGAGTAGAGTTTAGTTGAGTGATTGGGACACATCTACACGTAGAAGATAGTCTGAATCCATGGAGTTCTAATAATGATTGTTTATGACTGTGATTCTTGATTCAAATCCCGGTTGTGGATGGGATTATAGGAGACTTTTGGGACTCAGTTACACTTGAGCACAACATTTCACTCCTAAAATGATAGCCATAATAAGCAGATCTTTCAGGTTATGGAGGATATGTTATGAGATTTCATGTTGGACTTTGGATGTAGTTGGAAGGATCACCTACCACTGGTAGAGTTTTTATACAATAATAGATACCATTCCACCATCAGTATGTCATTATTCGAGGCTTTGTATGGGAAAACCTTCAGGTCACCACTTAGTTGGTCTGACCCAGGATAATTGGAACTCATGAGCCCAAAGTTGGTGTGAGAAATTACCAAGGAGGTTTAGATAATTTGGGAAGGGATGAAAACTTCAAAAATCTATAAGAAGTCTTATGCGAAAAAAATATGGAGGCCTTCGGAGTTCGATGAGGGAGGCCATTTGTTCCTTTGGGTTTCACCTTGATGTGGATTATAATGATTTGGCCAAGGTGGAAAGAAATCTATGAGATTCATTGGCTCTTTATAGATACTATGTAGAGTTGGTGAGGTGGTGTATCACTTAGCTCTACCTATGCAGTTAGACCAGGTACACAACATCTTCCACATGTCACAGATGAGTAGGTATGTGCATGACCCATCACACATTATCAACTTGGGAGAGATGGACATCAAGGATGGATCTACCTTTGCTGAGTACCCAATAAATATGGAGGATTAGTAGGAGAGGATCCTTTGTGGGTGATTAATTCCTTTAGTACGTGTCCAATGACAACACGAGAATCTCTAGGAGAGTACATGGGAGCAGGAGGCTCATATTTATGCTTAGTACCCACATCTCCTTGGGCATCCCTTCTTTTGGATTTTCAAGATGTAAATCCCCAAGGTGGGGAGAATGTAATGACTATAATTTTCCGTGTATTATTTTTTGATATTATATGGATTATCTTTGAGACTAGGCACTGATATGATGTGAGATTCTGAGGCTCAGTGTGCCCAGAATAAATGTTTGAAATATATTAAATATATTAAATAGCACACACACACAATTTTCCTGAAAAAGTGGAATAAATTCTAAAAGGAGGCTTAGATTATAAATCAGAGGGTGGTTTTTAGTTCATAATGTGGATTTTACCCTAGGTGCAACATATATTTGTTTGGTGTGAGTTGTTTATGGAAAATACATCATGGTCATAAAATGAATAAAATAATTAATTAAATTATTTTATTTATTTCATTGACATAGTGAACTAACCCTTTCCTTAAACACGCTCTTATGGAAAATTTGTAGGTTTATCCGTATAACCCTACAAATCATTGGAGATCCATTAGAGAGCATGGAACATGATTATATTGATGAATGACAACCAGATCATGGATTGAAGATTGATTGTAACGACCTGAAATTTTGAATAAATGTTGTTTCCTAACTTTGTGTGTTATTTTATTTTATACTCAACAAAACTATTTCATTTTATAAAATGAGTATAATTAAAATAAGACCGTTGGGTTTCGATTGTTATATGACTGTTGTTCAATAAGACTGTTGGAAACTAAATGTTGCAATTATTGTCTATAAATACAAGTGATCTTGTTTAATTAATATAGAAAGAAGATTCGATGGCCCCATCTAGTAGTCTCGGGCCAATCGAAGCCCATATGACAGAACTCGGGAAGGAGGTAGCACCTTTGGGATTTTCTCTGGACCAAACCCAAGCCGAACTTCATCGTGTGAAGATGGAACGGAATTGCCTTTGCGAGAAGTTCAAGATGATAGAAATCACTACTCGGGAAATGTCGGCCGAGCCGCCCCAAGATTCTATCACCCTAGAACACCTTACTCTTAGGTCCTATACTGGTTTTATAAGGGGTTATGTAACAAGACCGTAACTGCCTTGGGTAATCCTTTGTTTTAAATAAAAATTTTGATTTCTTCTTATGATGAAGTTTGTGAATTTTCAAATGTCTGGATAAATATAGTATGCATATTATTGATGATTTTTTAGAAAAAATATATTTTAAAAATATTTATGTAAACCTTAAATAATTAATAATGTGTAATGATTTAAAAAAAATGGTCTTCTATAGTTATGTTCAGTATGAAATTTAGAGTCTAATAAGATCAACTTAATTTTTGATGAATAGTAAATTATGAATAGTGATTTTATTCTTATGATTAGTAATGTGACCAAATGGATTAAGTAACTTCACTTAAGAAAGTATTAATACAATTTAGGCACCTTGATTAAGTAATGTGATTCAATAAAGTAGGTAAATAACTATTTCATAAATTATTGGTTAAATATTAGTTTTTTCAGATGAATAGTGTTTTTTATTTAAAAATTAAGTTAAAAATATTTAGAAAATTATTTTTATAAAATGGAGTTCATTTTTGAAATCAGATCATTGATATTTTCTGAAGGTGAAATTTTGGGATTTTTCTGAGAAAGTTGAATTTTCGGTGAATAGTGAAAATACAATTTTTGAGTTTCGGGTGTTTAATGACATCATTAAAGATGTAATAATTATGAAATAATTCTGGTCGACTTATAAATAGTAATATAAGGTATGAGGTGTCCCAAGTGGCCAATACCATGGGAAAATACCTTGGTCAAGCCCATGGTTTTGCCAATACCACCGATGAGGTGTCCCTTGGAAATTAATACTTTGTCTCCTCACTTCTCCTATAAAAACCAAACCTTTCCCTCATTCATTTCACTCCCAACTCCACCTAAAAGAAGCTATGGTCTCGTTACCATACAAGTAGTCCTCCCAATGTTCCCTCAAGCCTCCCAAGGTCCCGACCTTCATGCTTTTGAAGTTACTCTTCAAGGTAAGGGATCCTACCTCTCTCTTTCTTTTCATGTATTCTCCTTTATGTCATTTATTTTAAGCTCCATGTTCTTATGTTGGGGATATTATTTTATATTCATACTACTATACATTTCATTTTAATATTATGAGAGACCCCCACTTTCTCTCATCAATTCATTTTAAGAATGTTTAAGTGGTGCCGTTAGGCTGCCAAATTTTTGTAAGGGATTCTTTCACCCATCTCATTTTCAAGTTCTATTTTCATGTCAAGTCTATCAAGTTACTTTTTATTATGTTGGGGTATGATCTATATATCCATCACACTTTCCTTTTATTTTCATATTATGAGATACCCTATTTGATCTCATCAATTCATTTTTTGAAGTTGTAAGTGACGTCGTTAGGCTGCCAAATTTCCATAAGAGAAATCTTATTTTTGTCTTCCTTTCATGTTTTTCATTTCATATGGTATATATTTCAAATTTCATTACCATGTAATTATATCCTTTATATTCTATCCCTATACTGTTTTATGGATCATTTATGAGTGGGTGACCTATGTCCCCTCTCTTTTCAATATTTTCTAAAAACCCTATAACATAGCCGTTATGCTGGAGAATTTTCGTCTCAAAATGTCTCTCTTTTTCTCAAATTATTTTATTTTATCAAGTGAATACTCAAAGATCATTCTTATATATGGGTATTCACATATATATCAAAATTTTCTATTTTAATTCTGGTATTTACATACATGAAACCCGCTTTCCTTTTTCTGTGGGTTTAAAGTGACATAAAGATCATGTTTTTAAAGCGATTTTTAAAACGTTATGATTATGAAATGAAACCCATTTATTTTATTCTATATGGGTTATTTATGAAATGTTATATGATTATATATGTGTCTCACATGACAATAAATACAAATTAAGGGTGCGCCCTGATAGCGCTCCAATTCATTGGGTAAAGACTTAATCTCTAGAGATGACCATTTTAACGATACCTTGGTGAATAACCTTGGTAATTTTTTAATGACACCTTGGGGATGGAACTTGGTGATACGGAAATTATTGTCTATGTTAAATATTTTAGCCACATCTTCAAGTTATTAAACACTTTATTTTTATTATGATATGCCTCATGATCTCTTTCTCATGCCTTAAAGTTATTTATCATGACTTTATTGATGTATCTCAAGTTCACATGTAAAATGTTTCTCTTTATTCCCTTACTGGGCCTTCTACTCACCATTTCCTTTGATGTATGCTCCCAGGTTATGAGATGCTGTAATGAACTTAGGATGAACAATGAAGAAGCCTTACAAGTTGTTTGAAAGAATTTTTTATGTTGTTCTCATGTTTTATGTTCCTGATTTCCAAGACACTAGACTTTAAAGATCCTCTATTTGTAAAATGTAATGAAATATTATGTAATAAAAAGGCGGGATGCTATAGTTGGTTTCAAAGGATAGTTTAGTTATTTATGGAAATTAGGATATGAAAACTTTAGGAAGAACCCTATAGAAAAGTTTAAATATAGGAAATCTTCCTGGTATCTTGGTGAGTATTGAGTAAGTGGTTTATCAAGAAAATACATCCCTGTCTGGATACGAGTAGGTAGAGGTGGCTCTGAAACAGATGTACATAGGGGTAAAACCAAAAAACACCGTTTTGAGCTAGACTCGAATGGGAACTGGTACACGAAAATGGGCCTTTATGCACTCTTGGTTACGACACTCCTGGGGGATATGTTTGGTTAATCGCAAGCTTTTTATGAATCATTATGAAGGGATTATAGAAAAATGTAATTGTCTAAGAATGAAGTTTTAAGACATAAAATCCTTTTTAGTTAAAGGATTCATAAATGAAATAAGTTTCTCACGAAGGATTAATTATTTTAGAAAATGTCCCCATCATCTAGGAATACGTTGATGTATTTCCTGAGGAGGTACCCAGACCTCCCCCAGAAAGAGAGGTAGAGTTCTCCATTGAACTCGTACTTGGATCTCATCTGATGTAAAAGACCCTGTATATAATGGAAAATGTGGAGACATAAGAATTAAAGAAACAACTCCAAGATCTTTTAGATAATGGGTTTATCTCACCAAGTGTGTCTCCTTGGGGTGCACCAGTTCTCTTTTTGAAGAATAAGGATGGATCGATGCAACTATGCATTGATTATAGAGAACTGAATGGGATCACAGTGAAGAACAAATACTCTCTCCCAAGAATTGATGAATTATTTGACCAAATTTGTGGGACTCAATTATTCTCTAAGATTGATCTTAGTTTTGGTTATCATCAATTGAGGGTGAAGAATGATTATATTCCAAAAACCGCCTTTCGATCAAGATATGGGCATTATGATTTTGTTGTTATGCCCTTCAGACTTACTAATGCACCTGTTATTTTTATGGATCAAGAATAAGTTGATTTTGAAAAATTATGTTTTATCAAATGGATATCCTTTGTATAGAAAAATGATTTGGTGATTAAATGATAAAGGTTATTTTGGACGATGTTTTCTCTTTTGGAGTACTATATGCCTAAGGGAAATAAAATACTACAGGATTTAAATTAAGGAGGAATAGTTGAATTTTTTTAGGAATTTATGTATTTATTTTGGACATATGGAAATTTGGGTTATTTCTAGAAAATGATGAACCTATCATAGACAATATGTGAATAGGTTAATTACACTTTAGTAGGATACTTTAATAGTAGTCGATGTTATTTGGAGATAAATGTTAATATTTACTGGGGAAGACTACGTGATTAAATCCTTCTGAGTTTTGGGTTCCAATCTTAGTTTGGATTATTATGAAGAATTGTAAGGATCATTGTGTATTGAATGGTATTTCTGGAACTTTGGGTACTTTTTTTGAATTTTGTAGATTAATAGACATATTTCTTTTTATAAAGGATTATCCTTTTTGGGGATTATATGATGTCGTACCAACCTTTTTAGTTTTAGTCGATGACTAAAGACAAGGAAAAAATATAGTTATTCTTCTGTGGATTATGTGATTCTCTAGAATTTGATTCTTGTTCTTTTGATGAGACCAAGACTTTTTGAATGGTCATTGTTTGGAGAAAAGATTAGTCTTGGTGGAAACTTATTAAGGGATGAAACTCTACTTGAAGGTAAATATATTTCCTTATGTTTTTATTCTATGTAGTAAATGAATTCCTCAAAATTATGAAAAGGAACATAAAACAAAAATATTGTTGGTTTACGTTTCCTACTGGGTAATAAAAGACCATTTAACACATCTTAAGTTTGTGATCTTCTTGTGGTTAATTTTCTCCTAATCATGTTTTCTATCACTCTCCATCAAAACTTGACCCTTCGCTTTCTCTTCCATATCCATGTTTTTATACATGGAATCCTAGTATGGGTTAACTTGGGTGACCTTTGTACTTCCCTTTCCTTATTTTAAAGTAATAGTTTTATTGACTCTTTTCTAATGTGGGACTTTCAATGAAATTTCCAAGAATAATTTTTAAAATTACGAGGATGAAATTTCTTAAGGGGGGAAGATTGTAACGACTAGAAATTTTGAATAATTTTTTTTCCTAACTTTGTGTGTTATTTTATTTTATACTCAACAAAACTATTTCATTTAATAAAATGAGTATAATTAAAATAAGACCGTTGGGTTTCGATTTTTATATGACCGTTGTTCAATAAGACCGTTGGAAACTAAATGTTGCGATTATTGTCTATAAATACAAGTGATCTTGGTTAATTAATATAGAAAGAATATTCGATGGCCCCATCCAGTAGTCTCGAGCCGATTGAAGCCCATCTAACAGAACTCGGGAAGGAGGTAGCACCTTTGGGCTTTTCTCTGGACCAAACCCAAGCCAAACTTCATCGTGTGAAGCTGGAACAGAATCGCCTTTATGAGAAGTTCAAGCTGATAGAAATCACTACTCGGGAAATGTCGGCCGAGCCACCCCAAGATTCTATCACCCTAGCACACCTTACTCTTAGATCCTATACTGGTGTTATAAGGGGTTATGTAACAAGACTGTAACTGCCTTGGGTAATCCTTTGTTTTAAATAAAAATTGTGATTTCTTCTTATGACGAAGTTTTTGAAATTTAAAATGTTTGGATAAATATAGTATGCATATTATTGATGAATTTTTATAAAAAGGATATTTTAAAAATATATATGTAAACCTTAAATAATTAATAATGTGTAATGATTTTAAAAAAATGGTCTTCTACAGTTATGTTCAGTATGAAATTTAGAGTCTAATAAGATCAACTTAATTTTTGATGAACAGTAAATTATGAATAGTGATTTTATGCTTATGATTAGTAATGTGACCAAACAGATTAAGTAAATTCACTTAAGAAAGTATCAATACAATTTAGGCACCTTGATTAAGTAATGTGATTCAATAAAATAGGTAAATAACTATTTCAGAAATTATTGGTTAAGTATTAGTTTTTTCAGGTGAATAGTGTTTTTTATTTAAAAATTAAATTAAAAATATTTAGAAAATTATTTTTATAAAATGGAGTTCATTTTTGAAATCAGATCATTGATATTTTCTGAAGGTGAAATTTTGGGATTTTTCTGAGAAAGTTGAATTTTCGGTGAATAGTGAAAATACAATTTTTGAGTTTCGGGTGTTTAATGACATCATTAAGGATGTAATAATTATGAAATAATTCTGGTCGACTTATAAATAGTAAGATAAGGTATGATGTGTCCCAAGTGTCCAATACCATGGGAAAATACCTTGGGCAAGCCCATAGTTTTGCCAATACCACCGATGAGGTGTCCCTTGGCAATTAATGCTTTGCCCCCTCACTTCTCCTATAAATACCAAACCTTTACCTCATTCATTTCACTACCAAATCCCCATAAACGAAGATCTGGTCTCATTACCACTCAATGAGTCCTCCCAATGTGCCCTCAAGACTCCCAAGGTCCCAACCTTCAAGCTTTTGAAGTTACCCTTCAAGGTAAGGGATCCTACCTCTCTCTTTCTTTTCATGTATTCTCCTTTATGTCATTTATTTTAAGATCCATGTTCTTATGTTGGGGATATTATTTTATATTCATCCTAATATCCTTTTCATGTTAATATGATTAGATACCCACTCTTTCTCTCATCAATTCATTTTAAGAATGTTTAAGTGGTGTCGTTAGGCTGCCGAATTTTTGTAAGGGATTCTTTCACCCTTCTCATTTTCAAGTTCTATTTTCATGTCAAGTCTATAAAGTTCCTTTTTATTATGTTGGGTTATGATATATATATCCATCATACTTTCATTTTATGTTCATATGATGAGAGACCCTATTTTATCTCATCAATTCATTTTTTGAAGTTGTAAGTGACACTGTTAGGCTGCCAAATTTCCATAAGAGAAATCTTATTTTTGTCTTCCTTTCATGTTTTTCATTTCATATGGTATATCTTTAAAATTTCATTACCATGTAATTATATCCTTTATATTATGTCCCTATACTTTTTTATCGATCATTTATGAGTGGGTGACCTATGTCCCCTCTCTTTTCAATATTTTCTAAAACCATGTAACATAGCCGTTATGCTGCAGAATTTTCGTCTCAAAATGTCTCTCTCTTTTTCTAAAATTATTTTATTTTATCAAGTGAATACTCAAATATATTTACTATATAGGGTTATTCACATATATATATATATCAAAATGTTCTATTTTAATTCTGGGATTTACATACATGAAACCCTCTTTCCTTTTTTCGTGGGTTTAAAGTGACATAAAGATCATGTCTTTAAAGCGGGTTTTAAAAAGTTATGATTATGAAATGAAACCCATTTATTTTAGTCTATATGGGTTATTTATGAAATGTTTGATGATGATATATGTGTCTCACATGATAATAAAGACAAATTAAGGGTTCTCCCTGATAGCGCTCCAATGCATTGGGTAAATACTTAATCTCTAGAGATGACCATTTTAATGATACCTTGGTGAATAACCTTGGTAATTTTTTAATGACACCTTGGGGATGGACCTTGGTGATACAAATATTATTGTCTATGTTAAATGTTGTATCCACATCTTCAAGTTATGAAACACGTTATTTTTATTATGATATGCCTCATGATCTCTTTCTCATGCCTTAAAGTTATTTATCATGACTTTATTGATGTATCTCAAGTTCACATGTAAAATGTTTATCTTGTTTCCCTTACTGGGCCTTCTGCTCACCCTTTCATTTGATGTATGCTCCCAGGTTATGAGATGCTGTAATGAACTTAGGATGAACAATGAAGAATCCTTAAAAGTGGTTTAAAAGAATATTTTATGTTGTTATCATGTTTTATGTTCCTGATTTCCAAGACACTAGACTTTAAAGATCCTCTATTTGTAAAATGTAATGAAATGATATGTAATAAAAAGGCGGGATGCTATATTGATACCCAACATAATTAAAGGATCTCACCAATGAAAATGATGTCATATCATTATTCATCATCAGTTGATCCAGATCAAGGTAGGTCATTTGTTTGATTTGGATTATTTCACTGTTCTTAGTTTCTATGATGAACGTGAATCAGTCGACCAGCAGATTGATTCACGGACCAGTCATCTTGTGGTATAGGTTAGATTAATTAGGTTTAGGGATAATTTCTTTGTGATTACTAATTCTTAATTTTTCATTCTAACATCAAAAAATCGATATTGACACAAACATCAATCGAGGATCATTCCTCTTGATTTTTTCTTGTTCTTTTCTCCCCTATTATTTATTGATAACAAGCATTCTTCGTTTGGACCCTAGTTCAACATATCCTAATCAATCGGTCATTTCCCATACATTTATTGGTGCAATGATCTGATATTGTAGATCAGATATTATCATGACACAATGGTGGTGTGAGGATGGAAGTGGTGGTGAATCATATGATTTTGGATACCTAATATTTTGATCTTCAACATGCAATGAAGAATGATGAACAATCCTGTTTCTGAATGGATCGAAGGCCCAAAACATGTTAATAAATTATGGAATGACTCATCAAGACTTGATCTTTGATTTTTTGGGCAAGACGTGGTTGGATGAATGGTCATAGCACCGAATAAGATGCATTGAACTAGATCTAAGAATCTAGAAAATTCCACATTACATGGTGTGTCAGTCAGATCTATACCCCATGTGGGACCTCCCTTGCAGAAATTAGGTTTTCAGATAAATTTAAGTATCACATAGAGTGTGAACCTATCACATGGCATGTGGTCTCTCTCAAGTGACTCAGCATGTACCTCATAGGGTACACATACATGGGTTGATGATACACAAGTTAGAGCATGATGTGTACTCATCTACCCAGATACATCCTGGACTGAAGTACATGGGATAATACATGTATTGTTACATGAAAAAATTACACGGGATAATCCATATTCTAGTACACATGTAGAGTACATAGGAAACCAACACGCTGTGTACTTCTACATGAACACATCATAATGAAATAGGTTGTTTACACGGGCAGGACCTGGGGTCAAGAGACCCAATGTAGAACCCTGCCACACACCGTGTACTCCTTAAATGTTGGGTTGGATCTCTTTTCCTCTATATCTTGGAAAATTTTAGTTAGGATGTGTTCCCCTTATCATTTCCTTGAGGGTTAGTATGTAATCGTCTTCCTACTCATAGGATAACGATTCCTTCAGTAGGATTTCTTGGATAGCATCATTGAAATCCCTCTGTGAAGCCTGGAGCAAGATCCTCTATTAATATTCATTACCTAGGAGGATTTCTTGATATCATTGTGACCAACACCATGTGGGAATAGATCCTCTACTTAGAGGGTTAATTCAAATTGAGTTGTTGGTATCATCCCATGGACTTAGGAGTGATCCTCATCTATATATCGTATCTCTCCAGACTTCAATGTGTACCACTAATGGTAAGACCTAACAAGAATTACCTCTTGGACGAATATCATCAGTGATATTAGACTCAGGATTTTGTTCACATGGATGGGTGTTGAGTGGATCCTTCAACCTAGAATCCTAGCCTGGAATACTATGGTTATGACTTACCTTTGAGATTTTGTGTCTTTATTGAGTATATCTAGATATTCTTGTTATATGTTTTGTAGACATATACTTGTATAGAGATGAACATATTATTTTGTTGTATGTATTTTGGTTTCAGCATGTCCTAATAAGTATTTTTATACTCACCCCTACACAGGATTTTCCTACACATGTCATGTCTTGTGCAGACGATTGACCTTTTGATAGATTTCTTGAAGGACTAGGACCAGATGGTGCTTAGTGAGACCGGACAAACCGAGGTGTGTTCTTATAATATTCTAGACAAAAGTCCCTTTACTTCCAGTTTGGAATTATTTTTAAACTTTTTAGTGGGATTTTATTTGGACCTATTTACTTCCTTTAATTCATGTTGTACTTTGGTTGTGGGATTTAGATGTATGCATGCATGGTTGTTCAGTAGTTTTTACATTTCAGAATTGTATAGGTTTGGAGATGTGTGTGTGTGTGTGTATAGGTACTTAGGATCATGCCTCTCATGTTAGTGATATGACTTATCAGTGCTGGTATCCAGCCCCTACCCTATTGGAGGTGGTCTTGGGGAGTTACGACATGTGCCCCACTAGGATAGGTCATGACACAACGGGTAAAGGATGAGCACCAGAGAACTTTGGGTTTTCTTCAGCCACATCCAGTGCCAACTTGGAAGTGGGGTGATATTTATATAGAATTTTTAGTTAGGTTTCTATGTACCCCTTAAGTAAAGAATGTGATATGGGTTGTGATCGATAGGCTGACTATATTGACTCACTTCTTACCCATTTGAGATACAACCAAAATTGAAGAGTTGGGAAATCTCTATATAAGAGAGATTGTTCATTTTTAACAAGTTCTATATGATATGGTATTTAATAGAGATCCCTATTTTACCACTTTTTTTACAAGGCCTTCAGGAGGCGATGAGATCTCAGGTTCATTTGAGTATGGCATACCATCCATAGATGGATAACCAAACTGAGAGGGCTATATAGATTCTTGAGGACATGCTTCATTCCTAAATCCTCAATTTTGGTGGGGCTTGGGAAAAGTGGCTTACTATTTATCACTTCCACTAAAGTTGACGTTAATACATAATGTATTTCATTTATCACAGCTTTAGAAGTATATTTATGACCCATCTCATGTCTTAAGCTGGGAGGATCTTGATGTTGAGCCTGATTTATCCGTGATTGAGGATTCGATCACGATAGTTGATTTGAATAAAAAGGTACTTAATGGAAGGATGATACCATTTTTACATGTGCTATGGAATCATGGTTCTGATTTTCATGATATGTGAGAGTGTGAGGTACTCATGAGAGAGCATTGGCATCATCTATTTGATATGTAAACTTCTTGACATGGTTTCTGGGGATAGAAGGGTTTTATTGGGGTGGAGGAGTATGTAACATATTATTACCTTCTTTCAGGTATTACTTAAACCTTTTTTGACCTCATTTAAGTCAGGTATTGTTTTAGGGTCGTTCCGGGATATTTTAAAAAAAATGGATACTTTTTGAGCTGTGCATGATTGGCACACAGTTTGACCAAATCATACACTCCTAGTGAAAACCACGTCCCCTGGGATTGTGAGGAATGCATGGTTGGAATGGTGTTTTCTAAACCATGCGCCCAATCAGGGGAAATAGTGTTCCCCAAATAGTAGGGGCGCACATAGTTGGCGCACGGTTTCCCCTAACCGCACCCCCCCTCCAGCTAACCGTGTGCACATGATATTTAAGTTTTGAAAATTATTTTACAATTCAAAAACTCTCTGTTTTATGTTCCTAATAATCTCATTTATAACTAACATGATTTATTCTTCCTTAGAGTATCCTAATATGTGATTTTGGCCCCTCCAAACCTATTTTTTGGTGGATCAAAGCGGTGTTGATCTTGATCAATATTCTTCGGGTAAGTGGATCCCCTCTCATATAGTTTATTCTGATCTCTATTTATCTCCTCCTTATAGTTTTATGTATCATCAAGTAATGGATGGATCAAAACCCCATTTTATTAGATCATGATTCAAGGTTGTGCTCCTATATCTTCCACACCTTCGTTCTTCATCGGTGAATCCCATTACATGAGTTATTTTATGGATCTTTGATTTAAAGGTAGGTGGTTCCATAGTTATTTTCCCTATGATTGAAACCTTGAATTTATTGATTAAATTGAGTTGAGTTTTTAAATAATTTAAAAACATGGATTTGAGATTATTTGATCTTTGAACTGAAATAGGTATGGAAATTGATAAAACTCACAATTTTAATGGAATTGAAATTGTGGGGTGGATTTATAAAAAATGATGGCTTGATTTGGAAATAATTTTGATGAAATGAGTTAATATTGATCTTGAAAAATTGGATTAAATTGAAAAGTGACTTGAAATGGCATGAAATGATGGATACCTATGATTTGGTTTTGAAATGGAAATGGCATGTTGAAAATTAAAATTGGGAAATTATATTTTAAAATGTTTTAAAATGATTGATTTCCAATTTGATTGATTGATTGTTTGAAGTTCATGTTAGTCTGGGTAGTTAGTTGTAACTGGGACAATCATTCTAGTAATATGAATCCTTAGAAATGGATTGATGATGGAAACTGTTACTAAAATAACTAGGGAATGATTTCCTGTGATGGGTTCCCCTATTAAGGTGTAGAAAACCATTGATGGGTTCCCCTTTTGGGGTGTATTTATGGGTTCACACTTGACAAGAGTTGTGATCATTATGAGATGTGTGAGGATCCTATTACCTAATAAACTGACTTACCACAAGGCTTTTCTACATAGTGCTTTATATGATTTTTTTTGATTTGATATACATGTCATTGATTTTTTGAACTGTTTTATGCATGGCAACCGATTTATATAAACTATTGTATATAAAACATTCATTTAAGCCTGTTTGAAAGTTATTTTGATATATCTTCCATCTATTTTAATGAAAGAATGTTTTGGTTTAAAATATGAAAATGAAATTTCATGCCTTGTTTTATTTAAATTGATAGAATAAATGGTAAATTTTTATGGTATTGATTATGGAAAACTTGGTGAGATCCTATTGGGATTTATATCTCACACCCTACTATTACCTTCAGGAATTTTTAGAATTTATTATTCCATATATAAGAAAAGGGAAAGTTCCACTTGGAGGTGGTAGATGTTATTGATCTTTTGGACTATATAGTGATGATTGAGGTGACCAGTGCAGACGTGATCCATGTGTTACATGAGATGTTTGAGTTTTTCCTTACTAGATGTTGAGTACTTTAGTGATGTACTACTTTGGGTTTTGTTATACTTGTTTGGTTTTTGATACTTTTTTTCCCTTTGGAGTGTTAATCTTATTGACTTGTAATCTTTTATATTCCATTGTATTGTGAAAAATTCATTCCCTCCTTGATATTGTATAATGCTAGGTGCTAGTCTCCAACCCATGGGGATTGTGAATGC
The DNA here is from genome assembly GCA_963277665.1 of Viscum album. NCBI lineage: Eukaryota > Viridiplantae > Streptophyta > Magnoliopsida > Santalales > Viscaceae > Viscum > Viscum album. The sequence goes on from OY728152.1 coordinate 1,964,163,105, forward strand.
CCGTCAAACCATGTTAGAGCCAGTTTGGGTTTTAGGGTACTAGGGTATCTGATCTGGTTCATGACATTTTACCCAACCACAATACCCGATACATTTGTGTGAGTATGCTTAACCTTAAAAATGTGACCAGTTAGTTATGTTTAACAATATAGAAAATTTACCGCACTTCATTTACCATTTTTTTTCAAAATGTTGGTATTGGGTTAAAAAAACATGATTAAATAAATAAATATATTTTTAATCAAATTATATATATATTTTTAAACCAATTTAATTTTTTCATACATTCTTAAAAACATGGGAAATTAGCTCTATTTAAAAACATAGAAATTTTCCCACACCTCATTTATCGATAATTTTTTAAAATGTTGGTATTAGGTTTAAAAATCATGGTTAAAGAAATAAAGGTATTTTTAATCAAATAATATTTTTTCAAACTAATTCCATTATTTTTATTTTTTTACCATAGTGATCCGCTCACTACCTCACTGAACATGTTCCTGTGATCGTGTCCAACCAACACACAACCCCCACCCCTCACTCGTGCTCTACCATGTCCACAACCAAACTCGATAAGCCTCATCTCCCCCACCCCACCAGAAAATTCTCTACACCTCATTTACCAATGTTTTTTTTTAAAATTTTGGTATTGGGTTTAAAAAACATGGATAAAGAAATAAATTTCTTTTTAATGAAATTATATTTTTTTCAAACTAATTCATTTTTCCCTTTTTCAATAGAGAGTAAATCTCAACCCTCTGGACTTTCTCCACTGAACTATCCAATCGACATGAAAACCCTGATCCTCATTCATGCACCACCACATCAATGATCCAACTTGATAGGCTTCACTTCTCCCCCCCACTAGAAAATTTACCACACCTTATTTACCGATGTTTTTTAAAATGATATATTGAGTTTAAAAAACATGGTTAAATAAATAAATAAATTTTAAATATAATATATATTTGTTTCAAAATAATTTCAATTTTTTTCCTTTTTACATAGTGAGCCAACCTCAACCCCACTAAACCCACTCTGGTGATTACATCCAACCAACATGCTACCCCTATTCCTCACTCATGCACTCCCATATCCATGACTTAACCTAAAAGGACCCCAAAAGCACCACACTATGTTCATGCCACAACTGATAAGACCCCGCCTCATGCAACAATTTTTTTTCCCTTATGATTTGGCCAACCAAAATACCCACACCTACCCCACAATAAAATTTCTCACAACTCATTTACTGTTGTTTTTATATGTTGGTACTGGGTTTAAAAAACAAGGTTAAAAAAATAAATTTATTTTTAATAAAATTATATATTTTTTCAAACTAATGTCATTTCTCTCTATTTTTCCATAGTGATACACCCCACATCATAAAACCCACTCTCATGAACACATCAAACTAGTATGAAACCCCCCTCACTCGCACTTCACCACATCCATGACTCAACCAAAAGGCCCCTGATAACACCCCATCGTGTCCACAACACGACTGACAAAGCTCTGCCTTGAGAAAAGAATTTATTTACCTTATGTGTTGGCCAACCACAATACCCCCCAACCCACTAGAAAATTGACCAAACCTCATTTACTGGAATTTTTTTAAAAAGATAATATTATTTTTATAAAACATGGTTAAAGAAATAAATATATTTTTAATCAATATTTTTTCAAACTAATGTCATTTTTTTCTTTTATCCCATAACAAGACTCCCTCTACCATGTTGAACCTGATATTGTGATCATTTACTATCACAATGAAACTCTCTCCACACACTCACACTCTACCATATACAAAACCCAACTTGATAGGACCATGATAGTTCCTCATCGTGTTCATGACGCAACCAATAATTCCCCACCCCAAACAATACATTTATTTCCCTTATACTTGGGCCAAACACTTTACCCATGACATGTTATAAAATTTTATTAGGGATTATCCTTAATTAATAGAGGATTACGAATATAATATTATGATACATTAGAAAATAAAAATATTACACATAGTAATGGTGTATACCTACATTTGTGTGTCTGGCCTATATCTTCTATTCTTTAATAGTTTTTTAAAGACTTTTTGTACCAATCACTAATGTAAAATTTAAAGCGTTTCTTTTCTTACAAAGTCTTGTTGATGAATACATAATGAAATAAAAGTTAAGGCATACTAATATCTTACCAGTAATCCATTGAGGGTTATGTCACACACAAAACCACTAGATGGAGTAGTGGTCTAAATAGGAAATACTGGATGAGAATAGGGAATTTTTATTAGATAAATGAATGAACCTATCCATAATGTACCATTAAATTATGTGACAATATGTAATATATACAAATTTTATAAAAATGAAGCATAAATGTATTATTCTATAATTATGCGGAAGCTGAAGCGTTAAAACATTAATTCATGTATGTGTAAAATTGATGCATTTAATTGATTCATTAAACTAATTTTATCAAATTCATTAATTAATGAAAATCTAAATTTATTTATAACACGAACACTTCGATTTTATTGATTAATTAAAACAAAAAAATGCATCAATTAAAAAAAAGCACATTACAATCCAAAGTATGACATATTAAAGCTGTATGAATAATATCTGATAGGTATATTATTCATAGAAGTGTTAATACTCATACAAAAAAAATTTATTAAGGATTACATAATTAAATTAACAAGATATGAAATTACAATAATAGTTATGCATCAAAGAATGATTTAAGAGATATAAAATTTTCAAAATGATTTAATTACAAAATAACTATTAAATAATAAATTCATTTATAGAGAGTTTCAAATTCCTAAAAACTCAATACATCAAAAGACATAACCAAACCCATATAGATAACATGACTCTGGTAAACCCAAATGGTGAAGTATTTGGTTAGTGGGTTGACCAACATACTCTCTATAGGAATATACACAATTAAATTATGAGACTCTAGAAATTTCTTTCTATTAAAAAATATTTTATATCAAAATACTTTGAACAAGAAGTATTCAAACTATTTTAATATATTTTCACAATAGAATTTTTTTCACAATATATCACAAGTTTCCTTTATATGTTTTTAAACAATTTTATCCTTATAATAAGTGACATATGATGGTTTTATTGTAAAAGTGGGTATAATTGTACTTGTAACACTCTTACAAGAAATAGTCCTTCCATCACAAAATAAAGTCAAAATTATATATTTTTTTGGTCTTTAGGGTATACACTAAAATCAGAGTCAAATAATCAATGAACTAAGGTTGATCAAACTTCTTAAAGGCCAATATATAATATTTGGTGCCCTAAAAATATCTAAATACCTTTTATGAATTTTAATTGATTCAATCTTGTATCACACAAGTATTTACACAAATAATTAATAAGAAAACAAGATCAAGACAAGTAAAAAATTGAGTATACATCAAACTAACAATATCATATATTGAACTTTATATGTTTTATCACCTTTTAAAAAAACGGGCACAAGAAAAAAGGATGAAGAACTCATGATTAAAAACTTGAGAATCTTTAAGACATATCCTCTTTGAGACAACCCATCAATACTATATGATCCGGTAAAATTGGATACTTAAAACAACATAAGCTTCTCAAAAGTCTTTCATATCAAAATGTGTGTTACATATCATTTTTTCCCTCATTCAAAATTTTAACACAACTGTTGGCTAAAATTATGTCATCAACACACCAAACAGGAATTGAAAAATTGCTCCCACTGGTTTTATAAGTTTTTGTAAAAATATATATAGATATTTATATATCAACACTTTGAAAAAAAATTGTATATTACTCCTTGAAATTATCAGTCTAACAGAATTTTGCGGATGTACTTCATCATATTCAAAGCACACCCAATTAAAATACTCCCACTTTTAATGAAAATTCTTTTAAGCTATAATGGACTCAATAGTAAGAGTGAAATGTTTTATTCTCTATGTTCAAAGTCCATATTTTTAATAACCAAAAAAATGTTTAACCATTATTTAAAATTCTCAAAATTAGTATCATTTAATGTTTTAACTAAAGTAGAATTTGACATTGTCACATTTAATTAGTAAACTAATATTTTAATATCCATAAATATTTATGCAGTCAAAATAAATAATTCTAAATATATAGACAATATTCCTTTTACAAAGTTTTATCTATAATGATCCCACTTAAGGGTCATAGATCATAATAAATAAAATTATAATGATATGATGTATAAATTTTACATCACAAAAAATTCAACACTGATAGGGTATTAAATGAAAAATGACACTATTTTTAAAAAAACATCATATTAATAGCAAAATTACACTAATAATAATATATCGATAGGATATATTTATTAATAATTCAATACAGTCACATAAAAAAATTATCATATATGAAAGTTTTCATAATTGTGCTCGTGATAGGTGAGATCACAATTAAGCAAAATGTATTACAAAATAACCTAATATGGTTAATTAAATCATATATAATACTAATTATTTTTATAACCAAATTTTTTCATAATTATTCCCATAATGGGTGAGTTCATAATTAAACAAAATATATCACAAAATTATCTGTATACAAATATGGTTAGTCATATGAAATATTTAAAAAGGCATAATTTCAAAGATTTTAATGTCATAAAAAAGATTTATCAAACATATTTTCAATAAAGAAAATATTTCAATTATCATATTCCCATAAAAAAAATTGGGAATGATTATATTGAAAATAAATTCAATAAGATTTAAATATTTTTCAAATTCCATGAACTACAAACTATATATATATATATTTATATATTTAAATTTTTATATAAGTCAAAACCATAATGAATTGTATGTCCATATAAAAAAATGAAACTAAATTATAAAAGAAATAAAAATGATGGATTATGGGTTCCATTTAAGGTAATGTGGATAACAAAATTTTGTAATTGATAGTTCACGTATGTAACACAATAGCCAAGAAAATATTTTTATATGTAAAAACTGATTATTATAATATAAAGTATTGAAATAATATATATATATATATATGATTTTTCATATATGATATATTTCACATGATATAATAATTTTCAATGATTATAAATTTATTCATGTGTCACGACAATCTTGTTTGTTGAAAAAAAAATTATTCGACCGAATTGAAAAAAAATCAAATAAAAAATCATAAATTATATATGAATCCTTATAAGTTTTGATACCAATTATTATAAAATTATATTATGGATTTTCCTAAATTAATAAAGCATCCAAAATATAAGATAATGATAGGTTGGAAAATAAAAATAACACACAGAATAATGATGTGGACCTACATTTGTGTGTCAGATCCATATCTCACGTTATTTAGTGGATTGTTGAATACTTTGTGTATAGGTCTCCAGTGTAAAATCCATGGAATTGCTTTTCTTACAAAATATTATTGTTGAAGACATAAAGAAACAAAAATAAAGGCATACTAATATCTTACTAATAATCTATTGGGGGTTATGTCACACACAAAACCTCTAGATAGAGTGGCTATCTAAATAGGTGATATCGGATGAGAATAGGGACCTTTCATTGGCTAAATGAATGAACCTATCCATTATATACCATTCAATTAAATTATAATATTTAATACCCATGAATGTGTGAAATAATAAGTATCAACTTATTATTCTATAATTATGCGAAATATAAAGCATCAAAACATTAATTCATGTATGTGTAAAATTGATGCATTTAATTTATACATTATGTTAAAGTTACAAAATTAAATAATGAATGGAAATATAAATTTTATTTCTAACATGGAATGAATCTGAGAATGTGCAACAGTATCTCCCCCTACGGGCCATGTATTGAATAAATAAGGCTTGATGGGTGGGCTATCCCTTGGGGGGTATGGCATGTCTTTCTGGTCTATGGGTGAGGTATGTGTGTGTATTTAAATGTAATTGTACCCCCAAGCACCTAATATATGTATATATATAAAGTGGGTGTGCGCATGTGCACTTGTATATATTTAATAAATTTTATTGTTAATGTCATATAGTTATATGATATATATATATATATATATTTGATGGTTATATATATATCTGTGTGTGTGTGTGTGTTTATGTACACACACACACACATTTGTGTGTGTGCATGTGTGTGTTTATATTTTTAAATATGACTTTTTAAATAAATATAAATATAAATATATATATTTATTTGTATTTGTAAATATAATATAGGGATATATATATATATGAGTGTGTATGTATGTAAATTCATATATATATGTGTGTGTGTGTGTATTCGTTTATATTTTGAAATTTGAATTTTTAATTATAAATTTATAATATATATTTGTATATATTTTTTAAAAAAAATATATATATATATATTTAAAATATATTAGTTTTTATATTATATAATACTATTATAATATGTGAAAATACACACATACACATATATTCAGATATTTATATATATTTAATATATGTATGTTTTTATTTTTAAATATGAATTTCTAAATATAAATATACAACACGCACATATTTGTATATATATTTTTTATATATTATTTTTTATATTATATAATGCTATTAAAATGTATTTATATTCAAAAAATTTAAATTTTAAAGATATTAGTAACATTTTCTAGAAAATGTGGATAATTAGTGATATTTTCAAAAAAATGTAATTAATTGGACACATTTTCAAAAAATGTATTTTTAATTAGATTTTTTTGAAAAATGTGTCTATTTAGTGATGTTTTATACAAAATGTGACTAATTAGCCATGTTTTTTTAGAAATGTGGCTCAATTATCTTTTTTTATTGAAAAATCAGCTAATTAGCTATGTTTTCTACAAAGCACAGCTAAATTAGCCATGTCTTTTAAAAACACCGCAAATTAGCTACATTTTTCAAATAATGGTGCTAATTAGATACATTTAAAAAACATTTCTAAACAATTCCTTTTATTTCCTTTTTGTACTGTAATGCCACCAAGAAATATTAGATCAACATTCAACCAATAGTGCATCTGTTCACACAAAAAAAATGAGGTGGAAATAAAATCAAGGACAACTTATCTATCCTGCTTGCTCCTTAACTTTTTTTCAGATATCTTGTATGAAATTTTAATAAATTGGCTCACCTCCCTCATTTTCAGTATATGATCTATAACATTCCATGATTTTACTATGTATTTTCCTTCAAATAAATACTGTGTTGAATATCTTTCTTTAAACACAACAATAAATAAAAATGAACTACGTTATAACTAGAATATGACTATTATAAACTAGTTGAATTAGAAAATATAAATAGAAGTAACTATATTACAAAATCAATATAGAAAACATATGAAATAATATCAAGCAATATAAGTCTTCTTTACGAGGCTCATTTTTTTGAGCTTGGAAGAGAGGTAGCTTCACTAGAGTTTTCTCTAGACCAAGACCAATTTGAACTCCAACAAGTGTGGCTTGAGTGAAATCATTTTAAGGAGTGGTTAAAACTTGTATAAATAACTATGAATTCCATGATATCTAAATTTCCACCCATTACTACCACTATTTATTACCTTATCCTTAGGTCTTATATTGATATCTTGAAGTTTTTTGTAACTAGAAGTTAGGATGGTATAAACATGTAATTATCAATGTAATAAATTATATATATATATATATATATCATGTGTATTTTTATACATTTCCCATTTATACCTTTAAAGGAAAATAAATTTAATTTTTAATAAAAATATATCCAATTAATTTAGCTAAATAACTAATAAAATCTTTTTACGCTTAAAAATGAAATTTACTAAAAATTGTCTTTTTATGCATTATACATTTAATTTTAATAAAAAGTAAAATAATATGGTTAAATAACGATTTTAGTAAAATATATTTTTGATATGAATAATATATTAATACTAATTTAATTCTTAATTTATAGTTTATAAGAATAAAAATGCTTAATGTATAAAAAGATATTTGTCTACAAAAATAGTTTTTTCTTTATATGTTATGTTTTAATTTAAAAGTTAATTTGATCATATATATATATATAAATTTAAATAGAGTAAATAGAGTCTAAATTTATATTCAACATGTTGAAATTTTGTAATAGGTTTTGTCTTATATTTTTAGTAAAAATAAATAATTACCATAGAAAAGATTTAGTCAAGGTTAATAAGGTTGAAAATGGGTATCTTAAAGTGGCTTGAATTTTACAAAATAAACTTGACAAATAGAACTTATAAAAGAAATTAGGTTATAAATGCATACCCACATATCTCACCAATATTTCCTCACCAAACTCACCTAACTCCTTTATGATCCCATCATTAACCCTTACCTGACATTAGTTTCTATGGAAATGTCTCTGTTTTTCACCTATAAAAGGAGCTCACTTCTACCCACTTCAAGCCACACTTTTCCTTAAAAAATACCTTGAAACCTAACCCATTTTACTTAACCTTGATCAATTTCCTACCTTTTTAAGCCCTTGTTTGTAAGAAATTTCCCTGAGTCCTCCATTTCCAAGAAGTCTTTCAAGATAAGATTTAAGTCCTCAATGTGAGTATTATCCAATCCCTAACCTTTTATTATATATCTTTCTCATCCACACTCATCAAAACCTATTCTAACCGTACTAATATAATTACATTAATATCATTAGTATACTAAAATATTATTATATTAATGGGAAAAGGATGATCAATCTCCCACCCATCCATTGTAAAATGGAAACATTGCATGTGTTATGTAAGGACTACCACCTCCAGAGATGATATATTTCATTTTTCATCACTGTCTTACATAGATGGTTCTAAAAATTTATTTAATGAATAAAAATTATATTTAGGAAATTATTAATATTTTTTAAAGATAATTTAGGTATCCTATTAATATATATATTATTATTAATATATAACCTTTTAATTCATTAAAAATTACCAAAATAAGATCGTTATAAATTTTATCTTTATTAATTACAACTAAAAATATCATGGAAAGAAATTAGAAAATTATAAATCATTATCAAAATCTGTTTATAGTACCATTAATAATATATGAATAATGATTTTTTATCAAAATAATGAGGATTAACATAGCCATTACAAAACTCATATGAAATAAACAAATTACTAACATCTGATGATGGAAATAAACTAGTACTAACTAATTTATGTCTAATAAATGATTATTAATGAAGATTATAATGGGTAGTATATATGAATATGGTTTTAAATTAATTGATTAATATAGTTATGTTTATTATATATAAGGTTAAATAACTTTCATAGAAGATGATAATAAAGGTAAGGGTTTCTTTCCAATCTCATTTTTAAATCGAGGATGTTATGAATGAATTTCCACCTGGGGAAAATTTGAGTGAACTTTTTTAGGTCCTAGTGATATGGAAAGATTTAATAGTGGTGGAGGGGTGAATAGTACTTTTTAAAAATTTAAAGGAAATCTAATTATCAGAGTAACAAATAGTGTAAATTATGAAGTGGAAAATAAAATAAAGAAGACATGATGTTTTTTATAGTAGTTTGGAACACCAAGATCATAGTTAATTCTTCAATTTTATATACTCAGTGAGACTATTGCTATGTACTAATTCCTTAGTTTTTATAGGGAGTGATAACACAATTATATATATACCTTTTACTCACCTATTAGTATAATCCTAACTAGATTTTACAAGAGTCACAACCCACCAGACTTTTATCTTGAAGTCACAACTCATCTAACTTTTTTTTGGGATTTGCAACCCAAAATTCCTTTTGGAAAGAAGGAATAACCTGGTAAGATATATTTGGGATGGTAAAATATTAAATTTACTCTAGAATCAAAAACTAAAGATAGAAAGATACAATAATGTAAAACCAAAATAATTAAGAATAGCAGTTGAGAAGATAGTGGTGAATGTCGATGCAGTTCAAGAACTTCAATCACTTCAGTAGTAGATGATAAAATGATAAAGTCCTTCATGATCACACCAATGGAATAATAGTCATAGTATAAATTCATTACTTCAAAAATATCTTATGAATTTGGTATTCTTCTTTCTATATGATTGTATATAATTATATGTGAATAAACAATTTCAATTTTATTTTATCACATTCATTGATCGCATTCTAATGGCTAATATCATGTTTTTAATATTCCAAGATCTTATTGAGTTATGAAGGAGCATCTAGATAACTAATCACATAATTCCACATTATGAAATAATAAACATGAAAATATGTTTTTTATATGTTATTTGTAATATATCACTCATTATCAAAAAATTCTTACCCTCTTTTATTCTTGCATTGAATTTATTCGAAAACACTTTCAAATACGCTCATTAGTACATTTGCAAATTATTCAAATAAATAAAACAATAAAAATTATTTATATAAAATTAAAGTTGATCAATACATCACTAAAATAGAGTATAAAATAATAATATGTAACTCATTAATATCCAAAATATTTCCACTATATTTTATATATCAAATTGTTTACACATAGTTGATATATTATATATTTATTTTACGAAAGATTACAGTTAATTATATTTTAAATAGTATATATATATATATGAAACAATATATATATATATATAGACACACATAGTGTATGGTATATACACTGTTTATCATCACCCTCATCTTTCACCAGCTTCACCTTCATCTTCATGGCTTCTTCCTCCCTCACTCAACTTCATTGGATCCTCCACAACAGTGTAGCTCATCTAACATGCACCATGTCCTTCGGCGTGCTCCCTATAATGTGACACCAACACTAAAATTTTACATGTCCAAAATCTTATAATCCATACATTCATGTGATTTTATATCTTAATGATAGCTTCAAACAACACAACATCCACAATAGTTCGGTGAACCTACCATGAGAATCTGCTCGACTGCACAATGCCTCTTCTGCTCAACACACACGGAAGCATCCAATCAAATATACAACATACCTGAATATCATCCTCTATGGATCATATGGTTTTGTGACAACACCCAACACTAGTATCATCTTCTCTAAAGGTACTTGTAAGTGACTATGAAGCTGCAAAAACAAGTTACAACAAGCTATTATGAAGTGTTTTGTGAATTTACCACGAGTATCATTGAAGTTATCATGAGATAAAAGAACCTACCATAATTAGTATTCTAAGTGACCATGTGTATTGAATTTATCATTAATTTATTTTTAAATTTATCATGAAGTGGTTTTTATAACCTACGATAAGTATTAATTTTCATGTGACCATGAAGGTAATTTTCAAGTGACCGTGTACTTTAGATTACAAGTGACCATGAGTTAAGTTACCATAAGTAGCTCAACCTATTGTGAGGTATTTAAAGTGATCATGAATCTTATTTTAAAGTTACCATGTGTATATTGATGTGATCCTACCATTTTTCTTAGTTACCATGGAAAACCTACCGTGAGTAAATTTTAAGTGACCACATAACAATTTTTTTCATACGGTCAGTATATCGACCCTACATGATGACATAGTAAGTTAATCAACCATAAGGCTTATGCATCACATAATCGGTTCATTACTTTATTTATTTTTTGAAAATTTATATTTTCCATCATACTATATTTTAGTAATATTTTGATATTTTAGTTAACAGAAAGTTTATTAAATTCATTTTAATCATTTGATTTCTTTATAAAATAAATATATAATATATAGAATATGTGTAAAATATTTGATAAATAAAATATGGTGGAAATATTTTTGAGATTAATGAGTTACATATTATTATTATGTACTCTATTTTAGTGACGTTTTTATCAATTAAAATTTGAAATAAACATCACTAAAATTGAGTATAGAATAATAATATGTAACTCATTAATATACACAATATTTATTTCATATTTTCCCTATAAAATCGGTTACACATATTTATTATATTATATATTTATTTTATAGAGAAATAGAATGATGAAAATAGATTTAATAAACTTATAGTCAATTAAAATATCAAAATATCGCTAAAATAGAGTATGCTAAAAATATAATTTTTCAAAAAATAAACAAAGTAATGAACCAACTATGTGAGTCATAATCCTTATAGTTGATTAACTTACCATGTCATCACGTGTAGTCAGTGTACTGACTTTGTGAACAAATTTTTTATGTGGTCACTTAAAGTGTACTCATGATAGGTTTATCATGGTAACTTTGAACACTCTCATGGTCACATCAATATATCCATGGTAACTTTAAAATAAGATTCATGATCACTTTAAATACCTCATGGTAGGTTGGGATTATTGCGGTAACTTAGATCACAATTACTTTCAATTTAAACCACATGGTCACTTGCAAATTACCTTTAGGGTCACTTGCAAATTAATACACATGGTGGGTTATAAAAACCACCTCATGGTAACTTTAAAAATAAATTTATGATAACTTGAGTACCCTCGATCACTTAGAATACTACTTACAATAGGTTCATTTGCCTTTTGGTAACTTCAAAGGTACTCATAATAAGTTCACAAAATGATTCATGGTAGCCCAAGGTAACTTGTTTTGTGTCTTCATAGTCACTTCCAAATACATTCATAGAAGGCACTACTGGTGTTGGGTGTTGTCTCCAAACTAGCTAAGATGGAGAGTAAGTTGTACATGAACGTTGTACAGTCGAGCTAATGTTGTCATGTGTGTTGACCATAAGAGGCATTGCGAAGTCGAGCAGATGCTCATGATTGGTTCACCGAAATGGTGTGGACGCTACACTGTTTGAAGCTATCATGAAGATACATGATCAAATGTGTGGTTGGCTTATATGATGCTAGACATGTCCAATCACAGTGTCAGTGTCACATTGTAGGGAGCACGTTGAAGGAGATGATGCATGTCGGATGAGTTGCGCTGTTGTAAAGAAATCATTGAAGTCGAGAAAAGGAGGAGGCAACCATGAAGATTAAGGAAAATCTGATGGTGGATGAAGATGATTCTAAATAATGCATATACCACACACCATATATATATGTGTGTCTATAATTTTAAAAAAAAATATATATTGTTTCAAATATATATAACCATATATATATTTAAAAAAATAATCATTATATAAAATATGTATTTCAAATTATAACTTTAAAAATAATTATTAAACAAAATTAAATGGATTAAGACTAACTTTAACAAAAACATTGTCACAAATAAAATAAAATAAAATATCTTATATAAGTGATAAAATATTAATGTTATGATAAAAAAATTATAAACTTAAATTATCAAAAAGTATTATTAAAATATTTCAAACATTAAAACATGTCACAAATTAAATTTAATTAAATAAAAATAATAACATGATGAATAATAAATTAAAATAATCTTAAAAATTAAATGATTTTCAATAAAGAACTTTAAATGAAGCAATTATAATTTAAAATAATAATAAAATAAATAAAACGTGATCTCTTAGCATGAACAAATGTTATCTCTAAATCCCCATCCATTTTCTTCCCCTCCAATTATTCTTGGGGTTTTACATGTCCAATATCAATTTCATTTCTCGTGGTAAATAATTTAACCAATATAATGCATGTAACTGAAACCGAACCCACCACTTATTTTCATATACAATTCTTCCTACTATGTCCATATTCATTAGATGATTTTATGGACATACTTATATATGATTTAATAATTGATTAAGTTCATTTTCTATTATTTCTACTTTCTTTACAAAAATTTTAATGGAATCTTTTAACATTTTCTACACAAGCCTCTTTTATTAAAAGTATGAAATGAATTTCTTTTCAACGTTTTCCATGTGAACACATTTTCCACCATTTCAACCATTCTTGTTTATGAATATTCCTTTATATGTTTTTAAAATTGGTTTTCAAATAATTTTAATTCTTATAGATTTTGAAAAAGCCTATTTCTTCTTATTTTTCAAATCGATTTATCCAATAATATTAAAAAGGTGTTTTTCATCTATGTCAATGTCCTTTGATGTTCCTTATGTTAAAATAATGTTGGGGTCTTATGATACCATCCTCCTTATTTCTTTGGATGATTTATAAAATGTTTTATGAAAGTTTTCATGAAAATTGTCTCTTTTCCATGGGTTAATTTAGTGGTTTTTGAAATACAAATGTTTTCATGTTCATTTGGAACACATATATATGGTTTTCATTATTTGAAGTGTGGGACAAAAATTATATATCCATCCAATTAATTAGGTAAAGTTTGACATATTGTGATATAATTATGAGTAGGAACATGATTTCTGATTCACTATGTGATGGGAGGCAGAAACATGATTCAATATCCACTATGTGATGGGAGATAAGAACTTGATTCTTGATCCACTATGATTATAGGCGGTGGGAATTTGATTCTTGATCAACTATGTTATGATTTATATTCTTATGTTTATTCCACTTTCATATGTTTCAAAACTTACTCATGTTATTATAGCTCATGTCTTATGTTATGCTTATATCCTTATAAATTTATTTAATATTTTTGATCTATGTTTATTTGGGTTTGATCTTATAATGTTATGTTCATGGACCTTGATTATGTTCTCATACCCACATGCTTTTCTTATGATCACTTATGATCTTTGGTTGTTATCTCCATTGATTACCCTTACCGAGCATCCGATATCACTTTTTTACTATGTTTCCTTTATCCATGTTATGAGTAAGATTATTATGTATGATGTGTCTAAGAGATTTCATGTAAAAAAATTTATGGAAGATGTTGAAGATGTTGGATAATAATATGATTATGTTTATAATCTCTAAAGACACTAAAACATTGGGTACTAGGGTGTGATTAATTATGAGATGAAATTAATATCCATGTAAAATAATGTAATATTAATATATGTATGATTGTGTCACCTCAGTTGGTATCAAAGCAAAGTTAGTTATTTTGTGGAATTAGTTTAGTTATTTTTGGGGATTATAAAAAACACTAAGGATAAGCCTAAATATAGGAAAAAATCCTAAAATTTTGGTAAATAATAGAGTGTGCGACCTCCTATTAATGAAATACCTTTATGGATGAAAACAAGTGGATGAAATATTTATCAAAAATTCACCTAAGGGTAATAATACTGGAAAAGGTTGGTTGGGTATCAACTTGATCTTCACTCAGAACACAACAAGCGGGTATAACTGCACACATGGTTTGACACTCCCAGAGAATATTCTTTTGTTAGTTAAAATTTTATTTATAAAACATTATAATGGATTTGAATATATATTGGTTAAAAATTATAATAGGAAAATGTCCATGGATAACCTATATTGAAACATAGAGATTCATAATTCAGGTTAAACATGTCATTTGTGAGTTACTTATTTTATGTTTATAGTTTACCATTTTCACATTTATTAATTTATGTATTCTAATCCCCAACTTTACTTTATTGATGTAATGATTGGAATAAGTAGAAAATGATTTAATAATGGGTGAGATGAACAATGTGATGATTGTACCAATGAGCAACCAAACAGGATGGGAGCAAGAGTATAAAATATTATGGTGATACTCACTAAACTCTCCTAATCTATAAATAATAACATTAACCACATTTAGATCCTGAATTCACAAAGGAAAGTTCAACTTTATATAAATTCCTTTATGTGGAAATGACCACCCTCCTATAGTGGGTCTTTGATCCCATTAATTATTGAGTAATGGATCAATGAAATAGAAAATATATTTTCCATTCTTGAGTGCTTGGACCATGATAAGGTTGTTTTATCTGTTTATCACCAATGGTATAATCTTATTAAAAATATGACTCCAAAGGAAGAAGTTGAATATATGGAAAATTAGGAGTTAAAGAAAATATTATTCACTAAATATTTTCCTCAAACTACTCACAAAAAAATAGAGAGAGAATTACTAAAGTTGAAAAAAGGAGGATAAATCCATCTGTACATTTAAATCAAACTTCATGAGACTTTCAAGGAATGCCTCTAATTTTATCACTAACCCAGAAAAAAATATAGACCATTTATTTAGTGTCTTAAAACTAAATCTTCAAAAGTTTTTAGTTTTAAGAGACTTTGGAAGCTATGAATAAATTATTCAATGTTCTCTAAAGGTTAGAATAAAGATTAGAGACTCCCATTCCTCTTGTTGTTTTGGGCATAAGAATCGAAAAATTGATTTTCATTAAAACCTAAATGATAAATTACAGGGAGGGAATAAAGTAAATCTTCTTGTATGAAAAAAATATAGAAAGAATAAGGGGATAAATTGCCTCAAAAGAGTATAGAAGATATTTTACATGTGGAAAACTAGGCCAACGCGCACATGATTATCAAAAAGAGGTGAGGAGGATAGGTAATGGATGGGGGGACAAGAAATATAAACTAAATACACCACCCAAAATATAATTTTACAATTTTAAAGAGTATGGTTATTATTAAAATTAGTGCACTAATCCAACAGTTGATGGAGAAAATCAATGTCAGTAGACTCCTAAGCCACAAAAATAAGGTAAAACATATGCTATCACAACTATGGAAGTGGGTCATGAAAATGAAGTGGTGAAAGGTAAACTTATAATACACTCTATAAATATGAATATTTTATTTGATTATGGTTCTACCCACTCCTTTATATCTAGAAAATTTTATAAGGACATTAAATCACTACCCCAATTAATAGATACTGAATTATCGGTGAAAACTCCTAGTAGTGTGATAATTACACCTCATGTTTACAAATACTCTATGATAGAAGTTTGAGGGAATGTGATTTATTTAAATATTATAATTCATCATTCAATTAAATTTAATTTGATTTTAGGAATGTATTAGATACCTTTATATAGAGACTATATTAATTTCCAAGAGAGATAAGTCACATTTAATATCCCAAATCAACTCACAATCATATATCAATGAAAGTATGACTATGAACCTCCTATAGAAATTAATTATATTATATGGATATTAATACCAAATCATGAGGGGTATTTAGCTTAAATGGTTAGGGAATAACTCAAAAATTGGAGATATGACTATTGTGTGGGAATATGTTGATTTATTTACAAAGGAATTTTTTGTGTTCCCTAAGAGTGTGATGTTGTTTTTTTGTTGAACCCATACCTAGTGTTATGCTCATATAAAAGACTCATTGTTGAATGGATCCAATTAAATTGGATGAATTGAGAAAGAAACTAACAGAAAATATGGATAATGGTTTTATACACTTGAGTTGTTTGACATGGTGTGTGCCAGTTCTATTTGTTAAGAAGTAGGATGTATCAATGTGTATTTTCATTTATTTTCATGAACTTAATAATATCATTACATAAAAAAATATATTATACCCCATATTGATAATTTTTTTGATCAAGTATGATGAGATCAATATTTATTAAAGATTAACCTTCGATCCAGATACCATCAATTAAGGGTAAAATGGGAATATATTCCCAAGTAATCCTTTTACACAAGATATGGAACTATGAATTCATAGTGATTCCCTTTAGACTTACAAATGACCTGTAAACTTCATGGATATGATGAATAAAATATTTAGATACTACCTTGAATTTTTTTGGTAGTATTTATTGATAATATTATCATATATTCTAAGATTAATGAAGAGCATGAATATTATTTGAGGTTGTGCTACAAATCTTGAGAAGAGAGAAACTATATTCCAAATTTAGAAAGTATGGATTCTGGTTATAGAAGGTATTATTCTAGGGTCATGTAATCCAATGTGAGGGTATATATGTGGATCCTTCAAAGAAATAGGATATTGAAAAAAGGCTTAGACCAACCACTATGTTTGAGATCCATAATTTTCTTAGGTTTTATAAATATTATTGATACTTTGTAAATAATTTATCACTAATATCAAATAAACTAACCAAGTTAACTCATAAGGGTGACAAGTTTCATTAGATAGATGAGTTTGATGAACATCTCAAGCATATTAATAAAATGTTGTTCACCACACTTGAAATCACATTAACATATAGTGGAGTAGGCTTTGTGATATACAGTGATGCATTAAAGAAGGGGTTGGGATGTGTTATCATACAAAATGATATAATTGTAGTGTATTCCTCATGTCAATTGAAATTACATGATAAAAATTACCATATGCATGATTTAGAGGTAAGATCGGTAATATATGCATTAAAGATATGAAATAATTATCTATATTGTGAAAAGTATGATATTTATACATAACAATCATAAGAGTTTAAAGTATATATTCACACAAAAGGAGTTAAAAATTAACTAAAGGAGATATTTGGAGTTAATCAAGAATTATTACTACTCAATAAATTTCCACCCTGGGAAGGAAAACAAGGGGGTTGATGCTCTAAGAAAAAAGGATCATGATACTCTATCCATGATAATGATTGAAAAATACTCAATACTAATGGATTTAAAAAGGATGTGTTGGTCCCAGTGGAAAACACAAGAGGGGGTGGGGGTGAAATGAGTTTCCAAATAAAAATATCTATTAAAATAATTCAAAACTTAAATCCCCCAAATTACAGTTAACTAAATTATAGAATTATAGAATTTGTTTTTTTTCTTCAAAAAGGTTCTCAACAGTTTGATCAGAACCCAGTTTAAAACAATTTTAAAACCTCTTTATAACTTTTGAAGCTAATTTATTTAAAAAAATCACCTTATATAAAACAAAAGTTAAATAAAATTATCAGATTAAAGTTTTATTATTAGTTTTACTAATAGATACTGGATTGTTATTTAAAACAAGAAAAACAAAAAAGACAAAGCACGATGGACACAAATCTTGACATGTAAAATTAAATGAATTGAATATAACAAAAATATATTTTCATTAAATTAAAATAAATATATATCAACATCTCAAAGGATTATTAAGTAACTTAAATTATTTCCAATGAATTAAATATATGTCACACATTTACTCACCATTTTGGGATTATCAAAAAGTAAATTATAGGGGAAATATAAAAGAAACAAAAATGAAAATAAAAGGAGTATTTCATTAATATCACAAAAGATATTTCAAAAAGTTATACAATGAGTCCTTATTAGGAAGTCTAATCAGATTATGAATCAATAAAATCTATGAAATCTAAAGGAGTGATATGATCATTTACTTTAGAAGTAGAAGTATGGTAATAGATAATATTAGGTACAAATGAGGATAAAAGATCACCAATGACTACACATCTCAAAATAAGTCTTAGTTTCTCAATTTCTTGTATAGGAGATAGCCCAAAAGGATTTGTGGAAGAGGAGGTAGAGGTTAGTGATAAGAAAATTGGGATAGTCGAAGGGGCTAGAAAAATAGTATGAGCATTGTGGAGATAAGGTTATATCAATATGGTGAAATAAATCATTTCCCAATGAACATGATTCAAAGCTTGAATAAAATATTCTATGGTCTCCATAAAAGATTCCAAAATCAGATTCACACAAAAAGTGTTAAAAATTAACTAAAGGAGATGTTTGGAGTTAATCAAGAATTATTACAACTCAATACATTTCCACCCTGGGAAGGAAAACAAGGGGGTTGATTCTCTAAGAAAAAAAGGATCATGCTACTCTATCCATGATAATGATTAAAAAATACTCAATACTAATGGATTTAAAAAGGATGTGTTGGCCCTAGTGGAAAAATCAAGAGGGGGTGGGGGTGAAATGATTTTCCAAATAAAAATATCTATTAAAATAATTCAAAACTTAAATCCCCCAAATTACAGTTACCTAAATTATAGAATTATAGAATTTGTTTTTTTTTTCAAAAAGGTTCTCAACAGTTTGATCAGAACCCAGTTTAAAACAATTTTAAAACCTCTTTATAACTTTTTAAGCTAATTTACTTGAAAAAATCACCTTATATAAAACAAAAGTTAAAGAAAATTATCATAGTAAATTTTTATTATTAGTTTTAAAAATATATACTGGATTGTTATTTAAAAAAAGAAAAAAAAAGACAAAGCATGATGGAAATTATGCATTAAACTTTACTACTCAGAGGACTCATTCATAACTCTTCACAACACTCTATATTCCTGAACCTACTATGAAGCTTATTTGAGCTCCTTTAAAATAAAAATTTAAGGACTCTTGAACAACTAAAGCTATTTGGATTGTGTTTTACCACATCTTCTCATCTCATTCTCTTCCCATTTATGATTAACATTTGATATGTATTTTTTTATTTCTCTATTTATCTATAAAAACAATATTATGTATTAAATTGGAGAGTTCTTGACACACTCTCTCTCTCAAATATTTTCATTTTTACTCCCATGTATAACTATGGAAGAGTTCATGTGTGGCTTGGAATCTTTTTCTTCCATGGAGAACTATGAAAGAGGATTTTAGCATCGACTGTCCAAAATAATAATTTGTAAAACCCGGACTAGGTTATGGATTAGTTTATTTATTAAAAAACCATTTAGTAGTAGGTGATTAACAATTGGAGGGGATTAGGTATTAGTTTAAGACTAAGCTCCTTGTTTAATTTCCATCATGCTTTTTCTTTTTTGTTTTTCTTGTTTTAAATAACAATCTAGTATCTATTTGTAAAACTAATAATAAAACTTTACTCTGATAATTTTCTTTAACTTTTGTTTTATATAAGATTATTTTTCAAGTAAACTAGCTTAAAAAGTTATAAAGAGGTTTTAAAATTGTTTTAGACTGGGTTATGATCAAACTGTTGAGAAACTTTTTGAAAAAACAAACAAATTATATAATTCTATAATTTAGTTAACTGTAATTTGGGGGATTTACGTTTTGAATTATTTTAATAGATATTTTTATTTGGAAACTCAGTTCACCCCCACCACCTCTTGATTTTCCACTGGGACCAACACATACTTTTTAAATCCATTAGTATTGAGTATTTTTCAATCATTATCATGGATAGAGTAGCATGATCCTTTTTTCTTAGAGCATCAACCCCCTTGTTTTCCTTCCCAGGGTGGCAATGTATTGAGTTGTAATAATTCTTGATTAACTCCAAATATCTCCTTTAGTTAATTTTTAACTCATTTTTTGTGAATATATACTTTAAACTCTTATGAATGGTATGTATAAATATCACACTTTTCACCATATAGATAATTCCTTCATATCTTTAATTCATATATTACCGATCTTAGCTCTAAATCATGCATAGGGTAATTTTTATCATGGAAGTTCAATTTACATGAGGAATATGCTAAAATTATCATAGTTTATTTGTTCTCACGGTTGGAAATTCTATTTTTGTAGTTACGATAAACACAAATACTTACGATTATTAAAAGACTTATAGAAAATTTTCTTACCTATCGCATGGTAGGTTGATTGTTCATGCGGTATGTTAATTAATAATACAACACAGGTTTTTCAATTCCTGGTCAGTTCATGAATTGACAAAATTTTCTCATCTGATGCCTGATAGGTAGTTTGGTCATGCAGTCAATTAGAGTATAATGTGTGGTAGGTTTCACACAATCACTTTACCTTCACGTTCATCTCAAATTCTTCACACAGTATGTACATTTTTCATGAGGTAGGTTGTGATGATAAGTTCTAGACTTATCCATTTTTTCAAATTTGTCCAGAAAACCATTTATTAACAAAAAACATGAAATTAATTAATAAAACTATAAACATGATTTTGTATCATTAAAACAAGGAGGTAATGGTATAAGCCAACAATCTTCCCCTTTTATGAACAAAAATCTTGACATGTAAAATTAAATGAATTGAATATAACACAAATATATTTTCAGTAAATTAAAATAGATATATCTCAACATCTCAAAGGATTATTAAGTACCTTAAATGATTTCCAATGAATTCAATATATGTCACACATTTACTCACCCTTTTGGGATTATCAAAAAGTAAATTATAGGGGAAATAAAAAAGAAACAAAAATGAAAATAAAAGGAGTATTTCATTAATGTCACAAAAGATCTTTCAAAAAGTTATATAATGAGTTATTATCAAGAAGTATTGTCAGATTATGAGTCAAGAACATCTATGAAATATAAAGGAATGATAAGATACTTTCCTTTAGAAGTAGAAGTATGGTCATTGATAGTCTTAGGTACAAATGAGGATTCATGATCACCAATGACTACACATCTCAAAATAAGTCTTAGTTTTTCAATTTGTTGTATAGGAGACATCCCAAAAGGATTTGTGGTAGAGAAAATAGAGGTTAGAGATAAGGAAATTGGGATAGTAAAAGGGGATAGAACAATAGTATGAGCATTATATCAATATGGTGAAATTAATCATTGCCTGATGACCATGCTTTAAAGCCTAAAGAAAATCTTCTTTGGTCTCCATAAAAGCTTCCAAAACTGGAGTCATTACCATGATATTTTAAACATGTGACTTAAAATCTTAGGTTAAAAGAGGCATATTTATATCCAAGGAAAGGGTTCTAAACATACCATTTAAGTCTATCTTAGTAAATATTCTGCTAAGGTATTAATCAATATCCTTTTTTTGGTTTCTCTATCTTTCCCATCTTTCTTGACATCTTCCCTTACTAGTGTAAAGGTTTTAGCGGCATATGTTTGAAAACCATCTAATACAACTTCTTTGGTATGCCTGAACTCATGAAACATAACCTTAAACTAATCCCTTATGAGTTGTCTAATCTTATCCTCATAAAAAATTGACTGAACATGGGGAGTGGGAGGAGGCACAGGAATAAGATTATGAGCAGGCTAAAACACTATATTCATGAACCTCTGATCTAATTGTAACACCATATTAGATAGATGTGTCTTCAATAAACCTAAATAGGACTTCTTAACTTTAATCTCATTTTTAGTAATTAATATCAATATAAAACTTAGTCTGAATATAATAAATCACAAGCATTATTTTCCATCTAATATATTCTTCTTGAGAAGGATCTAATGAATTTATAAAACCAAGAAATGCTTCCATGAAAAAACCCATAAGACTAGATTTTAATTCATTTAAATTATCCCTTGTAATATATGATGTATAAGGAAGATAAATAGGTATATAGGTAGATGTATCAAAATCCTAAGGCTTACTGTCTAACTCAGTTAAGTCATCCACTGATCTAGCTCTCACAAAATGATCTTCAACTCTGAAATTAGTATCAACTTCTTCTTATTGAATTGTTGGTTCACTAACCTCAGTATATTCACTAAGAGAATTAAATTTCTTAGTTTCCTCCCCATATTTGGAGAGAGTAGGACCAAATAGTTTGTTCAACTGAAGGTCTCACCAAAGATACCTAAAGAATCTATTGATAATTTATAGAAACAATGAGAGAACCCTCTATCACTCTCTGAGTAGAAGGGGTGGAAGGTTATCCATGTATAGGTGGACTTAACCCATTATCATCATCAGATTTTGGATAATATAAGAACAAAATAATAGATCTAGGGGACTTATCCCCCTTAGTAGATTCATTAGTTACATGTGATCTAGGAGTACTACCAATAATTGGGGATCCATTTGAACTTCCTTTAACTTATTTAGAGGATTTAGACTCATCCCATTTTGGTTCATCCTTATATCCACTAACATAAACCTTAGGGTTAACCAGATCCTTAGAATGAAGTTATTTTTCTTTTTATGGTAAAGGTAAAGGATAATTTGGATATACAAAGGATATGGAATGAGAGACTTCCATGATATCCTTATGATCATCCCTATCTTCCTCATAAAGATCCACCATCTTAGCTTTTTCTTCCCCTTCTTCTTCTATAACATATATTATTTTCTCACTAAAAACCAATTCCTCATAAAAATATTGTACAATCCCATCATGTTCAATACCTGAATCCACAAGATCCCCTAGTATAATCAGGTACTTCACTGGAGAAATTTTTTTATACAGTTTATCTGGGTCATCCACCCACTCCCTTTTCCATGGGTTCTAGTTAACATTCATTTTCTTAAAAATCTTTTAAGTAAGGAAAATACCATCTAATGTAGTAATTCTTTACTCCCCCTGATGAACTAATCCTTTTTACCCCAACAAGGATGGAATAAGCTTCAAGTATGGTAAATAAATAAATTTATAAGTAATATTACAAAACTCAAACATATGTCTCATGATATATCGACACAGATTGATTTGAAATCCATTTTTCATTAAAAAAGAAAAAAAGATCCTGGTGGTCTGAGATACTGAAGTCTCCTTTTTTGGATAGATCATGTGCTGGATATATTTTAATAACATACTACATTGTCCACTGAAATCAACAAAATTTGGTCCTCTTGGGGATCCATTTCTAGTTGTCTAATCTAAATCACTTTGAAACTCAAAGTGTTCATGATTAATTGGATATGAGATTTAGTAATCCTCATATTATTCTTTGTGCGGCACACCCATGAAATTTTCCCAATGTTTCAAAGGGAACTCCGAAAATTCAACATTTATCATTATCTTAATGATATCTCTTTTGTCTCCAGGGAAAAAATTCAAGTGCACATAAAACTATTTAAATTTTTTTGGGTAGAATGGATTACTATTATCTTTAACCACAGAACCCATCCCTATTTCTGAATCACATTACAAACCAATGATTTTCTCAATTGCAACAACCATGCATCAACTTTCTTTTCTATAGACACTAGATGATCGATGATATGTAGATTCCTTGGTTTCACTATTACACTTGAGTTGGCTTTTATTTTATTTTATTTCTTAGTAGTAGGAGATTCAATGGGTGATGTTACCTTAGAAGGGTACTTCATCCTTCACATTCTCAATTTGAATTGAATTTACTAGGCTTGGATTTGTGAGAGAGGCTTGAAACTCGAAAGATGAGGTTGGAAAGAGGTCATGTGAGAGAGTTTTTACATAGGTGGTGAGGTATCTAAATTAAGAAAGGTTATTTTTAGATAGAGATGTGCGTTGATTAAAATTCTTATTCAGATTTTAAAATTCAATAATTTAGAGATTAAAATAATATTAAACTTAATAAAAATCCCTCCACAACATTTTTATGAAACTTTACAAGTATAAAATAGGCACGGTATGTAAGATAACCATGGAAATGTGATGAAAAAGTTATGGTAGGTATACTGACCATGAAATCATAATATATATACTAACCCCACAAATAAAACATTCACAATAGTTAAGTAGTGACCATGTGAGTTAAGTTACATGGTAAGTATTCTAACTACATGACCAACTAGTCATGGTAGGTATACTGACTGTGTGGACCATAATTCATGGTTAATTTCAGAAATACTTAGTAAATAGAACTTAAGTAATCATAAAAAAATTAAAAAACTATAAAGTATTAAAACTAAAATGAAAAAATTAGACATAATTTATCATACTCAATTCATGTTTGATATAATTGACTCTATCAACATTTAGAGGATTTATAAATATATCAACAAGTAGATATTTAGTACTAATGAATTCAAGAGTAATATCACCCTTTTTAAAATGATCTATAAAAAATTAATGCCTTATATCAATGTGTTTTGTTATAGAATATGATATTGGTTTCTTAGAAATATTTATCGAACTTATATTATCACAATTTATAGGGACATGTCAAAATTGACATCCATAGTCTATTAATATATGTTCTTTCCAAAAAATATATGCACATCAACTTCCTGCAATTATGTACTCAACTTTAGTAGTGGATAATGCATCCGAGTTTTAATTTTTTACTACACTAAGAAACTAGAGACTTTCCTAAAAAGTAACATGTTCCAAAAGTTATTTTTATATCTAACTTACAATCACCAAAATCTTCATGTGGATAACTAGATAAATTAAATTTATATCCTTTAGAATAAAACATTACTAGGTTGTTTATACCTTTTAGGTATTTAAAAATTACTTTCACAGCAAGAAAATGTGATTCTTTTAGATTTTATTAAAAGAAATCACACACACACACACTAAACATAATATCTAGTTGGATAGAAGTTAAGTATAGTAAAGTTTCGATCTTACCTCTATAAGTGGTTTGGTAAACTGGTTTCCCAGTTTCATCAAGGCCCAGTATATAGATTTACTCATGGGAGTATAACTACCTTTAGTATTATCCATACCAAAACATTTTAAGATATATTTAGTGTACTTTATTTGATTTAAAATAATTCCTTCTTTATTTTTAAAGATTTTAAACCTAAGAAATAATTTTAACTCACTCATTAAACTCATTTTAAATTCATATTGCATCATTTTTGAAAATTCAGTACACAAATAATTTATGTAAGATACAAAAATAATATCATCAATATTGATTTGTACAACTAAAACATCTTTTGAAATTATTTTAATAAATAGATTAGGGACAAATATTAATTTTAAAAAACCTTTAGAAATAAAAAATGAGTTGAACCTATCATACTAAGCTCTAGGATATTATTTAAAACCATATAAATCTTTTGTTAATTTAAAAACATGTTTTAGAAAGTGAGGGTTTTTAAATCTTTGGGATTTTTCTATAAAAACATCATCAACTATATAACCATTTAAGAATGCACTCTTGACATCCATTTGATATAATATGAAATCCAAATGTGCTGCATAGGAAAGAAACATTCTAATAGATTCAAGTATAGCTAATGGTGAAAAGGTTTCCTTATAGTCAATACCTACCTCTTGACTATACCATTGTTCAAACAATCTTTATTTCTTATTTTTATGCCTGGCTCATCAACCATGTCCCTAAACACCTATTTAGTGATAATAGTTAGAAATTCCTTAGGTATTTCAACCAGTTCCCATAATATATTTCTTTTAAACTAATTTGTCTCTTATTACATTGCTATTAACCAAAAATCATCATCAATTTCTTCTATGATTCTCTTAGTTTCAAGTGACGATAAGAAATATTTATGTTCAACTTGATTTCTAAGAGAAGTTTTGGTTTTTGTTACTTTATTTAGGTATCCCACAATAGAATCTAAGGTATGGTCTCTATGAGTCCTAATAGAGCTAAAAATAGAAGTATTTGATACTTCATTCTCATATATAGGTTTTGGTTTAAACATTTCTTAGAACTGGAAGATTTTTCTATAGCAGGTTTTAAAGAATTGTTAATTGGTTTGGAATTAGTATCTGAATTTTAAAGGTAATCCTAAAGATTTTCTAAAGTGTTCTTAAGATCATGTGGATATATTTCATCAAATTTTACATGTACATATTCTTACACAATCTTGTTACTTTTATTAAATACCTTTTATGATTTTTTGGATGTATAATATCTAAGAAAATTCCTTCATCACTTTTGGATGAAATTTTTCCAAATTTTATTTTGTATTTCGTATAAATACTTTACAACCAAAAACTCTAAACTAATTAATTTTTAGTTTTATACCATTCCATAACTCATATGGGGTATTCTTTAAAATTGGTATAATTATAACTCTAATAATTATATAGAAATTTGTATTCATAGACTCTTCCCAAAAATAAATAGGTAAATCATACCCATTGAGCATGGTCTGAGAAATTTCTTGAAGGGTTCTATTTATTCTTTCTACTAAACCATTCTATTGTGGGATACCGGGAACATGAAAGTTATGATTATAGATATTTTTTTTACATAATGATTCAAAATATTGATTTTTAAACTCATGTCCATGATCACTTTTCAAGGTCTTAATTCAAATTACACTAATATTTTCTACAGATTTTTCATACTTGGAAAAATAAGAAGATGATTCACTTTTTTGAGATAGATTGAATACCCAAGTGTATCTAGAAAATTATTTTACTATAACATAATAATATTGCTTCCCATTTAAGATATAAACTTTATAAGGTCCAAAAAATTTATGTGAACCAAATATAGTGGTTGAGAAGTGGAAACTTCTTTCTTTGTTTTTAAATGGATTTTATGTTGTTTCCCTTTTTTTGAATTTGTTACAGACTTTATCTTTTACGAATCCTAGTTTAGGAAGATCCTTGACTAATACTTTCTATTTATATTTCTATTTTATTATAGGTTGAAACAGACTAGTCTCTTATGCTAAATCAAAGATTATTTGTGAGAGGTAATTAAATAAGGAATATTTTGAAAAAATAGTGAATTTAAATCAATAGTATATACATTATCATTTCGTAAATTATTAAAGACTAAAACAGGTTTTGAATCCTAAAATTTATAGAAATTATTCAAAACTTTAATATGATATCCATCATCACATAACTATGAGATTCTAAGAAGATTATATTTCAATCCATCTGCAAATAAAAATTTAAAATTAAAACAGTACTAGAGTTACTAATTTGAGTAAGTACAATTATTTTTACTTTAGCATTGTCACCAAAAGTGACATATCCACCATAAACTTTGATAAAGTTATTGAATCTTAAGTAGTCCCCAATCATGTGTCTAGAACATCCACTATCCAGATACCATATATTTTTATTGGTACTCTTCAATCATGTTTCATACAACAAATTTTAAACAATAAATTATTTTGGTACCCATATTTTCTTTGGTTCAGAAATATTAATAATAAGAGCTTTAGGAATCAAATATTGTTTATCAGGTTCATATAATAAGATCTTAAACTTTTATAAATAAATACTTTATTTGGTCTAGTACAATAAGAACAATTTACAAAACCAGTAGAACTAGAACTAGGTATAAATTTTTTCTTATACTTTTTTCTCTATCCAGGTTGGTAACAAATTAATGTAGTATATTTAAGAGTAATTTGATTACCAAGAATTAGGGTTAGAGTTTATCTACCATTTTTAAACATCTCCATATATTTCCTTAATTATTAATTTGACATTTTAAAATCACTATTTTCTTTTAATAGCTAACAATTTTTATCCTTCTCTACAGAAAAGTAGGATTTAATGTGAGCAGATAAAGCATGCTACTTATTTAATATTTTGTACTTATCTTTAAATTAATTAAATATATATTCCAACATATTTTATTACTCAAATATATACTCACTGGATATTTTTTTTAATTATTTTCATTCTTAGAAAGACTAGAAATATGTATAGCAGACGTAGGAAAAGTATTTGATACCTCAGATATTTTTTTCATAACAAACATACTAGCCCTATCATTTTTATCTTCTATACTCAAGTCTGAATCACTTGAACTATCCTATGAGGAACTCCAGGTGAATTTCATATATATTTTATACTTTTTTTCCTTTACCCTCATACTTTTTTTATATTTTAATTTGGTACAATTTTCTTTTATATATCCTTTTCTATTACACTCATAACAGATTACATCATTGTTGGAATCACCATTTTTTCATTCTTTTCTCAAATATCCCTTATTATTATACATACCTTTATAATTTTATTTCTAGAATAATTTTCTATTCTTGTAGAACTTTTTGAATCATCTAGATAAGTGATCCATTTCCTTATCACTATTAGCAAGTGTCTCATCGTTATTGGAACTTTCATTGATCTTTTCTTTTTTGTTTTGAATCAGAAGTTTTAAAGGATACTGACTTCCTATTTGGTTCATCATCGTCTTTGTTTAATTTTAATTAATCCTCATACATCATAATCTTTCTAATTATTTCTTTTACTAGTAGTGAGATGATGTCACTGGATTCTCTGATGGAAGTTAAAATTTATCTCCACCTTTCAGGCAGACATCTTAGCAATCACATCACCTGATCTTTGTAAAAAAATTTCTTTCTATGTGTATGCATTGAGTTCACTATTTCATTGAACCTAAGATACATATAATAAATATATTCATCATGATTTATCTTCAATGGATCATATTTTATAGTATAATTATTTAAATTCATTTCTTTGACATTTGAGGTTCCCTTATAAGATAAAGATAGAGTATCCCAAATTTCCAAAGAGAATGAACATAAATATATTATATTAAATTAATATTTAACTAAATCACAATATAATGAATTCATGGATTTATATTTTCAACCATAAGCAGACTTAGTGGCATCACTCCATTCATCTTTAGAAGTTTTGGGTTTTTCATATTAATCTTTAATAAAAGTATAAATATCAAAGCTCATACTTTATAAATGAATTTTCATCTTGATTTTCCATTGATAATAGTTTTTTACATTAAAATAAGGAGTCAAATTAGTGGTATTTTCTTCTCATCTATCACTATCTATAAAGATCTAAATTTAGATCTAATATAAATTTAAGATCTTTAAATACAACTCAATCATAGTAAAAGATATTTTGAAAATGCTATGATACCAAATTTTGGTCCCAGTGGAAAACTCAAGAGGGGGTGAATTGATTTTCCAAATATTTTTTTTAAATATTTAAAACTTAAATCCCTAAATTTATAAAATAATCCTAGTTAACTAAAACTCTAGAATTATATAATTTGTTTTTTTTCAAAAAAATATCAGTAGTTTGATCAGAACTGAGTTAAAAAAAGTTTGAAAAATATTTCTAACTTTTGAAACTGATTTAATTAAAATGAACATCTTATATAAAATACAATTTAATGCAACTTATTAGAGTAAATTGTTTTATTATTCTTAAAAATAGATACTAGTTTTTTATTTAAAATAGGGAAAACAGATAAAGCGTAGCAGAAATTAAATAAGGTTTTCAGTCTTAAGACAAGATATAATCATCTATACTTGTAAATCACATGATTCAAAGTAGTTTATTAATAAATAAACTGATCCAAAACTTGTATCGTATTTTAAAAACAAATTTATTAGACATTTCAGGTTAAAATCCTCTTCCATAGTTCTATGTAATAGAAAAAGATTCTATGTCACACACTAACACTTCCATAGTTATACATGGAATTACAAATGAAAATATTTGAGAGAGTGTTTAAGTCACTCTCTAGTTTAGTATAAGAGACTATGTTTATAGATAAAAATATCAACAAAAAACACAACTCAAAAGTTAAGCATAAATAGAAATATAAAAATAAAAGAGATGAAAACTTTTGGTGAAACTCAATCTGAATATTTTTAGGTGTCCAATATTCATTTAATTTTTCTTTGAAAGGAGATTGAACATGTTTCGTAGAGGTTCAGAAAAACAGAGTGTCGTGAAGAGTTATAAATGAGTCCTTTGAGTAGAAAAACTTCATGTGTAAACTCTTATGTTGTTCTTTGTATATTTCAATTTTCACATGTATAAGAACACGATCAATTCTCCTTCTTAAAAAATAAATCCATCCAAAGTAGCTATTGAAGAACAATAAATGCATCCTTAATTGAACCGATGGCTCAATTAATTCTTCAAAACTAGTTGTTGGAGATTTTAAAATACTCCACTTTTAATTTAGACATAATATGGTGTATTCAATTAATACATGGTTACTTGAACTCACGGTAAGTTGGAAAAAAATCTCACACGGTCAGTTGACATGGTAACTAGACATAATTACTTCATTTCTTCATGTGGTCAGTTCATTTGTTCATGAGGTAGGTTCCTAACTTTACACAGTATATTATTTTCCTCATGGGTCACTTGATTCTATGTAAGAGTCACTTATTTACTTCACATGGTCAATTAGTTTGTACTAATGATAAGTACTTTCCTTCTTATGGTTACTACAAATATAGATACACATGGTCAGTTCGGTCAGTACAAAGAATTACAAAAATTCATCTCACCTATTTCAAAGTAGGTTGATTGTTCATGTGGTAAGTTGATTCATAATTCATGATAGGTTATTAAATGTACATTCAGTTCATGAGTTAATAGAATTTTCTCATCTAATGCATGGTTGGTAGTTTTGTTATGAGGCCAGTTGGAGTACAATGTGTGGTAGGTTCTTCATGGTTACTTGACCTTCATGGTCAGTTCAAATTCTTCACATGATAAGTAAATTATTCATGTGGTAGTTTTTCATGGTAAGTTCTAGACTTAGAAATTTTATCAAATTTGAAAAAAAAATACTAATAGAAAACATAAAATTCATTAATAACATTATAAACATGATTTGGGATCATTAAAATAAGAAGGTGTTGGTCTAATCCAACAGGATGGACCTAGAAATCACAAGGGAAGGATATAAACCCTCCCTTTCCTAAATAAAGGCTCAACCATATATACATGATAATTTAAAAGAGGCACATAAGGAGTATATAGATTTATAGAAGAAGGAAGGGAATATTCAAGAGTTCAACTTTAAAAATAATGGAATTATAAGATTTGGGAAATGGATATGTGTTCCATCAATACTAGAATTGAAAATTGTGATACTGGATGATTCACATATCTCATAATTCTCTATCCATCCTGGAAGCACCAAAATATATAGAGATATCAAGGAGTATTTCTGGTGGAATAACATGAAGTGAGAGATCTCAAAGTATGTATCTCAATACTTTCTATTCAAGAAAGTTAATGTTGTATGACAGATGTCTACGAGGATGATTTTATTATGAATATCAATATATAAATGGGAATGTGTCACCATGGATTTCATTATAGTACTCCCTAAAACATATAAGGAACATAATGATATTTGGGTTGTAATTGATCTCCTTATCGGTTCAACACATTTTATTATTATTAAAGAAAATTTATATCTTGACCAACTTGAAAATATGTGCATAAGGAAAGTAGTAAGGATACGTAGTATGCCACTTTCTATTATATCATATTGGGATTCTAGGTTTACCTCAAAGTTTCAAAAAATTATTCAACGGGTTTTAGATACAGAGTTATGGTTCAGTACCGCTTATCATTGATATCTATTTCTATCATAGTAATAAAAGTTCAAGAAAGAAATTATTTTAAGGGGGGTAGAATGTAACAGTCCATGATTTTACTATGTATTTTACATTAAATATATATTGTGTTGAATATATTGTTTTATACACAACACTAAATAAAAATTAACTATGTTATAATTAAAATATATTGGTTTTAACCTAGCCATTGAATTAGTGGGTATAAATAAAAGTAATTATCTTATAAAATATATTTGAACCAAGGTTATCTAAGCATGGGATTGATGATGTGTTGTGTTTTCTATTAATCTATTCTGGGTTATTCAAGTAGTTTGAAATTCTTGAGAGGTTTTTTATTGGAAAATGGAATCCCATGATATTTTTGTAAATGGTTTAATTTCCCAGTGTTTTCCAAATTTTTGGGAATGAAAATTTTGGATTTTTGTTGAAGTTATGTATTTTAAGGAAAAGGAAGGTTTTTCATATAACATGAAAGGTAGATTACATGCCCTAAATGGAGAAGAAGGCACCTCACGGAGCCAGCATAGTGAAGAAGGCATATCGTGTTGCAATTATGTGATTGTATAGGGAGTATGAAAAATGTGAATCAGGTGAGTGAACCACATAGAATGGATCATCCACAAAGGCCAAAAATGAGTGTCATTTTTTATGGAGAGGTGGAAATTTTCAGAACCCCAAAATTCAAAATTCTAATATAGCATGGTACATTAGCGATGGCCTCAAATAGTTGTTTTTGGAATAAAGGCGGTGATTTTAAGTATCCCATGAAGTAGTATAATCCATATATAATTTACACAATAATGGTTCACAAAGGGGAATAAATGAAATTTCGATAAATAAAGAGTTTTTTAGATGTGTTTGATTATAAATACCTCATTAATATCATCATTAGGAATAAATTATAAGTATAAATAATATCAGGAGATTAATATGATAATTATAGAAGTATGATATTTTGTGTAGAAAGTCTAGTCCATGAAATAAATAAAGACTACATAAAAAGGTTAGTTTACAAAGAAAATAAATTTTTAAAGCACATGAAATCCATAAATTATGTTCACAAAGGGATGTGTTGTCATGAAAGGACATTGAAAAATCATGTAAAGAAGTTCAAAAAGGGTTTAGGGTAGTTCGTGATGCAATATATCAGGTAGCATAAGGAAATTCATGTATCACTCAAGGCAGTTTGTGAAGAACAATGTGAGCTGAATAATATACCACATAGGACTTAAACACTAGGTGGTTTTAAGAAAGAGAATTTGCATAGATTTTTCAAATTTTTATTTTGGTGGTTGGGGAACACATTTTAGCATCGTGTTTTTTATTTCATGATGTAAAATATTTATTATATTATTGATGATGAGGGAGTGACCTTCAAGTCATTAAATAGAGGAATACTTCATCTAGAGTAGTGAGTAAGGAGTCCATTGAAGTGATCTAGGGGATACAGTGTGATATCCCTGAATTAATTGTAAAGTTAGTTCACATAGTATAGAGTGACCATGGTTAACCAATTTTAATCCACAAATATAGTGAATATTAGTGAATTCTAGTATGACTAACACATCATTGACGTATACTCCTTAGACTAACCCTTAATAGAGAACTAAGTAAAATTGTAGTGTTATGTTTTATTTTTTCATCTACGTGTTTGGTGAATGAACATTATAAATAGATGGGTTTAATGAGTTCCCACCAATGTGGGGACAAGATCCATTTTAATTGAAATAAAAAGTTGACACCTTAATTCACCTCACCCCTCTTAGGGTGTCTCTGACTACAACGAGTGGTATCAAATCTTGGTTTTAGATGTTAAAACCATCATTAGAAGTTATTTGAGATTGAGAATTCAGTAAATGATATATGAATCCATATATTTTATGGAAGAAACTACCATATTTTTGAGAACATAATGATAAATCATCCACAGTCTCTTGGGATGGAAGTTCTGATTGCCATAATTCATGGGATTTAGGTTAGTGATATAACGAGACTGCTTATGATTAAATATGATAAGAATATTATAGAAATAAATAAAAAATCTTGAAATAATATTACTTAATTTTCATTATATCAAATATATTTTAATGTAATTATTTTCAGTATATCAAAGGACATGTTGAAAAAACATGAAAATATATACAAAGTTGATAGTAAAGTGAAGGAGGTGAAACTCCAAGTTCTTTATAATAAGTTTGACAATATGAAAATGAATCCTGATAAAAATTAAGATAGTTTATTCAACTAAATTATGGAATCTATTTGAATTATTCTAGGTATTGGTGAATAAATTAAGGACATTTACATTGTAAATAATATCTTTAAAAGGTTTTCACCCCTTTACAATATAAAATTTTCAACTCTTAAAGAAAGGGTTTTGTCTAATATTTCTCTTAATAATATACTAAACAATTTAGTGGCCTATGAAATGTGATTTAAATTATAAGATACACAAATTAATGAAATTAAAGATATGAAACTCAAATCCATGGAGAAACATGACATTACTAAAGGCAGCAATGATGAAGAAGATGTAGATAATGAATTTATTTCTCTTATGGCCAGAAAATTCAAGAGAGGAAAAAGTAGATTTTTCAGAAAGTAACCCTTGGACTATTTTAGATGTGGAAAGGTTGGTAAAATTGATACAATTTGTCCAAAAATATTTTATGATTGTGGTAATAACTAAATAGAATCCACTCAGAATCCCTAAAGGAGTTTCCCCCCAAAAATAGACTTTAACTTAGGAAGTTCTTTTGGAAATAGGTTTCAAATGAGGAGTATTATGAGTAAAGAAGAAGATAATTATAAAGAATATATAAAGGAATATGAATTATAATTTAATAAAAATATATAAGATGTATTTATGAATAATTTTTATAATGAAAAAAGATGAAAAATATAATGGAAAATAACTTTAATGTGTTGTTGATCTAAAAGAAAAACTTGAGGGGGATCTTGAGGAGAAGGATAAAAAATAATAATGAAAGATTAGATATCTTATAAAAGAATCATCTATATATTTGGATCATCATGAAGCTGAAATTGAAATATTGTAAGAAGGTTTAGACAATTAGTTATCTGTCCTTAAAAAATTAATTTAGGTAGTGGAATTCAAAATCAATATTTAATAATAGGTAAATGTTATTGATGACCTTAGTACTGACCTAGAGGAGTGAGATGATAAAGTTGGTTCTCATAAAGAATAATTTTTTACCCTAAGGAGTAAACTGTAAACTAAAAAAATAAGAGAACCAAAGGAGAAACTACAATTTGGTAAATTCTTATATTCAGAACTATTGGAATGATCCAAACGAGAATCTAAAGGTGTTGAGAAAGTTTTGAATCTTCAGAAATCCAAATTTATGGGTAAAAGTGGTGTTGTTTGTGATGATAACTCATCAAAGGTAATAATTTTTTATGGAATATAACAAAGGAAAGTATAAGTTTATTGATTCCAGCATCAAAACTAAGACACAAAAATTATGGACTATGAGTGCACTGAACAAAGGAAATAGAGGGTTGTAAACAATTATCAATCTTTGAGGTTTATTCATTATTTGAGAAGTAATTAAAAGGTTATGGTCATGAAGAGTAATTAAGGTGAGAAGATGTTTACTCTTATGAAATTCTAATTCCATGGGTATCTTGGCTGCAATATATATTACTATGAAGATGCTAGGAGATATTTGAATGGGGAATCACAAAGTAGTCTGTAGAGGAGAATGAGGCCATATCCTTCATCATAAAGAAGTAATAATTTGTATAGATGTTGTTTTTAATATTATATCTTTGGGAAAACAATCCATTGACTATAATTAATGAATAATTTGAAATAATAACTATATAACTCAGAGTCAAATTAATACATGAAAACCAAGCAAAATCCTTTTGAATAATTGATTTTCTACATTGGAAGAAGAAGACAATGAGCATGAATACATCACGAATGATGAGGAGAGAACATTTTTTACCCAAAATCAATTGGTTATATCATGTAAGGAATGAAATAAGAAAAATAAGTATAACCTATCATATATTTACCTCAAATCTACAAATAATAGAATCACTTGGACTCTTTATTGTGGGTATTCATCCTATATGTCTCGAAATGTGAATTTGTTAAAAAACGTTAAGGAGAGAGTCTATGGGATAGTGTGTTTAAATAATGATGGTGCATTTAAGATAAAAGGCAGTGGAAACCCCCAATTGATGGGTGATGAGCTAAAGAAAACAAAATTTCTCTCTATAGATGGATCGCGTCATAATATCTTGAGTGTGAATCAACTCTACGACTCAGAACTAGTGGTGATATTTAATCAAAATGGATGCACTATCAAATTAAAGGATAAAAATTCTCTCATGAAAGGATAAAGGATGAACGGTAATTTATACCAAGTCTATAGTAAATATAATACTTGTTTATTAACATTTGAATATGATAAATACTTGTGGCACTAGAGGTTAGGTCACATTAATCAACAAAGTAGGGAAAAATTATCCAAGATTAAGGTTGTAGTGGATATTTCCAACCTAAATCATGATTGAGAAAAGAAATGTGATGAATTCATGTGAGGAAAAATAGTCTGAAATCCTTATCAGATAAAGAAAAAAGAGAATAAAATCAACTCAATCTAGTTTATACCGATGTGTGTGGTCCAATTAATATAGTTGAAACACATAGAGAGAGGTATTTATTTTTTTATTAATTAATATTACAATATAACATGTGTGATGTTTATTTTGATAAAATGATAAGTAATTGACTACATGAAGAGATACCTCTTAATATTTGAGAATTAAACTAATTGGACAATCAAAATATAATAGTCTAATAATGGAATGGAATACACGTCCATTGAATTTTAAAATTACCATAAAAACATGGGATCAAGCATGATGTGTCATTAGACCTCAATAAAATGGGGTTGTTTGATGAAAAAATAAATAGGTGAAAAATATTCCCAAAACTATTCTAATTGAGAGTATTTTTTTCTCATCACTACTATAAAGAGGTTGTTCAAGTTTTGGTATATGCTCAAAATAGGGCAGTGTTGAGCCTAGGTGAAGATAAAATGCCTTACGAGATGTGACATGGAATAAAGCACTCAATAAAAAAAATTTGGGTCATTGGTAGAAAATTTTATATTCAAAACAAAGAAGGAATTCAGGGAAAGTATGGAGATACTAAAAATGGAGTATTTGTTGGATACTCTATGAAAAGTAAGGCATACAAATCCTAAAACAACAGGCTATAGAAAATTATTTTAAACAATGATGTTAAAATCATTGAGGAAAAATATGTGAGTAAATATAGAAACAAAAAAAATTTAGTCTTTGATGAAGGATAATATAAATTAGAAAATATGAATAGTAAGAATAATGTTGTTTAATAAGAGACACCTAAAAGATTAGGTTCTCTGAATGATGAATATTTAGAGTCTGGGTTAGAAGAGGATATAACTTTTGAAGAAATATAGCATATACCTCAGAGGAGAAACATGAGAGTAGAATCTAATCCAACCAACATAATTGGAGATATAATTTCCACTATATCGACATGAATAATGTTGAATATTTAGCATACTACTCTACTATCAATGGATGAACCAACATCATTTTATGGATTTGAAAAATATGAATCAATTATTTGAGCTATAAATGAATATTTGGATTAAATTTATAAAAAAACAAACTTGAGAACTTTTAAAGAAGATGGAATATCACAATGTGATTGGAATAAAGTGGATATTCAAAAATAAATTTTGCAAACATGGAAACATGATCTAAAATAAGGCGCAATTGGTTTGTAAGAGATATAATCAAATTAAAGGTGTTGATGTTGAAGAAAATTTTTCTTGAGTGGCTTGACTTGATTCAATTAGACTCTTCTTATCCATGATTATTTGTAGACCTTTTAAGATTTATCAAATGATTATTAAAATATCATTTTTGAATAGTGTTCACTAGGAGGAAGTTTATATTGAACAACCAGTGGTTTTCCTAATTGGTGATGATGAAACAAAGGTGTGTAGGTTGAAGAAGGCCCTATATGGTTTAAAGTAGGCACCTCATGCATGTTATGCACATCTATATTCATATATAAATAATCTAGAATTAAAAATAATTGGTTCTAATCATAATATCTATTCAAATATACCAAAGGAATAATAATTCATCATACTTGAATATGTGGTTGATATCATCTTTGGTGAGAGAAATTATAAATCTATGAAAGATTTTCATAATACCATGATCTCAAAACTTGAAATTTATATTATTGTGGTACTTATATATTTTTTGGGGTTATAAGTGATATATAGGAAGGAATATACCTTTGTCTCTTAGGAAAAATATACAAGAGAAATGCTAAAGAAGTTCAATAT
Organism: Viscum album; assembly: GCA_963277665.1. Taxonomy (NCBI): domain Eukaryota; kingdom Viridiplantae; phylum Streptophyta; class Magnoliopsida; order Santalales; family Viscaceae; genus Viscum; species Viscum album. Next base: position 1,964,202,175 of record OY728152.1, read on the forward strand.
GAATAATTCCAAACCAATTTCGACTTTGATTGTGGTTGGAACCAAGATTGGAAAGCATGAGAATGATAAATTTGTGGATCCTTATACAGGAGGATAATTGTAATCTTACTATATCTGATTGTAACTTTAATAGACATTGATTTTGCAACTTTCTTGGCTAGTCACTTTTGGAGTAACCCATAAGAAGAGAATCTCATAGCAGTTAAGTGAACTATGATATATATAAAAGGTACTCTCAATTATGGATTAATCTTATATATAGGGAATGGTCATCTATTATTTTAATTTTATGATATATATTAGTCAAGTGATTTATTGGACAATAAGTCCACCGGAAGTGGTTCTTTTTTTATTGGAAGAAAATGTGTGGGATTGATGGGTAGGAACTAGGAAATCACATCACTAAGAATGACATAAGAAAAATATATCTCAGTGACCAAGGAATATGCATGAATTATATAGATGAAAAAATAGGTATAAGATATTTTTGAAGAAGTGAAATGGAAAATAGTGATCTACTATGATAATTGGTGTGTGATTGAGCTCACAAAAATCTTATTCAACACCCTTGTACCAAACACACCGAGATATAATATCACTTTACTAAGGAAAAATTGAGCAAGGAATGGTAAGGATGGAGTATGTTGGAACTACTAAAAAAGTTAAAAATATAATGAATAAATTATTAGACACTCCTGTGTTTTAGAAGCACAGGTTGAACCTTGACATTCAACCACCTACCTCAGTTTGCGAAGGCTTGGAAACACCCCTCTCCCCATGATTTAAAATATTTTCCTCTATTTGAAAACTGATGTAGAATTAATGGGGAGATATAATCCATGGGGTGTGATGTGATAGAAATTGATCATTTAATTCTTAATCTTTGGGTTTATTATCAAAGGGGGTGGGAAATATGGTGAAATTAAGTGGATTAATTTGAAAGTTGTAATTTATGCTGTTGGGATCAAGATAGGGGTAGATATTTAATTATAAATGACATGAGGCATGGGATACTCTCTTGAAATATTGTTTTATACACCGAGTAATGCTTATGTGGACATAGAATTATGAAATAGTATATATATTTTCATATATATGTTGTAGAGTTTGTGTGTGGAATTGAATTTAACTTTGGATTTCCAACAGACCCAATGTGGGGGAATATTGGGACCAAGGTTATTTAAGCAGTGGATTGATGCTATGTTGTGTTTTTCTCAATCTATTATAGGTTTTTCAAAGAGTTTGAATTCTATGAGGGGTTATTTATAGGAAAATTGAACCCCGAAAGACATTTGTAAATAGAGACGTTTCCCAGTGTTTACTAAATTTTTGGGTGGTAAAATAAAGAATTTTGCTAAAGTTATACAAAGGTTTTGAGGAAAAGTGAGGTTTTGTACATAGCATAGAAGGTATCTCACATTGTCCATGTATCATATAAGGCATCTTGTTAAGACCACATTGGGAATAAGGCATCTCTAGGTGCACGTAATCCACCGCATAGGGAGTGTTTAAACCAAGAAGGTGGTGAGCTAAAGCAACCCAAGCTAAACATTACTTAAATATTATAATAATATCATGATTTAGATTATAAATCTCAAAAATAGTCACACAACCCTAGGACCTAAAGGTTTAGTGTCTTGTATATTAGTTTCATAACATATTATTTACAACACTTGAAAAATATTATTCATAATCATGATCTTCTAGACCCTTTTCTAGACATCTCACATGATATATTCATTATCATAACTTGGGGAATGGAAACATAATAAAGGGGTGATATCATATGCTTAGTAATATAAAAACATATCATAAAGTTTAAAATTATAAACATGAAGGATAATATGAGTAAGACATAAATATAATAATAAAATATCAAAAGACCTTAAATGGTGATCATAAAACATGTTAGAGAATAAAAATCATAAAAATATTATTAAGGAAGAATAAATGATATGACATGGATCAAAATACAGTTATATGATCATATAACATGTGATCATGACAAAAAAGTGAGGAACACTTTAAAATATGGCATAATTATGAAAACATGAAATATCATGGAAATGAAATGCATCCAGAAATTTTGGAATAACTTGATATACAACTTGGAAATGTGGGACACTCATAAGAATATAAAATCTTCTGAAATAACACTTCTAAATCACATTCACACAATAACTTGTGAAAAAATATTCTCACATCTCATTCATATAACAACCTTGCAAACAAATCTTATGATATCTCATCCACACAAAAAACTTGTGAACAATGCTTCCTGCATCTCATTCATGCAACATTTGATCATCTCATGTGATATCAAAACTTATCCAATGCATTATAGGGAAATATATAACCCCACCCATTAACAACCATACATATGTGTTCCACTTAAAATCAATCATAAACATATCTTAATAAACCCATGTAAAATGAATGGGTTTATTAAAAATTTAAAAAACATCACATAACATGAACTTAAGAGATCATATGATATCAAAACACCCATTTTAAAAAATAAATTATATCATAATAACATATATATGGTGATCAAAACATCAGTTCATGAAAGATAAACCATGTAGGGTAAATAAAAGTGAAATTACAAAAGTTTTCGCAAAACCTTTTAAAACATTAAAATATAAAAGAAAATTTTTATGAAGGTAAAGAGAAGACTATTGAAAGTATTATTATAAATAGTTTCAAATAAAATATCCTTGCAAAGACAGAAAGGTTATGAAAATAAAATGTGGGTTGGATTATAAAAAATTATGTTTTTAAATGATGAAAAAACATTCTATTTTTTTTTGAAATAACCTTGTTGAAAACCCACATAATTAAAAATATAATAAAAAATTTTCTTTAAAATAAATAAAGGGGAGAAAAATGATCATTTGAGATGAAAAAAATTAGTTTCTACTGGGTAAAGGAAAACATGGTGGGCAGTAAAAACAAGGGTATGGAAGAAAAATCCAATAAAATAAATGGGAATTATTCTTCACAAAATGCATTTTCATGAAACAATATAATCATAAAGGAATAATAATTTGGTGTGAAACATTATTTACCTATAAATTAAGTTTTAAATACAACATAAAATCATCTTAGGTTATAATATATCAATATTGAAATATAATAGTCAAAAAAGAGTGATTATGAACCAAGGAAGATATTTGAGTCACGAAAACCCCTTACCTTTATTCCCACTTAGTCGAATGTGCTCTAACATCCTGTAAAAAACCTGAATATATTAATATAATATTTTATATCCATATTCATACCAAAATTTTTTATAATTTATATTTATAATCATTATCTACATGTATATTTGTTAGTTTTTGCCTATTTTCCCACATCTGGCGTTTATAGTTTTGACCGTTTGAAGTAGTTTCCTAGGAGAAGTCTTAGTATTCATTATTATTACAAAGGTCATAATTACAAGTTAATTAATGTTACTTTAATGGGTGAATTATAATTATTTATAAATTTTAAATTTCCTTTCATGATTACTATACTCTTTATCCTAGAAGATGAAATCAACAATAATTATTTTTTGGTGATTTTCAACCTACAAAGGGTGTTTTCTTATTTAATGAGATAAATATTGATGTATCCTTTAAAAAACAAAAAAATAATAATTATTTTCATATTGATATCATATTATATGATCAATTTAGTTTTCACAATCATTCATGATATAATTTCATATCATTTTTTCAAGTAGGTATTCAAGCCGACCCAAACATAAACATACCATGATTATTGAAAATTATGAGGAGATTTAGTTGTAATATCAAAAAAATGATAAAATAATGATAAATTTTAATTTTTATTAGTTTAATATACCGTAATTATAAATTAATTATAATAATAAGTGATGTATATAAAAATATTATATAATTTGAATTTAAAAATTTCCTTTTAGTATGCTTGTTTTAAACGATTGAATTAACGATGATTTTTTGCTGATCACATCATTAATTGGTTCTCAATTTTTTAATAAAAACCCATAATTATATCATAAGCATTATATTTATCCTTTAAAACCATTATCATGAACATTAATGTATGGAGGTGATGAAATGAAAAACAAAAATTGATCGTTCCATGGAGGCGGTAGTCCACACATACACATGGTTGATGATTTCATTTTTCATAGAATGAGGAAAAGGAGTAATATGGTTTATCAATTAATAATATAAAATATATCATAAATTTAATAATTATATATTAAATTACTTGTTATTATCATCCTTATAAGGTGACAATGGAAAACAAAACATGTTTCTCCATGGAGGCGGTGGTCCATACAACACATGATTCACGTTTTCATTTTTATTAATGGAAAAAGGGAGGGTGTTTAATGACTATAAAATAATTATAATAATATATAAATACAATAATTATACTTATTTTATCATTTAATATGGTTAAAATAAATTTGATTAATAATAAAATTACATGAAGAAATAGAAAAAAAGAGGTTGGGAACTTATACCACACTTCTTGGATTATCTCCTTTGGAAATGAGATTAAACCATTAATGAGTGGTGTTTTGAGAAGAAAAAAACCCCATAAAATATGTTTAAGAGTTTTTAGGAGAGGTTTGGGAATATTTTGGGGCAAAATAAATGGGTTTTAGTGTGAGTGAAAGTGAGGAGAGGGGTCCCCCTTTCAAAAGTGAAAGGGGTGGCATTTTTGTAAATACCTATAACATTTCAATAATGTGAAGTTTTTCTCAAGGAATGTGGATATAAAATTGATAATTTATGGATTTTATAAGATATAAAGTCAATTAAAACCTTTAAAACTTAATTATAAACATATTTTAAACAAGCTAGGCCCTTTACCTCTAAATTTACTCATTTTTATCATTTTGGTTTTCAATATGGAAACTAGTTTTTACCTAGATAATTTATCCTTTATTCCCAAAAATAAAATGTTCATTATGATATAATTTGTACCTAATTATTTGAAATTTTAAATCCATTTTGTTTGATTCAATTTTTTAAAGTGATAAAATGAATTTTAAAATACTAAATGTATAATGTATTAAAAACAATATTTTGAAAAAATATAACATAAATTATAAAATGTAAAATATAGATTTATAAATTAAAACCAAAATTTTTAAAATTATAAAATAACTTATTAAATACATATATGGTATTATTAAAAGGTTTAATAAATTTAAAATTCATACTTATATACTAATAATGTTATAAAAGTCATGTTTTTCGTAAAAATAGTATTTTTCACTATTCACCTAAAAAATCAATCTTTTTAGAAAAATCCAAAAAATTAATTGTAAGAAAATATGGACATGATAAATCCAAAAAATGATGTTAATTTTTTTAAATTAATATCCTAAAATTTATAAATTTAACTTTAAAATAATATCATAAAATGTCATGAAAAATAGTTTTTTTCTTAGAAATCATTTTTTGGTATATCAACTATTCTTCTAAAATTAGTGATAATTATAAATATTTCAAACTTGAAAAGTATAAATTTTATGAAATAAATTCTAAGAATAAACATAATTTCTTATATTATTATTTTTACTAATTGAGTTGACATTTAAAGTGAATTTTATTTTGTTTTGTTCTTATATATATATATCATAATTTTATTACAAATGTTTATACCTAATAATTATATTAATACCTTAAAATGGTATATATTTATTTGGTTTTGGTGTTATGTGTGTAGTAATCCATTAGACAAAGTATTTATTTAAAGAGTAAAAACTCAGGCTGTTACATTCTTCCCCCTTAAATAAATTATGTCATTATAATTTTATTTATTAGTTACTAATAAAGTTAGATAAGGGTATCTATAAGATAAATTCAACTTAGGATATAATTTATAGAGATATATAAACTTTTAAAACATGGAAACATATTTTTATTCTCAGAACAGGCCTAACCCTAATATTGAGTTTTCTCCAACCATTTGAGCCATGAGTCTATGATTATTCAATATCAAGACCCATATTATATAATTTTCTTCTAAAGGGTGCTCATAATCATCCTTTTATTGATATAATATCATAGGTTGATATGAAATTTTATCTCATTATGTTCCTCGAAGTGGAGAGAACCAATCCACTTCAAAAATCTCATTAAATTTATTTAAAGGAATAATGATAAGGTTTTCATGAATCACATTTGAAAAAACATTGACTCAGGATACAATATTCATACAAATATAAGTTTTCATTGATAGTTTAATCGTTGGGGTGATGACTTAATATTTCTAGAAAACTTTCAAGGCTTACTAGGTTGGCTAGAATATATTACAATACCCTTAAATCTGAAGTAGAGGGTGTTTTTACCTTTTACCCATTACTTTTATGACATAATTTCAGTAGTAATGTTTTCCCTTACTTGAGGAGTTTTTTGATTTATATTACCCTTAGCGGTCAAGGGCTAGGGAATTTATTTACATAATTTACAAAATCCTTGCATTTTAAGCATTGAAGAGTGGGTATAACATTAGTGGAGTCCCTCTTCTCTTTTGTTTTCCTTTTTGCATCATTTTGGAATTTGTGAGATTTATGATCAGCTTTACCATATTTAAAACATATCCCTAACCCTTTTAAGAATTTTCCTTGATAAATTTTCCCATATTTTTAACATACATGTGGTTGAATAATCCTTCTTTCATTATCTTCATTTCCTTAATTTCCATGAGTCTTCATCCTTATATTCTTCGGTGGGTTAAGGATATCAACCATTATCATATGGTTAATCATATTACATGATAATTGGTTTGGAATAATTATGAAATTACTCATTCTATCTCTCACTCTAATGGGTTGATCATTTATACAATCACTGCATTGTCCTTCGCACCTATTGTTGGCTTAGTTCCTTCTAGTTCCATCCATTACTAAAACCAAGAGGGGTAAATATGAGTGAGTAAAATACATCATCATAGGGGAATAATCATAATCAATAAAATAAAATGGATTCAACCTTAAAATTAATTTTTCTTTTAAATTTTCACATTGGTCCATAGTTCCTTTAGTTTAACCTATATTAATCTTAGATTCAACTAGGATACCTTAAATTGGGATATATTATGCTTATAAAATTAATACCTCAAAGAAACTAGGAAATAAATCCTTCATATTGGTTCATAAATAATATGTGATCAACCAAATCATATCCCCTATGAGTTCCAAACTAGGTGTTCAGTTATACCTCTTTATTGTGCACCAGGTGAAGATTGAGTTAATACCCAACATGCCCTTCTCAGGCTTATTACCCTTAGGTACATATGTATCAGAGCCTGCATCTACTTATAGTATCCAGATAGGGATATAATTTCTAGGATAACCACACAATCTCCACTTTACCAAAACATCATGATATTATTCAATAATTAGACTCATCCGTTATACTTTTCCCTAGGGATTTCGCTAAAGTTATATAAACTAATCACAAAAAATAACTAAACTTTTATATGATACCAGCTAAAGAAACACAAGTTAAACATTACTTAAATGGTATAATAATATCACAATTTAGATTATATATCTCACAAATAGTCGCACAACCCAAGTACCTAAAGGTTTAGTGTCTTGGAAATTAGCTGCATACTATCTTATTTACAACACTTACAAAAATTTATCAATAACCATGTTCCAATAGACCCTTTTATATACATTTCACATTATATATTCATCTTCATAACCTAGGGAATGAAAATATAAGAAAGGGGTGATATCAGAGACCTAATAAAGTAAAAAAATATCATAAATTGTTAGATCATAAACATAAAGGAGAACATGAGGAAGATATAAATATCATAATAAAAGATCAAAAGACCTTAGATGATAATAATAAAACATGTTAGTGAAACATAATATCATAAAAATGTAATTAAGGAAGCATAAATGATATGAAATGGCTCAAAATACATCTCTCTAATCATTTAACATGCGAGTATGACATAAAAGTGTGGAATACTTTAAAATAAGGCATAATGATGGAAACATGGAATTTCATGGAAATGAAATACATATTTAAATTTTAACATAACTTCATAAATAACTTGGAAATATGGCACAATAATAAGCATAAAAAATACTATTAACAAATCTTTCTGCATCACGTTCTCACAAAAAATTATAAACAAAGATTTCCACACCTCGTTCACGCAACAAACTTGTGAACAAAGATTCCTGCATCTAATTCACACACAAAAATTTGAAAAAAAGATTCTAGAATCTCATTAATGTAATATTTCATCATATCATGTGATATTAAACCTTAACCAATGCATTGTAGTGAGATATAGGACTTTACCCATCATCAACCATATATGTGCCACTTAAAATCAATAATAAACATATCTTAATGAACACATGGAAAAAATAATGGGTTTCTTAAACCTTTCAATAATATCACATTATATGAACTTAAGAAATAATAGGATTTCAAAACTCTCATTTTAAAAAATAAATCATATCATAATAACATATAGAGGGGGATAAAAGCATCACTTCATAAAAGATAAACCATGTAGGGTAAATAGAAGTGAAATTACAAAAGTTTTCACAAAGCCTTTTAAAACATTAAAGTATAAAGAAACATTTTTTGAAGATAAAGAGAATAATTATGAAAACCATATTATAAATATTTAAAAATAATATATATTTTTAATGACATAAATGTTATCAAAAGAGAACTTCGAGTGGATGATGAAACTTTTTATTTTGAAAGGATGAAAAAACATTTTTAACATTTTGAAATAACTTTATTGGAAACCTATATTATTAAAAGGACGATGAAACATTTTTTTTAAAAATGAATAAAGGGTATAAATGGTATCATTTTAGATGAAAATATTTTTATTTTCCACTAGGTAAATTAGAACATTGGTGGGAAGTAGAAACATGGATATTTAATGAAAATCCATTAAAAGAAATGGGAATTATTCTTAATAAAAATGAATTTTCACAGAACAATAAAATCATCAAGGAAGAATAATTTGGTATGAAACATGATTTACATGAAAAATAAGATTTAAATACAACATAAAATCATCATATGTTATAATATATTTATATCAAAAGATAATATTCAAAGAATAATGATTATAACCTAATGAATAGACTCGAGTCACGAAAACCCCTTACCTTTATTCCCGCATAGTTTAATGTGCTCTAAAATCATTTAAAAAAACATTAAAATCTTAATATAATATTTAAAAATTATTATCATAACTAAAACTATTTATAATTTCCATTTATAATTATTATTTACATGTATATTAGTTAGTTTTTTCCTATTTTCCCACATCAGGTGTTTATAGTTTTGATCGTTTGTAGTAGTTTCATAGGAGAGGTGTTAGTATTCATTATTATTCCAAATTTAATCATTATATGTTAATTAAAGTTACTTAAATGGATGAATTATAATTATTTATGAATTTTATACTACAATATTAAATCGATAATGAACATTTTTCAGTGATTTTCAACCTATGAAAGGTGTTTTTTTTAATTAAAGAGTTAAATATTAATTTATCCTTTACATAACCAAAAAAAATAATTATTTACATATTTATATAATATTATACTAGTAACTAAGTTTTCAAAATCATTTATGATATAATTTCATAGCATTTTTTATATAGGATCTCAAACTGACCCAAATATGAACATATCGTGATTATCGATGATTATGAGGTGCTTTAGTTATAATATCATTACACCAATAACATAATGATATCAATTAGTTTTATTAATTTTATATATAATAATTATAAAGGATGTAGAAGAAGAAATAATGTATATTAAAATATTATATAATTTGAATTAAATATTTTCCCCTTAGTACACTTATTTGAAATGATTGAATTAATGATAATAGTTTGTTGATAATATCATTAATATGTGATCTAGTTTGTCATACCAAAAACTTAATAATATCATAAACATAGTATTTATCCTTTAAAACCATTATCATTTCCATCCATTTAGGGAGGTGATGAAATGAAAAACGAAAATCAATCATTCCATGGAGGTGGTAGTCTATATGTATGCATGGTTGATGATTTCATTTTCCATAGAATAGGGAAAAGGAGTATTATAGTTTATAATTTTAGAATATTAAATATCCTATAAGTATCATAATTATATATCAAATTACCTATTGGTACTATCCTTTTAATGTGGTTATGGAAAATTAAACACATTGTGTCATTATGGCAGTAGTCCGCACAACACACAATTCACATTTCTTAATGGAAGAAAGGGAAGGTAGTTAATGCTTGTACCATCATTATAGTAACATAAAATAATAGTAAAATAATTATACTTATGTTATCATTTTAATATTTTGAAAATAAATTTGAGTAAGAAGAAAATAACATAAGTAAATAGAAAAATGAAAGAGAGGTTAGGAACTTATACCTCACTTCTTGGGCTATCTCCTTGGAAAAGGGGATTAAAACTTTGAGGAACAGTATTTTGAGAATAATAGAACCTACTTAAGGTATATATGGATGTTTATAAGATTTTTGGGAATATTTTTGACTTAAATGAAGGAGTTTTGGTGTGAGGGTAAGTGAGGAGAGGAGTTCCCCTTTTATAAGTGAAAAGGGGTGACATTTTTATAAATACCAAAAAAATTTCAATAATGGGAATGTCACTCTTAAAAAAATTGGATAAAAAATTGATAAATATTGGATTGTAGAATTTATAAATTCAATATATTTTCCTAAAACTCAATTATAAACATGTATTAAACATGTTAGTCTATTTACCTCTAAATTTACTCATTTCTACCATTTTAGTTTTCACCACAGTAACTAGTTTTTACCTATATAATTAATCCTTTATGACCAAGAATAAAATGGTAATTATTATATAACTAGTACTCAACCCGTGCATTTGCACATCATAATAATTTTAATTACAAATTCACATACACACAATCATCATTTAAAGTTATTAAAACCTTTAGAAAAATTCAATATAGAAAGAGAAAGAAAGTGATAATGGAAATGTAGTATATATATGAGACAAGTGCACTCGAAGTCATATAGTATAGATAATGGAAAGTCATGCTATATAGTATAGATAATGGATTTCCTACAAGTGAATATATATATATATATATATATATTATGTATGTTTAGATTAGTGAATGTGTGTGGAATATAAATATGAAATTTCCATTTGAGACATACATAATGAAGGTGCCAAAATAAAATTACATATGGGATGAAAATCTATTCAAATTACATGAATTTTTTGTCTCTTATGTAAATTACCTCATTGGAGGTGCTATGTTAGGAATCATCTACCATGTTTAAGTACACCTTTGATGTTTTTATACAAGTTATCTGCATTAATAGTCCCATCAGAGTCCTTGAGAACACTTGTGTTTTAAATTTATTATTACGATGTTAAAATAAAAGATCACACCTCCTCATACTTATTTATGATTTTTGAAAATGCCAACTGATTAAAGTTTTAAAAATCAAGGGTAATCACACATACACATAGAATAGCCTACTACTATAAAATAAATAATAGATTATCTGAAGTGATATTAACCATTACATGTTTTAATACATCCATAGAATTGAGCGTTTGGCTCAATGTGTCTTTTAAGTAGTACTTCATCACTCTTTCTCCCTTTCTCCCTTTCTCCTTCCCTACTCATCTAGAATTCATTGATTGTATCCAACTATGAACCTGAAATATAGATTTACCAAACATTAGAGATGGGATATATAAAAAAGTGAATTAAGAATTATCCAAACATTAGAGACGGGAGACATAAAAAAGGCAAATTAAGCATTCTCTGGTTATTCCACATTAAGCATTTACCATTAAATTGTCTAGAACATGGGAAATGAGAAGTCGAAATTTCATTTTTTTTCTCTTCCAATTTGTGTAATGGATGGTTACTCAACCTCTTCTGGATCATTGGAAACCATTATCCACCTCATTATCCACCTCGAACCAAGGATGAATTTTAGGGCTGTTTTGAGGGAATTGTAATCCATATATTCTTCTATCCATTTTGTCACCATTTGTGAAGTGAATTCCTTCCTGAAATTCATTTCTTAGAGGTTCGATGGTTTTGATTATAAATATTCCTTCATCCTGTATAAAAACAGAGTCATGAAGTAGGTAGGAAAAGAGGGTCAAATAGTTTATTAATAAATCAGATGTTAAATATCACTTTCAAAAGCAGTTCAAAAAAATTTAAAGAATCCAACCAAAAAACTAGAAGGATAGTCCCAACTTTATTGAACAACTTATCACTTTTCAATGACCTGACTCAAAATGTAATGATTCTCACGATCACTCATGTATGAACGCAAATTGGAAGTGAAAACTTGATGTGGTGAGGTGAAGATTGAGAATAATTCCTTATCAGGGTAAAAAAAACTCATGGAGAACACGAATGGAAATCTTAGACGTATATGGGACCTATCATCAATTCTCTTTTCGGGCCTTCCACATTAATGTTCTATATTTGGGGCCTGAAAAAAAAGTTTCAAAGAGTGACAATGACGTGAACGTGAAACACATATGTATTAAAAAATGGAAATCTACATTGAAAACAATACAATCGTACATAATCATCAAAGTGGAAAATAGGACAGTAATCATGAACAGAATCTATGTACCTATATAGAATAAAATATGAAAATATTAGAAAATAATATGAACCTATTGAAAAAATATGAATCTCTATAAAAACCAAACTCACCATTCCAACAGTACTAGAACACCTCTATCATGGTATGCTACACAAGTGTTTTGAAGCCCAGAGAGATAATAATTCATTCTTCAATTGAGATCCCCCACAAAACATCCAAAAAACCGCCATAATTTCTTAAAAAAATCCAAACCCTCCCTACACACATGCAAATTTCATACTATAACTGAATCCTTATGCATAACCAATTGATATCTGCCATAATACAACATTCAATAGAGTTTCAGTAATGTCACTGATAAATATGTCCAGGAAAAACAAAATACAGGCTCCAATAGAGAACTAGGGAAGACCTGGAAGGAACTCATAGAGCTTTGAGGATCTCCTTTGCACTTGACACAGTGAACTTTCCACCTAATTCAATATTCACCACGTTCATATTGAGGTCATCAACCAATATATCAAACCTCCTAGAATGGATGTCGAGCCTCTTCTCAATAAGATCAAGCTTGATCCTAGGAGCTTTGGTGTATGCAGCCGAACATAACTTTAAAGAATGAAGGAATAAATCATTAAAGAAATAATTTGCACTGGTAATACTATATATATGTTATAATTATATTTTAATAGTTTATTTAAAGTCATAAACTATTTAAATCGAAAATATAATTTATGTTAAATCACATAGACAGTATATGTGAAATCATATATTGTATAACAATGTTTCTTAAATATAACTACATAAATAAATTTCAATGATTTTATCTATCTTTATATGAGATTTTTTATTCACTATGGGAATGTTAGACACATTCAAGAAACACTTTCTAATCATGCATAGAAACAGAGTGAAGCCGATGGTAGAGTAGAAGAAAAACTAACCTCATGGAAGGCCGAGAGACCCAAAAACGGGCTTCCCATCATTTCCTCCTTGAGTAATCTGGTTTCCAATATCTCCTAGCACTCATGTGTGAATGCAAGTTAGAAGTGAAAACTTACTGTGGTGAGGTGAAGATTGAGAAGAATACCTTGCTGGGGTAAAAACTATTCATAGATAACATAGAAGGAAATCTTAGACATACATGGGACCTATCATCAATTCACTTTTCCCACCAACCAAATTAATGTTCTACATTCAGGGCTTCGAAAGAAAGTTACATAGAGGGAAAATGACGTGAAACACATATGCACTAAAAAGAATAAATCTTTATTGACTCTAGTTTCTCCGTACATACTCATCAAATAAGGAAATGGGATAGATATCATCAACAGAATCCATGTACCTATATAGAATAAAATATGGACCTGTTTGGAAAAAAATATGAACAAATTAGAAAAACAATATGAACCTGTTGAAAAATATGAATCTCTAAAAAAACTAAACTCACCATTCCAACAGTACTAAATCATGTCCATCATGGTATACTCCATGAGTGTTTTGAATCCCAAAGAGATAATAATTCATTCATTTTACAACTGATCTCCCCCACAAAACATCCAACCCCCCACCATAATTTCTTAAAAAAACTCCAAACCCTCCTATAATAAAAAAATACATAATAAAATAGTGAAATACCTTAAAAACATGCAGATTTCATACTATAATTCCATTAAGTGAAGCCTTATGCATAACCAAAATATATCTGCCATAATACAACATGCAATAGAGTTTTAGTAAAGTCATAGATAGATATGTCCAGGAGAAACAAAATATATCCTCCAATAGAGAACATGGGAAGACCTGGAAGGAACTTGTAGAGCTTTGAGGATCTCCTCTGCACTTGACACAATGAACTCTCCACCCGATTCGATATTTTCCACTTTCAAATTGAGGTAATCAACCAACAGAGCAAACCTCCAGGAACAGATGTTGATCCACTTCTCAATAAGATCAATCTTGAGCCCAAGATATTTGGTGTATGTAGCCAAACATACCTTTAAAGAATGAATGAATGAATCATTAAAGAAATAATTTACATTGGAACATACCTTTAATATCATATATATGTTAATAGTCTATTTTAAATCATAAACTATTTAAATAAAAAATATAGTTTATATTAAATCATATAAATAGTATATTTGAAATCATATACTGTATAATAATGCTCCTTAGATATAAATACTAAACTAAATTTCAATGATTTTATCTATGAATATATATATGAGATAACTTCTTTTCTATGGAATGTTAGAGATGTTCATGAAACACTTTCTAATCGTGTATAGAAATAGAGTGAAATAGAGTGAAATAGAAGGTTGAGGAGAAGAAAAACTAACCTCATGGTGGGGTGAGAGACCTAGCAACGGGCTTCCCATTATTTCCTCCCTGAGTAATCAGGTTTTAAATATATCCTAGAACTCAGTGGGGGTGGCCTTCTGCTTCTGATTTCTTGTTCTTCCCGAGGCAAGCAACTTCTTCAACTATAAAAATAGAAGAAACCAGAGAATCAATTATGCAAAAATACAGCACAAAACGAACCCAAACTCACATAAAACTCCAAATACCATGAATCGAGGGTCCCAAAATATGGCCCATGAATATTAAACCACAAAAATGAAAACAATGAAAAGAAAATCTGAAATATACTCCTCAACTTCATTGTTTGAACCAGGAAAATAATGATATACAAGAAACCAAATGTGTAATCTGAATCATCACCAACTGTGTTTCCCAATCAGGTACTTGGCCACACCTTAGAAAAATATAACCCTAATAGTCCACCCTTCCCTTTATTTCCTCAAAGAAGAATTGAATCCAATTATAGAAGCCAGAAACCTCCTATTGTCAATGATGTTTTATCTCTCCAACAAAAACCTGTTAAAATCAATACTACAAAAAATAATTACAAAAGATGGAAAGTGCTAAAAATTAATAAGAATGATATTCCATTTGTAAATGGATACCTCAAAAAATCATTACAAAATATGGATATTTCTTGACTATGAGCATGTGGAAAATGAAGTGTTAATGTGAAGTAACTAAATATGGGATTGTTTTCTATAGCCTTATGTTGAAAAACAATTTCAATTGTTTCAACATTGAAATATATAAAAGAAAATGTTCTGTCTGAGATTGGATGTTTTAAATTTACATGTCAGATTGAACGTTCATCCAAATTTGTGATGGCAATAAAATCTAATTAAAAAAATTAATTCCAAAGGCCTGACAAATCATTGCAATTATCTTATCACTGATATTATTACATTAGAAAAATAGAGAAAATTTGATGTGCTAATTTGATACATGATGTGTGATTTAATCATATATTTGGATTGACCTCAACTCTAACCAAATTATGTCAAGAAAAGTAGATAGCATGTGAATATGAAAAAATGGAGCAATTGAGAAAAGAGAGGAAATTCAAATAACTCCATTCAGATTCTAATTACCTGAAGTATTATGTCAAAACCACGACGCTCATGGAATTCATGTCTAAGACCATTCAATGAAAAAATACACCTAATAAAAGATGAATCATAACTATTCAATGAATAAGATAAAATAATTGATGCTATCAGTGACAAGCCTTCTAGGTTGTATACCTGAATTGGTCATTGTAGCTTCAGAACACTTAATAGAACAATTAAGAAGTAAAAAACTCTTTAGGTCGTGTTTGGTTTCCTAGATTATAGGAGAAAGAAAAATAAATACCTTTTCCTTCACATGTATTGTTTGGTAGTAAACTAGAGTTTTCATGGGAATCTCAATGTTTTATTTTAGAATGCAATCTAGTCCCTCGCATTTATGAGATGAAATGCAAAAAACATTTAAAAAATCATTTAGAATATTTTTATAATAGTTTTTATTAGTTATATTGTATTTTTTATTATAATGTTTTTATTTAAATTACATTAAACATTTTTTTTATTTCATCTTGAACCAAACACCATTTTTAATTTTTCATTAATTGTTTCCCTTTCATTAATTTACTTTTTACAAACCAAATGAGACCTTCATACACATAAAATTCCATCACTCACCCTACTTTGGACTTGATATAAATATCTTAATGAATATCAACACAAGTGTCATGCGATGAGCAACATTGATGACATTCACCAAATTCAAACAAAAGAGGACTGAGTCTATATAGGTTCATTTTCTGAAGATAATAGACAGTACCATGAGGTGCTTCCTTTAAGTTTGATATAGTGCTCATCCATTTCTTGAAAATCCAGAACTGGTTGATCCCTGACTTGATGATATATTTCAAAAATAGGTAAATAAAATCAATAGTAACAAATTATATTTGAAGTAATAAAAGTTCTGAAGAGAGGTACATGGTTTTGGTCATATCTCCGAGGGAAGCTTGATCATTTGTGCATAAGATGGGAATCAGTTCAACCATGAAAAGGGGACTGAATGTCTATTTTAGAGATTTATTTAATCCAAACTGATGGTCCACCAATCCCTACAATGTAAGAATGATATAACCTTAAATCCAAACAGATGGTCCCTCAAGAAGACAATCTTTATGAATTATCCACAATCCATCTCCCCTGGATCCCACTCGCATTACACCATAGCGTATATCCCTTGGTCTCCACCTCGTGAAGAATCCATTCCCAGGAGACCCTGACGACGCCGCTCTACACGGTGGACACTGTCGAATACTTCATGAAATGATTTCTCTGAAACTTATGATGATGGATCAATATATAAATTTATCAAAACCAATAAATATATAATTGGGATCATTTTATAATGGAGAGTTAAAATCATGTTTAAGCAATATACAAAAAGTAAACCCAAAATAATGGACTAAAAAACCCAGTAGCCTGATAAAAAAAATTGATTCTGAAGGCCTGACAAATCATTGCAATTATCTTATCACTAATATTATTACATTAAGAAAATAAAGAAAATTTGATGTGATAATTTGATACATGATATGTGATTGAATCATCTATTTGGATTGACCTCAACTCTAACCAAATTATGTCAAGAAAAGTAGAGAGGATGTGAATAAGAAAAAATAGAGCAATTGAGAAAAGAGACGAAATTCAAATAAATCCATTTAGATTCTAATTACCTGAAGGATTGTGTCAAAACCATGACGCTCATTATGGAATTCATGTCTAAGACCATTAAATTAAAAAATACACCTAATCAAAGATGAATCATAATTATTCAATGAATAAGATAAAATAATTGATGCTATCAGTGACAAGACTTCTAGGTTGTATTTCTAAACTAGACATTGTAGTTTCAGAACACTTGATAGAACAATTAATAAGTAAAAAACTCTTTAGGTCATGTTTGGTTTCCTAGATTATAGGATAAAGGAAAATAAAGACCATTTTCCTTCACATGGATTGTTTGGTTGGAAACCAGAGTTTTCATGGGAATCTCAACGTTCGCTTTTAGAAGGCAATATAGTCCCTCACATTTATGAGATGAAATGAAAAAACATTTAAAAAATCATTTATAATCTTTTTATAATAGTTTTTATTAATTATATTTTATTTTTTATTATAATGATTTTATTTAAATTACATTAAACATTTTTTTATTTCATCTTGAACCAAACACCATTTTTAATTTTTCTTTAATTGTTTCCCTTTCATTAATTTACTTTTTACAAACCAAATGAGACCTTCATACACTTAAAATTCCATCACTCACCCTACTTTGGACTTGCTATAAATAGCTTGATGAAGATCAACACAAGTGTCATGTGACAAGCAACATTACTGACATTCACCAAATTCAAAAAAAAGAAGATTGATTCTATATAGGTTCATTTTTTTGAAGATAATAGACAGTACCATGAGGTTCTTCCTTTAAGTTTGATATATTTCTCAACCATTTCTTGAAAATCCAGAACTGGTTGATCCCTGGATTGAATATATATTTCAAAACTAAGTAAATAAAATCAATAGTAACAAATTATATTTGAATTTATAAAAGTTTTGAAGAGAGGTACAGGGTTCTGGTCATATATCTGAGGGTAGATTGATCATCTATGCATAAGATGGGAATCATTTCAACCATAAAAAGGAGGCTAAATGTCTATTTTAGAGATAGATTTAATCCAAATTGATGGTCCACCAATCCCTACAATATAAGAATGATATAACCTTAAATCCAAACTGATGGTCCCTCAGGAAGGCGATCTTTATGCATGATCCACAATCCACCTCCCCTAGATCCCACTTGCATTACACCATATCTTACAGCCCTTGGTCTCCACCTCGTGAAGAATCCATTCCCAGGAGACCTCGACGACGACGCTCTGCACGGTGGACACTATCGAATACTTCATGAAATGATTTCTCTGAAATGTATAATGATGGATCAACATATAAATTTATTGAAAACAATAAATACATAATTGGTATCATTTTATAATGGAGAGTGAAAATCATGCTGAAGAAAAATACAAAAAGGAAACCAAAAACAATGGACCAAAAAACCTGGTAACCTGATAAAAAAATTGATTATGAAGGCCTGAAAAATCATTGCAATTATCTTATCACTAATATTATTACATTAGGAAAATTGAGAAAATTTGATGCACTAATTTGATACATGATGTGTGATTTAATCATCTATTTGTATTGACCTCAACTCTAACCAAATTATGTCAAGAAAAGTAGATAACATGTGAATATGAAAAAATTGAGCAATTGGGAAAAGAGACGAAATTCAAATAACTCCATTCGGATTATAATTACCTAAATGATTGTGTCAAAACCACGACGCTCATTATGGAATTCATGTATAAGACCATTCAATGAAAAAATACACCTAATCAAAGATTAATCATAATTATTCAATGAATAAGATAAAATAATTGATGCTATCAATGAAAAGCCTTCCAGGTTGTATACCCAAACTGGCCATTGTAGCTTCAGAACACTTGATAGAACAATTAAGAAGTAAAAAACTCTTTAGGTCATGTTTTGTTTCCTAGATTATAGAAGAAAAGAAAATAAAGGCCATTTTCCTTCATATGGATTGTTTTTTTGGAAACCAAAGTTTTCATGGGAATCTCAACGTTCTCTTTTAGAAGGAAATCTAGTCCCTCACATTTATGAGATGAAATGAAAAAAACATTTAAAAAAACATTTAGAATATTTTTATAA
Organism: Viscum album; assembly: GCA_963277665.1. Taxonomy (NCBI): domain Eukaryota; kingdom Viridiplantae; phylum Streptophyta; class Magnoliopsida; order Santalales; family Viscaceae; genus Viscum; species Viscum album. Next base: position 1,964,221,959 of record OY728152.1, read on the forward strand.
TAGTTTTTATTAATTATATTTTATTTTTTATTACAATGTTTTTATTTAAATTACATTAAACATTTATTTATTTCATCTTGAACCAAACACCATTTTTAATTTTTCTTTAATTGTTTTCTCTTTAATTAATTTACTTTTTACAAACCAAATGAGACCTTCATACACATAAAAGTCCATCACTCACCCTACTTTAGACTTTATATAAATAGCTTGAGGAAGATCAACACAAGTTTCATGCAACGAGAAAAAATGCTGACATTCACCAAATTCAAACAAAAGAGGACTGAGTCTATATAGGTTCATTTTTTGAAGATAATAGACAGTACCATGAGGTGATTCCTTTAAGTTTGATATAGTGATCATCCATTTCTTGAAAATCCAGAACTGTTTGATCCCTAACTTTAAGATATATTTCAAAAATAAGTAAATAAAATCAATATTAACAAATTATATTTGAAGTAATAAAAGTTATGAAGAGAGGTACATGGTTCTGGTCATATCTCTAAGGGCAGCTTGATCATCTGTGCATAAGATGGGAATCAGTTCATCCATGAAAAGGGGACTAAATGTCTATTTTAGAGATTGATTTAATCCAAACTAATGGTCCACCAATACCTGCAACATAAGAATAATATAACCTTAAATCCAAAATGATTGTCCCTTAGGAAGGCGATCTTTACACACGATCCACAATCCACCTCCCCTAGATCCCACTCACATTACACCATAGCATACAACCCTTGGTCTCCACCTCATGAAGAATCCATTCCCAGGAGACCTGACGACGCCGCTTTGCATGGTGGACACTGTTGAATACGTCATGAAATGATTTCTCTAAAATGTATGATGATAGATCAACATATAAATTTATCAAAACCAATAAATAAAGAATTGGGATCATTTTATAATGGAGAGTGAAAATCATGTTGAGGCAATATACAAAACAGAAACAAAAAACAATGGACTAAAAAACCTAGTAACCTGATACATTCAATAAGAAAGTTATTCAGATTTTGTTGATATCATTCATAGGAATCATGGTCATGTGGAGTTTCAAGGAACTTTGGTAGAGATCATAAGGCTATTTGAAGGTGTTGTGATCCATTTTTCAGAGGGATAGGCGGCCTAAGATGATGGAAGGCCGACTTCGAAGCTGGTATGGGTAACTCCTTCATTTGGATGACATATCGAGAACTCACAACTCCTGAAAGGGAAGGATTGAGAATGCATTAAAGAACCACCTGTTGTACTCATTTTTGTCTTTAAACAATAAATGGATCACAAAAAATGTATATATTTTCACTATTATGAATAAAATTAATCACAAACTACCATCAGACACCACATTTTAAAAATCATCATAAACAGCCAAGTGAAGCCATAAGTTTCATCATAGATAAACTTATCATTATGAGTATATAGGGTCAGTTGATGTTTAATGAAATTAAATGCATGTGTACCACAAAATTCCAGGTGAAGCCATAAAATGTTAAACCCATGTATTAAAATGGACTAAATGGGAGGGTTTTAGGAGCATCCTAACCTTATGCTAGATCTTTCACTAATGACAATTGCAGTATCTCAAATGAGCCTTGGTCCTCCAAGAGAGATCCTGGGCTCGATGAAACGGACCTCCAGGAATATTTGTACCTAAAGTTTGGAGAGAGTAGGAGTAAGAAAGCCTTGGAGGTGAAATCTCCTACTCAATTGAAAAATACAACAAACAGAAGATAGTAGAGAATATTGGTTCATTGCAACAAAGAGAAACCCTCTAAGGTGAGGCCACTTTTTAATAGTTGGAACCTATGGTTTTATCCAATAACAGGTTATTATTTCTTCCGCCTAGGTTTACCCCTCAACACAACACCAGATCAGACTGGGGATTGTAAGGCTCTTCCTGCGAAAATTATTATTGCATGAAAATACTTAGTAAAGGTTTCAGCAGTTTAAACATAAATCAGTTCAAGAGAAAACACAGAAATGGAAATCCAAAATTACAAGAATGAAATCCGAACAAATAGATATCAATTGGTTATTATGTGTAAAATCTAGTTCAGATCTGGGAAGGTTCGATTCAGCTTCAGTAGAGAGGGAGAGATATGCTTCGACGAAGAGGGCCGATCTGATTACTTCGTGTAGCTAGAAATCAAGGGACACTTTCTTGTGAAGAAAGGATAGAAAACACTGGAAATATATTGAATCGTGGGGAAGAATCAATGGAAGGGATGAATATAATATGATGTCAATCGTGGTGGATGGGGTGGGGTTAGGGTTGTGAGGGAACCCATGGAGGAGGGGAGAGGAAGTGACGAAAATCTCGATGAGGATTCAGAGTGAGAGACGAAGGAGGGAAGGAGGTTGAGATGAGGGGTAGGTGAGAGGGAAGGATAAGAGGTAGATGTGGGATGAGGAGATTAGGCGAAGGAGTATATGAGGAGGTGGAGGTGGAGGCGAATGAAAAAATGAGGTGGAGGCGGGGGAAAACTCAGAGGATGAGGCGGAGCCCTAGTCATAGACCGAGGCAGAGTAGGTAGAGGCAGTGACCGATGCCAAGGAGATGCATAGCCAGAAGAGAGGATATCAATTTCTAGGAATCATGTCTTTGGGGAGAGGTGATTAGCGGGGAATGATTTAGTTGGGTATCAGGAAACACGGGGAGAGGGACACGGTAGAAGAATAAAAATGGTGGTGACACATAGAGGGTGAGGGACGTGGTTTAATATAGTTACTGGATTTAGACCCAATGATTCAAAATTTTAAATCCATTTTGTTTGATTTGGTTTTTAAAAGTGATAAAATTTAATTTTAAAATATTAAATGTATAATGTATTAAAAACAATATTCTGAAAAAATATAACATAAATTATAAAATGTAAAATATGGGCTTATAAATTAAAAACAAAATTTTAAAAATTTTAAATTCACTTATAAATTACATATTTGGTCTTATAAAAATGTTTCATAAATTATCAATTATCACTTATATATTAATAATGCCATAAAAGTCATGTTATTTGTAAAAACTGTGTTTTGAACTATTCACCTAAAAATTAAGATGTTTAGAAAGATACAAAAATTAATATTAAGAAAATATTTCCATTATAAATCCTAAAATGTTGATAATTTTTTCAAATTAACATCATAAAATTTATAAATTTAACTTTAAAATAAAATCATAAAACATCATGAAAAACAGTTTTTTAAAATAATTTTTTGGTATATTAACTATTCTTCTAAAATTAGTTCTAATCATAAAATGTCAAAATTGAAATATATAAATTTTATAAAATATATTTTAAGCATAAAAATATATTATTAGTTTCTTGGTTGTACTAAATGAGTTGATATTTAAAGTGAATTTTATTTTATTTTTTATTCTTTATATATATATATATATATCATAATTCGGTTACCACTATTAATAAATTATAATTATATGAATCCATTCCAATGGTTTGTATTTGTTTGGTTTTGGTGTTATGTGTAGAGAATTTCATCAAACATAGTATTTATTTAAGGAGGAATAACCCATGCTACTACATCAGTAAACCACGTAGCATGGATCGTTCGTGAAGGCCACAAAGGAGTGTTGTTTGTGATGCAGAGACAATGATTTTTAGAACTGTGCAATGTAAAAATTACCATGTAGCATGGTTCATTCATGATGAACATAAAGAAATTCATTTATATATGGAAGGTGGTGATTTTAGGCAACCCAAAAAGGAGGATCTTTCACATTGCATTTACACAGTGTTGGTTCGTGAAGGGGAATAAATGAAATTTTGGTGATTAAAAAGTTTTTCAGATGTGTTTTACTATAAGTACCACACTAATACCATCATTAGGGTTCAATTATAAGTCTAAATAAGACCAAGATATTAATATTAAAATTAGAGAATTTAGATATTTCATTTAACAAGGCTAGTCCTTAAATCAAAGGAAGAAAACATAGGAAGGTAAGTTCATGAAGCAAATTAGTTCATGAAGCACATGCAATCCACAAAGTAAATTTGTGAATTTTTAGTGAAAGGCTATTCACAAAGAACAAAAATCAGTCCAAAAAGGGTGCATGATAGTTTGTGGAGAAATATAACACATAGTATAAGGAAATTCATGTAGCACCCAAGTCAATTCATGTAACACAGTGCACGATGAATAGTATAATGCATAGGACTTACACACAATATAATTTTAAGTAAGGGAATTTGAAAATATTTGTTTGATGTTTATTTTTGTGACCAAGGAGTGCATTGGAGCATCATAGTTTGGCTTTCATTATAAAAAATATTCATCACATTATCGATGATGATGGAGATATCATCAAGTCGTTAAACTGAGTAAGACTTTATCCAGAGTAGTAAGTAAGGAGGAGTTAAGAGAAGTGATCTGAGGGTTGTAGTATGCTATCCTTGAATTAATTATAAATGCAGTGCACCTAGAATAGAGTGATTATGTATGACTAATTGTAATCCATAAAATCTAGTAAATCTTAGTGAGTTATAGTATGACCAATATGTTGTTGGTGTATTCCCTTTGGAATACCCCTTAGTGGTGAATCAAGTAAAATTATTGTGTTTCATTTTATTTTCACATTTATGTGAATGGTGAATGTGAATTAAAAACATGTAGGTTTAATGAGTTCCAATCAACATGGGGAAAATATTTATTTTAATCAAAAGAAAAAATTTACACCTTGATTCACCCCTCTAATATTAGTGTGTACTAAGGTAAAACAAAATCAATACAAAAAACAGAGAAAATGTCATCAAGTAGTACACGTCTTCCTTATGAGGCTCATTTATCTTAGCTTAGAAGAGAATTAGCTTCACTATGGTTTACCCTAGACAAATCCCAAGCTAAAATATAATAAGTTTGACTTGATAGAAATCATTTGTGATGGAATTTCAGGATAATTGAAATCACTATGAGATCCATGATATTCAAATCTCCACCTACAACTACCACTACTACTTACCTTATCCTTAAGTCTTATGCAGAGATCTTGAAGGGTTTTATTAGGTAAGTTAAGATGATATAAACATATAATTCTCAATGTAATAAATTATGTATATATAATTTTTTTTATAATTTTCCCATTTATACATTTAAATGAAAATAAATTTCATTTTTAATACAAGTGTATTCAACTAATTTGGCTAAATAGCTAATAAAATCATTTTATGCTTAAAAATGTATTTTACTAAAAAAAATATTTTTATGCGTTACACATTTCATTCTAATAAAACTAAAAATATTAAGGTTAAATAATTATTTTAATAAAATTTATTTTTGATATAAATAATACAATAATACTCATATAATTCATAGTTTATAGGAAATAAGAATAAAAACACTTAATGTATAAAAATAATTTTTTTAATAAAAAAAGGTTTTTATATATATCATATTTTTTAATTTAAAATTATTCTTCTCATATTTATAAATTGAATTAGATTAAATATAGTTCAAATTTATATTCATCATGTTGAAATTTGGTAAAAGGAGTCATCTTATATTTTTAGTAAAAAATAATTATTTCCATGGTAAATATTTAATCAAGGTCAATAAGGGTAAAAATAGGTAACTTAAAGTGGATAAAATTTTACTAAATAAAATTGAAACTTAGATCTTATAGAAGACATTTTTTAGTTGGGAATTCATTCCCACATTTTTCATCAATATTTCCTCACCTAAATCTTCCAACTCCCATGTGATTTCATCTTTACACCTTACCTAACATTAGTTTCCAAGGAAATGTTTTTCACCTATAAAAGGAGCTAACTTCCACCCACTTCAATCCACACTTATCCCTTGAAATTACATTGAAAATGATCATTTTACTTATCCTATATCCGTATCCCATTTTTGGGATCCCTTGGTTATAATAAATTTCCATGAGTCCCCTATTTCTGAGAAGTCTTTCAGGAGAAGATGTAAGTCCTCAACGTGAGCATTATCCACTTCCTAAGATTTTATTATCGGTATTTATCATCCACCATCATCCAAACCTATTATAACTATATTAATATAGTGACATTGTTATCAGTAGTATACTAAAATGTTATTATATTAATGTAACAACAATTTTCTATCCCCTCATCCATTGGAAAATCAAAACTCTACTCATGTTATGTGTGGACTATCGCCTCCATGAACAACATATTTCATTTTTCATCACATATTACATGGATGATTATAAGAATATATTTAATTAAAATTATATTTATGACATGATTAAAATTCTATAAATATAATTTATTCATTCTATTAATATCTAACTTTTTATTAATATGCCACATTTTTGTTCGTTAAAAAATAATGAAATAATCTCATTATAAATTTTATATTTATGAATCATAACTAGAAATATCATGGGATGAACTTAAAACTTCATAAATAATTATGGAACTTTTATTATAGTACCTTTAATAATTTAGGAATGATGAAATTGTATAAAAAATGAGGATCAACATTACCATTACAAAACTCATACCAAACAAATAAAATTACAAATATTTGTTGATGGGGATAAACTATAAATAACTAATTTATGTTTAATAAAGGATTATTAATGAATATTATTTAGGGTAATACATATGAATATGGTTCTAAAATAAGTTATTAAAATGGTTGTGTTTATTATATAGGACGTTGAATCACTTTTTTAGAAGATGGGACTCAAGGTAAGGGTTTCATTCCAATATCATTTTCAAATCAAGATTATTATGAATGAATCTCCACATCAGGAAAATTTGTGTGAACTTTATCTCTAAAAACTTCATTAATTTTCTTCTCCTTCAGTTATTATTTGGGTTTTACATTTCCTCTCTCAATTTAATTTCTCATGGTAAATAATTTACTCAATATGATTCTTGTAAGTGAAAATGACCCAACCACTTATTTTTAGTCAGGAATCTTCCTCCACCATGTTTATATTCATTGGATGATTTTATAGATATCATTATATCTTTAATAATTTATTAAGACCATTTTTTACTATTTCATTTTTCTTTATAAAAGTTTGAAAGGAATCTTTTAATGTTTATTTTTCACAGGTTTCTTTTAATAAAAATTTAAAATGAATATATTTTTAATGTTTTTAGTATGAAAAAATTCTTACATCGTTATAACCATTCTTATTTATGAAGCTTCCTTTTATTGGGAAAAATTCTCTCAAGGTAACATTGTAGCATTTTTAGGTTGATTGTGTTTATTGACAAAGATGGTTTCCAGAGTATGTTATGGATTATAGAGATATTGTTGACACACTATGTTGAAAAAGATCCATGAAAAGGTGATGGATACTCTAGAGATAGTACAAAAAGATCATATACAAGGTGGATCCATTTCCCAGTGTTTGCCAAATTTTTGGGTCCAAAAATTGGAGAATGGAGAAAAGTGTTTTTGGTAAAGGAAGTTGTGTGTAAGTGTTAAGGTGGTTTGTAAAGTTGTTCACCAAGCATTTTTCAAGATCAGAACATCAAAATATGAAAAGGTAAAGAAGGTCGTGCAAGTTATGGATTTTCCGTGCAAGGTGAGTTTGCATGAAAGAGACTTGCACGAATGGAATTGCGTGCTCAGGGAAAATTTTCATGAGCTATGTGAAGGGTCGTAAAAATGCCTATAAATAGGTAGATACCCCCCTCATTTGAGGATTCTCAACACTTAGATAAAATCTGAGTTCTGTATTGTGTAAGTAGTGAGTGTCACACAAGTAGTGAGTGTTTCACAAGTAGTGAGTTACTGCGAAAGTAGGGAGTTGCGCGCAAGATGGAAGTTGAGCGAAAGTAGTGAGTTGCATGAAAGAAGTGATTTGTTCATAAGATTTGTGTGCAAGTTGAAAGTGGGGAATAGGTTGTTTTTCCATGACAAAGGAAAAGGTTGCACTTAAGGTATAGATTTTCGCATAAGTTGAAAGTGGTGCATAGGTTGTTTTTCCATGATAAAGGAAAAGATTGCACGAAAGTCATCCTGAGGTTGTGTGAAAAGTTTGAAGTTTCCTAGTACATCTGTGGTAATATTCATTAGTGGATAAAAGTGGGTCATCAACATATCATCTACACACAGTGGAGGATGCATTCATTAGAGATAATGAAGGGACCTACAAGTCCATAAACCATGTGTGGATCTCTTCCAAGAGTAGTGAGATAAGGAAGAGGAAGATGGTGATCCTTTCCACCGATAGTGGGCCAAATAAAGAGACATAGGGACTGACCATTTCATAATGCAGTGAGCATACACTAAACATTTTAAAGGCAGTGATCTTGGTCATAGAAGTGATATAGCCTGAACCTTGTAATTGGTAATAATATTTAGTGGATTTGGTGCATTGGCACATCGTTGTTGTATGCTCCTTGGGTGTATCCTAGTGAAGGTGAACCAAGTAAAATTGTTGTGTCTTGTGCATGATTTAAATTTTGTTCATAAATTTCTATGGGAGAAAGAGAAAATGTGTTTTTTTAATGACAAAACAAGATCCAAAGGGGTAGCAGTTTTAATCTTTCATACCCTGATTCACCCCCCTTAGAGTATTTGACCTAGTGGAACTAACACCTTTCCAACTTTTTTAAAATAGTTTCCCAAAAATTCTTAATTATTAATGATTTTGAAAAAAGGGAGTTTCTTCTTATTTTTCAAAGTTATTTATCTAATAATCATAAAAATGTGCTTTTCATCTATGTTAAAATCCATTTATCTTTTTTATGTTACACTAGAGATATGTTCTTATGCTACCATACACCTTAATTCTATGGATTACTTCTAAAATGTTCTATAGAAGTTTTCATGAAACTTGTGCCTTTTCTACGGGTTACTTAAGTAATGTTTGAAATACAAATGTTTTCATGTTCTATTGGCACAAATATATATGGGTTTCATTATGTGATGGCTGAGGCACAAATTATATAGCCCTCCAATTCATTGGGTAAAGTTTTATATCTCATGATATAATTATAGGAGGGGGATATGATTTCTGACCCACTATGTGATGGGAGATAGAAATGTGATTCCTGGTCCACTATGTGATGGGAGGCAGGAATGTGGTTCATGATCTACTATGTTATGATTTATATGCTTATGTTTGTGCCACTTTCATATGTTTTGCAATGTAATCATGTTATGATGGATCATTTATTATGTTATTCTTAGATCCTTATGAATTTATTTATGATTTATGATCCATATTTATTTGGGTATGATATTCTAATGTTATGTTCATGGACCTTGATTATGTTCTCATACCCATATGATTTTCTTATACTCGCTTTTGATCTTTGATTATTATCTCTATTTTTTACTCTTACTAATCATTTGAGTTCATTCTTTCCTATATTGTCTTTCCCTGGGTAATGAATAAGATTATTATTTATGATTTGTTTTAAGGATATCATGTAAAAATTCTTTTATAGAGGTCGTTGAAGATGTCGTAGAATAAAATGATTATGTAGCTAGTTTTCAAAGAAACTAATCCTTTGGGTTCTGGGATGTAATTAACTATCAGATGAAATGAATATCCAAGTAAAATATTGTAATATGCATGTATGTATGATTGGGTCACCTCACAATCTACCATAAAGTGAATGAAAGATGTGTGGGATATTTATTTGTTCATATTTTACACCCCCATTTCCATGGAGTTCTAAACTCCATGTGACCACTTAGAGAGGAACGTGATGTAAATCCCAAACTCTGTTCTTTTATTCATTGAATGATCTTGTTAATATAAGGTTTTTATGGTGTATTTTACATCTTTTATTTTAATTTTTGAGTTTTGTACTTGTATGTCACTTTTACATTCAAAAGATCATATTTGGGGGTACCTATACATGTGATGATTCACAGTCTCATTCTTATTTTTTAATCTTTAATCAAGCATAGTGTTTATGTGGATCATGTCAATTAATCGATTATATATGAATGGACTCATGAAATTTCACTTTTATGTCATTATATAATGCTCTAAAACATACAAATCAGGATAACCCTTCAAGTTCTTGATGTATTTACTTGATGAGTTTGAACTATGAAGTTGGACATGAATACTTAATTCCTTGTAGTTGTTGGTTAATCACATTGTGTTATCAGCTGAACCATATGAGGTGTCCTAGTATAAACTTTGTATCATTCTATTTTTAGGTGTTTCAAATAAAGTATTAAATGATTTAGATCATTCCCTTGAAGTGATGATGGATGTGTATCAAGTGATTCTCCCAAGTTGATTATGTTTGACCATTAAATTATTTTTTGTGTCCTTTTTTATCTTATCTTATGGTAGATTGTTTCTTTATCCTTGACCCCCCCATTTCCTCAAATCAATTTTATTTTCCAAAAGATATATATTATTTTAACTTTAATGATCCAAGGTTTCATCGAGAGACGGCCTAGGGTTTTTTCTATATTATAAAAATTCAAGTAAAATTAAATAACTAATTTGAAATTATTCAATAATGAAATAATGTATTGTATGTATATATGCATAATGGAAGTTGTTTATTTTATATACTAGACTACGGGATGTCACTATGACTCCCTCTTCTGTTTTCACAGGGTGGCATCTCTGATGTGCTGGTAGGCCATGCCAAATATTTAGTAGATTTGAACATAAATTCTATTTTTTATCTTTGAGGTCACAGTATCCCTCATGTTTGGAATAATCCCTCTCCATTATTTGTAAGCCTTTGATGTGTTGGGAAGTGAATTTAAGGTAATGGGATGAGTCATCTTAGGCATCAGGGTAGGTAACTAGGTGGTTTCATTATACATTTATTGTATTTTTTTCATTGATAAGTTGGATATCTATTTTTTTCTTTTCTTTCACCCCTCAACTTCAACTCTCATGTAACTTCTAGTATTAGTACAACATATCATTGTGCAATAAAAGTTTCCACAAAATTTTCATTTCATCAGTGAAAACACATTCTCAATTTTTTTTTCAATAGCACCAACATATCCTTTACAATAAAAAGATTTAAAAAACTAGTCTCAATTTTTGATAGATTTACTAAGTTACAACTTTTGGGATTTGATACCACTTGTTAATTTCATGTTTCCATAAGGATGGCCTGGGAGGGGGTGAGTCCTGATATCGATTTTTTTTAAAGAATCTCTTATAAATTAATCTTGTTTCCTCATTTGAAGAAACATAAAATTTTTCACTTATCACTTATGGTTTGCATGCATGATACCTACTAAAAGTAAACATCAAGCACATAGATATAAGTGATTTTACGTAGTTCACCAAAACATGCTTCATCAAAGGAACATACACATAATAAGGTGAAAGTGTGAAAATTAATCGTTACTTAAATGATATGTGATTTCAAGATTTAGGCTATGACTCACTTCTTTTATAAGTTTTTGGGTTTGCATACTACTTTCTAAGGATCACTCCATTTTCCACTCTCAGCGCACTATATAAAGATGAATGTTATATCTATATTGGAATGTAGTCTATATAATGAATAATAATGAATTCCAAATAAACACCAAATTAGCATAGATTTTTTCAATTCAGTGCAAAAATTTCATGAATAATATGTTCATCTTCAGTTACCTGGTCATCAAGAAAAACACGTGAAATCCACAACTCTTCATGGTTTCAATCTGATAACACTCTTTGTCTCTTGAGTTATCTATCACTTTTTTTGCCTCTTCAAAACTATCTAAAATGCTCCACTGAAGATCACCAAGATATGGAACCTAGATTTTCATTAAAATTGGTTGAAATGTTTTGTTTGAATAATATTCAGAGGATATTGCAGCTCATTTTTCTTCAAAATAATGAAACAAAATATCCATTAAACCTTTCAAGAATTTCATACATAATTTGTTAAAATATTTCAGGAAATTATCTAATTAATTCTCCATAAAAATTTGTCCACAAATATTAGAATAAATGTAGTGATTTTAAATAAACAACCATTACACACATTAATTTCACACTTTTGTAGTATTTTAAAACATTATCTCAATTTACATATTGTGGAGATAAATCTTATGTAACTATAAAATCAACATAAAAAATACTTTGAAAATATTTACTTTCACTTATGAATTTTTTTTTTCATAATTCATAAGTATAACTTTTATGCAACATCACTCTGTTGATTCCATAGTTACACGCCCTTTGGGAAACCAAGTTTATGCTTATGCAATGTAGCTTTTACACATTTAGTTCATTTCTAATGTTCGGCTTATTCAACTAGTTCATTTTTAAAACTTCCATTGTGCAACATCAAATTGACACTAACACGATCTTTGAAAAATAACTTTTGACATTTTACATGTACCAGTTTTACCATTTTTGCATCAACTACAACAAAGTACTCCAGGATTCTACAAATTACATGAAACCTATTAAGTTCCTTAAAGTTACTTCAAATTGAAAACAAATACAATAACCAATTATAATAATAAACACACTAGTTCTAACCCATATATAGATATATTATCAGGATATTCCTTGAAAAATTAATTTATAAAACAATTATTAATAAACCAAATAAAAATGCAATAAAAAATCCTTGATTTTGAAGATATTGCATAATATTTATGAATTTTATAATTTTTAAAATCCATTATCTATAATAAAGAGCGTCCCCTCCCCTTCCACATGTCTCTACCACAATATTTCTACTAACGTGGTCGACTCTTAGCATCTTCATATACCCACCGAAATCACGCCCCATCTCCATAAAAATGTTCTCCTTCCCCACCTTATCTCACCGCATTGGTCTCCTACTCCACCTTGGACTCCACCTTGACTCCTCATCCACATCGATTCCTCGTCTGCCTTGGCCTCTGCCTCATCTTTTCGTCTGGCTCAGTCTCAGCATCGCCTGTCGTCTTCCTTGTGAGTTTCCCTCTCCATCGTTTTTTCTCCCCCTTCCCACTGACTGTCCTCACCAATTCCTCCCCACACCCCTGACTCTCCTCCCCCAATCCTATATATGCATCCCCTACATGACTTCATCATCCCAAACTCCACCTCTTCTCAAACCCTCTCCCATCCTTCCCATGTCCCGTGCTCCGTCTCTTCTCCAAACCTCTCCCCTCCTCCCCTCGTCCGTCCTGCATCTGTATCACCTCCTCTTCCGCCTTGGTCTCCAACTCCGTGCTAGGTAAAGTTTCTTTGATTTCAAATTCTTGACCTCCACATCTGATTTGTGTCATGTAGGGTTTCTTATTTAGATTTCCTATCTTATTTTTCATCTTATTTTTGTTTTCTAGGGTTTATTTATTTTTGGTTTATTTCATTAGGGAGGGTTTATTCTATCTAATCCACCCAACCCATCTATTTTTTCTTCTTATTATTCAATTAAATCTATCATTTTCTTCCCTTTCATCAATCAAATGAATTTATTCCTAATTTGTTCTTCAATGGATTTTCAGCCTCATCTCTGATGCTGAAATTGGATTTTATTTTTCTGCATTCTGAGTAAACATGTTTGGCCACTCATTCTCCTATAATCATTTTTTATGTTATGTATTCCATATGCACTCCACTATACATAGTGTGGGTAATCAGTTATAAGGATTTGATATTCTATGATCCCATTATTAAATTTTCTAATATATGTATTTCTAGATTTTTTTCAATGATTCGTGTTCTATGATAACATCTCTATGTTATTTACTTTAATTCTTGGAAAGTGTTTCAGAAAATCACTATTTTTTTCAGACAAAGTGTCATGAATTTTAGTTTTTTTCACTGATCATCTAATTATAAATAACTCATTACTTAATTTCATTAAATTTCAATGTCCTACATTACATAATTGTCTGTTTAAATTTTACAATTGCGTTTCAATGATATAATCTCTATCATGATCTTTTCAACCATAGGTTCATGTATCTACATCAGTTCTTACCAATCAAATAAGAAAATACCAAACGTTGATGATACAAATGTACTTTCATGTATTGAGATGAACATACAAAGTTTATACTACTTTCCAATATCATAATTTCAAGTACATTATTTTTTCTCCCTCTCTCTTTTATCATGTATATTTACTATGGAAGGAGTCTCTGAAACATTCAATTGTTCACCATATTATTTCATAGAATATTTAAAACTTCATGAATATGTGATGATTTTAAATTTTTGGTTTCCATAAAAACTATTTCTTTTTCAGTTGGTGGTAATGTTTTTAATTTATCTCTAAATCAGTTTGTTTCAAAGGTGTATGAGGGAGCTGTAGGTTAGTATTTACATACAAACTATTTCTTTTATGATATGAGTTTTTTACATTCAGTGTGTTTTACATTCAATGGGTTTTATACTATTTTAACAAAACATATATTTCAATATTAATGTCAAAATATGAATCTAAGAAGTTGTTACTTAACATTTCACCAATAGGTGAGTGAGGATGTAACAACCCTGGCTTAAGGTATATCACTATTTTATTATGTATTTTTTTATATGAGGGTTAACAGGTTCATATTTTTTTTAATTTGTTTATATATATTTTTTCCAATAGGTCCATATTTTATTCCATACAGGTACACATATTCTGTTCATGATTGCTGTTATATTTCACGCTTTTATGAGTATGTACGAAGTTACTGGAGGTAATGAAGATTTATACTTTTCTGTGCGTATGTGTTTCACATCATTTTCCCTCTTTGAAACTTCCATTCCAAGCCCTGAATGTGGAAAATTAATGCGGATGACTGGAAAATGGAATCGATGAGAGGATGTAACACACCTGACTTAAGTTATTTCACTGTTTTGTTATGTATTTTTTTTATTATTAGAGGGTTAACAAGTTCATATTTTTTTCTAATTTGTTCATATTTTTATTTCAAATGGGTCCAACTTTTATTCCATAGAGGTATGTGGATTCTAATCATGATTACTATCCTATTTCCCACTTTAATGAGTATGTATGGAGTTACTGGTGTTAATGAAGATTTATGATTTTTTGTACGTATGTGTTTCATATCATTTTACCTCTTTGAAACTTCCTTTCCAAGCCTTGAATGTATAACATTACTACTAATGGTTGAAAAAGGGAATCAATGAGAGGCCCCATGTACGTCTAAGATTACCCTTCATGTTGTTCTCCATGAATAGTTTTTACCTCTTTATCTGTAGCATATGTTTTGGGTTTTTATACTTTGTGTAATTAAAGAAGAGGATCATATCATGTTTATTTTTCAATATTACTTATCTATTTATTGTCATGTAATGATATTGAAACCAGTAAATCCATACATTGTTATAGGTGTATATAAAATAGCAATAAGTTTTTATCATCCCCATCTATGAACATCACAAATTGTAAAACATATTTTAAATAAGTAAGAGTATGTACTATTAAAGAATATTTAAAGAATCACATCACACATTTTTATAGAGTATTTATGTTAAAAAAAATTCAAACCAACACATCACAAAAACATAACAATGTATTTTTGTGTTGTTCACAAATAGTACCCACTTTTACATGGATTTCATATTCAGTTTGTGTCATGTTTCACAGTAATAATCTTAAAAACACATCATAATCTATTGTAATAAATGTGAAACAAAGTCTTGTTGTGCTGTTACAAATTTTTTTTAAAGAGTATTGTTATTAATATTTTTAGAGTATTGTTGTTTTCACATTCAAATATAGTTTTTTCTATTCACAAATAGTAATTTTACATAATTATTGTTGTTTCACACAATGTGTGATGTGCTATTTTACATTATTTCCATTGATGTTTGTGAAAATGTGAAACAACAATACTCTTACATGTCTATAAAAATGTACATTTTTTATAGAGTATTGTTGTGTTGTTCAAAAATTGTAAAAATGTGAAACAACAATACTTTTAAAAAAATTGTAAAACATCACATCACATTCTTATAGAGCATTTCTGTTCAGAGATGTAAGAGTATGTACTGTTTGTGTTTGTTATGTGTTGTTTCACATTAAAAATTTTAAAAATTATGTAAAATAGCACTTCACATTGTTATGTGTTGTTCAAAATGTGTGATGTGCTATACAAATTGAACTGTACATACTCATATATTTTTTGAGTCAGTTGGATTCGCAAAGATAAGGATCAGACTTCTGGATGACACTAACTTGCTACTTCGATTTAAAGATGAGGAGAATTTTATCATTGCTGTAGGATAGAATATTGGAATATTCAAGGATTCAAAATGAGGATCCAAATTTGGTCACTATATTGGGAAGCAAGGGTCAATACAATAGTGGTTCTGGTGTGGATCGCTTTAACAGGGATCTCAGTTCCTCTTTTCAAGGTAATTCCCCTAGATGTTATTTCTAGACATTTAGGAAAACTAATCAAAATTTATGAAGAAATAAAGATTTCAAGTCATTCATTAGTGGTGAGATCTTGCATGGATCAGGACATTTCTATCAAGCTACCTTAGAAAATCTAGATTTGGAATTGTATCTTGGGATTCTTTCAAGAGATTGTCTATGATAATTTTCCCTTTTTTTGTCACAGATGCAGGCGATTGGGTCACAATTCTTCTTTGTACAGAGTGAATCAAACTAAAATATAGTGAGTTCAAACCAAGAATATATTGAAGGAAGTGGACGATGATGATGCTCAATTACTGGTCTAGAAGAGTGGATTTTCATGGGTAGCTAAGCATGGGAAAGCCTCTAAACTGAACCAAATGGGGCATGCTTCATTGGTTCTTTGTGTGGACATGCCCAGGGACAATCATGGATCAATTTTTTTTAAAGATCTTGGCTCTCTCAGAATCAGGGATAAGCATTCAGCATCTGTACCATTGAATATTGGGATGCCTGAATCAGTAGAACAAGCAGATGGTACGAAGGTCAATCTGGCCCCTATGCAACATGATCATGATTGTGATGATTTGGGTAATGTCGAAGTTGCTGAGAAGGTTGTTAACTGTACTGGAACGATTTCATTTTTCCCACATGGGTTCCCCATCTGGTGCTGTTATTGTCCTGGGAGTTCATGTGACTCAATGCATCTTTGGTTTAGACAAGGTATACCCAGGTGAAGAGTGATTTAGGGAGTTTGAGGCATTTTTGGACTAGCCAGCCTCCCTTATACAGAGCTAGCTATAGCTTGAATTCCATCTTTCAAAAAAGGAAGTGGACGTGTTAACCCCTATTGCAGCTTTTGAGCACTTAAAGGAGAATGCAGATTCAGTTGAAGATGTTTGTGAGCACTCACCTTCTTTATTATTTCATGAACATGGTAGGAAAATCCAATAATTTTTTATTTCTCTATTACTTGATATCATATTTATTGTTACCCCTTCTAAAAAAGCAGTTTTTTAATCCCTTTTCTTCTCATTCTATAGTTGTCAAAGATCTGCAATGTTCTTCTCTCTAGTGTTCCTTATCTTTGTATCCTTTTCCTAAAAAACAAATCTCAATGAAGTTTTTATTTTTTTATTAAAAAACATTGACACTATATTTATAAATTAATTCTAAATCAGGATTAAATTAAATTAATTATTATTAATTGCACATGAAATTCATTGTACAGGTTGTTTTCTCATATGTTGCATAAGTTGTTTTCTCATATGTTGTTGTCATTTATTACACTGGTTTTATGGAACAAAACATGGTATATTTTTTCATAAGATATGTTATATGTACAACGAAGAAGGTTACAAATATAAGGTACATGTATGTTTACTCCTTATACATGTATGCAAGAAAATAGAAGATGAACTATTTTTTAGTATTGCTTTTTTATTTTCTCATATGTTTTTTTCATTCATAGAATAGGTTGTATAGAAAGAAACATGGTAGATTTTTTCAGGAAATATGTTATATGTACAAAGAATAAGGTTACAAATATAATGTACATGTATGTTTACCTCTTATACATGAATGCATGACAATAGAGTATGCCATCTTTTTTTATTATTTCTTTTTTTAATGTTGCTGATTTTTTAATAACACATTTATTTCAATTATGGTTATCATATGTTCAATGTAGGTGATCTTAAATGTAACCCTCAAGATTAAATTGAGTTTATTGAATCTATAAAAGAAGCATATGTTTGGGAAACATGAGATTCATTCCATATGTTGTTTTCACATATGTTGAACAAGTTGTTTTCTCATATCTTGTTGTCATTCATTGCACAAGTTGTATGGAATGAAACATGGAAACTTTTTTTAGAATATATGTTATATGTATAATGAATAAGGTTACAAATATAAGGTACATGTATGTTTATCCCTTATATATGTATGTATGGAAACCTAATATTCCATCTTTTGTAGTATTTATTTTTTTAACATTACTTATTTTTGGGATATATTCATTCAGTTTACATACCTATAATGTTGCCTTTGAGATTCATATGTTGCATAGGTTGTTTTCTCATATGTGGATTTCATTCATTTCACAGGTTGTATAGAATGAAACATGGAATCTTTTTTCAGAAGATATGTTATATGTACAACGAAGAAGGTTACAAATAGAAGGTATATGTATATTTACCCCTTATATATGCATGCATGACAATAGAATATTCCCTCTTTTTTTAGTATTTATTTTTTTAACATTGTAGATTTTTTAATAACATATTTATTTCAATTTTGATTATCATATGATCAATACAAGTGATCGTAAATGTTACCCTCAAGAAGAAATTGAGTTTATTGAAGCTATAAAAGAAGAATCTGTTTGGGAAACATGATATTCTTTGCACAAGTTGTCTTCTCATATATTGCATAGGTTGTTTTCTTATATGTGAAGGTCCTGGGAACAGTGGAAGCTCATGGGTGTATGTTCCCACTTGGATTTTTTTCATTAGAAATGATCAATCCAGGATCAATACGATGATAAACACCAGACTCCACGGATCGAATCACAGAAATAGACAAAGAAGAGGAATAATCCTGGAACCATAAATGTGAATCATCACAGGTTGATTATAATTAATTTAATTAATTGAAAAGAAGTACCTTTTATGGAATTCTTTCTTCGTTGATATTTTTGATCACATTCTGATGTGATTCGTCGTTGCGTCGAAGAAGACAAGTGTAGACTTCCTCTAGCGGTGATCCACACATGCACCACGTATCTCTGGACATCGCTAAAGTAATCTCTGGGTGCTAGCGTGGAGAAGCCTTTGCTTGTGTTGTCCGCCTTAGATCGCTTTGATCTGGTGGAGGTGGATCTCTCTCAGTCTTGAGAGTGTTCTTAGAGGATGGAGTTCTTTCGGTCTTGAGAGAATTCTCCAGAATTTTTGTGCACAACGATTCTCTTAGGAAAAGAGTTTGGGTTGTGAGGATATTTATAATCGGGTTTGAGTTTGTAGAGTTATGACAATAAATAAACACGTTACAAATTTTATTTATTTCATTAACTCTTTTGAAAACCCCATGTCAAGTCATTAATTCCTTGACATGCGCCCACACTAATTATAATAAATATCATTTAATAAAACGATATTTCCTCAAAATCCTGACTGGAAAAACTACATGGCGTGTAATCATAAATACACGGCGTGTACTTGTTTTTCATTGAAAACTACACGGCGTGTACATTAAATGTACACGACATGTATATCTTGTTTTCATTTATTCATTTCCTTTCCAAAATGAAAACTACACGGCGTGTACATTCAATAATACACGACGTGTACTTGTTTTCAAAATAAAAACTACACGGTGTGTAATCATTAATACATGGTGTGTACTTGTTTTTATTTTATTCTTCCTCCAACATTAAAACAATTTAGGATTCCTTGAATAATTATTAAACCATGTACGATAATAATCTTTATTCTACTTGAGATACTTGAATACACTTAGTGTGTGACCCTCTCGGCCTCTTTCTCGTTGGCATTAGGCGAGCTTGCCTAAATTACAAGATTACTGTCTAGCAATGGGTCAAGGAACCCAAGAGAAAGAAGTTGACGCCGCATTGACGTGTCACCTCATATGAATGATTACTGTGTAATTTAATCCCTTTGTCTCAATATCTCATCAAGAAGGTTTCATGGTAGTGTCATAAACCTATATGCTTTGTTTGTCATTCTTTGACTTCCAGAAATAAACTCATCGTGTCACCATGGCCATGGAATTTGTTCGATAGTTCTATTTTAATCAAAGGTCCTGAGATATCTACTTCCATAAATATGGAAGGGACAAATCCTTCCTCGACTTATCCATTAACAACATGTCATTCATGATGCACCCAATGTACCCTACTTCCCACCAACTGTCTTCATGACAGTTTTCATCAGAAAATCTAATTGTACGAGTCATGACATGAGTTAATAAAAATATTCCAGTCTAAGGGCCATGATAGAGCACTGTCGTGGGCACCCTCAAATGATTAATGTGATTTTGGGGTACTTAGGTGCAGCAGAGTGGCTGACCAAGGCCGTCTCTCAAAGGAGGAAGTAGATTTAAAACAACTTTTTAAAGGTATTCCAAAAATAAAATAAAAGCGAATAAAAACACTACTTGAAAGGATGGGGGTTGGTTATAGTTTATGAATCTAGAAGAAGTTTGCTGCAAGAAGATTGTATTTTTTTTGTTTTTAGTTTTGAAATGAAGTTCGATTAAAATGACACAACAAAAAGATGTTTTTTAGACAATATTTAAAAGGCATAATTGATCTAACTCTACCTCTTTAATCATTTATTAATCATTATAATTTAAATTAATATTCACTTAATTATGATCCCTTAATTTTTTAAATCCCGAACCCTACAAGAATTAACTTTACCACGAAAATGAGGTGAATTTAACCTTAGGCTAACTTCGGAACATGCAATCGCAACACCCTGTTTTGATTGATGTTATAAGATTAGCTTATGGTCAGTGGTAAATTAAGGCACATAACCACTCTGTAAATGAGGATTAATTGAGTTTAGGGATTGTATTTGAACTCTACAAATTGATCCCGTGTGGTTTTGAATTACCGGTTAAGGTTGCGCTCTCACAGTTCACACAATTCCCGACCTCGCGTGTTTTGTGTTAACTATTCAATTACTTTCTTAGTTTCAATTAAATTAAAAACTCAATTAATAGATCACTATATGTGAATTAAAGTATCTCATTGATTCAAAATAAATGAATGAAGAAGGATATAGGTCGATCGATTACTAAAAAGAACTACTCTTCCATGGGTGGCGTAATCATCGTAGAAGCGTTTTGCATGTGCAAAGGTTTATAATGGGTATAACCCAATAACGATTCTACTCAAGAATTCCAGACCAAAGAGGAAGATTAATAGAAGAATAAATTTAAACAAAACAGAATAAAATAGAATAAATAAAATAAGAACAAAGAAGTTTATTACACAAACAAAATCATTACAACGTGAAGGAGAAGAAGAAGGCTTCGATGAGGGGATCCTTGCTTCCAGAGCTACCCCTCTTACAATGGTTGGAGAATTTGGGTGAAACAAATTCTCCTCTGCCTAAAATATCCTAATGCACTTCCCAACCCATCCAAATGGGAAAAACTCCAATTTATAGAGGGGAGGGGAGGAGAGGTTACAAGTGGTTTCAAGTGTGAATGTGGAAATTCGGCCAAATATTTTATTCCAACTTTCACTGACCATTTGTCCTCTAAAACGTGTGAATTGACCGGCCTTCCAGCAGGATTATTTGTGAAAAATAATGTCCCCGAGGTTTCCTCAAAATTTGGGCTCAATCCAAGCCCTGATGAAGAATATATGGCCCACATACAGAACCCATGTCCATTCTGCCGAGTCCAGCCCACCACTGAATTAATGGCCCATTTACTCCATACAAATGCACTCTTTATCTCTAGTTTCTTGAATGAAAGTTGTAGAAAATTGAGTTATAAACACTGTTACAAAATTTCAAATTCAAATAATAAATATTAAAATATTTATCTTTGAAATACTACAGTGCACTATTAAGGGTAAAACTGGAATTTTCACCAAATTTTCAAATGAATGATCAAATCCCAAATATTTTATAAATAAACATATTTAACACAATGTGAGGAAATTATTTCATTTATTATCAATAAAATATTCAATAAAATAGTGTTTTATCAACTCCCCCACACTTACCCTTTTGCACTCCTGAGCAAAATCTCATATCAAGTAAACATCAATATCAAATCAAAATCAATTTTAAAACACATATCTTTGAGATCAAACAATTACACACCAAGAAACAAAAGATATCATGCCTCATAAAAAACCATTATTTCAAGTTCTTCATTTATATCATTCAATATATTTCCACTTTATTTATCCTCCCATGCACAAAACACTTACCTCACTTGAATTTTCTCTTATCACACAAATGTCATTTTTTTTTGCAATGTCTTTCTCATCCAAACTCATACAAGGGTCACCATAGGCTTGATAAATTCATGCATCGCCACCCGATGTGAGTCAAGGATGTATTTTTATCATGAGGTCTTTTTAGGGTTGTTCTGTGGCTTTCGGTTGGTAGGATTTAGATGTGAAAAATTATGAGGCTGAATAAGGAGGGCTTGACTCTTTTTGAAGCAAAATTGAATTAATCTAATTTTCACTTAAATATGGTCTTCTCCTCAATCCCCATAGTATAAATTCAGCTCCATCATCATGAAAAGTCATGAAAGGTTTACACCATTCATCATTTCATCATCAAAAATTTCAATCTTCTCAAACATGATTTTCTTGAAAGCTCCAGATGGGCACAACTTTCCACCTAAATTAGAAGCTCCAGAAAAGGCACAACTTCACTTGTCATGAAAGCTCCGGAAAAGGCACAACTTTCAATACAATTAATTTTTTTCAGCAGAAAACACATCTCTTCAGAATTTAATTTTCCACCCAAAGTATCATAGAATGTGGTGGCACAACACAAGATAGATTCCCCCACACTTTAGCTCAACTAGATTATGAAATTTCACTTCAAGAGTTGGTTGGATAGGGAAAATTGGCTTGTAATGTGGCTAACCTAATAGGCTGTGCATGGATTCTAAGGGCTACAAGGATTAAATATTCAAGGTAGGCCATTATAAAAATGTATTCTTTAAAATAGGTGCTTTAATACCAAACAAATGCCTCAATCATTTAAACATAAGTACCTCAAACCCTCAAGTTTTGACAGGAATAGATCAAATTCTGGTTAAATCAAGCATGGTTTGGTTCTCTCAAGAAGTGAGGTGAATGTAAAGAATATGAAAATAATGGTTCAGAATCCTCACAGGAAAGTGATTTCAAATATAAAGATAGTGAGATGTGGCATGGGATTCAAAATTCAGTGTACTTTTCATGAAATTACTAAATATTTGAACTTGAAACAAAGTCATTTCCGCATTCATTTAAGCTTAGTTTCAAGGGGTAAATTGTTTCACTTATTGATATGGATTTAAAAATGGTGATGAGAATCATTTCAGCTCAAAAGTTTCAAAAACACACAGAAAATTGTAAAATAAACACACAAAATTTGAAAAACACACAATTTTTTTTTGGTTTTTTTTGAACAAAAAAGCAATTGAAATTACTAAACTAAAATTTTGGTTTTTTTTGAACAGGAAAGAAATTGAAATTACTAAACTAAAAGGTTCCCTCCCCCACACTTAAAATATTACATTTTCCTCAATGTGAACCCATGAGATGATATATGCACATGAAATGCAGAATTTTTAAATAGGACAAATAATATAAAAGTGAAAGGGTTAGGAACAACCTGATGTGATCAAGTGATGATGGGGTCATGCAGTGTGATAAAATACACTGCATCAGTAGGAAGTCCCTCAATGTATCTCTTCAAACATTGCCCATTGACTGTAAAGCTCCTTCCAGTGTCCTCTTGTGTGATCTTCACTGCACCATAAGGAAAAACATTAGTCACAACATAAGGACCTAACCATCTGGAACGCAACTTACTAGGCATCATCTTTAGTCCCGAACTATAGATAAGGACTTTCTCTACAACATGAAACTCCCTTTGTTGGATCATTTTGTCATGAGATGCTTTTGATCTTTCCTTGTAGAGCCTTGAGTTCTCATATGATGACAGTCGAATCTCCTCAAGCTCTTGAATTTGAAACTTCCTTTGGATTCCAGCTTGGGCCAAATCCATGTTGCATTTCTTTATATCCCAATATGCCCGATGCTCAACTTACACTGGGAGATGACATGCTTTCCCAAAAAAAAAATCCGAAATGGGGACATACCAATGGGGGTCTTGTGTTCTGTCCTATAAGCCCACAATGCATCATCCAAGCGCTTGCTCCAATCTTTCCTATTTGGCTGCACGGTTTTCTCAAAGATTTGTTTCAACTCACGATTTGAAACCTCAGCCTGGCCATTTGTTTGGGGGTGGTATGGTGTTGATATTTTGTGTGTCACCCCATACTTTCGAAGGAGGGAAGAAAAATTCCTATTGCAAAGGTGTGTCCCTTGGTCACTGATGATAGACTTTGGTACTCCAAACCTGCAGAAAATTTGATCCTTGACAAAATCCACTACAACATGAGAATCGTCAGTCCTGGTGGCCTTGGCCTCCACCCATTTACTCACATAATCAACAGAAACCAAAATATACAAAAATCCAAATGAACTAGGAAAAGGACCCATAAAATCAATGCCCCATACATCAAAAATCTCACAGAATAATATGGGTTGTTGGGGCATCTCATGTCTCTTAGAAATGTTCCCAGTGTGTTGGCAATGAGAGCATGCCTTACAAAACACATGGGCATCATGGAATAATCTAGGCCAATATAATACAGAGTCCAAAACCTTCCTAGCTTTCCGTTGGGGTCCAAAGTGTCCACCACAAGCAAGTGTATGACAGAAATGAAAAATAGACTCAAACTCATGATCGGGAACACACCTCCTAATGACTTGGTCACTACACATGCGCCAGAGGTAAGGATCATCCCACACATAAAACCTAGACTCACTTTTTAATTTTTGGACTTGATGTTTCTTTAAATTTGTAGGGATTTCAAAGGAAACAATGTAGTTCACTAAATCAGCATACCAAGGATGCGTACCTGAGATGGAATAAAGATGCTCATTGGGAAAAGTGTCCCGAAGTGGTACCTGGTCCAAGGTGTCATCCTCTAGTGTGGGAGTAAGCCTACTCATATGGTCCGCCACAAAATTCTCTGACCCCTTCTTGTCCTTTATCTCAAGGTCAAACTCTTGAAGAAGGATCATCCAACGGATAAGTCGCGGCTTTGCATCTGGCTTCTTCAGGAGGTACCTCAAAGCTACATGGTCAGAAAAAACAACTACTTTAGAGCCCAATAAATATGAACAGAATTTATCTAAAGAAAATATGACAGCAAGAAACTCCTTTTTAGTGGTTGTGTAGTTTGATTGGGCTTAATCCAGTGTCCTTGATGCATAGGCGATCACATGTGAACGTCCTTCCACCCTCTGAGATAAGACATCTCCAACCGCGAAGTTGGAGGCGTCACACATAAGCTCAAATGGAAGGTCCCACCGCAGGGGCTGTATGATTGGTGGAGTGGTCAGACACTTCTTCAGCTCATCAAATGATACCCTGTGTGAATCATCAAAATTGAAGTCAATATCTTTTTGAAGCAATCGAGATAAGGGTAGAGCGATCTTACTAAAATCTCTGATGAAGCGTCGATAAAATCCAGCATGTCTAAGGAATGATCGAACATCACGCACACATGTAGGATATGGGAGGGATGAAATAATGTCTACCTTAGATTTATCAACTTCAATTCCATGTTGTGAGACTATATGACCTAAGACAATTCCCTTTTCGACCATGAAATGACATTTTTCAAAATTTAAGACCATATTCTTCTCAATACAACGATGCAACACATCACCCAAACTAGAGAGACATTCATCAAATAAGGACCCATAAACTATAAAATCGTCCATAAATACCTCCATGTAGGTCTCAATTAAATCTGAGAAAATACTCACCATGCATCTTTGGAAGGTACCTGGGGAATTGCAAAGTCTAAATGGCATCCTTCAGTAAGCAAAGGTACCGAATGGGCAGGTGAATGTCGTCTTCTCTTGGTCCTCTGCTGCAATGGGAACCTAAAAATAGCCAGAAAATCCATCCAAGAAACAATAGTGTGTCTTCCTAGCTAGTCTCTCAAGCATCTGATCAATAAATGGGAGGGGAAAATGGTCTTTGCGAGTGGAATGATTTAGTTTCCTATAATCAATACACACACGCCAACTGTTTTGTACCCTCATTGGAACTAATTCATCTTTCTCATTTTTAACAACAGTAACACCAGTTTTCTTAGGTACAACCTGGACAGGGATAACCCATTTTGAGTCAGAAATAGGGTAAATTATACCTACCTCGAGCAATTTTTCAACCTCTTTTTTAACAACCTCCAGAAGGGTTGGATTGAGTATCCTTTGTGGTTTCCTCACCGGTTTATCCCCATCCTCCAATAGAATCCTATGCATGCAAATGGATGGGCTAATACCTGATATGTCTGCCAATGTCCAACCAATTTCCCTAATGTTATCTCTCAAAATATTCAAAAGTTTTTCTTCTTGTTCAAAAGAGAGATTGTTAGAAATGATAACAGGCAATCTATCACCACTCAGCAGGTATGCATATTTAATATTTGGGGGAAATGGCTTGACTTCCAATGTAGGGGGTGATGTATAGATGGATAAATTGATGCAAAAGACATATCTTCACAATGAACATCAGTATCAGAATAAAAATCATCACAATTAGAAAATAATGCATCAAATCCATCAGCGTACTCAACAGCCATGTCATAATTAGAGTTCACATGATCAAAATCAGAATATGATTCCATTTCAAAATCAAATCTTAGAGAGTCTTGTTCCTTATAAACGGGTGTGAAAGTACTCTTAGACATCAAACTATAACCAATACTCATTATCTCCCTAAGCATAGGACAATCCAATTCCATGGTGTTTTTACTTCGTGGTTCAAAATGGGAGATAACAAAAGCAGAATGGTGCTCTGAGGGGTACTTCATGGATTCCATGACATTAAATACCACAACTTCATCTCCAAAATCCATGGAAAGTGTACCCTCATTGACATTTATGATAGTTTTTGTAGTTTTGAGGAAAGGCCTACCTAAGATAATGGGGGCATGAGAAATTACCTGATCATCCTCCATGTTAAGCACGTAGAAATCTTCTGGAAAGATCATGTCTCTTACCCGGATAAGTACATCCTCAAGAACTCCCGCTGGATATACTATAGCTCTATTTGACAACTGCACCACTACTCTTGTTGGCTTCAACTCACCAACCTGTAAAGAAGAGAATACAGAGTGAGGCATCACATTTATTGAAGCTCCTAAATCACAAATAGCATCAGAGAAGTGCAACTCCCCTATGGTACATGGGATGGTGAATGTCCCGGGATACTTGAACTTTGTTGGCATTGCTAGAGTTGGTGTAATGAGTGCTGAGACATTCCTTACAAGGTTGATCCTCTCATTTCCCTTGAGCCCTCTTCGATTGGTACAAAGTTCTTTTAAGAATTTTGCATACCTTGGAATTTTCTTAATGCCTTCAAGTAGAGGAATGTTGATCTCCACACGCTTGAATGTATCCAAAACCTCCTTTTTCATTGCTTCTTCAGCCATCTTCTTGGTTTGAACAACCCTGTTGGGAAAAGGAAGGGGTTTAGAAGGAACATCATCAATCTTTTTCTTACCTTTATCTTTCTCCTTGGATTGCTCATCAGTTGATTTGGAATGTGGCTTCTCCGGAGTTGAGGTGAATCCCGGTTGAATGGTAGGTACAAATGTATTGTTCATTTGCTTCCCACTTCTCAATGTGATGGCACTGACATTCCCCTTTGGATTTGGAGTGGGTTGGGAAGGTAGATTTCCAGAATTCTTACTCACAAGTTCATGGAGGGCGGTGGCAATCTGGCTCATTTGAGTCTTCAACTCCCTCAACTCTTAACTTTGACTCTTCAGCTCATTCTGTTGATTAAGAACAATTTGCTTCAAAAGATCATCAGTATTAGAATCTACCTTTGGTGGAGGATTCCCTTGTTGCTGACTTGTTGATGTTTGAGCTTCAAATCTCCTTTGGGGTTGTTGGAAACCCTGTTGGTAAGGTGGAGGATGCTGGAAGTTTGGTCGAAAAGGGGGCCTTTGTTGTTGTCCAGAGCCATACCTCATGTCCGGTTGATCTTTCCACCCTTGGTTGTATGTTGGAGCAAATGAATCAAACTTCTTTTGGGGATATGGTTGTTGTTGCTGCTGAAATGGTCTCCCTGGGAATACTACTGTGCAATCCTCTGTCTCTTGTAGTTGTGGGAAACAATCAGTTGGGTGGCTTTTCTCAGTGCAAATGCCACAAGTCCTTGAAGGAGGGGGTAGATATGTCTTTTATGCCGAATCCATTTCCTCACCATAGTTTTCAATTCTTCTAACTTGGTATCAATCAAATGACTCTCAAGAGAAGAAGGACTTACCTGATGTACTCCCCTGATATGTGGTGTACCTCGATCACCAAATTGTTGGGAGTTTTGGGCCATCTTGTCGATCAATGCACGTGCGACTGTTGGTGTCTTGTCCACCAATGCTCCTCCAGCTGCAGCATCCACCATGCTCCTCTCCATGGGTGTGAGTCCTTCGTAGAAGTATTGGATGAGGAGTTGCTCACTGGTTTGGTGATGCGGACAGCTTGCGCACAACTTCTTGAATCTCTCCCAATACTCATACATTGAATCCCCTTGTGCTTTCTTGATCACCGAGATCTCCTTACGAATGGAAGTGGTCCTTGATGCTGGAAAAAATATCTTCAAGAAAAGACATTTCAAATCGTTCCAAAAAGTTACATCTTCGGGTTGTAAATAATACATCCAATCTTTCGCAGCTCCATCAAGTGAGAATGGGAATGATCTTAATTTGATTTGGTCTTTAGATACATTTCTTGGTTTCAAGGTTGAGAAAACCACATTAAATTATTTCAAATGTTTATTGGGATCCTCACCATAGAGGCCATGAAACTTTGGAAGTAATTGAATTAACCCATATTTTAGTTTAAAGTCCGATTCGAGATTTCAGTATGCAATACAATTTGGTTAATAGTTAATATCAGGTGCAACCAATTCTCGAATGGTTATATTAAGTTCATTTCCATTATTTTCAGCCATTGGTTCTTCTTTTATGTTTGAATTTGAATAACTTCCAATTCCAATGTTTCCAGAAGAGAAGAATTCACCAACTGGTTGAATATTGAAAATTCCTGTAGACTGAGAGTGTCTGATTCGTTCCCTAAGGCTGCGTTCAATCTCAGGGTCAAGATCTAAGAGATCTTCGGGATTAGTTCATGTCATAAATCAAATAAAAATGAAAAGAAATAAAGTGGACCATAGTAAAATAAAAATTATAAGTTTGAGTAGATGGCCCAAAAAGAAGTAGAAGGAAATAAAAGAAGAAGGAAAAAAATCAGATTGGGTAAAGACGGAATAAAGAAGAGAGGAAGATAATTAAAATGTAAAATAAAATAAATACCTATAATTGGTTGAAATAATTACTTGCCTCCCCGGAAATGGCACCAATTTGATAGAGCGCTGTCGTGGGCGCCCTCAAATGATTAATGTTATTTTGGGGTACTTGGGTGCAACAGAGTGGCTGACCAAGGTCGTCTCTCAAAGGAGGAAGTAGATTTAGAAAAACTTTTTAAAGGTATTCTAAAAATAAAATAAAAGAGAATAAAAACACTACTTGAAAGGATGGGGGTTGGTTATAGTTTATGAATCTAGAAGAAGTTTTCTGGAAGAAGATTGTATTTTTTTTGTTTTTAGTTTTGAAATGAAGATCAATTAAAATGACACAACAAAAAGATGTTTTTTAGACAATATTTAAAAGGTGCAACAGATATAACTCTACCTCTTCAATCATTTATTAATCATTATCATTTAAATTAATATTCACTTAATTATGATCCCTTAATTTGTTAAATCCCGAACCCTACAAGAATTAACTTTACCACGAAGACGAGGTGAATTTAACCTTAGGCTAACTTCAGAACATGCAATCGCAACACCCTATTTTGATTGATGTTATAAGATTAGCTTATGGTCAGTGGTAAATTAAGGCACATAACCACTCTGTAAATGAGGATTAATTGAGTTTATGGATTGTATTTGAACTCTACAAATTTATCCCGTGTGGTTTTGAATTACCGGTTAAGGTTGTGCTCTCACAGTTCACACAATTCCCGACCTCGCGTGTTTTGTGTTAACTATTCAATTGCTTGATTAGTTTAATTTAAATTAAAAACTAAAGTAATATATAATTATATGTTAATTATAGTAGCTCATTTATTCAAAATAAATTAATGAATAAAGATATAGTTCGATCGATTACTAAAAAGAACTACTCTTCCATGGGTGGCGTAATCATCGTAGAAGCGTTTTGCATGTGCAAAGGTTTATAATGGGTATAACCCAATAACGCTTCTACTCAAGAATTCCAGACCAAATAGGAATATTAATAGAAGAATAAATTTAAACAAAACAGAAGAAAATAGAAGAAATAAAAGAAGAACAAAGAATTTCATTACACAAACAAAATCATTACAACGTGAAGGAGAAGAAGAAGGCTTCGATGAGGGGATCCTTGCTTCAAGAGCTACCCCTCTTACAATGGTTGGATAATTTTGGTGAAACAAATTCTCCTCTTCCTCCAATATCTTAATGCACGTCCCAACCCATCCAAATGAGAAAAAATCCAATTTATAGAGGGGAGGGGAGGAGAGGTTACAAGTGGTTTCAAGTGTGAATGTGGAAATTCGGCCAAATATTTTATTCCAACTTGAACCGCCTGTTTGACCTCCAAAACGCGTGAATTGACCAGCCTTACAGAAGGATGATTTGTTCCAAATCATGTCCCTGATATTTAATCAAAATGTGGACTCAATCAAAGCCCTGATGAAGAATATATGGCCCAAATAAAGAACCCATGTCCATTCTGCCGAGTCCAGCCCACCATTGGATTAATGGCCCATTTACTCCATCCAAATGCACTCTATAGCTCTAGTGTCCTGAATTAAAGTTGTATAAAATTAAGTTATAAACTCTTTTAAAAAATTTAAAATTCAAATAATAAATATAAAAATATTTATCTTCGAAATACTACAGTGCACTATTAAGGGTAAAGCTGGAATTTTCACCAAATTTTCAAATGAATGATCAAATCCCAAATATTTTATAAATAAACATATTTAACACAATGTGAGGAAATTATTTCATTTATTATCAATAAAATATTCAACAAAATAGTGTTTTATCAGACCATTACACACGCTCATAGATAGTAATGTCCAATGACACCAAAACATGTGGAATTACTACTAGAGGGCCTGTTCTCATAATCTCCAATCTTGGAGATTACAAAGTGAAAACTCCATGACAGAGAGTCTATTATTCTTACAAGTACTCACACATGACATTCTGTATAATATGTGTCCTATCATAGTATTTCATCCAATCGTAGAACTTTATTTAAGAATATTGTTATAGTATTTCAAGGTTCTCATCATAGCGGGGATCTTCCATGACCTTATCAATGCAACAAATATTCCAGGACATTATTATATTATAGTCATGTAGAACAATGAACAATATATAATAAGTGTACATTCATGTAATCAAAGTACAAAATAGTTGGTTCTCAGGACACCAACCCTTAAAACTCCCACTTGGACTAGAGCCAACAGCCTACAACTTTTAGTCCGCTAGACCTCACATGATGATCATGTTTCTGTTGAGTCGAGGCTTTAGTCAAGGGGTCTGCCACGTTTTCTTCTATGGAAATACTGCTCACTACAACTTCACCTCTCTGAGAAAAATCCCTCAAAAGATGATACTTCTGAAGTATGTGCTTTGTCCGCTGATGTGACCTTGGCTCTTTTACAAATGACACCGCTGCAATATTATCACAATAGAGTGTGATAGTATCTTTACTACTAGGTACTACATCCATGTATTGGAAGAAGCTTCACATCCATACTACTTCTTTTGCTACCTCAGAAGCTGTGATATACTTGGACACTGCTGTAGAATCTGCGACCACACCTTGTTTTGAGCTCTTCCAGCTCACTACACCTCCATTCAAACTGAAGATGTATCTAGTCTGTGACTTCATGCCATCTTGATCAGTCTGGAAACTAGCATCTACATGTACTCTGATGACTAGTTCCTCATCTCCTCCATAAACCAGGAACATATCCTCAGTATGCCTCAGATACTTAAGTATAGTCTTGAATGCCATCCAATGGAGGTCTCCTGGATCAGCTTAATATCTGCCTACCACACTTAATGTGTAAGAAACATCTAGCCTTTTACATAACATAACATACATGACTGACCCAATCGCAGATGCGTAAGGGATCCTTGCTATTTTCTCTCTTTCCTCATGTGTCTGGGGACACATTTTCTTGGAAATATGAATTCCATGTGACACTGACAACAATCCCCTCTTGGACTATTCCATACTGAATCTCTTCAG
This sequence comes from Viscum album, assembly GCA_963277665.1. Lineage (NCBI taxonomy): Eukaryota > Viridiplantae > Streptophyta > Magnoliopsida > Santalales > Viscaceae > Viscum > Viscum album. The sequence goes on from OY728152.1 coordinate 1,964,254,394, forward strand.
TATCTTGTCAATTTATGTACTTTGACATAGGCCCAACATTCTTTTGGATCTATCATGATGGATCTTGATCCCAATAATATATGCTGCCTCGCCCAAGTATTTCATAGAGAAGAAATTATCCAACCATGCCTTAACTGACTGTAAGATAGGTACTTCGTTTCCAATTAGTAATATGTCATCAACATATACTATTAGGAAAACAACTGCACTTCCACTAAACCTTTTGAAGAAACAAGGCTCACATTCATTCTTAACAAAGCCAAATTTTGTTACGGCTTCATCAAAATGAATTTTCCATGACCTTGATGCTTGCTTTAATCCATAAATGGATTTCTGAAACTTTCATACCGTGTTGGCATCCTTTGGAGTCACAAACCCTTTAGTTTGTGTCATGTAGACATCTTCCTGGAGGTTCCCATTAAGGAATTCTATTTTTACATCCATTTTCCAAATTTCATAGTCATGGTAAGTGGAAATGGACAATAGGATTCTGATGGATTTCAGTATCACAACCGGTGAAAAAGTTTCATCATAGTCAATTCCTTAACACTGTCTAAAACCTTTTGCAACCAGTCATGCCTTATAGGTGCTGAATTTCTCCTCTATGTTTAGTTTCTTCTTGAATACCCATTTATTACCAACAGTCTTTACATAGGATATACCAAAATCTAGACTTGGTTTTGGTACATGGAATCCATTTCAGAATTCATGGCTTCTTTCCACTTGGCAGCATCTATGCCTTCAACTGCTTCCTTGTAGGTAAGAGGATCATCATTGTCAACCAATAATGATTCACCATCCTCGGTGACAAGAAAACTATATCTTTCTAGTTCTCTTACCTCTCTCGTGCTCCTACGCAGTTCTCGTGTCACTGGAACAAATTTTTCTTCCACGAGGCTTTGTGAAATATGTTCTTGTACCAACTCTTGTGTATCTTGAGCCTCGACTTCATCGAAGTCTATCTCGCTCCCACTATCTCTTTTGGAGATGTGCTCCCTCTCAAGGAATATGGCGTGTCTTACCACTGTAACCTTTTTATCTGAGGGGTTTTATAGGTAATATCCCCTTGTTTCCTTGGGATATCCTATAAAGATACACTTTTTTCCTCAGGGTTCAAGTTTGTTACCTGAAGAGGCCTTAACAAATGCTTTTCTACCCCACACATGTAAATTTGATAACATGGATTTGCGTACACTCCATAATTCGTATGGAATACCATTTATCGACTTATTTGGTACTTTGTTTAGTATGTGTGCTACTGTTTGTAATGCATATCCCCAGAAGGATAATGGAATACTCGCATGACTCATCATTGATCTCACCATGTCCAACATGGTGAAGTTCCTCCTTTCACATAAGCCATTCCACTAAGGAATGTTAGGAGGAGTGATTTGAGATAGAATCCCAAACTCTCGTAAGAAATCAATGAAGTCTTGATTAAGACATTCTCCTCCTCTGTCTGAGTAGAGTTTCTTAATCTTCTTACCAAGTTGGTTCTCAACTTCATTCTTGTATTCTTTGAATCGATCAAAAGAATCTGACTTATACCTCATTAAGTAAATATATCCATATCTACTAAAATTATCAGTAAAAGTTATGAAGTACAAGAACCCACCCCTTAATTCAACTGGAAATGGTCCAAAAACATCTGTGTGAACTAATTCTAGAAGATCTTTAGCCCTTTCACCTTTCCCACTAAATGGGGATTTGGTCATTTTTCCTTGTAGACACACATGACATACACCAAGTGGTTTTAGTTCAAAAGAATCTAAATACCCATCTTGATGTAATTTTGTCAAACGTTTCTCATTGGCATGTCCTAGCCGGTGATGCCAAAGTTGGGTGTGGTATGAGTCATGTGAATTAACTTTGTCATCAATTTCCATTACTTGGTTTGTGTAGTCTAACATATAAAGGTCATTATATAAATATGCCCTACCAAAACAAATTATATCTTTATAAAAGTAGCAACATTCATTTCCAAATTTGAAGATTAATCCATCAGTATCTAATATGGATACTGATAAAATGTTTTTGGTTATATAGGGTACATAATAACATCCTTTTAAAACCAAGACCATCCTAGTAAGCAATGTGAAGTGGTAGTCTCTGAAAGCTACAACAACGAGTCTGGCTCCATTGGCTGCTCGCAGATCTACCTCCCCTCGATCAATCTTCCTAAATCTACTTGGTTCCTATATTTGGATACATATGTGAGCACCACAAGCTGTATCCAATACCAAATTTGTAGAAACAAATAGATTTCATTTGATGACAACTGCACCTGAAGCTTCCCCTTGCTTCCTTGGCTGGGTGCAGTTTTTCTTCCAGTGGCCCTTCTTACCACATGCAAAACAAACAACATCCTATTCTCTTACCTCCCCTTTGATCTTTCTTTTATTAGAAGGACTTGAAGAGTATTTGGGCTTAAAGATCTACACCTTCCCTTTCCTTTTATTCACCATAAGGATAGAAGGATTTTAACACTTCATATCATTGTCCACTTGGTGAATAATGATAAGAAGATCAGATAGAGACTTCTCAATGGTGTTCATGTTGAAATTTACAACAAAGTTAGAAAAGCTCTGGGGGAGTGATGTGAGAATGAGATTGGTACCTAGTTCCTCATGGAGTTTAAACCATAGAACCTCCAAGAGCTCAATGTATCAAATGAGCTTGACTACATAAGGCCCAATTGGGGCACCCTCTCCAAGCTTGCTCTGAAATAGAGCCTTGGAGATCTCAAACCTTTCCTGTATTTCCCTCTCCTGGTATATACCACGAAGGTGCTCGAGCATGCTATAGGAATCTATGTCTTTATGAGACTTCATGAGATCACTAGACATTGGTGATAACATCAAACATTGAACGTCGAGTGAATCATTCAAATGTTGATCATAGATCAGGAAATCTTGATCACTTGCCCCTTGGGCAGGAGAATCAGGAAGTGAGGACTCCAGCACATAAAACTTTCGTTCATGGAATAGGATAACCCGAAGGCACCTAAACCATTCCTAAAAGTTACTGCCAGTGAGGATATTGTCTTTGTCTAGAATTGATCCCATAGAAAATGTGGTTGACGAGCTTGTCATATTTTATTCTACAATTTTAAAAAGTAGATTTTTCAGAACTTTCTTGATTACATTTTATGAGAAATAATAAATTTTATCAATTCTACCACTATTTTATCAAGTCCCAATGGACCTCACTATTGAACTCAGAATTTCCAATTGTTTTGACATTCTAGTGGAAATGATACATATTCCCCTTTACATAATCCCAACAAGGGTTGGTCAAGCTATTTGAAGGTATTTAGGTAGGCATGCCTTTTCCAACTGTGAGCTTACAGTTCCTTGATCTATTGAGTGGACTCCCCAATCTTGAAATCCTGACTTGGATTTCCTCAACACTTGCCTCCATTTTACAACAAGTCTATCAAGGGCTACTCCTCTTGATGTAAAATGTTTAAGTCAACCTGAAACTTTCATAAGAGTTTCCTTTATAAAAGTAAGTGTCCCAACAAGGGTTGGTCAAACACATAGTTTTATTGAGTCTTTCCCTTAATCAAGTAACAGAAGGCTTGGTATGACTTAATATAATATTTGAGGGATTTTATTCTTTATGCATAGTTTTTCATTATCACATTCTTGTTAATATTAATTTATTCTTGCTTAAGTGATTAACCATGTTCTGATAATGTTTACGCATAGTCCGGTTTTTATTTTATTCCATCTTTGCATGCTTGTTTATTTCATTAATTATGTTATTGCGACAACACATACATAATAAATAAACCATGCAATCAGACAGAAATAATATAATATGGCATGATCATGAGCTTCTATTGGTTAGATTATCTAACGGTTTGATAAGCTTACCTTGACCTAGGGAAAACACCTTGAACCCGATGGTTCATGTTTTGCAGCTCCCATCTATCCACCTTTGCATCTTCTTGGGTTGGTTTCGCCTCGAATTCGGATTTTTTGAACTGTGTCCACTGGCTTGGGAGATCCTCCATTACATGGGGTTTACATTAAAGAAACCATGGGCATGAAAGCCCTACATTTTATTGGAAGAAGGCTCGCAGGCCAAAAAAATTAAATTAAACAAATTTAAATGAAACCATACACACATACAAAGGGTCTTTGGTCTAGCTCATGATCTTCCATAGCATGCAACGACATTTAAGCATATTTAGAATTCAAATTCTTTTAATCGTTCTATTATTTAAGATAATTCGCGCTTGAATTAAATTAATTATGATCTTATAATTAATCAATTATTTATCTTAAATTCCTTTATGAATTTCCTTGAGATTCTTCTCATCTATATTCCTTGTACAAGTCTTTGTACTTTTGGAGGAAACCTGGTGAAATTCTATTTATGGAAAGTACACGGCGTGTAGGCTATATTACACGGCGTGTATTTTTCACCCTTTATCCAAAGTACACACCGGGGGATTTGGCGTGTTTTCTGTACTTTGGAAATTTTGGAGTACATGACGTGTAGATTAATCTAACATGGAATGTACTTCCTTGTTACCCAGTTACTGGCCTGGCAATCCCATGTATGTGGAACACGATTTCTCCTTGTACACAGTTTCACCTGGACCAGATCGTACTACACGGCTTGTTGATTCAACATATATGCCGTGTATTTCGGTTTCCACGCTCCATTCAATTATGGTCAACACGGTGTAATAAAACTTAGGTATACTCAATTCGCATGATGTGGTTTGGAGGACCAGTACCGGTTCATTGAACCTAAGTACACAACGTGTAGTTTTCACTACACGCCGTGTATTCTTATGTTGTACAGACAGAAAGAGCGGCTCCTCCGGATGAGATCCTCATTTTTCATTTAATCAAAATTAAAATTAAAAGGTTGTTTCTGTGTTTTGAATCGAGAAATGAAGAAGGAAGAAAAAATCTCATTCATTCATTTTTATAGAACGATTTATCTTGAATTGAATCAAATATAAATGTGTAAATTATCAATGATAATTAAATAACTATAATCAACATTGTAACCTCCCTTTGATACCAATTGAAGGTCTCGGGCGCAGTGGAAGCTCATGGGTGGATGTGCCCACTTGGATTTTTGTCATTAGCAATGATCAATCCAGGATCAATACGACGATAAATGCCAGACTCCACGGATTGAATCACAAAAATAGACAATGAAGAGGAATAGTCCCGGAACCATAAATGTGGATCATCACAGGTTGATTATAATTAATTTAATTAATTGACAAGAAGTACCTTTTATGGAGTTCTTTATTCATTGATATTTTTGATCACATTCCGATGTGATTCGTCATTGCGTCACAGAAGCCAAGTGTAGACTTCCTCTAGCAGTGATCCACACGTGCACCATGTATCTCTGGACGTCGCCAAAGGAATCTCTAGGTGCTAGCGTGGAGAATCCTTTGCTTGCGTTGTCCGCCTTAGATCACCTTGATCCGGTGAAGGTGGATCTCTCTTAGTCTTGAGAGTGTTCTTGGAGGATCGAGTTCTTTAGGTCTTGAGAGAATTCTCCAGAATTGTTGTGCACAACGATTCTCTTACGAAAAGAGTTGGGGTTATGAGGATATTTATAATCAGATTTGAGGCTGTAGAGTTATGACAATAAATAAACGCGTTACGCATTTTATTTATTTCATTAACTCTTTTGAAAACCCCATGTTGAGTCATTAATTCCTTGACATGCACCCACACTGATTATAATAAATATCATTTAATAAAATGATATTTCCTCAAAATCCCGACTGGAAAAACTACACGACGTGTAATCATAAATACACGGCATGTACTTGTTTTTAATTGAAAACTACACAGAGTGTACATTCAATGTACACAACATGTATATCTTGTTTTAATTTATTCATTTCCTTTCCAAAATAAAAACTACATGGCGTGTAAATTCAATAATACACGACATGTACTGTTTTTTAAAATTAAAACTACACGACGTGTAATCATTAATACACGACATGTACTTGTTTTCATTTTATTATTCCTCCAACATTAAAACGATTTAGGCTTCCTTGAATAATTATTAAACCACGTACGTGAATAATCTTTATTCTACTTGAGATACTTGAATACACTTAGTGTGTGACCCTATAGGCCTCTTTCTCGTTGGCATTAGGCGGGATTGCCTAAAGTCCAAGATTACTGTCTAGCAACGGGTCAAGGAACCCAAGAGAAAAAATTTGATGCCGCATTGATGTGTCAACTCATATGAATTCTTACCATGCAATTTAATCCCTTTGTCTCAATATCTCATCAAGCATGTTTCATGGCCGTGTCATAAACCTATATGCTTGATATGCCATTCTTTGAATTCCAGAAATAAACTCGTCGTGTCACCATGACCATGGAATTTGATCGACAGTTCTATTTCAATAAAAGGGCCCAAGATATATACTTCTATAAATATGGAAGGGAAAAATCCTTCCTTGACTTATCCATTAACAACATTTCATTCGTGACGCACCCAACATACCCTACTTCCCACTAACTGTCTTCGTGGCGGTTTTCGTCAGCAAATCTAAGTGTACGAGTCATGACATGATTTAATGATAATCTTCCAGTCTAAGGACCATTACACACACTCGTAGAAAGTAATGTATGATGACACCAAAACATGCATAATTACTACTGGCGGGTCTGTTCTCATAATCTCCCATCTTGGAGATTACCAAGTGCGAACTCCATGAGAGAGAGTCTCATCTTCTTACGAGTACTCGCACAAGACGGTTTGTATACTATGTGTCCTATCATAGTATGTCATCCAATGGTATAACTTTGTTTAAGAATATTGTTATAACATTTCAAGGTTCTCATCATAGTGGGGATCTACCATGACCTTATCAATGCAGCAAATATTCCAGGACATTATTATATTATAGTCATGCAGAACAATGAACAATATATAATAAGTGTACATTCATGTAATCAAAGTACAAAATAGTTGGTTCTCAGGACACCAACCCTTACAATATGTTGGTATCATTCATTACCCTCATGATGAAATTGAGTTTATTGAATCTATAAAAGAAGCATCTATTTGGGAAACATGAGATTCATTGAATAGGTTGTTTTATCATATGTTGCAAACGTTTTTTTCTCATATGTTGCTATCATTCATTGCACAGGTTGTATGGAATGAAACATGGAAGATTTTTTTAGACGATATGTTATATGTACAATGAATAAGGTTACAAATAGAAGATACATGTATGTTTACCCCTTATACATGCATGCATGACAACATAATATTCCCTCTTTTAGTATTTATTTTTTTAATTCATTCAGTTTACATCCCTAATAACGTTGCCTTTGAAAAGTTTCATTTGCCAAGCTGCCTTTGGCAAGTTGCCTTTTCCAAGTTGCTTGTTGCCTTTGCCAAGTTGCCTTTTCCAACTTATGTGGTATCAGGTGCACCTTCCATCATTTCTAATGATTCCACCCTCACATAATCTACTGAGTGATGACCTTGAACCAAAGATATTCTTTAAACATTGAAAATGTTAATTTTGTTTCTTTTTCTTTCACTCTAGGTAAAAAAATAGATATAGATATTTTTTGAAACCAATGAGTAATGTATTTTTGATCATACAAAGTTTCTGATTGAAGAAGCAATATGTGATCTATCACCCCATTTATCAAAAACAACATGAGAATGAGTATCCTACATATGAATGTGCTTCATATGTAGATTCTACATGGAGTCACGATACAATATTTCCACTTAACATTTAATTTATGGTATCACTAATTTCATTACTTTGTCTATGAGGGCTCAAATTTATCATTTTCATGAGACACTTAAGAAGGATGTTGAGTGTGAACATTCCATCCAAAGTTAAAATTGTTGGTTTATGAGCTCCTACCTTATTTTACCACTTATGCCACCACTATAACTCCTCAAATGATGATTTCCACTGGTCAATCCCTCTCAATTTCCACTTCATGTGGTTCAAATAGAAACAGTTTACAACCACTTATTTTCTACCTTTCTTTTAAGTTGTGACATTTTCTTATTTGATGTCATAACATGTATTGTATATAAGTATTGATCTTACTATGTCCTTTTATATCAGTTCTTATGGTTTATTGATTTTATTTTAGTTTTTTCATGTAAATATTAGTTTCGGCGGCTTATATGATTTGAATTAACTTTACTTCTCCATGGGTTCATATATTAACCACTTAATAATTTCCTCCTACTATGGTCAGAATGCAATGCCTAATAGGATTTAGTAGGAACTACTATTTCACATCCATGTGAAATTGGAAAACCAATAAATTTCATACATAATTCCCCTAAATTTAAAGTTAGAAATAAAAATCCAGGAACAAAAAACAACATTCGTATTTGATTGAAGTTCTTTTTGTATGAGGAATATGAAGGATTTTTGTTGATGAAGTAACTGCTGATTATGGAATATTCACTACTACAAATATGGCCTTTATCAGTGCTAGAAAAGTGCATCAACAGCGCTAAAAAAATCACTATTAATCGAGGTGAAGATAAAGGGGGTCACTTTTATGAGCACTTAGAAAAGCACTGATAAAGGCACCTTTTATCAGTGCTAAAAAAAGCGCTGATAAACAACCCCTTTATCAACGCTTTTTTTTAGCGCTGATAAAAGTAAAAAAAATAAAAAAAATAAAAAATAATTATATAATGTGGGGGGGGGGAGCTTTTAACAAAGTTTGAACCCCCCTATCAGTGCTAGGCGGACCCCTCCTCACACTCTCCCGCATCCCCCACACATGCGCACCTCCTTTCTTCCAACCGCACTCGAACCCGCAACCCCCCCTTGCACGCCTGCACCTTTACCACTAAGCTATTTCATTTTTTCTCTATTTAATGATATATATATAGTTATATTTATTCGTATATTAATATAGATTCATATTAATATAACTATATTTAGTTATATTAATACATATATATTTATTCATATATTAATATATATTAATATTTATATATATAATTATATTTATTCATATATTAATATATATTCATATTAATATAAATATATTTAGTTATATTAATACATATATATTTATTCATATATTAGTATATATATATTCATTCGTATATTAATATATATTTATATTTATTTATATATATATTTTTAGTTATAATTTTTTATCTGTATATTTATTTGTATATTAATATATATTTATAAGATTAGTTTTAAATACATTTATAAAATATGTTTTTATGCATGTTTATAAATAAATAAATACATACATACATACATATATACGACACACACACACACACAGACAAACACACACACAGACACATATATATTTACGAATAAATACATATATATGTGTATTTGAAAAGCCATAGAATGTTAAAATAACCATAACTTCTAATGAAGAAGCCTATTTCAACTCCAAAACCAGTCAAATCGAAGAAAATGAAACAATATTCCATATGATATGTGGTACAGGCCTAACAGACATCCGGATCAGAAGTTATACTTGTTTGAATGTTAACAAATCGGGGTATCCCGACTAAAAACTCTATTTTAGAGGCCTTCTGGGACTTTTATGGCCTCTAAAAATGTAACAGAAGGTTCCCTTAAGTCACTAGCGTGTAGAGCTCGTCGCAGGATTCAATTTTATATGTTTTAGAGCTCAAACGGACACCCGGATCAAAAGTTATGGCCGTTTGAAGGTTGAGTTACATTTTCAACTTATTTTAAATCTTTTATTAATTTTTTTGATTTTTTGTGTCTTCTAATTTTTATTTAAATGATTATTAATCGATGATAATTAGAAAATTATTAATTAATAAATTTTTTTAAAATATTTTAAAGTCATTTTCACTAAATTATATATATATTAAATGTAATAGTCTATTTATACTTACCTAAAACATATTTAAAAAATATATATTATATTTATATCAATATAAATATACTTATATAACAATATATTATTTTTCATGATTTTTTTGAAGAATAAAATTTATCAGCATTTGGAAAAAGCGTTGATAAAGCCTCCTTTTATCAGCGCTACTAGAAAAAGTGCTGATAAAGGGGTCACATTTAACAGTGCTAAAAATGTTGATGGGGGGGGGGGCTTTATCAGCGCTAATAAAGGGTCACTTTTAACAACGCTGTTAAAATTGACCCTTTATTAGTGGTTTTTTAGCACTGATAAAGGCCCCCCTTTATCAACAATATTTTTAGCACTGTTAAAGGGTGGTGCTCCCCTTACCTGTTTTTGTAGTAGTGATTGGAAAAAGTGGTGCCTTAATGATTTTCTACTTGGACATTTGCTGCTATTTGTGGCTCATAAGGTGACTCCTATATCATATTATATGATGTTTATTGTACATTATGTCTGTATCCTCATTCAATTTCTTGAACTTCATGTTTTCAATGTATCTTGAACCTTTAAATTTTTTAAGGGTATGGGAAGGAAACCAACTCATTCATTTTTTAACTATGTTGTAGTCCATCCGTTTGGAATTGAATTTTTACCTATCATAAACGGTGAGGTTAAAATGGGTGCAGTGTAGCCTATGGGTGATGGATTTGGGTATTTCGAAGGGAATATTGTCTATAGATTGAATATGTCACATCATGGTGTCTGTAAGTAAGGCATTTTTGCAGGTGTTTTGGGTATAGAGTAGTTAAAATTGTATATTTGATTTCATTAAATTCTTGAATTGTTCTTATTTCTTTCAATAAAAATGGTCTTTTAATTTAGGTCTAGATCTAATCCAGAATCAAAGGGAGATTTCATATATTCAATGGTGGATTAAATTTAAATTAAATACATTCTGTAATGTGATAGAAATATGTTCATGAAGTAATTATTTCTTTTATGTTAAAATTCATTTTTTTGATTATGCAAATTCAGTATGGTATTTTTATTTTTTTAAAATTTTTTTCTAGGAAGAAAAGTTTGTTCCTAGATTTTGAAGATAAATATTTGTATAATGTGACAGGATATCTGGGTGACATCATACAACTTCAAGTTACTTTCAATGATTGATACAGTTCTACAAATACAAACATTACTACTTATGTTGTATATTATGAATTTCAAATGTCCATTTGAATGTTATTTTAATTCATGTATTTCAATTCTCCATGATGAAAATATTTTTTTTATTCCGTATATATTCTTATAGATGTTTTTAAATGTATATATCCAAAATTTTATTTACTATTATAATGTTGTCTTTATATTTTTTATCATATGCCGGAAATTTTTTTATTTTTTGTGTATGTCCATTGTACATCCACACTATAAAGAATGACTTTAAGGACATGTGTTTCCTCGTATATCTTCCACCTATGTGTTAGATTCCCAACAACCGATCAATATTAATTATTATTAACCCTTATGTTTCATTCTATTTATATATTGAATTTGTCTAAAGTTTTTAATAACTAAAAAATATGTGTGCGTGTTTATGAATTTTTAAATAAAATGATCACACCATGCAAATGCATGGTTGGTGGGCTGGTCGGTCCACTACGGCAACGCCACCATGGGCACCCCGAGGGAGAGCGCCTCCAGCGTGGAGTTCCACCCGCAGTGGGTGACGAAGCACCCAACCGCCCCATGTGTCGGCACCTCCAGCTGGTCGCACCACCCCACCACTCGCCCTGGCCCCATCTCCTCCACCAACTCCGCCGACAACTTTTACATCTCTGAATCCCTCACCACCCACAAGAAGGGGCGACTGCTCCCCCTCAACCCCCATGACAACTCAACCATCTACTCCTCCCCAAGATGCGCCAGGCTGCCGGAGGCAGATCCTGGACGTTCAAGTGGCTAGCGTGGACATGGTAAAAGATGGCGCAGACGTTTCAGGACTGCGTGAAGAAGGGTTCTCCATCGAGGCCATGTTTCCGGGCTATGTCGCGAATACAGGGCATGATTGAGTCGTAAACTATGAATTTGAAGACGGTCCTTTTGGCGGGGAGGTGAAGGAGCTCTGTTAAGCTCTGTGATAAATATAACTATACATATTTATATTTTTTTAGTTATATTATATGTTAATATTTATATACATATATTAGAATATATTAATAAATATATATATATCTTTGTTAATACACACGCATAGATATATTTATATATATATAAAAGTTATATATACATTTTACAAGTATATAAATATTCATACATTTTTATTTTAAATAAAATGATTTTTTTTTATTTTGATGTGGTTTATATATTTATAAACATATTTTATGTTAGGTTTCCAGGGCCCGTAGCAGAAGCCGATGGGCCGGAGATTTTAAAATTTTTGTCGGCGAGATGACGGAACTTATCGTCGTCGATGATCTGAGCCCCGGAGAGGTACGAGGATCTCACGTAGACTCTAAAGAGCACAAAATTAAAAAGAAAACTTACCATTTCATATCTGAAGCCGTTGTCGACCGTAACTTGTCGCTGGCGATCGTTGCACGAAGGATCCATAGCAGGATCCCTCTAGATCGTCCACACACGCTTCAGAAATCCACAGGAATGCCGATCGTCAAACTCCGGGTGCTAGCGTGGCGATCCGATGATATATTCGACATTCTGACGATCACCGCATCTTTGATCTTGTGATGCGTGAGGAGAAACTCGATTTGAGCTCATATCGAGAGCTTCTCTCTCTATAGAGCGGGAGGAGAGAGAGGCTCTGGCCAAATTGACACGAATAGTTGTTGCGCTTGAGCCCCTCTCCTCTATTTATAATGGATTTTGGAAATTACCTGTTTGGGTTCCCCAACCCCCGTTAATTCCACGTCCACTAAATAAATAATTATGACGACTTAAAACTGCGTCAATATTATTTATTTATTTTATCACATACTCGTGATAAAATCCGAGCCATTAAACTCGACTCATTGTCCCGCTTAATATTAAGCGAACCTTGAATATTAAAATAATATGGGTTCGATTAATATTTTCTCATATTTACTGAACTTGTAAATACATTAACTAAATTCAATCCCAAATATTCATAACTTGAATATTAATGAATTTATTTAATTCTTTTGGTGATAGAAAACATGGACAACGCTCAGACCCCATGGAGGGCCCCACTATGTCCATATACCTATTCAACTGAATATGGCGGATTCTTGAATACGCTATTGTGTGCGACCCTCTAGGCCCTTATCTCAATAGTAGTAAATAAAATCCACAGACCAAGAGCGGGGTCTAGCAACCCGTCATAGCCCCTAAAGAGATAAGGATAGTCATTGCAACGACTACCAACCTACGAACACTGACTATGTACTATAGTCTCTTTGTCATTAAATATCTCGTAAAGCAGGACGCACTCTTGTGTCATCGTCCTTATCTTGCTTTATTATTTGTTGATCTATACGGATGGATTTTCCTTTCAACTACTTTGGCCAAAGACTTATGAAGGAGACACCATCCTGATCAACCAGACCTGAGATATACAACTTCCTAAACTAGGAAGCGACAAATCCTTTCTTGACCATTCAACCAACGTCATACCACCAACGACGCACCCAACACAAACTACCTCGCCATGACATTACTGCCATGGTTTTCTCTTTGCATCAAAGTACATCATTAAATGATATACATTGGTAATGGTCTCAAGTCAAGAGACCAATACACATGTTCATAGATAGGAACAACCACTAACACCCAAAACATGTGGTGTTCTTATTGACAGGTTTGTCCTCATGATCTCACTACTAGAGATCACCAGGTATGAACTTCATGAGAAGAAATATCAATGCTTATGAGCCCCCAGCACCTGATAGTCATACATCTACTATGTCTATTCAGTAAGATGTATCCAGACTATAGAACATATATTCAAGATCAATGTCATTGTATCTCTAGGTTCTCATTATAGCCTGGGATCTTCTATACCCTCTCGACACAACAAATAACCTTTGTACATTACCATTATTATAGTGGATGCAGAAAAGTCTGCACTATAATGGTAAGATAACATCATGCATAGCTAACTGTACACATGATATGGTAATAAAAAGTACTACATAGTTGGGTCTAGGGCACCCACTATTTCAACACTCCCAATTGCACTAGAGCCAACTTGCTAACTAATCTTGCTAGCTACTCACATGATAAATACCATGCTTATGCTGAGTAATGGCTTTAATAGCTGGGTCTGCTACATTTTTGCCACATGAAATATCTGCTATATTCGACCTCAACGACTTGAGTAAAACTTCTCAAGATGAGGTATCTCCGAGTATATTACTTTTGGCCATTGTCATAACTTGACAACTTGTCTAGTAAGAATATCATAATTCTCATTATGATAATACTTTTCTCACTAGGTGTGAATCCAAGAACTTGAACAAATCATTGTGATTTATAACTACTTCTTAGCTGCCTTAGAAGCTACAACGCACTGGGTATTTGTAGGTATGGCTACCACTAGATTTTATGATCTTGACTCGCTTATCTCGTTTTCCTAACTGTGATACTAGATCAAATTGATCTAAGGACTACTAGTATGTGTCCCACTATAACTAGTATACCTTCCTCTCCATATTCCTGGTACATATCATTTTTACTTGCCGAAGTTCAAGATGATAGTTCTGACTGCATCACTTGTAGTTCTCTTGGAAATAATTGATATCTGCCTATAATAAATTGTATTCTGGTAGTATCAATTATTGTACATATTGTGGAATATGTGATTGATCCATCGCTAAAGCATATGGTATCAATTTTCAACTTTAATCTCTACACATTCCCTGAACATGTTAACCTGGAGAGATTAAGCCATGTGACATAGGAAACAATTCTGAACTTGATTTGTTCCAAATTGTATTTTTCAATACAATGTCACTATATGTACGATTGACTAGGACCAAGCAACCTTTGGATCTATGTGAGTGGATCCTATTCCCTAGAACTTAGGTTGCTACTTGAAGTCAATCATTGGATAATTTCTTATAACTTGATCTTATCTAACTGTAAGATCATAATCTACTTTCCATATGTTGCCGAACATATTTCACTTAGAAAACATTGGTGATCCCACTAACCTTTTGTAGACACAAGGCAAAGATTCATTTATAATGAATGCTCTAAGATCTTGTTGCTTACTTTAATCCAAAATTGGATTTCAGTAACTTTTAACCCTTATTGGCATCATTTGATGTCATCATCTCTTTCTGGTTGCGTCGTATAGACACCTTCCACGAAAAATGTTCTTGACATCTAATGACCAATAAACGGATCTTAGAAGTTTATCTATGACAAGTAAAATTCTAATAGATTTAGGCGTACCGACTTGGTATAACCAATCGATCCATATTGGTACCAACTTGTACCATCCATGTATCATTTCATTTGAATACCCACCATAGTATTCAATTTATAATCCCCTTTTCAATTTGATACATGGAATCTATTATTGAATTTTAGTCGATCTTTTCAATATTAGCTCGTTTCCATATACTGCTTACTTGTAGGATTTATTATTCTCAATGAATAATATATCACCGACCATGGTGAATATAAAACCATCACCATGGTTTCATACTTCCTACGCAATATGTGTCTCTGGAACATTCCTATTCCACATGTACTTGTGGAACTTGTTCCCTATGCCAACCATTTGTACATCTCGAGCATTGACTAAGTCCAAGTCAATTCATCTCCCACTATCTCTAATAGAGATTTGCAGCCTTGTATAGAAATGTAGTCTAATACTTGACTATATCTTTTCTATCTTAGGGATTTAGGTAATATCTTAAGCAACTGTTTGGATAATTACTTAGATGCAACATGTGTTCAGCTTGATGCATGTTTGTTTATTTCTTAACAAACTCTTTGCATCCTAACACATGATTTATGACATAATGGATTTCCATCATACTATGACTCATATGATATCCATTTTTCATTTTAGTTGGCATATTGGTTATGGGTTTACGCTGTTATTTGCAAATCACATTTTGAAATATGATGGAAGTTTCCGCAAGTTGCAACATTGTTACAACTTAAATCATAACTTTGATGTGTAACATATGCATTTAGGAATTGCTCCATAATACATATTTTTTTGACCAATGTTAATATTTAAGACTTTATCATCGATCCTCCTTATGAACGTCAACACGGTGATGTATATAAGGTAACATGCGTTTAGGAATTACTCCATGCTACATTATCATGATCGATGATTGCTTGGTCAAGATATTCTTCGGCCTGCCAATCCAAAGTAACTCATATCTTCTAACCAAACTTATACTTCATGAGTACATTCCTTAATGACTTAAAGGAATCTTATGAAGTATCTTTACCTCTATCTTTCTTTGGAACAGTTCACACTCTCATGTTGAACTAACCTCGGAAGCTTTGTGGCATACCTTTATTTCTAAAGGTTTCTTTTTCTAAACTAAAGATGTCAATTATAAAATAGGTGTTTAGCTGTGCCAATCCTAAATACCATATTGGGTATATAGTTGACTCCTGCTTTTAGTTTTACTCAACAAATAATCACATTTCCACCACTGGGTAGGTCTTACATTTTATATTCATCATGTATTGTCGTTGATTCAAATAACAGTGAACTATTTTTTGAGTATGTTACCACAAACAAAATTCATTCCAAAACATGGAATAATGTCTTATCATGTCCAAATGAGAACATGAGATAAATGTTTTTGGTTATACTCTACAAATTGTTCAATTTGAATCAATCACTTGGAAATTAGAAGTTATGTGTTTCTCACCGCTGACTTAGGAATCACCCTTTCTCAGCTGCTTGGAGAATACACTTCTAGTAATGTTTCTCGACTTACTTGGTTATTTTATTTCAATACATATATGTGAAAAACATATTGTATTTTAATACCCAAGAAGTATGAGAGAAAAAAATACTTTTATTTGATGAAATTTAACTGAACGAGGATCAGGAACTTGCTTCTTGTATTTCAGTTTTTAAACTTCCGTGAATTTATTTCATTATGTAATGAAAATATCCTCCTGTTAAATTTTCATCCCCTTTACTTTGAAGGGCATGAATAAGGTGCCTTTGGAGTAACTTTCCATAGGCCTTTTCGCCTTATCATTTATTCACCATAAGAATAAAATATGGCATTATCTCTAATATTTTTATTATTTGGCGAATGTTACCTTAGCGGTAATGAAGCGCTTACTCTATACCGTTCGTTTGTACCTTTAAATGAAACTAGAGTAATTGTGTGTAAAAGGTATAAGAATGGTATGACATGAAAGATTGTAAACTGTCTTTCACTTTATAAAATCTGAGTGCAATCATCACATTCAGATCTTGCTTCGATTTCTCCTCGAAAGGATCTTGGAGATGAGACTACATGTAACATCATCCATGTCTTGATGTAGCGACCACAACTAACATCAGACATTGATGATAGAATTATGATAGAACCATCATATTCTTGATTCATGAGTCTCCTGTAAGCAATTTTACACCCTCGCTTATTAAGGTGGCTTAATAGGTTGGGACACAAGCACCTTGAATTTCCAATATGGTAGTAATGTGCGCAAGCGCCTATATTACATTTAGGAAATTCATGCTTAGTTTAGAAATTAAAATTTTCTAATATTTATCCCAGTTTTATTGTGGTATTTCTTGCCATTATCTATAAATATACTTTATTAGATTGTACTTATGTGATTACCTAATCTGACATTACTGATTATTTAATCATTAAATGTCTCCCACTATTTTTTTTCGAATTCTAGGAACCCTCTATACTAGAATTGGAATACTCTTGAGTATTCTAGTTGTAAGGATCCCTGAACCTCACTCATAGTCTACAAGCTAGGGCTACACCACTACTCGGAGGTTCCATGGTAGGCTTTTGACTAGCCAACCACATTAGCTCGTGGTTCCTCGATCTATTGAGTGAAGTCCAAGCTTCAAAAATCATTTACCGATTTACTCAACGCTTGCCTCTAAAATTAAAACAAGCTAGATAAGGCTATTCCATTGCTGCAATTTTAGTTAAGTCGACCCACCACACGAATAATAACTCCCCGGTAGTAAGATCCACCCTTAGCTGAGGCATGAACTGGCACCTCGAACACTCGGTTTTGTTCAAAATTGAATGATGGAAGGATTTTTGTGACTTAATATTTTCTTTGAGGGTTTTATTGGTTTTCTCTCGACGAATGTGATCCATTTCTATTAAACTTTTTCATCTATGTTGTCGCACTCACAACTGAACTTTAATAGAAAAACATACTCCGATTATTTATGCATTTTATTATCTATTATTTTATGTATTTTTCCCGCTGTTCTAAAATACATAAAATAATAAATAAATGCATAAAGGCCATACTACTACCCGACTGGTCTTGAGCATCTAAACAACCTAAGGGGCATCAAACCTGTGTCGAAACTTGACACTAGATGAATCTCAACCCATGTTGTATGTCTGCTTCTCATCTAGAGCATCGCCTGTCTTGGCGGGGTCCACGTCACATCTTGGAGTACCGCCTCTTCTTGGCATGGTCCACGTGTCGTCTTGCATCGTCTTGATCAATGTGTTCCGTCTTGTCTTGGTGGGGCTGACGTCGCTCGTCGTCTTCATCCGAAGTACAAAGATACTCACACGCATTCGAGGGGAAGTTGGGTATAAATTTACATCAGGTAAATTGGGTGCACATGACCTTATACATTTTAACTGAAAACAAAGACAATGCACAGACCGTCATTTAATTAATTACACACATTGCATGCAGTTTAAAATAATTAATTAAATAAATAATTTAAAAGCAGATATACGGGGCCAGTGTTCAAGACCAGTAGTCGGGTACAAAATATTGCAGGATTAAAAATTAAAATGCATAAATAAGTATGAGGGTTATTTAATTTAATTAAATGAATTAAAAATTAAAATAATCTAATTATTTGTCGGTCCTTTAATTAATTTAATATCTAAATTAAATTAATTCTACTCAGGTATTAAAATTTTATTATTTTAACCATAATTAATATATTAATTAATTTAATTAAATTAAATTAATTAATTAAATTAATTAATAAATCTGATCCGTTGCAGGTTGCGCGGAACCTGCGCAGACCCGTAACGGGTCGGACAAAGTCGTGCTTGGCTTCTATGGGCCAGGCAGGTCTGTCTAGACCTAAACCTAGTCAGGTAGATTTTCTTGGTCCTGTTCCGAGACATTTCAAAGGGTACCTGTAGCTAAGACCACCACGGTGCTCGGGTCTGGTCCTACGCTACGGTTACCGTTGGGAGAAGGGCGCCAGGGGCGACCTCGACTGTATGCAACGACCCGAAAACTGTGGAGGAGGGCGTGCCGAGGTGGTGTGCTTGTGGTGCTTGCGATAGAGGGGAAGGCCGACAGGAGGGGCCGTTGTTTGCGGTGGTAGTGCGACCCAGCCGGAGGAAAATGCATTTCACCTTGAGCGGCGGCGGTCAGAGGCAAACCAGGGCAGCGGCTTAAAGGATGCACGACGTGAGCGGAGGGAGACGGCGCCCGGGCGCCTAGTGCACTCTCTCGGGCAGCGGCCCTATGTGTTGGGGTGACACCGCAGTGGCGAGCAGCTGGAGGCGACTAGGCAAGGGGATCAGCGGGGAGCGCAGGCGGCGCGCGAGGTAGGAGGCAGGCTGCGGCGTGCGGCTCCCTGGTGTGTGCGTTGCGCTGGAGGAGACCAGCTGAGCGCGGGGTGCGGCGCCGGTAGTGTGGGTGCAGGCCGCTGCATGCAGGAGGAGGGGCTGAGGCGAGATGGAGAGCGGCGACGTTGGCCTGAGGAGCGGCTGCGAGGGTCCGCAGGGAGAGGGGCGCGGTGCTGAAGTGCGCCGCACCGGTGCGGTGTCCCGACGACGCTGCAGTACACCGCGCGGGAGGAGGGAGGGGGTCCGCTCTGACCCCTTGCATCCTTTTTTTATGTCCATGCGGCATCCCCTTCCCCTTTTTTTTGTTTTTTTTTGTTTTGCAAGTTGCAGCAAGACCCCCTTGGGTCTTGCTTTTGGGTCTCCACGCGGGAAGACCACCTTTGGGGTCTTCCTTTATATATATATATATATATTATAAAACTTTCTAAAGGCTATTTTATCCTTTAGATATAATAATAATAACAATTATAATAATATTATTATAAATATAATTATAATTATAATAATTATAATGATAATAATTATAATGATAATAATTATAATTTCTTAAAAACTTGCATTTTTTCCGATAAATGGAAATAATCAACAAAATTTAAAACCTGAGTAAAAACACGAACACAATCCATTCCATAAATTTTGAATGACCATATCTTGGTCATTCAGAATCGGATTGAAATGCGGTTTGATACGCTTTGACCGTTTGTAAACCCTCTACTTAATTTTATGAAAATTAATTTTATTTGTCTCAGAAAATCTACACGACTCCCCTATGATACCGCTGTTAGGTTTACGGGGCCCGCAACGGAAGCCAGTAGGTCAGGGATTTTAAAATTTTCATTGGCGAGACGACGAAACTTATCGTCGCTGACGATCCGAGCCCCAGAGAGGTCTGGGGATCTCACATAGATTGTAAAGGGCACAAAATTAAAAAGAAAACTTAACCATTTCAGATCTGAAGTCGTTGTCGACCACAACTTGTCGCCGACGATCGTTGCATGAAGGATCCATAGCAGGATCCCTCTAGATCATCCACACATGCTTCAGAAATCCACAGGAACGCCGATTATCGAACTCTGGGTGCTAGCGCGGCGATCCGACGATATATTTGACGTTCCGACGATCACCGCATCATTGATCTTGCGATGTGTGAGGAGAAACTCGATCCGAGCTTGGATCCAGAGCTTCTCTCTCTAGAGAGCGGTAGGAGAGAGAGTCTCTAGCCAAATTGACATGAATGGTTGTTGCGCTTGAGCCCTTCTCCTCTATTTATAGTGGATTGTGGAAATTACCGGGTTGGGTTCCCCGACCCCCGTTAATTCTATGTCCACTAAATAAATAACTATGATGACTTAAAACTACGTCAATATTATTTATTAATTTTATCACATACTCTTGATAAAATCCGAGCCATTAAACTCGACTTGTTGTCCCGCTTAATATTAATCGAACCTTGAATATTA
This sequence comes from Viscum album, assembly GCA_963277665.1. Taxonomy (NCBI): domain Eukaryota; kingdom Viridiplantae; phylum Streptophyta; class Magnoliopsida; order Santalales; family Viscaceae; genus Viscum; species Viscum album. Next base: position 1,964,275,493 of record OY728152.1, read on the forward strand.
AAATAACATTGGTTCGATTAATATTTTCTTGTATTTACTGAACTCATAAATACATTAAACAAATTCAATCCCAAATATTTGTAACTTGAATATTAATTAATTTGTTTAATTATTTTGGTGATCGACAACATGAACAACGCTCAGACCACATGGTGGGGACCACTATGTCCATATACCTATTCAACTGAATATGGTGGATTCTTGAATACGTTATTGTGTGTGACCCTCTAGGCCCTTATCTCAATAATAGTGAATAAAATCCATAGACCAAGAGCGGGGTCTAACAACCCATCATGGCCCCTAAAGAGATTAGGATAGTCATTCCAACGACTACCAACCTACGAACACTGACTATGTACTATAGTCTCTTTGTCATTAAATATCTCATAATGAAGGACGCACTCTTGTGTCATCGTCCTTATCTTGCTTTATTATTTGTTGATCTATACAGATGCATTTTCCTTTCAACTACTTTGTCCAAATACTTATGAAGGCGACACCATCCTGATCAACCAGACCTGAGATATACAGCTTCCTAAACTAGTAAGCGACAAATCCTTTCTTGACCATTCAACCAACGTCATACCACCAACGACGCACCCAACACAAACTACCTCTCCACGACATTACTGCCATGGTTTTCGCCTTGCATCAAAGTATGTAATTAAATGATATACATTGGTAATGGTCTCAAGTCAGGAGACCAATACACATGTCCATAGATAGGAACAACCAATGACAACCAAAACATGTGGTATTCCTATTGACGGGTTTGTCCTCATGATCTCACTACTAGAGATCACCGGGTGTGAACTTCATGAGAAGAAATATCAATGCTTATGATCCCCCAGCACCTAATAGTCATACATCTACTGTGACTAGTCAGTAAGATGTATCCAGACTATAGAACATATATTCTAGATCAATGTCATTGTATCTCGAGGTTCTCATTATAGCCTGGGATCTGCTATAACCTCTCGACACAAAAAATAACCTTTGGAAATTACCATAATTATAGTGGACGCAAAAAAGTCTGCACTATAATGGTAAGATAACATCATGCATAGCTAACTGTACACATGATATGGTAATCAAAATTTCTACATAGTTGGGTCTAGGGAACCCACTATTTCAACATTTTATATGTAAATTTGTTTACATATTTATTTATAAAATTAAAATTTTATGTGTAAATATATACATATATGTATATATGTGTATATATCTAATTATAAATAACAGTACAATATGAAAAATGATAAAATTTAACTATCATAATATCCATATGAGTGTAAGACTTGAGAATAAATTGAGTCTCCACCAAAAACAGATAAAAAGATTCCCTTAAACAAGGAAAAATTCCATCAAATGTTAAACTGTGGTGATTCCCCAACAAAGGGTAGCGCTGAGTAAAATCCAAATCTATGGTAGGGGTCCCAAATTCAATAAATTAAATACCAAAGTGAATCTTAATGTCTATGTGCTTTGATCAACCATGACATGAATAGTTTTTAGATAAATTTAAGGCAAAATGACTATCACAGTGCACAAATACACTAGAAACAAATAATGAAAACTCATTAATCAAACACTTTAACTAATTGCCTTCTTTAATAGGTTCATTTAAAGTAATGAATTCAGCCTCTGTGGTGGATAGTGCAACTGTTGACTGCATATTACATTTTCACAAAACAAACTGTAAAACCCTCGTTCTCAGTGCATATGTTAATGTAAGTTCTGACATGTTTTAAGTAATGTTTTTGAACCTAGTAATGGTTAATTTTTGGACCCAAGATGTGTTGGAGGTTGTTGGAAGCTTAAAAAATGGGGTCTAGACCTTTTTGGTCTAAAACAAGCTACACCACGACCGTGGTGTAGGTCGTGGTAGCCCCTAGGTGTTTCAATGTAAAACAAACAAAAGAGGAAACTGGAGTGGCGATGGCATAATGATCAAGGAAGAGCCTTTTGGGACATGACTTGGGAAACCTCACCATAACCATGATGAGGGAAAACGACATGTGGTTGGGCAACACACTGTAGGCGAAAGACATGTTCGAAGTCACCATAGTGTGGTGGAGGGCGTGCTAACATCAAGCTGGTTTCAAAATAACCAAAATCATCAGCCTTCTTCTCAAATCTTATCTTTTTCGAAGGGGAAACATGTGAATCATAAATGAGGGGTCTTGAATGTTGGTTCAGGGCGCATCAGAAGTGTGCATAGGTGGATGATATATTAAATTTCTTTTAACAATCATTTTCTGAAACCAAGAGTGAGGATCTTGCACATCAAATTTATAATTAATTTATTTAATATATGAAGAAATAAATACTTGGACTTTGGAACTTTCTTAGCTGATGAATGTTGATCATCCGAAAAGACCCTTTCAGATTACCTTCATTGTGCTGTGAGGATCCAAGGATAGAATCTCTCTAGCGGTGATCTACATGTGCTCCTATGATCTCCAAGCAACATCACTCGATCTTCGGGTGCTAGTGCGATGAGTCGAATGTCTTGCATTAACTTTTCTTGATCACTCATTCTTCGGTCTTAACAAAAATCTCTCTTGAATTTCTCATACTTGAGAGAGAGAGAGAGAAGGAGTTGAGAGACAATTCATTGTGCACAATAATTCTCTATTCTCAATTTTGGATGCTCTACACAATAAACATAGTCATCTATTTATAGAGAGTTAAAATATTATTTAATTGCATAATGGCTATTAAATAAAATTTATTACCTTTAATAAATCTCATTATACATAATAGTAATTATATAATTATTATTTTGTGGTGTGCACCAACTTGCACAATAACAAATATTATATAATGAACTTGTTAATTAATATTTGTCACTGGACTCAGTCTTGATCCTTTTGAACTCCTCTAACTTTAATTAAATAACCAAATAAATATTTTATCCATAAATAAATATTTTATTCACAACCTACATAATAAATATTTATTAAAATATCTAATAAATAAAATAAATATTTTATTCACATGCCAGCGAATAAATATTTATTTAATTTATGCTATCAATATAACTTGAATAAAATTATTCCTTGAACTTGAGAATAATATTTATTTCATTAATTAAACTCAAATAAAATTTAATCGAGATGAATGGAAACACTTAGTGTGTGACCCTCTAGGATTCTTTCTCGTTGGAAATAAGTGAACTTGCTTAAAGTCCAAGATTACTATCTAGCAATGGGTCAATGCATCTGAGAGAAAGAACTTAATGTCACAACTTCGACAACCACCTACAAATACTCACTATGTAATATAATCCATTTACCATAATATCTCATCAAGCAAGTTACACATCCATGTCACCAACCTATATGCCCAATATTTTTTTCTTTAACTATCTGAAATAAACATGTTGTTACACCATGGACATGAAATTTAATGCAATGGTTCTATTACAATCAAAGGACTGAGATATTAGATTCCATAAATATGAAAGTGACAAATCCTTCTTCGAATTATTCATTAATGACATGTCACTTGTGATGCACCCAACGTATCCAACTTCACCATGGACTGTTATCATAATGGTTTATGAAATACATCTAAGTACGTGAGTTGTAACATGTATTAATAATAATCTTAAAGTCTAAGGACCATCACACATGCTCGTAGATAAGAATATCTGATGACACCAAAACATGCATAATTCCTACTAGCGGGTCTCTTCTTGAAATCTCCCACCTTGGATATTACCAAGTGTGAACTTCATGAGAAGAATTCTCATCTTCTTATGAGTACTCACTCCCGACAGTCTATGTACTATGTGTCCAATCATAGTACGTTATCCAATCGTAAAACATTATTTGAGAATATTTTCATAGCACATCAAGGTTCTCACATAGTGGGGAACTGCTATGACCTTATCAATACGACGCATACTCTAGGACATTATTAATATGTAATAAGAAGTTTTATTAATATTCAAGACATCTAATATTCATGTAATCAAAGTACAAATAGTTGGTCCTAGGACATAAACTCCAACAAACTCCCACTTGGACTAGAGCCAATTTCTTATGAATTTCAGTTCGCTAGACCTCACATGATAGTCATGTTTCTGCCGAGTCAAGGATTTAGTCAAGGGGTCCACCACATTGTCTTTCTTGAAAATACTGCTCACTAAAAATTCACCTCTCTGAGAAAAATCCCTCAAGTGATGATACTTCTAAAGCACGTGATTCATCCGCTGATGTGACCTTGTATCTTTTGCAAGAGCCATCCCTACAGTATTATCACAATAGAGTGTGATAAGATCTTTACTGCTGGGTATCATATCAAACTCTTGGATGAAGTTGCACATCCATAATTCTTCTTTAGTTTCCTCAGAATCCGTAATATACTCAGACTCTACTATAGAATCTGCAATAATAGCCTTCTTTGAGCTCTTCCATCTCATATCACTTCCATTCAAAGTGAAGATGTATCCCATTTGTGACTTTATGTCATCTTGATCAGTTTGGAAACTAACATCTGGATATCTTATGATGATTAGTTCCTCATCCCCTCCATAAACTAGGAACATATCCTTAGTACACCTAGTATACTTAAGGATATTCTTGACTTCCATCCAATGAGGGTCACCCAGATCAACTTGATATCTTCCTACCAGACTTAATGTATATGTGACATCTAGCCTAGTACATAGCATAACATACATGACTGACCCAATCGTTTATTCTTATGGAATCCTTATCATTCTATTTCTTTCCTCATCTATTTGAGGAAACATTTTCCTAGAAATATGAATGCCATGTGACAATGGAAACAATCCCCTCTTGGATTATTCTATACTGAATCACTTCAGTATTTTGTCAATGTATGTACTTTGACTTAGGCCGAGAAATCTCTTAAATCTACCACAATAGATCTTGATCCCAAGAATATATGCCGCATCTTTCAAGTCCTCCATATAAAATCATTCATTCAACCATGCGTTAACAGACTATAAGACTGGTATTTTTTTCCAATGAGTAATATATCATCAAAATATACTATTAAGAAAACAAATACACTCCCAATAAATCGTTTATAGATACACAGATCACATCCATTCTTTAAGAAACCAAATTACATTATGAACTCATCAAAAAAATATTCCATGACCTGGATGTTTTCTTTAATCCATAAATGGATCTTTAAAACTTGCATACTTTGTTGGCATCCTTTAGAGCCACAAAACCTTCGGCCTGTGTCATATAGACATCTTCCATAAGGTTCTCATTAAGGAAGGATATTTTGACATCCATTTTACTAATCTCATAATCAAGGAAAGTTTCAATTAAAAGTAGAGTTATGATGGATTTTAGCATTGCAACTAGTGAAAATGTTTCATCATAGTAAATTCCTTGACACTGTTTAAACCCTTTTGAAACCAGTTGTGCCTTATAGGTACTGAATTGTCCTTCCATGTCCAGTTTCTTATTGAATACCCATTTACAACCAATTAGATTTACACCTACTGGAGGGTCTACCAAAATTCATACTTGGTTTTGGTACATAGAATCCATTTTAGAATTCATGGCTTCTTGCCACTTGGAAACATCTATGCCACTTACTACTTCTTTGTAGGTTATATGATCATTATTATCAACTAATAATAAGTCACCATCCATGGTGACTAGAAAACCATACCAATCTGGTTCTCTAACCTCTCTAGAAATCCTACGCAGTAATTGTGTCTTTGGAACAATTTCTTCTTCCATGGGTATTTTTGGAATTTTTTCCTGTGCCAACTCTTGTATATCTTGAGCCTAAAATTCATCGAAGTATATCTCACTCCTATTATCTCTTTTAGAGATGAGATCCTCCTCAATAAATATGAGACTTATATCAAGCACAAATTTGTGTCTGAAGGATTATATAGGTTGTATCCCTTTGTTTCATTGGGATATTCTATAAAGATACACTTTGTGCCTTGAGGTGGAGGTTTGTTACCTGAAGAGGCCTTAAAAAATGCATCACAACCACACACTATAAGTATGACAACACGAGTTTCTTCCCATTCCATAATTGGTATGTTATACCATCTATTTATTTAGTTGGCACTCAGTTTAGTACGTATGTTTTTTTTGTAATGTGTATCCCCAAATGGATAATGGAAGACTCACATGACTCATCATTGATCTCACCATGTACAACAAGGTGTGGTTCCTTCTTTCACTTACACCATTCCACTAAGGCGTATAAGGAGGAGTGAGTTGAGATAAAATCCTGAAATCCCATATATAATCAATGAAGTCTTGATTAATACATTATCCACCATGGTTTGGATATAGAAATAATGTTTGTGGTAACTAAAGGAACATAATAAAAACCCTTTAAAACCATGATCATTCTAGTTGGAAATGTGAGGTGGTAGTCCCTGATAGCTACATTAGTAATTTTAGCTCCGTTGACTACTTGAAGATCTACCTATCCTCAGTCAATCTTTCTAAATCTACTTGGTTGTTGTATTTGAATAAATATGTGAATACCAAAAGTTGTATCTAATACCCAATTTTTAGAAACAAATAACTTTCACTCGGTAACAAATGCACATGAATATTACCCTTTCTTCTTTTGTTCGGTGTTGTATTTCTTCCAGTGGCCCTTCTTGGCGCATATGAAATAGACAATATCATGTTCCCTTTCTTTCCCTTTGATATTTATTTTCTTGTAAGGACATGAAGAATCTTTGGGCTTAAATATATTCACTTTCCATTTCCATTTGTTCACCATAAGGATGGAAGTTTTTTCACACTTCATATCCTTATACACTTGGAGAATAAGAGTAAGAAGATCTAGAAGATACTTCTCAATGCTTTTCATGTTAAAATTCAAAAAAAAGTTGGAGAAGATCTGAGGGAGTGATGCCATAATGAGGTCGGTTCCCAATTCTTAGGGGAGTTTAAACATTATAAACTCTAAGCACTCATTGTAGCCAATGATCTTGACTACATAAGGCCCACATGAGGAACCATCTCCAAGATTTCTCTAAAGAAGAGCCTTGTAAATATCAAACCATTATTTTCTATCCCTATCTTGGTGAAGACCATAGAGGTGATCAAGCATGCTATATGCATCCATGTCTTCGTGAGACTTCATTTGTTCACTATACATTGATGAAAGCATAAAACATTGAATGTTGACTGCATTTCTCAAATGCTTTTCATAAACAAGGAAATATTAACCACTCACCTCTTTAGTAGGTGGATTAGGCATTGAATATTCTAGCACATAAGATTTCCAATCATGGCGAACCACAACCCAAAGGCGTCTAAACCACCCCTAGAAGCTACTTCTAGTTAGAAGGTTATCTTTATCCAATATTGATCATAGGGATAGTGTGGATGATAAAATTTTCATTTTATTCTACTATTAGAAAGAGAAGATTATTAGTACTTTTATTCATTAAAAAATAAGTGAGATATAATAAATTAAATATTTTTATTTATTTATTTATTAAATCTCCCACTATTTTATCAAGTCTCAATATCCCTCACCAATGAACCCAGAATGTCTAGTTACTTTAAAATTATAGTGGTAAGGATCCACGTTACTTTTATTAATGATCCAGAATTTGTCCATGAAAACCATAATAAAGTAATTAGGTAGGCGGTTATGGAAACTTTGAATATGAAGCTCCTTGATCTGTTGAGTGGATTCCCCTATTCTGAAATTCTGACTTGAATTTCTTCAACACTTGACTCCAATTTTTTATTGAACATACTTCGACCATTAAACTCAATACAATTTTGGTTAAGTCAATCCTAAACTCTCATGAGAACTCCCTAATAAAATCAGGTGTCCAGACTTTGTCCATGTACTACACTTAGTTCAATGGTTTCATTCCCAATAAAATAATGGAAGTCTTAGTCTGACTTAATATTTAATTGAAGGATTTTAATTTATTATGCCTAAATTTCATCTTGTTTTATCCTTTACACATCTTGTTAATATTAAGTGGATATTACTTAATTATTTAACTATGGTGGATAAAACATTTACACATAACTCATTTATTTAATTTCTATCTTTGCACATTAATTCATTTATTTATGTGATCACAACCTTGCATCTATAAAATAAATAATTTCATATAAAGAAATAATTAATTAATTAAATGACCTATTCATGATCTTTATATAACGGTTGATTTAATGAGAAGATATTAAATCAACCTTTGACCTAAGAGAAATAACTCTTATTGCTAGTCTCGGCACGAGTTACAACATTCCACATGTCCACATGTGTGTCACCTGGGTTGGCATCATTATGGTTCCCTCATGAACCACCTCCACGTGCCTTGGGATGCTCCATTAATTAAAAATATTTATTAATCACACGCAGGTGAGGGGAACCAAAATATTGGTTAAAGGGTATTAAATAAATATCTTTGGACACACATGACCTATATAATAATGGAGGTAGAGATGACTTGAAAACCATAATTTAATTTAATATTAAATAATTTAAAACTCATGCAATAAATTAAATTAAAACATGAAACACATACACAGGTCTTGGTCAATCTCATAAATAATCATACATGCAACAAATACACAAAAGTAAATGACTAGAATTCATTTATTTATTCGTTCTTTTATTATTTAAGATAAACACACTTTCATTAATTAATTAATTAATTAATTAATTAATTAATTCCATTTCATCTTAATGATAGTCTGATCTTATTTGGAGATACCCATCAATAATGGAATTCATGTAAAATAAACAGTAGAACCAATAATTCCATATTAATTAAAATACATTAATTGATTATTTAAAATTCTTTAAAATCATTATTAAATTGTTAAACACACAATGGTGTGTCAATCAATAAAATAAGGATTCAACGCTGCAATTTCAAATTTAATGTAATTTTAAATTTTTCTATTAATGGGAGACTACATGGCATGTACATATAGTTACATGCCATGTACCTTGGTTGTTGTATATCCAAGTCACATGCCTGGGGCTTTGACGTGTTGACTCGGCCAGACTACATGGTGTGTACATGCCAGTTACACACCCTTTATCTGCTTACTGTTTTCTAGGTTGGCCTGGTTAAAACATGATGTGCAATAAAATAAATGCATGCAATTAATTGCTTGATGCATCTAGATACAGTGCGCATAGGTATACGACATGTGCTCTGGATGCACGCCATGTAACCCAGTTTTATTGGTTAATTATTTGGTACTTCCTGATGAAATCTCTGGTCATTCTTCATTTATTCTTAAACCTTTAAGAAAATGAAACACTAAATGAACATTATTCACATGCCAATAACATGTTAATTCAAATCGGATTAAAGAATGAATAAAATGAAATGAAAATCTCACCACATTTTCCCATAGATCAATAATAAAATAAATAATTATAAATTTAAATGTGATTGCTTTGATACCACTTATTGGTTCTAGGCACAGCGGAAGCGTGTGTAGGTGGGAGATATATTAAAATATATTTTAATAATCTTTTCTCAAAACCAAGAGGGAAGATCTTACACATCGAATTTATAATTTATTTATTTAATATCTGAAGAAATAAATACCTAGGTTTAGGAACGTTCTTCACTGGTGAATGCTGATTGTTCGAAAATACCCTTTCGGGTTACCTTCATTACGCTGTGAGTATCCAAGGACAGAATCCCTCTAGAGGTGATCCACACATGCTCCTATGATCTCTGAACAACGCCACTTGATCTCTAGGTAATATCATGGCGAGTCGAATGTCTTGCATTGTTTGTTCTTGATCACTTATTCTTTGGTCTTGAAGAAATATCTCTTTCACTTCTCATTATTGAGAGGGAGAGAGGATGAGTTGAGAGAGAATTCGTTGTGCACAAAAATTATCTATTCTCAATTTTTGGATGCTCTACACCATATAAATAACCGTCTATTTATAGAGTTAGGATTTGAGTTAAAATATTATTTAATTTAATACAAGCCATTAGATAACATTTAATACCTTTAATAAATCCCATGCTACATAATAATAATTATATAATTATTATTTTGTGCACAAGCCAACTTGAGTAATAAAAAATATTATGTAATGGTATTGTTAATTAATATTTGTCATCAGACTTCGTCTTGGTCTGTTTGAACTCCTCTAGCATTTATTGAATAACCAAATAAATATTTTATTCATAAATAAATATTTTATTGACAATCTAGAGAATAAATATATATTAAAATATTCAATAAATAAAATAAATATTTTATTCACAAGTCGACGAATAAATATTTATTTAATTTACGTGATCAATATAACTTGAATAAAATTATTCCTTGAACTTGAGAATAATATTTATTCAATTAATTAAACCCAAAGAGAATTTAATCAAGATCAACAGAAACAATTACTGTGTGACCCTATAAGATTCTTTCTTGTTGGTATTAGGAGAGCTTGCTTAAAGTCCAAGATTACTATCTAGAAATGGGTAAAGGAACCCAAGAGAAATAACTTAATGTCGTAATGTTGACAACCATATATGAATGCTCATTGTGTAATATAATCTATTTGTCACAATATCTCATCAAACAGGTTGCACATTTGTGTCACCAACCTATATGCTCGATACGTCTTTCTTTGACTATCTGAAATAAACACATCATTACACTATGGCCATGGAATTTAATGTTATGGTTCTATTCCAATAAAAGGGAAGAGATATAAACTTCCATAAATATGGAAGGGACAAATCCTTACTCAACTTATTCATTAATGACATGTTACTCGCAAATGTACCCAACGTATCCAACTTCACCATGAACTGTTATCATCTTAGGTTACAAAATACATCTAAGTGAGTGAGTTATAACATGAATTAATAACAATCTTAAAGTCTAAGGACCATAAAAAATGCTCATAGATAGAAATATCTGATGAAACCAAAACATGTGGAATTCTTACTAGCGGGCATGTTCTCATAATCTTTCATCTTGGAGATTACCAAGTGTGAACTTCGTGAAAAGAATCCTCATCTACTTATGATTACTCACAATTGACAATATATATACTATGTTTCCCATCATAGTACCTTATCCAATTGCAGAACATTATTTGATAATATCATCATAGCACATCAAGGTTCTCATCATAGCGGGGAACTACTATGACCTTATCAATGCGACGTATACTCTAGAACATTATTACATTAGATTCATGCAGAACAACAAACAATATATAATAATAAGTTTTATTCATATTCAATACATCGAATATTCATGTAATCTAAGTACAAATAGTTGTTCCTAGGACACAAAATCCAACATTGAACGTTATTTTAAGTTGATTCTTACCTCTATTAATCAATTTAATCTCCTATCTTGATCGTTCATTGTTTTTTCAGAAGAATTCTCTAATGATCCATAAAACCTAGGTCCTAACCTTGTGCGAACTTCATTTGATACTTGATTAATACCTTCTTTGGATTGATATTACCTCTAATTAAGTCAATATAAGGACTCTTTCCATCCTCCATTGTTGGTGCTTCTGGTTTGGGATGATTCTGTGGGGAACTCTCATGACTCATTCTTGTTATGACCAAATTATTCTATCTTTCTTAAATGATCTTGGAATGAGGCTGTTATAGCTCAGAATATTATTCTTTTTGTAGTATAGAAATATTTGGTGTATCAGCAACCTTTTTTTAGGATCTTTAGTGTTCTAAAATGTCATAGTGGTGATTCTATAGGAGACTCTTCTTTAGTGAATCTATTTCTTTCTAGCCTTGATGTTCCTATCTAGAATATTTATTCTTGAAATCTCATGTGAATTTAGACATGGTTTTTATAGACCTTATTTTTTCCTTCTAAGACTTGATATATATATATATATATATATATATATATATATATATATATATATATATATATATATATATATATATATATATATATAGAGCTAGGTGCTGAGACAACATGCGATTCTGAGACCCGATGTGCCCAAAATTAATTTTATAAAAATATTAAATATATTTTATATTAAGCATGAATAGTTCTTAAAGAAAATAGGATAAATCTTAAATAGAATATTTTATTATAAATATGATACCACAATTGAGTCTAGAACATGGTGTGACCTCAAATAGGTCGGTGTGGGGCGTTCAGACAACTCGCTCGTTAGTGGTATGTTCAGTGGATTAATTAATTAATTAATTAATTCATTTTAAACTAAAAATAAATTCTATAAGAATACTATCATGAAGATATTCCTAGGGTTAGCCTCATAATTCTAGGATCTATCGAGAGCTTCTCTTTTCTCCCTTTGTTGGTGAAGTGCAATCGATGATGATGAAACACTAGATCAGAGCAGATCGGGACATAGTGAACGCAATAAATTCCTTCATTCATTATAGATTGTGTTCTTTGATGATTAATGATCCAAAATCTAGGTAGGACTATTCAATTTGTGGTTTACACCATTTTTAATTAAATTGATTGAGCAGATCAATCCCTTTCTTGTATCTGTTCCAATTACAGCCTTTGCATGCGCACATGTATCGATTAAATTAGGTTATTTCAATTATTTTCTAACCCTAATCATCCATGTTCTTGATAATTGTCCAAGAAAACTTGGAAAATATCTTTAAACCATTTTTCTTGTGCCTTAGCCCCTAAATTTATTTGCATTTTTCATCGGTTGGACCCCGTGGTCCCGGTTCGACATTTCTGAGTAGTACCGAGCCCGATCAGACCCCCATAATAATGATGAATTTACAAGAGAGAGATATATTGATGAATCAAGAATGAATATAGGATGGTTTTGAGTTGTGGATGTTTTTTTGATGATCATAGATCAAATCTATGGCGATGAAAGGTGTGTATACATGTGGAACTCACAATAGAAATCTCATGGGTTGATAATATCTAATTTTCCGGCCACTAGATGGACAGAAATGATAAATGGTGACTATATCAATCAATTTTTGGTGAAAAAGAAGCTAGATATAATGGTGAAAGACCAGATTAGGTGCATAGATCATGGATATGAGAAACTGTGAAAATCCCAATTACACACTGTGTATCACAATAAACACATAGCGTGTAGCCCCCTGGCTACATCAGTTAGGCTTTCATAGGATTATAAAGATGGAACAACATGTATTCCTCATACACGCCATGTACCTAATCCCTAGATGGACACACCATGTGGTCGATCACATGGGTGGGACCTATTTGGGAGTGCATGGCCAAGCACACAACCATGTACCGAAGTACACAAACATGAGGTCAAGTACATGGACACACCCAAGAGGACACAACCCAATCCCAAACATTTTGGATATGTCGTTTAGTCCACCTGCATGAAGTGTAATATAATCTTGTTTGTGAAGTGTTAGTATAAATTTATTTGGTTTTTTTATGATGGAAACTTGGTGTGAATTTATTTTTAAAGGGTTTTCTTAAATATGTTTATGTGTTCATGTGTGCAAGGTGTTTGATAAAATGTCACTTGGTCCTTTTTATGAAATTGAGTGGTTTAAGAATATGTTTGTGCTTGGTTACATTTTGATAGTTTGGTTTGATGGTGATATGAACCTTGCGTGCAATATGTGGTTCTTTGAAATGGTTTTGGATGCTCTCTTGGGATTTCATGGGTGTTCCATTGGATGTAGGAACATCCATATGTGCATAGGGTAGATGTATGGACATGACAACAAGTGATAACGACCTTGTTTAACTTAAAGACCCATTTTTCAAAAGACCCAACATTTCCTCCTCCCCTCTTTTTCAATTTCCTTTAAGCCTACATGTTTTCTAAATGGTTCATGGTCTCAAAGTGAACTGAATATGATTTTAAAGTTTATGTTCAAAATTATGGCATGTTTGGTACCTTGAAAAATATGGTTGGTTTCTAAATGATATGAAATACCATTTTTAGTCTTTAAGTATATTGTGTGTTTTCACTTTGGATTGAAGTGGTGTTGGAAATGGAACCAGATTTAAAATATATGGGCCTATTTAGTATTGTGAACATGAAATTGGTGTTTTATGTTATTTTGGAAATGGTTAGAAAACATTTTTGTAATGTATTTGAATTGATAATGTTGAAGGTCTGGTTGGTACATTATAATATTTTGGAAATGAATTTTGGTTTTGAAAGTACAAATTCCCTAGTAGAATCTTAGCATGTTTTGAGAAATGGTTTGAATGATCATGTAATGTGATGGATTGGTTGGAACTTGAAAAAGGATTTTTGCAAGATAGGAACCCCTATGGAGGATTTTCTGAGAGTGGGTTATCGCATAGGTTGTGTCGGTGTTTGGGGTAGGTAAGTGCGGTGGTGATAGGTAAGGTGATTCACACATTCAAAGACCTCCTCCTTTCACTATGTACTATTACCATGGGTTTCTTGGGTTTCTTTTATAGGACAAAGTGATGGTTTCTTGTCAACCATAATTATATGGGTTGATACCCCCCTTGAATTTATAGTGCTTGGTGGGATGTTCCATTGGATTGTCTAGTTGAACAGTTAGTTGGTTATTGACTATGGAGTCGCACCATATGCCAATGGTGAGTCTGATATGAGTATGTCCAGGGATCAATCTATGGATGTTTAGGAAATTTCCATGGTTACTATATGTATGTTCTTGTTTATTTTTCTGTTGCACTTGGTTTCCTATTTATTATCACTTTGTTTTATTTTCAGAATAGCCTTTTATCAATTGTTCAAGATCTATGGGTGGGATTTGGTTTCTAAAATGGTAATTTTGTTTTGAAAATGGGAATGTGGTGTGTGATGTTTTGAAAAATGGAAATCTTTGGTTGTTTATTAAAAACGATAAAAACCCATTTCTTTATATGTAATTAAAACTAGTGTTTGTAGACTATTTTGTGAAAGGAAATTTATGGATTCTATGGTGGTTGCCTACTAAGATGTTAAACCCTACTTGTACAATTCAGTGTCAGTAGAATTGAATTTTTTTGTAGGTTTAGGTCTTTGGTTCAAGTTTCCATTGAAACAGGTTGGTCTTGTGGTTGGTGGTGACCAAGAGGTCATGTGGAGATAGTGTGGGTGTGGTTTTGTTTTAGTTTTGTATTCGATTTGTTTTTTATTTTTTAGTTTTTGTATCTAGATGAGTTTGTATATTTATTTGAGATTCAATTATCATTGGTACTTAAACTTGTTCAGTTTAATTATTTTATCCTGATTTATTGGGAAAAATCATTCCCAATGTGATTACTTTGATGTCTGACACTAGTTGTCAGCCCCTGGGGATTGGGAATGCCCTTCAGGACATGTATCAGACCGGGTAAAATTTTGATTTTTATGGAATCCTATTTTGGTTCATGAAAAAATTGTATTAGCACAGGAACTTTGTTATTTGGGGTGTTATATAGATTGAAGATTAGGACTGTCAGGACTCGAGAGCTGGGTATGAGGAGGACATCATGAACCCTTGCTCGTTCTAATCCTTGAGTGTCTAGGGGTAGTTGGGTTTTTAATATTTTTTTTATTTATTCTGGATGAGGAATGAAAATGGAGGTGATCCGTTGTTATTTCATGATCTCACATAGAGTAATGACCCATGTGGAGTTTGAGTTCATGGTTCAGGGCCCTCCTAGTTATTGATTCTTACTTGGGGAATGACCCACTAACCATGTCATCGGGTTAGGAATGGCTACTAGTTCTTCACTTTGGTAGTTTTGTGTGATTTATGTTTTTTCTTGGTTTTAGTTGGTTCAAGTGAGATTATGAAACGAAAATGGGTTTTATAATGAAAATGATTCCTTTCAATGGTTTTAGGTTGAACAAATGGGTTTTAAAATAGAAATAGATTTGAATTGATAATTTTTAAAATTCTCGGGTTTGGTGATAAGGAGGTATGTGAGACCCTAAGTATTCCTTAAGAACGTTCGCATATATGTGGATATATGAGGAAAGTACATGTGGGAACGTGTGCATGAATGATATAAGAAGAAGTAGGATGAATGAATATGCGATGGTTCATAGGATTCCATGGGTGAGTATTTGAGCCCAATGGTTTGGTTTGGTTTTTCTAAAATAGTTCTTGAAAATGGAAAATGATTTTGGAAATTGGTTTTTCTTTGATAAGTGGTCTTTGTTTGTGAAAATTGGTTTTTGGAATTGAAAATTGGCCTTGGAAGAAGGCAGTTTTGAAACTGAAATGAAATAGTGATTTTTGAAAAGTGAATTTTCGATTGTGGTTGTATTTTTTTGGCTTATGATCAAGATGTTTTGGATTGAGATGTTATTTTCAATTGTGATTTTATTTAATTTTGGTTTTGTTTTTATGCTATTTGTGTTATTCAGAATATTCCACCTAGAAAGGTCCCCAAAATTTCTAGTGAGTCTTATCTAGTTTTTGGTTCTTCCAGGTTGTTGCTTATCTTTGATAGTGATAAAGGTATGTTAGATGTAGTGGAATAGATTGAGGAAGTTAAGTGTTTCTTCATATCATTGGGAAATCCCAAAGATGTGAGAGTGCATGTTGTCCTGGGTTTGTTTGAGGGTCCATCTTTGGATCATTGGAAGATGTTTTCTCTGTCATTAATGAAAGTTGGGATGACATGGGAAGTTTTAAAGTCTATTTTTGTCTGATGGTTTATACCTAAGGAGGTGAAGATAAATAAAGTGGAAGAGCTCATGAATGTTTAGAACGGTCAACAGACAATGAAGGCCTATGTTGACCACTTCAAAGAGTAGGTTTATTTCTCTTTAGAGATGCATCATGAGACCTAATGAAATCCTCCTTTTTCATTTTGGGTATTTGTATAGAGATCAAGGAGAGATCCCTATCCTACAAGGATATTCATTTTGATAAGTTGGTGGATGAATCATTCTTGGCTAAGTTGGTTTTCAAATCACGAATAGTTGGTAATCTGGTATTCTTTGTCACCTATGAGGGTTCCCCATCTGGGGAGAGGTGTATACTAGAGGAACCTATTCCTGAAGAGTATCACTTAATGGTGCCAACATTTTGTTCATCATACCATTCAATCATGTGCTTCCAGTGTGTTCGTTTCAGGAATTCAAATTCGTTGTGTTGTAATCCTCCAAATACTTTCCATCATTGTGGCCACTTTGTTCATCTAGAGAAGTTTTGTAGGAAGTGTTTCCCAAAGAAGAAGTCTTGATTGGAGGATTTTAGAACCTGAATGTGAGGTAGTGGATGCTTCAGTCATCAGGGCTCCATCCATAGGCCTTGGAGTGAAGCTTGCACAAATTCAGAAACTTTCCAGGGGTGTGGGAAACCTTAGCTTGGTTAGTCTCCAGTGTGAGGGGTGGAGACGGTTTAAGTTTCTGTTGTAGATTCTTGATTGATGCAAGTTTCTCTTGTCTTTGAAAAAGGCTCGGTAGTTTTTCCATGTAATCCCTTTTTTTGATTTTAATTCGAGTCTTTAAATTATTATCCCTTAATAAATCTATTTTAATTTTATATTATTCTTGTTTTTAGATACTCATTATTGTGGAAATTAATGATTGTAACCAGTGTTCGTGATCACTATTTGGTCATAGTTCCTCTCATGGGTTTTCCCCTTGTATTGGGGTTTTATAGATTTTGTTGGGAGTTAATCAATTTTGGTTCTATTCTTTTTTTGTTTTGAATATTTTCTACGAGTATCCCCAGAGGGTGGTAGGTCCTGGTTCTTGTTGGGAGTTCCCTCATTCCAGTGCTAGTCACCCCAAGGTGGTGCAGTATGAGTTTTCATGTTGATGGTGTTAGTTGAGTTCTTGTGGTGGGTAGAACCCTTTCATATTCTCCAATTGTTCCTTGTTATATGGTTTTCTATATAATTGGTTGGGTGTGACTTGTGAAGTGAAAGGTCACCCTGAGGTTCATGGTCCTGTTTGGATATTTCCAGAGTTGGGACAGAGTTTTGTTTACCTTTCACCCGGGTGACTTTATGGGGGAAGAAAGTGTTTGTAGTGGAAAGAATTATCACACTCTAACCTTGGAAATTCCTTTATTTTATTATTTTCTTGTTTTTTAATCATTGGATTGAGGTTCGGGTAGAGTCTTAGTTTGAAACATTGAGTTTTTGGTTGAAAAAACTGAAGTTTCAGGCTTGGCAGCAAAGGGTGCATGAGTAGTGCATGGTTAAGGGAAACCATGAGACTTAGACCAGGTAATTGTATGGATTATTTTTAGGTCCAAGGGTAATGTGCATGGGTTGAAAACATTTTGTGAAATCGTTTGGCAATTGTGTGTGAGGTTCTTTTCATTTGGATAGTGGAAACCACACGATTTTCACACAGTTTGGAAAACCATGCGGCTAAACTATGCGAGCTACCCGGAAATTTTAAATCATGAAATTACTATTATACCCTCATCCCCTTTTAACCTAAATCAATACCCCTCCCTCTTGGTCATTTTTGGCACATTAAGGGTTCCCAAACCCCCTTCCCTTTAGTCCTCCTCCATATATGGATGCTCCTATAAGGTTTTAAGGTGAGTTTCTTAGGGTTTTTGGTCTATTTTCCCCTCTTCCTCTCCCCTATCTTATTTTCTTGGTGTTTCCTTAGATGTTTCTTGTTTGTAAAATCCCTAGAGGCTATGGTTGATGTGTTGGATTTTTTTCTTTGGTTTTAGGGTGTGCAAATCATTCCTTTGTGTGTTCTCTTCCTTCTCTGAGAGTTTCATCACATCCACACTCTTTTGAGGTAGGTGTATCCATTATTTTCATTTACCACACATTTAATTGAATGCTTGATCTTTCCTAGTTACTTCCAAATTAATATAATCTTTCTAGGTAGGTGTTAGTATAAATTTATTTAGTGTTTTTATGATGGAAAATTGGTGTAAATTGGTTTTTAAAGGGGTTTCTCAAATATGCTTATGTGTTCATGTGTGCAAGGTGTTTGATAAAATTTATCTTGGTCCCTTTCTATGAAATTGAGTGGTTTGATAGTATGTTTTTCCTTGGTTACATTATGATAGTTTTATTTGATGGTGATATGAACCTTTCATGCAAGATGTGGTTCTTTGAAAAGGTTTTTAATTCTCTCTTGGGATTTCTTGGATGTGCCATTAGATGTAGGCACATCCATATGTGAATGGGGTGCACGTATGGATGTCCCAACATGTGATAATGGACTTGTTTAACTTAAAGACCCAGTTTTCAAATCACCCAACCTTTTCTCCTCCCCTCCTTTTCAATTTAATTTAAGCCTACATATTTTCTAAATGGTTCATAGTCTCAAAGTGGATTGAATATGATTTTAAATGTTATGTTCAAAATCATGTCCCATTTGGTACCTTAAAAAAGATGGTTCATTTCTAAATGATATGAAATCCCATTTGGAATCTTTAAGTATGTTGTGTGTTTTCAATTTGGCTTGAAGTGGTGTTGGAAATGAAATCATATTTGAAATATAAGGACCCATTTAGAATTGTGAACATGAAAGTGGTGTTTTATATTATTTTTGAAATGGTTAGGAAACATTTTTGTAATTCATTGGAATTGATAATGTTCAAGGCTCGGTTGGCACTTTATAATGTTTTAGAAATGAATTGTGGTTTTGAAATTACTAATGCCTGGTTGGAATCTTAGTGTGTTTTGAGAAATGGTTTGAAATATCATGTAATGTGATGTCCCAGTTGACACTTGTGAAAGGATTGCTGAAAGATGGGAACCCATATAGAGGATTTCCCAAGAGTGGTTTATCACATAGGTGGTGTTGGTGTTTGGGGTAGGCAAGTGTGGTGGTGGAAAGTAAGGCAAGTCATGCATGAGAATGCCTCCTCCTTTCACCATGTACTATTAACATGGGTTTACTGGGTGTCTTTTAGAGTATCAAGTGATGGTTTCTTATCAACCCCGATTAGACAAGTTGGTACCCCCTTGAATTTATAATGCTTGGTAGGACATGCCACTAGTTTAGATAGTTAGAATGGCCAGTTGGTTATTAACTATGGAGCTGCACCATATTCCGAAAGGTGAGTCCGATCTGATTACATCCAGGGATCACTCTAGGGATGTTTAGGAAATTCCCATGGTTACTATTTGTATGTGATTGTTTATTTTTCTATTGCACTTGGTTACCTATTTGGTATCACTTTATTTTATTTTCATCATATCCTTGTATCACTTTTTCTTGATCTATCTGTAGTATTTGATTTCTAAAATGGTAATTTTGTTTTCAAAATGGGAATTTAGCATGTGTTGTTTTGAAAAAGGGAAAGATGTATTTGTTTATTAAAAATGATAAAACCCATTTCTTTATATGTATTTCAAACTAGTTTTTGTGTACTGTTTGATAAAGGAAATGTATGGATTCTATGGTGGTTACCTACTGATCTATTAAATCTCCCACCCTACTTGTACCATTTTGGTGTCGGTAGACCCGATCTGTTTTGTAGGTTTAGGTATTCAGTTCGAGTTTCCTTTGGAACAGGTTGGTCTTGCAGTTGGTGGTGACCAAGAGGTCACATGGAGATCGTGCAGGTGTGGTTTTTTAGTTTTATATTCAGTTTCTATTTTGTTTTATAGTTGTTTTATCTGGATGAGTTTTTATATTTATTTGAGATTCAGTTATCATTGGTTCTTCTACTTATTCATTTTATTTATTTTATCTTGTTTTATTGGAAAAAATTATTCCCAAATTGATTAATTTGATGCCCAAAACTAGTTTCCAACCCATGGGGATCAGAAACACCCTTCAGGCCATGTATCAGAAAGGGTCGGATGTTGGGTTGGATGTAATCTAAACTTGGTTCATGACAACCCTCCTATCAACACAAGGCATGGGTCCTTTATAGACTTCCTGAGTGGAACCCTATAGTCGATCTGGGCATGGGTCCTCAATATCTTCTGAGTGGAACCCTCCAGTTGGGTTTGGCATGGGTCCTTGATGAACAAAGTAGAACCCTCATGTCGACATAAGGAATGGGTCCTCTATAGGATTCTTGAGTGGAACCCTCCAGTTGATCTAGACATGGGTTCTCAATGACTAGAGTGGAACCCTCCCGTCAGCACAAGGCATAGGTACTCTACCATTGGAGTGGAACCATCCTGTTGGGAAGGGTGTGAGTCCTCCATCAACTATTAGAGTGGAACCCTCATTTTGTACAAGGTAATGGGTCCTCTCCTAGATATTGTGACCCCTGGACTTTGAGGCACAATGGAAAAGCATGGATTGACTTGGACGATTAATTATGGACAGATACATGAGATGTTAGGCATCATTGATGGAATTTCGGAACTATTGAAAACTCTTATTCTTGGGATGAGTTGTGATATGTATACCCCCTTACTATCTCTCATTTGGGATTATTTTGGCTAAGTATATATATATACATCTGCATCCATATCTTTGGATTTGATTACTCTCTTTCTATGAGATGCGATGATGCTCGGGGTATTCCACATGCTTTCTATGTTTAGATTCTCATGGTTGGATGAGTCTACTATCCTGCTATAGGTGGAAAACACTCGATGTGTATTTTATATACACACCGTGTTGTTCCCCTTGTGTTTGGATGATGTTACCCTCTGTTGGTTTGGGTTGAGATTTTATCTTTCACCGCTTTCTATATCATGTTTTTTATATACAATATTTTTATTCCTTTTGTATCTCTTACTGCTCCCCCTTCATCTTTCGGGGTGTCCTACTAGGTATGTATGTACTCACACCTACATGGGAATTTCCCGCATGTGTCGTGTCTTATGAAGATGATGGACATGTCAGTGGTGCCTTCAGAGGAGCTTAGGGATACTTGGTAATTTGGACTACATACGATGGTTGCAACATGGAGATCAAGATATGGGATCTATAAGTAGTTTAATTTTCTAGTTTTGTTAGGTTAGGACATAATTCTAGTTGGTTGTGTATTTTTCCTCTTTACTTTTCAGTTTATACTGCCATACTTTTATACTTTCTAGAGGTTTTTCAGGCATGGTTACTCCCTTTTCTTTCTAATTATTTTACTTTTACTCTCTCTAAACTTTTTCATCGAGATGACTAACTGTGTGCATATAATTACTTAGGAATAGGCCTCCTCATGTTAGTTATACCTTTGATGCTAGTCACTAGCCCATGGACTATGAAGGCAGGCGTCAGATAGTTGCATCTCAAGCCCCAGTTTGGGTTGGGTCATGATAGATTGGTATCAGAGGTGTTACGATCTTTGGGGCGGTGTTTGGAGTAGTCCACTTTTGAGGATTTGGTTGGGATTTAGGAAAAAATAGTCAAAGTGTCTCGAGTGTGGCTCTTAGGCTGTGGAATCTAGTGATGGCACAGGAAATTGACGTATCCATTCACCAAGACCTTAAATATCTTCCTGTCAACTTGGAATATCGAGACATTAGTGGTAGGGATCAATGATACATGCATCATATAGGATTGATTCTTTGACTATTCTTATTTAGTCGGCTCCCCCCCCCCACACACATATATATTCTCATCTACCTGTTGTATATATTCTCATCTTCTTATGGTATATCTTGATTAAAATTTTAGGATTCCTCCATGATGAAAGCCATCTAGGATACCAGTTTTAGATCATGAAGATGATCCGACGAGAGATGATTCCATAGTCCAAGGTCCATCCCATGATATTCTTCCTCCATGTGGTTAGGTAGTAGAAACTCCACTTTTCAGGTATCATATCATCCTAGTAGAGTAGGCTGAGGATGCGTGCAGTCTTAGCATGCTCTGTGAGTTCCAACACCAGATGTCGCTGCGGTTCTATGGTGAGCCAGATCCTCAGGCAGTAGAGGATTATCTAGAGTCGGTGCTCCATATCTTCAAGCTCATTCATACCCCAAAAGATCTAGTGTTTTCACCGGAAGTTAGACTTTTCCATGAAGAATCTAGCCACTGGTTGAGTGTTGTTACTCAGATTCATGATGAGTCGATGCTCTAGTGGTCTGACTTTCAGTAGTTATTCTATGAGGAGTACTACCCCTCCTATTTTCACTCAATTTGGATTCAGGAGCTTCTTAAGCTGCAGTAGAGAGGGATGATAGTGGATGAGTATGCAATGAGGTTTATAGAACTTACCTAATACCTCCTTGATATGATCCATGATAGCTACTTCCGAGCACAAAATTTTGAGCAGGGACTCCACATAAAGATATGTGCCAATGTAGTGCCCTTGTGAATCCCCATATATACCGGAGTACTGGAGTAGGCACTAAGGACACAGTGATTTCTATCATAGGGATTCCATTCATCTAAAGGTGGTAGTGGGAATCATAGATCTAAGTCTTCTATAGCAGCTAGTAGGTGCCAGTTAATAGGATCTTGGCATAGGATATCTTTTCACGACCATACTTAGGTGTGTGGTTGTGTGGTATAGGAACAAAAATAAGAACCAAGGAATCCTAGATAGTGTTGATGCTATTCTTGTGATGGGTGAGGTCACATAACACGTGATTTCCCTATTATACATACTGAGGAGCTCAGACAGATAGCTGACAGACCACCATGATAGAGGCATCACCATGATCAGGGATCTCCTAGGAGAGGGCCAGGTGGTCCCCAGGGAGGCAGATCTGGTAGAGGATCAGAAAGATCTATGGGTGGTAGATGACGCTATGAAATCCTTCCACCACCACCAGCACCAAATGGCCCACATCAGGCTCAAGGAGATGGCAGTTGGGGTCATAGATAACTATAGGATTTGGAGGCTTATGACCCCACAGTGCATGCGATGATTAGAGGTATGACCTATGATTATTCTAATTTTGATTCAGTATTAGTAGACATGTATTCCAATCATTCCATGATCTCTATACGCCTAGTGAAATAGGTGGAGATCTCGGTTGAGGTGTTAGCCCAACAACTTTGTCTTGATGTTCTTACAAGGAATACTTCTTCTATATCTTTTATCTGCAGGAAGTGCGAGCTATATCCTGGTGAAGAGAGGTTCACGTGGGACCTTTTGGTCATCATGATAGAACACTATGATGTGATCTTGGGTATGGATTGGTTTTCCATGGTCCGAGTCGAGATTTACTATCACTACAGATGAGTCATATGCCTAAGAACTAATGGGACACGTTTCTCTTTTTTTGGTGAGAGAGATATCATGGTAGGGAGAACGGGTTTTGAGAGCATGAGGCTGCATCCCATCACCCATTAGTTGTTGAGTGTATCCCTTAGTGTAACAATCTCTTCAAGCATCTGGATTCCTTTAGTTGTGGAGTATTATATAGCCATATTCCCTAAGGACATTCTAGGACTACCTCTGAGGTGGGAGATAGAGTTTTTCATTAACTCACATCCCAAAACCATTCTGATATATTATGCAGCATATTGGATGTTCCCTACTGAGCTCTAGGAGTTGCAGTTTCAGTTGGAGGATCTTTGATAGAAGGGTTTTATCCAACTTAGTGTGTCCCCTTGGGCAGCTCTGGTGTTATTCATAAAAAAGGTGGATAGAATATTGTTTCATTGTATGAATTATCATCACCTAAACCAGTCCATGATAAAGAATAAGTACTCCTTGATAAGGATTGATGACCTCTTTGACCAACTGAAAGGAGCGATATGGTTCTCAAAGATCAATCTCTGGTCTCTATACCACCAGTTGAGGGGTTTTGAGGCAAATATTTCAAATTTTGAATTCCAATTTCACTATGAAAACTATATGTTCCTGGTGATTCCCTTTGGTGTAACAAATTCCCCCACCATGTTTACGGATTTGATGAACCATATCTTCCTACTTTACTTGGATCAGTTCATAGTTCTCTTCATCGATGAAATAATAATTTACTCTATAATAGAGGAGAATCATGCTGAGCACTTGAGGATGGTTCTAGATTTTCTTTTATAGTGCCAACTTTATTGAAGACTCTCTAAGTGCCAGTTCTAGATTCATGAGGTTCACTTTCTAGGAAAGGTCATTTTTGAGCATGGTTTAGTCATGGACCCAGTGAATATTGATGTGGTGATTTTTTGGGATCCACCCAAGAGTGTATTATAGGTTAAAAGCTTTCTTGGATTGGTGGAGGTACTATAGGAGGTTTGTGGAAGACTTCTCTAGAATTGAAGCCCATTTGACTACCCTGACACGGAAAGGGAAGATGTTTACTTGGTCTGGTAAGTGCCAGAGGCCCTTCGGAGAGTTGAGGCCAAGGTTGAAGATTTTTCTTATATTGAGACTACTCGAGGAGGTTGTGGAGTATGTAGTATATTTCTATGCCTCTGGAGTTGGGCTCGGCTGTGTGTTAATGTAGTGGTTGGTAGTTATTTTATACGGGTTGAGGTAGTTGAGACCCCATCAGTAGAACTATACAACTCATGACCTAGAGCTAGTAGTAGTGGTCTTTTCCCTCATAATGTAGAGGCACTACCTTATGTGATAACACTACATGGTTTACTCAGACCATCAGAGTCCCAGGTACATTTTCATGCAAAGAGACTTGAACCCGAGACAACAACTCTAGTTGGAGTTCCTACAAGGCTATGAATTTGAAATATTCTATACTCTAGGGAAGGGAAATTTAGTAGAAAATGATCTTACTAGGAATTCCTATGCTCTCTTGGTGCATGAGCCTTTATAATAGTTGGTTTCCTTGCAGCTGACCCTCATGGAGCAGAAGGGTATATCTTTTCTTCAGTCAATGGTGTTGACTCCTCTACTTCTTGATCATTTGAGAGAGTCCTAGATTGGATACATAAACTGTGATGTTTTACATGACTATATATCCATGGGGGATTCACCATATGGATATTTTGAATAAGGTAATTACGTTATCTTTTTCTAGGGATGAACGGTGGTTCCACTCATGATGTAGGAAGAGGTGATGAGAGAGTTACACACTTATCCCCTAGCTATAAATCTTGATGTCGAAAAGATGTATAGAGACCTTTAATGAAATTTTTTGTGGTCCAGCATGAGACGAAGCATAGATGAGTTTGTCTCTAAGTGCCTCACCTGTCATCAGGTGAAGGCTAAGCACTAAGTTTTAGTAGGTTTGTTATAGACCCTCGAGATCTCAGAGTGGAAGTGGGACAAAATATCCATGGACTTTTTGACAGGCCTTCCACACAAAGAGAAGGTCTATGATTCCATCTGGGTGATAGTTTACCAACTCACAAAGTCAATACCCTTCCTTTTTATCAGGGAGCATAGTTTAATAGAAATTTTGGGGTAGTTTTATGTATGGGAGATCTTTCTCCTTCATGGGGTACCCTAGACGATTTTCTCTAATCATGACATGAAGTTTATATAATGATTTTGGAGAGGCCTATAGAATTAATTCAGGACCCAAATGAGGATGAGTATAGACTTTCAACCCCAGAATGATGGGAAAACCGAGTGTACTATCCAGGTGTTAGAGGATATGCAGAGATATTTCATGTTAGTCTTAATTCAGATTTGGGAGGATCACTTTCCCTTAGTATAATTTTCATACAATAATATCTACCACTCTACCATTGGCATGATATATTTTGAGGCCCTATATAAGATACCCTATAGGTTACCCTTGTGCTGGATAGAGATCAACAAGACATATCTTTTGGGCCCAGAGATGGTGCCGGTGAAATTAGAGAAGATCCCAGTCACCCATGAGTGGATGAGGATGACCTATAGAAGGTATAAATCTTAAAAATATCATTGTCAAAGGCCCTTTGAGTTCAAGCAGGGAGACCATGTTTTCTTGAGAGTATCCCTGTGATGAGGATCATGGAGGTTCAGCTGAGGAGGTAAGCTATCCCTAAGGTTTATCGAGCTGTTGGAGATCGTGAAGAGGGTTGGAAAGGGTCCAAAATACCTCATCCTACCCCTATATATGGAATGGGTGCATGAAATATTCCATATATTGTAGTTAATGAGACACATTCATGATCCCACACATGTTATCAACTGGGGTGAACAAGATATTGAAGATATATCCACCTTTGTAGAGCATCTGGTAATGACCATAGATCGAAAGGAGAAAACCATGCCTAGATGGAACATCCCCTTGGTTCATGTGTTGTGGCAACATGAGAAAATATAAGAGAGTTCTTGGGAGAGGGATATCCAGATGCGGTCTTAGTATCCTGAGTGGTTTTTTTAGTTTTTCTTTTTAGGGATGAAAATATTAAAGGATGTAATGATGTGGAGACTCAATTTTTTCTTTATAAGACTTTGAAATATTTCTATATATATTTACAGAGCTAGGCATTGAGACAATGTGTGATTACGAGGCTTGGTGTGCCCAAAATTAATTTTATAAAAATATTAAATATAGTTTATATTACGTGCATGCTGTTCTTAAATAAAATAGGATAACTATTAAATGGAATCTTGGAACATAAATATGAGACCATGGTTTATTCTGAAACATAGTGTTTACCCTGGGCATGAACTAAAATAGGTCGGCACAGGGTGCTCAGACACCTTGCTCATTGGTGATACATTTAGTGGATTAATTAATTAGTTAATTCATTCATTCATTCATTTTAAACTAAAAATAAATTCTATAAGAATAATTCCATGGAGATATTCCCAAGGTTATACTCATAATCCTGGGATATTCCAAGATCATCTTTTTTCTCCCTCCATTGGTGAATCACAACTGACAACGATGAAATGCCGGATCAGAACAGATCAGGACACAATGAACGTAACGAATTCTTTAAATCATTATAAAGAATTTTATTAAATTAATTTTGATCTAATCTATAGGTAGGACTCATCAATTTGTGGTTTACACCCTTTTTTATTAAATTGATTAAGCAGATCAATCTCTTTCTTGGATCTACACCAATTTCAGCCTTTGTATGCACCCATGTATTGATTAAATTGGATTATTTCAATTTTTTTCTAACCATGATCATCCCCATTCTAGATCATTGGACAAAATGCTTGAAAATGATCTTTAAACCATTTTCTTATGCATTTATCCTTACATTTCTTCGTGTTCTTCACTAGTTGGACCCCACAGTCCTGGTTCGACATTGTTGGGTGGTACTGAGCCTGATTGGACCTCTAGAATCATAATGGATTCATGAGCGAGGGAAAGATTGATGAATGGGGAATAGATTTTGGGTGGTTGTGGGTCATGGATGTTTGTTTTGTTGATTGGATATCAAATTCATGGTGACAAAAGGTGTGGAGATGCGCAGAACTCACGATAGAAATCCCGTGGGTTGACGAGATCATATTTTCAGTCATCAGATGGTCGGAAATGATGAATGGTGACCAGATCTGTCAATTTAGAGAGAAAATAAAGAAGTATCTGAAGGTGGAAAACTGGATTAGGCACACTGATAAAAAATCTATGAAACTGTGAAAATCCAGACTACACACCATGTATCATGATGAACACATGGAATGTATTCCCCTAGATATGGTGGTGAGAGTTTAAAAGGATTATAAAGATGGAATGATGTGTATCACTTCTACACACCATGTACCACATCCCCAGATGGATGAGCCATATAGTGGATTACACAAGCAGGAACCATGTGTGAGTACACGACTAGGTACATGGTCATGTACTGAAGTACATGGACACAAGTTCAAGTACACAGACACAGGGTCAAGTACATAGACATGGGGTCAAGAACACAAACATGACCAGAAGGACATGACCCGATCCTGGATAGTTTGGACATGCTATGTAGTCCACCTACACAGTGTGTAATTTTAAATGGATTGGGAGTCTTGGGATATAAAAAGACACGATTAAGCAGTTTAGTGGTACCACAATCTGTGTTGGTCCCCTCACACACCGTGTACTACTTGGTTCCTTCTGAGGAAACTTTAAGCTTCCATATCTCCTTTGTTTGGACTTGGATTTTATCCCACGAGTAGAATATTCTGAGTATTTTTCCATGTTGAACACGATGGTGCCCTTATTTTTGGATTTTGGGATATGACGTGGAATGTTTTGGGCATAATTTCTGGTTAATAAATGCTTGATGATGACAGTGATCATGTAGGTTCACCAGCGGCTTCCCGAGTGGAACCCTCCAGTTGAGTTGGGCATGGGTCCTCAACGACTAGAGTAGAAACCTTATATCAGCATAGAGCATGGGTCCTATGCATAATTTTAGAGTGGAACCCTCCATTCAATCTGGGCATGGGTCTTCTATTGACTCCCAGAGTGGAACCCTCTTTTCATCACAGGGCATAAGACCTCTACAGAATTCCTAAGTGGAACCCTCCAATCAAGCTAGGAATGGGTCCTTGATGACTTCTGAGTGGAACCCTCTAACTGGGATGGGTATGTGTCCTTAATGAACAGAGTGAAACTCTCCTATTGGAAAAGGGAATGGGTCTTCTACAGGATTCTCAAGTGGAACCGTCCATTTGAGCTTGGAAAGGGTCCTCAGGGACTAGAGTGGAACCCTCTTGTCAGAACAGAGCATGGGTCCTCTACCACCAGAGTGGAATCCTCCTGTTTGGTAGGGAATGGGTCCTTCATCGACTATCATAGTGGAACCCTCCTGTTGTATCGGGGAATGGGTCCTTCATCGACTATTATAGTGGAACCCTCCTATTGTACCAGGGCATGGGTCCTCTATCGACTATCAAAGTGGAACCCTATTTTTGTAGCATAGCATGGGTCATCTACCTAGAGATTATGTCACCTTGACTATGTGACACTATGGTGAGGTGTGGCTTGACTTTGATGGTTACTTCTGGGTAGATGCATGATATATTGGGCATCATTGATGGAATTTTGGAATTATTGGTGTCTCTTATTCCTAGGTTGAGTTGTGATATGGATATCCCCTTACTCTCTCTCATTTGGGATTCTTTTGACTTAACACACACACACACACACACACACATCTGTATCCATACCTTTGTATTTGGTTACTCTCTTTCCATGAGATGTGAAGATGCGCAGGGTATGCCGTGTGCTTTCCATGTTTATATTCTCATGATTATATGAGTCTATTATCATACTAAGGTAGAAAAGACTTGATGTGTAGTTCATATACACACCATGTTGATCCCCGTATGTTCGGACAATGTTACTCTCTCTTGGTTTGGGTTGAGTTGTTCTCTTTCACTTCTTTCTACATCCTACTTTCTATCTACATTCTTTCTATTCCTATTGTATATCTTATTTATCCCTATTCACCTTTTGGGAAAACTTGTTGAGTATTTATATACTCACCCCTGCATGGGATTTTAACACACATGTCGTGTCTTATGCCGACGATAGATAGGTCAACAGTGACTTCAGAGGATCTTAGGGATACTTAGTACTTTAGACCGCGTATAGTGGTTGCATCTTGGAGATAAGGAGTTGGGATATCTCAGTAGTTTAATTTTATAGTTTTTTCAGATTGGGATATATTTCTGGTTGGGTGTTTATTTTTACCCTTTACTTTTTAGTTTACACTACCATACTATTGTATTGTCTAGAGGTTTTTCATGCATGGTTGTTCCCTTAGCTTTCTATTTCTTTTAATTTTACTCCCTATAGACTTTTTCATTGATATGATAGTGTGTGTTTATATAGGTACATAGTTAAAGGCCTCCCAATTTTTGTTATACCTTTAGTGTTGGTCTCCATCCCCTGGCCTATGGAGGCAGGCTTGGGGTAGTTGTGGCTCGAACCCTAGCTTAGGTCGGGTCATGACATGGTTCTTAGGAATTTTGGTGTAATCTTGTTTCAGGTGACTACCTTCTTGGAGAACCTTTATGTCAACATCTATGATCTTGTGGTAGGAATATATTTACTGTATAAGGCCTTTTTAAGGTTTGATCTTTTTCCAGGTACATCTCTCTCTGAGTTTTTTTTATTTTAGGTGAGTTTTGGCCTGTATTTTAACCTTGGTGGCTGTGTTTCATCATGGATGTCTATCATTTGAATAATCGTAGTCTTAGGTTGAGAGGAAAATTGAGAAAATTGGATAGGATCCATGTGGAGTGCCTTTTTTTGGGAAAATTACTTAAAGTTATGGGATGTATTTTTATTTAAATTAATGGAGTCTGGGTATAAATGGGTCAATTGTTACCATGATTTATTGGTAAGTTAAGAAGCTTTAAAGGGGTTTTGGGTTGTTTTATAAGGAAACTATGCTGAAAATCTATCTGCAGAATAGTTACATGTTGTGTAATTGTAATACACGCCATGTAATTATTGTTAGGAACATGTTGTGCATGGTTACAGGTCATGAAATGATTCACATCATGAAGAAAGTACATGTCATGAAATTATATTACACGTCATGTAATATTTGATCAGAATAAATATTAATATGATGCAAAGGATTTTTTTGGAATATCCTTATAAAAAAATTCACAACGTGTAACTATATTACACATTGTTTAATTCATCGACATGTAGTTTTATTGTATGTCATGCAGTTGATTTTTATTTCATCTCACATGCAACTTCTTCCTCTTTACCCTAGGGCGCCTTCCAGAAAATTTTGGAATGCCAAACTCCCTTATGAACATCTTGATAATGCATCTGATCCCTAGTAAGTAGTTTTGGTCTAGTTTAACTCCTCTCCCTTTTTCTTCTAACCATTTCTGTGTAATCCAGTGACCATGTGCATTGTTGGTTTTGATCTTGATCAATTTTGATCTAGGATCCCCCTTGAAATCATCTACACCTTCCTCCTCCTAGGTGTTTGTCATTGGAAGCATTATTGGATCATCAGTTAAAGGTAGGGGGTCCAAACCTTAACCCTATGGTTTAATAATTTTCAATTATATTAAATGATTATGATTGCGCCAACATAACGTGTGTTTGAGTAAATTTAATGGTTAATGAAATAAATACTAAGATTCCCCTTGAAATTTAATTTATTTTTGACATGACTTATGACTACCTTTTAGTTCAGGAACACTTGATATTAAATGAATTGGAAATGGATGACTTATGGTTGTAGTATGACATGTGATTCAGGTGATTTCTTTATATAGATTCACCTTGGAAAATGGATTATTGATTAATAAAATAAATGGGTAAATTGAAAGACAAATGGTAACTAACATAATTAAGAATTTAGTCATATATGTTCATATTATGATATACCTATTGTTGTGATATGCACTTGTGACACATGTTGTAATGATTATATATCAGGTTTTGACCCTAGAACATGTTGTAATGCTTATATATTGGTTTTTGACTCCAGAACATGCTATAATGCTTATATATTGGGTTCTGACCCCAACATATGTTGTAATGCTTATATATTGGTTCTTGACCCTGGCATATGCTGTAATGCTTACATATCGATTTTTGACCTTAGAACATGCTGTAATGCTTATATATCGGGTTTTGACCTTGAAAAATGTTTTAATGCTTATATAATGGGCTATGCCCTGAAACATGTTGAGATTCTTATATAGTGGGCTTAGCCTAGTGATTTGTTATACCATGGGTATATGGTTGTGGTTTTCATGGTCGTGATGCTTGCTCAGAGATATTCTATCATGGTATTGAGGTAGGTTATGTTTTACCTTGGTTATATGGATATGGTTGGCATAGTTGCGAGACATGCTCAAATATATTCTGGTATTGTGCCGAAGTAGGTTTATGTGGTATTGATTTAATTATTTAATTAATCAATACATTTTTATCAGATTATTTCATACACTTCTTATCATATTGGTTTGTTTAGACATGGTGGTTTCAACCTACTGAGTTTTACTCATACCCTATTCAGGCTGTTGTTTGGTACCTGAGAATATTACGTGGATGTAGGTTTGGACAAGGAAAAATGACCATGATGTTGATTGTTTTTTATTGGATGAGCGAAAGTTTGGAGATGGGACCGACATGGGGTTTAGTACCGGGGAATTTTGAGTTCTTGTTTGAGTTTACTAGTACTTTTATTGTATTACTTTTAGCATGAAATTTATTTACATTACAACATTTCATTACATTATTCTTTTATTATTTATTGGATAATTCAGTTGGATTTTATTGTCAGTTTTTTCTATGTATATTACTCTGATTTTTTTTATATCGCATATTTACACTGCTATGACACTTTATACTAGGGGTATAGTCCCCTAACTATACTTACCACACCCTCACTACTAGTTAAAAGCCTCTGGCATATGAGGGAGTGTTCTTGAGGTCTCATAACCAACCCTTTTTGGCCACATGATAGAGTGAAAATTTGAGGATGTTTCAGCCTTGTATATTATGTTGTCATGATTTGATCATTTATTCTTGAAACCCATGCTTGATATATGTTTCATGAAGGTGTGTGAGTGTCCCTTAAGATCCATCCTTGATATGTGTACTTATGATTTGTTTGTATCCTCTTGAGAACTGTTCTTGATATGATCTATTGTTTCTTTCTATGACAAGCATTTCTTGTGGTATTACATAGCCTATAAAACCTTTCTTTAGGTATTAGTTTGAACATGTTTCATGATATTAGTTAGATGAACCCTTGGAGGGGGAGTGTGATGATGTGACCAAGGCTATGGAATATGGCTCGTTTGATTGTATGAGTTAGATCACAGACATGTCAACCAATGTAGAAGTAGACTCTGCAGGGGTAATGAGTATCTTTCAGCTACACGCCGATATGGGAGATTTCCATGATGGGGTGACAAACACATTCAAATATGTCAGACATGTTAAGTGGGACTTACCATTATCTGAGGACTATGACCACCATTGGGGTGGGTTGTGTGGTGTTCCTGTTAATTACCACCATTTAAGTGGGGCATGTGGAATTCCTTAAAGGCATTAATTTAATATAGGACTAACAAAAGTAGGTTTCTAATTGATGTTGATAATTTTGACACATCTTATGATGTGTAGCTACTGACATTGATATCCTTATCAGCATAGTGCCTAAGTAGGTGGGGTTTGGGTTTGTGGTGTCTTGGTTAGTGAACTATGACTCGGTGAATGTTTTTATTGTATGTTTAATCATGCATTTACTTCATGTCATGACATATAATGTTATATATTTATTGTTGACATGTGTTAAGGATGTATTGGTGGTGTCGTACTAGGTTTATAATCACACTCCATATGGTCATCTCAATGTGCATTAAAACTTCTTGATTGGGGACCTAGGGAAGGGTCAAGGCCCAACAATAGGGAGATAGAAGATGGAGCATGGTGTTTGGAGGTGGTACTAGGATGAAATCCGAAGGGATGCTGTGATATTTTATTTATTTATCTATTTTCTTGTGATCTTATTTGACCAGCCATGTAACACCACAAAATGATAAAGGGTTAAATGACTAAATGATATGACTCATGTCAACAAGGTGCACCTTCATTTCCGGGAGCCTACCTGATTAGAACTCCAAAGTTAAGCGTGCTTGTCCTGGAGTAGTGACCAGGATTGGTGAACTTCTGGGAATTTTATTAGGGTGTGTGTGAGTGAGAACAAAGCACACTGGAAAGGATGTGTGTTGGCCTATGGAGATATTCATTAGTCATATGCCCCGTTCGGGCACGTGGGTGGGCCCCAGGGTGGGGACCATGTGTCTGCAGGGCAACTGGGTGTACTTGGCGGGCTAGGACCCGACGACCAAGTTAAGGCGGGGTGTTTGAGCTGTCATCGGGGCCCAGTTGTTAGTTTTGGTATCAGAGGAGGAACCTAGCCTTAAGTGCAGTTCACTACCTGGGTTGAGATGTAGGGCCCACAAAGAAGACGTTGTGCTCTAAAGTGGGGGTGATTGTAACACCCCAAAATGATAAAGGGTTAATTGACTAAATGAAATAACTCATGTCAACAAGGTGCACCTTCCTTTTTGGGATCCTACCTGATTAGAACTCCACAGTTAAGAGTGCTTGGCCTGAAGTAGTGATCAGGATGAGTGAACTTCTGGGAAGTTTCCCAGGGTGTGTGTGAGTGAGGACAAAGCACACAGGAAAGGACATGTTTTGGCCTGTGGGGATATTCATTGGTCAGATGACCTGTTTGGGCATGTGGGTGGGCCCCAGGGTGGGGACCACATGTCTGTGGGGAAACTGGGTGTACCTGGCGGGCCAAGACCTGATGGCCATGTTAAAGCAGGGTGTTTGTGCTGTCACAGAGTCTCAGTTGTTACAAGCCGCTTTTAGTATCAGAGGAGGAACCCAACCTTAAGTGCAGTGCACTGCCTGAGTTGAGATGTAAGGCCCAAAACGAGGACGTTGTGCTCTAAATAGGGGGTGATTGTAACACCCCAAAATGATAAATGGTTAAATGAATAAATGAAATGACTCATGTCAATAAGGTGCACCTTTCTTTTTGAGAGACTACCTGATTAGAACTCCACAGTTAACCATGCTTGTCCTGGAGTAGTGATCAGGATGGGTGACCTTTTGGGAAGTTTCCCAGGGTGTGTGTGAGTGAGGAAAAACACACTGGAAAGGACATGTGTTGGCTTGTGGAGATATTCATTAGTCAGATGACCCGTTCAGGCATGTGGGTTAGCCCCAGGGTGGGGACCACATGTCTGTGGGGCAACTAGGTGTACCTGACGGGCCAAGACCCGATGACCATGTTAAGGCGGGGTGTATGTACTGTCACCGAGGCCCACTAGGTTGAGATGTAGGGCCCACATGACCCATTCAGACATGTGGGTGGGCCCCAGGGTGGGGACCACATGTCTGTGGGGAAACTGGGTGTACCTGGCATACCAGGACCCGATGACCATGTTAAGGTGGGGTGTCTGTGCTATCACCGAGGCCCAGTTGTTACAAGCCACTTTTTGTATCAGAGGAGGAACCCAACCTTAAGTGTAGTGCACTGCCTCAGTTGAGATGTAGGGACCACATGACCCGTTCAGGAATGTGGGTGGGCCTCAGGGTGGGGACCATGTGTCTGTGGAGAAACTGGGTGTACCTGGTGGGCCAAGACCCGACGACTATGTTAAGGCAGGGTGTTTGTGCTGTCACCGAGGTCTAGTTGTTACAAGTCACTTTTGGTATCAGAGGAGGAACCCAACCTTAAGTGCAGTGCACTGCCTAGGTTGAGATATTGGGCCCACATGACCTGTTTAGGCATGTGGGTGGGCCCCAGGGTGGGGACCACGTGTCTGTGGGGAAACTGGGTGTACCTCGCGGGCCAGGACCTGATGAACATGTTAAGGCGAGGTGTATGTGCTATCACCGAGGCCCAGTTGTTACAAGACACTTTTTGGTATTAGAGGAGGAACCCAACCTTAAGTACAGTGCAATACCTGGGTTGAGATGTAGGGCCCACATGACCCGTTTGGGCATGTGGGTGGGCTCCATGGTGGAGACCACATGTCTGTGGGGCAACTAGGTGTACCTAGTGGGCCTGGACCCGATGACCATGTTAAAGCAGGGTGTATGTGCTGTCACCGAGGCCCAATTGTTACATGTCACTTTTGGTATTAGAGGCGAAACCTATCCTTAAGTGCAGTGAACTGCTTAGGTTGATATATAAGGCCCACATGACCCTTTCGGGCATATGGGTGGGCCCTATGGTGGGGACCACGTGTCTGTGGGGAAACTGGGTGTACCTGGCAGGCCAGGACCTGACAACCATGTTAAGTCGGGGTGTCTGTGCTATCACTGAGGCCCAGTTGTTACAAGTTACTTTTGGTATCAGAGGAGGAACCTAAACTTAAGTGCAGTGCACTGCACTGCATGACCAGAAGGACATGACCCGATCCTGGATAGTTTGGACATGCTATGTAGTCCACCTACACAGTGTGTAATTTTAAATGGATTGGGAGTCTTGGGATATAAAAAGACACGATTAAGCAGTTTAGTGGTACCACAATCTGTGTTGGTCCCCTCACACACCGTGTACTACTTGGTTCCTTCTGAGGAAACTTTAAGCTTCCATATCTCCTTTGTTTGGACTTGGATTTTATCCCACGAGTAGAATATTCTGAGTATTTTTCCATGTTGAACACGATGGTGCCCTTATTTTTGGATTTTGGGATATGACGTGGAATGTTTTGGGCATAATTTCTGGTTAATAAATGCTTGATGATGACAGTGATCATGTAGGTTCACCAGCGGCTTCCCGAGTGGAACCCTCCAGTTGAGTTGGGCATGGGTCCTCAACGACTAGAGTAGAAACCTTATATCAGCATAGAGCATGGGTCCTATGCATAATTTTAGAGTGGAACCCTCCATTCAATCTGGGCATGGGTCTTCTATTGACTCCCAGAGTGGAACCCTCTTTTCATCACAGGGCATAAGACCTCTACAGAATTCCTAAGTGGAACCCTCCAATCAAGCTAGGAATGGGTCCTTGATGACTTCTGAGTGGAACCCTCTAACTGGGATGGGTATGTGTCCTTAATGAACAGAGTGAAACTCTCCTATTGGAAAAGGGAATGGGTCTTCTACAGGATTCTCAAGTGGAACCGTCCATTTGAGCTTGGAAAGGGTCCTCAGGGACTAGAGTGGAACCCTCTTGTCAGAACAGAGCATGGGTCCTCTACCACCAGAGTGGAATCCTCCTGTTTGGTAGGGAATGGGTCCTTCATCGACTATCATAGTGGAACCCTCCTGTTGTATCGGGGAATGGGTCCTTCATCGACTATTATAGTGGAACCCTCCTATTGTACCAGGGCATGGGTCCTCTATCGACTATCAAAGTGGAACCCTATTTTTGTAGCATAGCATGGGTCATCTACCTAGAGATTATGTCACCTTGACTATGTGACACTATGGTGAGGTGTGGCTTGACTTTGATGGTTACTTCTGGGTAGATGCATGATATATTGGGCATCATTGATGGAATTTTGGAATTATTGGTGTCTCTTATTCCTAGGTTGAGTTGTGATATGGATATCCCCTTACTCTCTCTCATTTGGGATTCTTTTGACTTAACACACACACACACACACACACATCTGTATCCATACCTTTGTATTTGGTTACTCTCTTTCCATGAGATGTGAAGATGCGCAGGGTATGCCGTGTGCTTTCCATGTTTATATTCTCATGATTATATGAGTCTATTATCATACTAAGGTAGAAAAGACTTGATGTGTAGTTCATATACACACCATGTTGATCCCCGTATGTTCGGACAATGTTACTCTCTCTTGGTTTGGGTTGAGTTGTTCTCTTTCACTTCTTTCTACATCCTACTTTCTATCTACATTCTTTCTATTCCTATTGTATA
The DNA here is from genome assembly GCA_963277665.1 of Viscum album. Classification (NCBI taxonomy): domain Eukaryota; kingdom Viridiplantae; phylum Streptophyta; class Magnoliopsida; order Santalales; family Viscaceae; genus Viscum; species Viscum album. Next base: position 1,964,313,473 of record OY728152.1, read on the forward strand.
TCTTATTTATCCCTATTCACCTTTTGGGAAAACTTGTTGAGTATTTATATACTCACCCCTGCATGGGATTTTAACACACATGTCGTGTCTTATGCCGACGATAGATAGGTCAACAGTGACTTCAGAGGATCTTAGGGATACTTAGTACTTTAGACCGCGTATAGTGGTTGCATCTTGGAGATAAGGAGTTGGGATATCTCAGTAGTTTAATTTTATAGTTTTTTCAGATTGGGATATATTTCTGGTTGGGTGTTTATTTTTACCCTTTACTTTTTAGTTTACACTACCGTACTATTGTATTGTCTAGAGGTTTTTCATGCATGGTTGTTCCCTTAGCTTTCTATTTCTTTTAATTTTACTCCCTATAGACTTTTTCATTGATATGATAGTGTGTGTTTATATAGGTACATAGGTAAAGGCCTCCCAATTTTTGTTATACCTTTAGTGTTGGTCTCCATCCCCTGGCCTATGGAGGCAGGCTTGGGGTAGTTGTGGCTCGAACCCTAGCTTAGGTCGGGTCATGACATGGTTCTTAGGAATTTTGGTGTAATCTTGTTTCAGGTGACTACCTTCTTGGAGAACCTTTATGTCAACATCTATGATCTTGTGGTAGGAATATATTTACTGTATAAGGCCTTTTTAAGGTTTGATCTTTTTCCAGGTACATCTCTCTCTGAGTTTTTTTTATTTTAGGTGAGTTTTGGCCTGTATTTTAACCTTGGTGGCTGTGTTTCATCATGGATGTCTATCATTTGAATAATCGTAGTCTTAGGTTGAGAGGAAAATTGAGAAAATTGGATAGGATCCATGTGGAGTGCCTTTTTTTGGGAAAATTACTTAAAGTTATGGGATGTATTTTTATTTAAATTAATGGAGTCTGGGTATAAATGGGTCAATTGTTACCATGATTTATTGGTAAGTTAAGAAGCTTTAAAGGGGTTTTGGGTTGTTTTATAAGGAAACTATGCTGAAAATCTATCTGCAGAATAGTTACATGTTGTGTAATTGTAATACACGCCATGTAATTATTGTTAGGAACATGTTGTGCATGGTTACAGGTCATGAAATGATTCACATCATGAAGAAAGTACATGTCATGAAATTATATTACACGTCATGTAATATTTGATCAGAATAAATATTAATATGATGCAAAGGATTTTTTTGGAATATCCTTATAAAAAAATTCACAACGTGTAACTATATTACACATTGTTTAATTCATCGACATGTAGTTTTATTGTATGTCATGCAGTTGATTTTTATTTCATCTCACATGCAACTTCTTCCTCTTTACCCTAGGGCGCCTTCCAGAAAATTTTGGAATGCCAAACTCCCTTATGAACATCTTGATAATGCATCTGATCCCTAGTAAGTAGTTTTGGTCTAGTTTAACTCCTCTCCCTTTTTCTTCTAACCATTTCTGTGTAATCCAGTGACCATGTGCATTGTTGGTTTTGATCTTGATCAATTTTGATCTAGGATCCCCCTTGAAATCATCTACACCTTCCTCCTCCTAGGTGTTTGTCATTGGAAGCATTATTGGATCATCAGTTAAAGGTAGGGGGTCCAAACCTTAACCCTATGGTTTAATAATTTTCAATTATATTAAATGATTATGATTGCGCCAACATAACGTGTGTTTGAGTAAATTTATTGGTTAATGAAATAAATACTAAGATTCCCCTTGAAATTTAATTTATTTTTGACATGACTTATGACTACCTTTTAGTTCAGGAACACTTGATATTAAATGAATTGGAAATGGATGACTTATGGTTGTAGTATGACATGTGATTCAGGTGATTTCTTTATATAGATTCACCTTGGAAAATGGATTATTGATTAATAAAATAAATGGGTAAATTGAAAGACAAATGGTAACTAACATAATTAAGAATTTAGTCATATATGTTCATATTATGATATACCTATTGTTGTGATATGCACTTGTGACACATGTTGTAATGATTATATATCAGGTTTTGACCCTAGAACATGTTGTAATGCTTATATATTGGTTTTTGACTCCAGAACATGCTATAATGCTTATATATTGGGTTCTGACCCCAACATATGTTGTAATGCTTATATATTGGTTCTTGACCCTGGCATATGCTGTAATGCTTACATATCGATTTTTGACCTTAGAACATGCTGTAATGCTTATATATCGGGTTTTGACCTTGAAAAATGTTTTAATGCTTATATAATGGGCTATGCCCTGAAACATGTTGAGATTCTTATATAGTGGGCTTAGCCTAGTGATTTGTTATACCATGGGTATATGGTTGTGGTTTTCATGGTCGTGATGCTTGCTCAGAGATATTCTATCATGGTATTGAGGTAGGTTATGTTTTACCTTGGTTATATGGATATGGTTGGCATAGTTGCGAGACATGCTCAAATATATTCTGGTATTGTGCCGAAGTAGGTTTATGTGGTATTGATTTAATTATTTAATTAATCAATACATTTTTATCAGATTATTTCATACACTTCTTATCATATTGGTTTGTTTAGACATGGTGGTTTCAACCTACTGAGTTTTACTCATACCCTATTCAGGCTGTTGTTTGGTACCTGAGAATATTACGTGGATGTAGGTTTGGACAAGGAAAAATGACCATGATGTTGATTGTTTTTTATTGGATGAGCGAAAGTTTGGAGATGGGACCGACATGGGGTTTAGTACCGGGGAATTTTGAGTTCTTGTTTGAGTTTACTAGTACTTTTATTGTATTACTTTTAGCATGAAATTTATTTACATTACAACATTTCATTACATTATTCTTTTATTATTTATTGGATAATTCAGTTGGATTTTATTGTCAGTTTTTTCTATGTATATTACTCTGATTTTTTTTATATCGCATATTTACACTGCTATGACACTTTATACTAGGGGTATAGTCCCCTAACTATACTTACCACACCCTCACTACTAGTTAAAAGCCTCTGGCATATGAGGGAGTGTTCTTGAGGTCTCATAACCAACCCTTTTTGGCCACATGATAGAGTGAAAATTTGAGGATGTTTCAGCCTTGTATATTATGTTGTCATGATTTGATCATTTATTCTTGAAACCCATGCTTGATATATGTTTCATGAAGGTGTGTGAGTGTCCCTTAAGATCCATCCTTGATATGTGTACTTATGATTTGTTTGTATCCTCTTGAGAACTGTTCTTGATATGATCTATTGTTTCTTTCTATGACAAGCATTTCTTGTGGTATTACATAGCCTATAAAACCTTTCTTTAGGTATTAGTTTGAACATGTTTCATGATATTAGTTAGATGAACCCTTGGAGGGGGAGTGTGATGATGTGACCAAGGCTATGGAATATGGCTCGTTTGATTGTATGAGTTAGATCACAGACATGTCAACCAATGTAGAAGTAGACTCTGCAGGGGTAATGAGTATCTTTCAGCTACACGCCGATATGGGAGATTTCCATGATGGGGTGACAAACACATTCAAATATGTCAGACATGTTAAGTGGGACTTACCATTATCTGAGGACTATGACCACCATTGGGGTGGGTTGTGTGGTGTTCCTGTTAATTACCACCATTTAAGTGGGGCATGTGGAATTCCTTAAAGGCATTAATTTAATATAGGACTAACAAAAGTAGGTTTCTAATTGATGTTGATAATTTTGACACATCTTATGATGTGTAGCTACTGACATTGATATCCTTATCAGCATAGTGCCTAAGTAGGTGGGGTTTGGGTTTGTGGTGTCTTGGTTAGTGAACTATGACTCGGTGAATGTTTTTATTGTATGTTTAATCATGCATTTACTTCATGTCATGACATATAATGTTATATATTTATTGTTGACATGTGTTAAGGATGTATTGGTGGTGTCGTACTAGGTTTATAATCACACTCCATATGGTCATCTCAATGTGCATTAAAACTTCTTGATTGGGGACCTAGGGAAGGGTCAAGGCCCAACAATAGGGAGATAGAAGATGGAGCATGGTGTTTGGAGGTGGTACTAGGATGAAATCCGAAGGGATGCTGTGATATTTTATTTATTTATCTATTTTCTTGTGATCTTATTTGACCAGCCATGTAACACCACAAAATGATAAAGGGTTAAATGACTAAATGATATGACTCATGTCAACAAGGTGCACCTTCATTTCCGGGAGCCTACCTGATTAGAACTCCAAAGTTAAGCGTGCTTGTCCTGGAGTAGTGACCAGGATTGGTGAACTTCTGGGAATTTTATTAGGGTGTGTGTGAGTGAGAACAAAGCACACTGGAAAGGATGTGTGTTGGCCTATGGAGATATTCATTAGTCATATGCCCCGTTCGGGCACGTGGGTGGGCCCCAGGGTGGGGACCATGTGTCTGCAGGGCAACTGGGTGTACTTGGCGGGCTAGGACCCGACGACCAAGTTAAGGCGGGGTGTTTGAGCTGTCATCGGGGCCCAGTTGTTAGTTTTGGTATCAGAGGAGGAACCTAGCCTTAAGTGCAGTTCACTACCTGGGTTGAGATGTAGGGCCCACAAAGAAGACGTTGTGCTCTAAAGTGGGGGTGATTGTAACACCCCAAAATGATAAAGGGTTAATTGACTAAATGAAATAACTCATGTCAACAAGGTGCACCTTCCTTTTTGGGATCCTACCTGATTAGAACTCCACAGTTAAGAGTGCTTGGCCTGAAGTAGTGATCAGGATGAGTGAACTTCTGGGAAGTTTCCCAGGGTGTGTGTGAGTGAGGACAAAGCACACAGGAAAGGACATGTTTTGGCCTGTGGGGATATTCATTGGTCAGATGACCTGTTTGGGCATGTGGGTGGGCCCCAGGGTGGGGACCACATGTCTGTGGGGAAACTGGGTGTACCTGGCGGGCCAAGACCTGATGGCCATGTTAAAGCAGGGTGTTTGTGCTGTCACAGAGTCTCAGTTGTTACAAGCCGCTTTTAGTATCAGAGGAGGAACCCAACCTTAAGTGCAGTGCACTGCCTGAGTTGAGATGTAAGGCCCAAAACGAGGACGTTGTGCTCTAAATAGGGGGTGATTGTAACACCCCAAAATGATAAATGGTTAAATGAATAAATGAAATGACTCATGTCAATAAGGTGCACCTTTCTTTTTGAGAGACTACCTGATTAGAACTCCACAGTTAACCATGCTTGTCCTGGAGTAGTGATCAGGATGGGTGACCTTTTGGGAAGTTTCCCAGGGTGTGTGTGAGTGAGGAAAAACACACTGGAAAGGACATGTGTTGGCTTGTGGAGATATTCATTAGTCAGATGACCCGTTCAGGCATGTGGGTTGGCCCCAGGGTGGGGACCACATGTCTGTGGGGCAACTAGGTGTACCTGACGGGCCAAGACCCGATGACCATGTTAAGGCGGGGTGTATGTACTGTCACCGAGGCCCACTAGGTTGAGATGTAGGGCCCACATGACCCATTCAGACATGTGGGTGGGCCCCAGGGTGGGGACCACATGTCTGTGGGGAAACTGGGTGTACCTGGCATACCAGGACCCGATGACCATGTTAAGGTGGGGTGTCTGTGCTATCACCGAGGCCCAGTTGTTACAAGCCACTTTTTGTATCAGAGGAGGAACCCAACCTTAAGTGTAGTGCACTGCCTCAGTTGAGATGTAGGGACCACATGACCCGTTCAGGAATGTGGGTGGGCCTCAGGGTGGGGACCATGTGTCTGTGGAGAAACTGGGTGTACCTGGTGGGCCAAGACCCGACGACTATGTTAAGGCGGGGTGTTTGTGCTGTCACCGAGGTCTAGTTGTTACAAGTCACTTTTGGTATCAGAGGAGGAACCCAACCTTAAGTGCAGTGCACTGCCTAGGTTGAGATATTGGGCCCACATGACCTGTTTAGGCATGTGGGTGGGCCCCAGGGTGGGGACCACGTGTCTGTGGGGAAACTGGGTGTACCTCGCGGGCCAGGACCTGATGAACATGTTAAGGCGAGGTGTATGTGCTATCACCGAGGCCCAGTTGTTACAAGACACTTTTTGGTATTAGAGGAGGAACCCAACCTTAAGTACAGTGCAATACCTGGGTTGAGATGTAGGGCCCACATGACCCGTTTGGGCATGTGGGTGGGCTCCATGGTGGAGACCACATGTCTGTGGGGCAACTAGGTGTACCTAGTGGGCCTGGACCCGATGACCATGTTAAAGCAGGGTGTATGTGCTGTCACCGAGGCCCAATTGTTACATGTCACTTTTGGTATTAGAGGCGAAACCTATCCTTAAGTGCAGTGAACTGCTTAGGTTGATATATAAGGCCCACATGACCCTTTCGGGCATATGGGTGGGCCCTATGGTGGGGACCACGTGTCTGTGGGGAAACTGGGTGTACCTGGCAGGCCAGGACCTGACAACCATGTTAAGTCGGGGTGTCTGTGCTATCACTGAGGCCCAGTTGTTACAAGTTACTTTTGGTATCAGAGGAGGAACCTAAACTTAAGTGCAGTGCACTGCCTGGTTTGAGATGTAGGGCCCACATGACCCGTTCAGGCATGTGGGTGGGCCCTAGGGTGGGGACCACATGTCTTTGGGGAAACTAGGTGTACCTGGTGGGCCAGGACCCAACGACCATGTTAAGGCGGGGTGTCTGTGCTGTCACCGATGCCCAGTTGTTATTAGCCACTTTTGGTATCAGAGGAGGAACCTAGCCGTAAGTGTAGTGCACTGCCTGGGTTGAGATGTAGGGCCCACAATGAGGACGTTGTGCTCTAAAGAGGGGGTGGTTGTAACACCCCAAAATGATAAAGGGTTAAATGACTAAATGAAACGACTCATGCCAATAATGTGCACCTTCCTTTTTGAGAGACTACCTGATTATAACTCCACAGTTAAGTGTGCTTGGCCTGTAGTAGTGATTAAGATGGGTGACCATCTGGGAAGTTTCTCAAGGTATGTGTGAGTGAGGAAAAATCACACTAGAAAGGACATGTGTTGTCCTGTGGGGATATTCATTAGACAGATGACCCGTTCAGGCATGTGGGTGGGCCCCAGGGTGGGGACCATGTGTCTGTGGGGCAACTGGGTGTACTTGGCAGGCCAGGACCTAGGGGTGGGGACCACATGTCTATGGGGAAACTGAGTGTACCTGGTGGGCCAGGACCCAACGACCATGTTAAGGTGGGGTGTCTGTGCTGTCACTAAGGCCCAGTTGTTACAAGCCACTTTTGGTATCGAAGGAGGAAACTGACCTTAAGTGTAGTGTACTTTCCTTTTTGGAAGACTATCTGATTAGAACTCCACAGTTAAGCATGCTTGGCCTGGAGTAGTGATCAGGATGGGTGACCTTCTGGGAAGTTTTCCTGGGTGTGTGTGAATGAGGACAAAGCACACTGGAAAGAACATGTGTTGGCCTGTGGGGATATTCATTATTCAGATGAACTGTTCAGGCATGTGGGTGGGCCCTAGGGTGGGGACCACATTTTTGCGGGGTAACTGGGTGTACCTAGCGGGCCAGGACCTGACGACCATGTTAAGGCGGGGTGTCTGTGCTGTCACTGAGGCCCAGTTGTTAAAAGAAACTTTGGGGGTCTTTTGTTTATTACTATGTATGACTTGAGATAAATTCCATGCTATTTGTTTTATCATTTTTTATTATTTCGGTTATGTTTTTATGCTTTTCTTCATTGATATTGGGGGTATTGTTTCCCCACTGAAGACATTCAGACCCTCACTACTAGTCAGCCACCTCTTGCGTACAGGGAGGTGCACATGAGGCCATGTGTCACTCATCATGAACCCTATGATTCGGGCTAGAGCATTACAAAATTATATCAAAGGAGGTTTTCCCTATTTATTTATTATTGAATACATTTTGGGGGTATGGTAGAAAGGATCTTAGGTTGCGTAGGACTCGGGAAGGGGAGTTATATGTGTGCTTTTCCAACACATGTATAGTAGACCTTCGAGTTATCATTGATTAGATTATTGTTATCTGTTTCCCTATTACATTTTGATGTTGGTTCTAAGATCTATTATATGGTTAAAATTTGTGGGATTTTGGGTGTGTTCCACATCATGAATAGGAACATGATATCACTTAACATATATAATTCTATTTATTGTTATGTATTAGTTAATTAATTAATTCCATGATTTGAATCCTGTGTTTATGTGATACATCCTTGTTTCAATGATATCCTTGTACTGACATTAGATTAATGAAACCTATCAGGCTTATTTGATATATGTATTCGACTATGACTAACTTGAAGGTATAAAGAACTTAGCTTCATTTATGGGTAAAGCTCAAAGGGATATAACTTGGGTTATGAGTTGCCTCTTAAGAGATCCTTTGTGTGATCCCATAGAGCGATTATGATATATCTTGAACTAATGACTCCAAACATTTTAAGCATTCTTTTAGCATTTCATAAATTTTACCATGGATAAAATTGATGGGATCACTGATAGAGGTATCCCAGGATGATCTTTTTATAGAGGATGCGACTATACCACCACTAGTGGTACATGAGGATATATGCCACCATGCTCTTGTACCATCTTAGGTGAATTGGGATGTAGATGTATTTCAACTAGAAAATTTTCAGATCATGCTGGTTCAAGGTGGAAAAATTAAGAAGACCATAACCAATCATGATCAGGACTTCCATGGATGAAAAATTGATGCTAGTTTCCTTCATGTTCTAGGGATCTGTCAGGATATGGTGGAATACCTTGAATCTAGATGGAATATGAGAGGGTATTACTTGTTCAACCTTCAAGGATTTTTTAATTGAGTAATATTTTCCTGATGCGATGAATCTAGATTGGGACCAAGATTTTGTGGAGTTAAAATAGTGATCCATGTCTGTCTATGCATATTCTGCTCATTTCACAGAGCTATTTCACTTTCCCCCTATTCTAAATGGAAAAGAGGCCCAAAAGGCCCAAAATTAAAGATAGGCCTCCTTCTATATATCAAATGTCATGTTATAATCTTTGATCCGACATCATACCTAGAGGTGTTCTGTAAATCCTTGACCATCGAAGAGGGCCTTGTGGAGGATATAGCAACAAGATTACTTCTAGTCCATATAAAACCCATAACTGAGCTTTATCTCACTATTATGGGATCCTCTTATGGTAGTAGGAAGAGTAAATTTTATTAGAACTAGAAGGAAAGTTTGTAGATGGGTCAGAGAAAGACTTATTTATTTCCCTCTATGGGAGGTGATTCTACCAGGTGCTTAAATTGCAAGTAAAGAGGGAATCTTAACAATACACACAAGAAGCTGAATTTGTATTTCCATTGATGTGTGAGGGATGGTTATATTTTGTGTATTTACTTGAGTTATTCTTGAAAGAGTTCTGAGAGATTAGGGTAAGCTGGGAGTGGAGAACCTTAGAATAGGATGAAAAATCCCTAGACTTGAATGATCCAAGGTAAAGGGTGTTGAGTTTTTATAGTAGATCAAACTCCAATTGATGGTGGTGAGGGACTATCTATGGTTTGAGGTATGGTCTTGATCACCTCTATGCTATCTACCACTTTTTTCGATACTAGTGATTCTCATTCCTTTATCTTTTCTCAAGTGGTATCTTTCTTAGACTTACCATCTATAATAACTTGGAATTGATTTCTCTCAACACACCCTTAGGTAATAAAGTAAATCATATTCAAAGGTGTTCATAATGTCTTGTAGTGATCACTAACAATAATAATTTTGAATATGTCATTTTTCATCAAGGTTTCAGGAAGTCATCTTCTGATCATTGTGTTTTTTTCAAATATTTACTTATGATGATTTTGTTATACGATTGATTAATGTTGATGATATGCTTATTATTGTACATGATGCTTCTAAAATTGAAAAATTAAAGAAGGATCATTTTCAGTCTTTTGTGATGAAAAACTTGGTGCCAACGTGACAAATTCTTGGAATATCAATTTATCATATCAAAAGACCAAAAAATTATGGTCATCTCAAAATAGATATATTGAGAGTGTTCTTCATTTATTTTCTATGGACAAAGTGAAAGTGGTTAGTAATCATCTTTATTTACATTTTAAGCTCAGTTATAGTCATTTACCTTCTATTGATGAAGAGAGAGAGGAGATGAAACACATACCTTATCTGTCTTTTGTTAGTTGTTTGATGGATGAAATTGTATGTACTAAACCTGATACAGTTCATGTAGTTTGTGTGGTCAGTTGGTTTCTATCTAATCCAGATAGAGAGAATTAGAGAGCATTGAACTATATATTTTTTTATCTTCTTGTTACTTCTTATAAGAGATTGTGTTTTGACAATGGGGAACCTATGCTTTGTGGCTTTACAGATTCAGATATGATAGGAGATATGGATTCACAAAATCCTACTTCAGGCTATTTGATCAATTTTTGCAGGGGGTTGTATCTTGATAGTCAAGATTTTAGAGATGTGTCTCTTTATATACCACTGAGTGTGAGTTTATTACAACTATAGAGGCAAGAAAAGAAATGTCGTGGATGTAAACTTTTATTCGAGAGCTCCATTTTAATAAGGAAAGGTGTGTTTTATTTTGTGACAATAAGAGTACTATATGTTTGGGAAAGAATCTCAATTTTCATGGTAGGTCAAAACATATTGATGTTCAGTATAATTGGATATGCAAAGTCCTTGATTCAAGATAGTTGGAGCTTGAGAAGATCCACACTGATGAAAATGGTTCTGACATGCTGACCAAGAGTTTACATAGTGGTAAATTCGATACTTTCCAATTGATTGCAAGATTAACTATTATCTCCATTTGGGTCGGATGAGTTTATTGGGGTCCTTCTCATGTGGGGACTAACATTCCACTAAGAAAAAAGAAGATTCATTTTTGAGTGAACCCGTATTTCCATTAAAATTGTTCTAAATGTTTTGTTTGAATATCATATAGAGGATATTGCTACTCTGTTTTCTTCAAAATAATGAAACAAATTATCCATTTAACCTTCCAAGAATCCTGTACATAATTTTTTCCGATATTTCATGAAATTATCTAATTAATTCTCCATAAAAATTGGCCCACAAATATTAGAATAAATTTAGTGATTTTAAATAAAAACCAATTTCAAGACTTTGAAAACTTTATCACATTATAACATGTTGTGCAGATAAATCTTACGTAACTACCAAATTAATGTCACACATCCTTTGAAAATATGAACTTTCTCTTACGAATTGTCTTTTTTACATAATAAATGATTATAAAGTACTCTTATGGAACATTTCTCCATTGATCTCATTGTTATGTAGCCTTTGAGAAATCAAGATTTTTTATATACTAATAAAAATAAGACACTACCACAGATTCGGGCAAGGAATGTGCCAACTTTTATCAGTGCTAAGAATAAATCACTGATAAAGGTCATGTTTATCAGTGCTATTCTTAGCACTGATAAAAGTTTTTAATAAAAATTATTATTAATATATATATAATTACTATATTTATATTAAAAAATAATGTTTATTTATATACATTAATTAAAAAATGAATGTTTATAATTAATATAAATATGATATATTAATATATATCTTTTAATAATTCATATATATATATATAATATTTTCAAAAAGTATTTATAAGATTATAAATAAATATATATTTATAATTATATATAAATACTTTTTAAATATATTTGTTTAAAATTATAATTATAATCATAAATAAATTAATATATGTCTCCAATGAATTTGGTCAATATATATATATATCATGAGATAATGATGATATTCATGGAAATGATTTTTGTTATTTATGTTCATATATTGATGCATGAGTATAATTGGAGCTATATGATCATAAGTTTATTTGTGGACATGATTGTGGGTTTCTAAATGTTAAGATTACTTATATTATGATGACACATGCATATGTTATGTATTCATCATGAATGTTCATTTATACATTAACACCCTTATTATGCTTTCCATATATATGATGACTCGTTTTTTATGATTTATAATTTACTAGGTATTTGATTCATTCATGTTATACCCATCAACTTATTCTGTTGTCATGAATACTTATAAAATTATAATAAATATATTTAAATAATAAATATATTTATTATATTTATAATTATGAATTTTTAATTATATATAAATACTTTTTAAATATAATTATAACTATATATATATATTTAAATAATTATAAAATTACAATAAATACATTTATTATAAATTTATAAATATATTTATTTATATTATATTAGGTGCTTGGGGGTACAATTACATTAAACACATACACACCACATACACACAAGCCTGAAAGGCAGGTCATAACCCCTCAACAGATAACCCACCCAACCAGCTACTTTGTTACATTATATATATTTTTGACCTGATGACCCAGTGGGCATGAAACCCATTATAATTTTATAATTATTTAAATAAATAAATAGTTATTTATAGTTAAAATTATAAATAAATATATATTCATTTAAAAAATTATAAAATTATAATCAATATATTTATTATATTTATAATTTTATAAATAATTATAATTAATATATTTATTATAATTTTATATTTATTTAAATATATCTATATTTTTTATAATTATAATTAAAAATATAATTAATATATTTATTATAATTTTATAATTATAAATAAATTAATATTTATTTATAATATTTATAATTTTATAAATATATATAATTATATAAATATATACAAATATTTAGAAATATGTTTATTATTTATATAAATATAAATAAATATTTATTTATTTATAGTTATAATTATCAATAAATAAATATATAATTATTATATATATAATTTTATAAATATATATAATAATATAAATAAATTGTTAACATTAGATCTTTATCAGTACTTTTTTAGCATTGATAAAGATAACCCTTTATGAGTGCTAAAAAGCACCGTTAAAGAGGTGTTATATCATCACTTTATATTTTATCATTGATAAATCAACTCATTATCAGTGCTTTTTTGAAAGAGTTGAAAATAGTCTTTCCTGATGTTATAACAATAACCCTAACAGAGTCTCCTTGCTTCACACCTTCAAAATTTTGAGGATCTATAGTGTTGCCATTGTTGTTCCCTGTCTTCGCGCTCGCCTTCACTATCACCATCACTCCTTACCCTATCGGTGTAGCTCCCTACCACATTCACTCCCTACCCTACCATCGTCGCTCCCTACCCTATCACCATCGCTCCCTGCCACTCTAAGGTATGAGGTTATTTATTCTCCTCTTTAATCACTTCTTCAATTTAGATAATTTCATGGTGGGTTAAACATTTGATACCTTGAGATCCATGCACAGGTAGCTAGGTGTTTCTATTTTGGTTCCATGATAGATGATGAGCTTTGATGTGTTTTGACGTTACTTTTCTATATGGTTTATGTGTTTGGTAGAAGAATTTTAGTTTTGTTTGGTGTTTTAGGGAAGTGTTTCTTTCCTAGTGTTGTTTCTTTTAAATTGAGAGTGTGTTCATGTTGTAGACCCACACTTTCAAATTATGTATAAATTGTGGGAAGACCCTAGTAGGTATCAACGTTTGTGAGGCACTATTGGAAAGTGGCCCTATAACAATGAAGCTTTACCCATGGTTTATTAAAACCATGGGTATAGAGTTTTTTCGGCAAGCCTATAACAACGATTTTAAAAAACTGTTAGTATAGGGTGGTCTATACCAATGGTTTAAAAAAAAATTTGTATTGAGGTTTCGATAGAGAGGCCCACTCAGGATCCTCCTCCTCTTCTCCTCATTCAAACCCTATTTCCTCCCATTCATGTGCATTCCCCCCTCCCCTCAAGTGATTTTGGCCTCCTCCCTCCCCTTCTCAAGCAGATTTGGCATCCCCCTTCCCCTCCTCAGGTGATTTCGGCCACCCCATTGCGCTTCTCAGGAAATTTTAGCATACCCTATATGACATTGCACCTATCTGAAGTGTTCTTCCTCTATTTGTGGCAATTTTTTTTGTTGCGATCTTTTAGAGGTAAGATTTTATACCCTCGTCTTATTTCTTCTCTATAGTTTTTAAAAAAATTTCAAGTATTTTACATTATATAGGCATGATTTTCAATTTTAGTTTATTTATTTCATTCTCTTTTGGATGAAATTCTATTTTTTGGTATTATAATCATTTAGTTCAAAGTAGTTCATTTCATGACTGAACCAACTAGAAAAAATGGTCTATGGTGCCCACCACATATTGAGTTTAGAAGAGTTTTGACTTGAGGAATTCTAGCCAAGTCATTTATTGGGTACCTTGTTGGTTGCTCGGTCTGAGTTATGGTTCTTTTGGAAATTGTATGTGTTAGATTTTTTAGGTATTACCATATGTGGTGTGCGCCATAGACCATTTTTTTCCAGTTGGTTCAGTCATGAAAAGAACCCAGGGTGAATACATGTGTCCTTGGGGTGTATTTTTGTTTCCAATAGTATCATGAAATCATTTGGGCCATGTATTATATCATAATCAAAGTGGGATGGTATTCCATGTATTTATATATAAACACACTCATATGCCTGATGTGACCCTTTGGTTAGAGTCATGTCATTTCTTAATATTCCGTGTCACCCCTTGTTGAACACTTCATTGAAAAATTATTTTTATTTTAAATTAATCATATCTGTGTGACCCATAAATGGACAAGTTAATTTAAAGGTGGTTTTAAACCTTTTAATGGGATGATATTCCATGCCAATTGTTTGTGAAAACTTCTAAATGGATTTTAATGAATATTTTTTGTTTAAAGATTTAGTGGTGAGCACTGATTTGAGGTTTTGAAAGGTGTTCTTGTTTTAAATGGATTTCAAACCTAGTGCTTGGGTGTTTTGAAAGTTTTTAACATTTTTAACATGGGTTGTTTGATTTTAAATAGGAATGTGTTAACCCATCTTCTCTATATTTGAATAATTTTTTCAATCTTGGTTGATTTCTAAATCAATTTTTTTTTATTTTTAAAACTTTTAAAAAAATAAGAAATGGGTTTTTTGATTTCAAAAGGGTGAGTTATCCCATGTGGATTATGTTTTGAAACTCATTAGTGTATGTGAATGTTTTACAAGGTGGTGTAAAGGTAAGTGTGGGTTCCTATTGAGTTTTAAGAAGTGTTTTAATAAAATTAGACTCAAAAGTAAATTGATATTTCTTTTTAAAGGGTCAGTTAACTTGGAATTCCAAACATGTTTCATTAAAGTGAAGGACTGTTTGGTATTTTATGAAGAATGAGTATTTATAAAAGGCATGAGACCATCTTGTTCCCCTTTTCAATCTTGTATTCCCATGATTTATTGTGATATCACAAGGTGATGTTTATTATTGATACATTTATATATGACACTTTTGTTTTGATATAAATGGGGATTCTTATTTGTGAGGATATGCGAGGTGAGGTGTGCATCAGTTAAAATGGTTTATACTTGATCTTTGTAATTTATTGATTATTCTCAACTAATTTTATTTTTAGTGGTAGACATGGAGGAACGAGGTTGGTGGCTGAGGTTATTGATGCCATGACCTAGGATTATGTTTTCAAGAAACATTAACAAGGACCAAGGGATACCATAGAGTGGTAATGTCCCCCAGAGACTGGGTGATCATCCAAATTATCTAGGCATGCAGTGTGATTCGGGAACCTAGCCTTATTATAAGACATGCTAGAACCCATCTTTTAGAGCCCAATTGTCAGATCTATGACACTAGGATCTATTTTAGGATCACTTTAGTGGATTTATCTTGTATATCGATTTTATCCCCTTTTTCTTAGATTATTGCCTCGAACCTATGTTCTTATTGTTTACCCTTTTTGTGTGGCTTTACATAGTAGTTATTAAATATGTGATTCCTTATTATTTGTGTGTGGTTTATATATCTATGTTTTTAATTGGGATTTAATTTTTTAAAAAAATAAATAAAGAGAAAGTGTAATCATACAGTTCTTTCAAACTATTTTGTAAATGAGTTTGAAAGGGTGTGTTCTTTAAAGTGTAAAATGTTATTTCCAAAAATATTTTTCATTGGAAAGCGTGTTTTGTTTGTTTATGAAACTATGAGTATTTTTTTGTTTAAAAAATAAATTTAGGAAAATGTGCCACGTTTTATGGAAATGATAGTTTTCAAAAATCTTTTGGAAAAAATATGGATGTTAGAATCCTCTTTTGAGTTGAAAATTAGTATTTTATAAAGGGGTGTTTATGATGTGATTTTAAAGTGGAAATTTAAAAAGGTGGTATGTAAAATAGTTATTGGATGGGGAAAACATTTTCCAAGTGATTGTTACTATTTAATGAAAATACAGGAAAAATTTTTTAACAAAATTTTGATGTTTTTCATTTCATTTTATAAAACCTTATGAAAAATGTTTATTTTTTCATTTCATTATTTTTTTTCACCTCTTGATATTACTGGGGATATTTTTGGATATTAACCATGATATTGAATTCTTAAATGTTAGGGATACCTACCTTGGTTTGTTATTTATAGTCATCACTTATGGCATATGTTATTTCTCTTATTCTTTGTTTTTCTAGCTACTAGTATGATTTAATTACTTTAATATTAAAATTAGTTGTAATGAATTTTTTTAATTATGGTTTACATTATTGATTGGAACATAGATTTTTTTCATTGTAATATAATGGATAGAAGATGGATGTGTCATACTAATCAAATTTCAACCGAGTTTCAAAAGAATTTTAATTTTTTAGATTTTTCATTTAATAATGATTAAGACGGAGGTTGTATATAGTGTCAATGCTATAATTGCATTGGAAGACCATGGTTAAGTCAGTAATAAGTTAGTTACTAGATAATGAAATCTTTATTTCAAATAAACTATAATGTTTGGTATCATCATGGAGAGACAAGACAATCTTCTAGTGTTCATGAATGAAAAGAAAAAGTGGTATAGAGAATTTGATATTTGATTGGTTTCAATTTGTGCATCATCACGAGAGAGATAACATTACAGTGAAAGAAGGCAATGATATCAATACGCATGAGGAAAATACTAAAGATGATGATATTGAGATAGTGAAAAATTTAATGGATGATTCCAGAACTCCAGTATATCAAGAATGTACTAAAATGACAAAGTTAGAATTTTTAATGTGGTTATATCATTGAAAAACCTTGAATGAAATTTATAATACTTCCATTGATTATATTCTTACCTTTTTGAAGGACTTTATTCTTTATGGTGCATACATTCCCTTAAATCATTATAAGGAATGGAAGTTAATTAAGCAGCTTAGATTTTCTACTAATAAAGTTCATGCTTGTTCGAAAGACTGTAGTATCTTTTGGGATGAAACATATGACCTTAATGAATATAAAGAATGTAAAGACCAGTAAATTTCAAGGGAAATTTTTTCTTAATTTTCTTTGGGATTTTACGAATATGCAGTATCTGATAGCACCTGATTCCGTGGCCCGGTGTGCTCAGAATCAATTTCCAAAGTTTAGCTCGGTTACGTTCAGTGAACGAATGAGCGGGTTTTCCTAACTTTTGAACCGATGCTCGGAATCAAAATCTGAGGGCACTGATGAAACCGAAGCGTCGGTTATTGCTTAGGAAGACCTTTTCTGGAGTTGCATTTGCTCAAAATTAGTTGTTAAAAAAAGGGATTAAGATTAAAGTGAAATAAAAATCGTGTTAAAATTTTTATTCCACATTCTTAAGTGGTTTAGCCCATGTGAGGGAGTTGGGGTGGGACCCACTGCTGTTCTAACCCCCCTTGAGAGCATTTAAGATGAGGTGGGGCCCACACGAGCCCCCACCTTTTCATTTTTCCTTAACTCCTTTTTAAAACCTCTTTTGTCATTAAAGTTTCCAACTTGTCACTTCAATTAATTTTGACAAGTTGTGTTTAATTAAATGAAGTGAATTAAATTATGAATGTTTGAATTTTAAAAGTGTTGGAAAAAGTAATAAAATAAGGCCAAAGCCTTATTTTATTTTGGTTTCATCGTTGTGTCGAGAGAGGGAGAGTTCTACCATCGAAGAACTTCATCATTCTCCTTGAAGAACGCGAAGAACACCGACACACCTACCTTCATTCTTTTTCCCGTGACAAAGGAAGGGAGACGTCGTTTCACCTCAGACAATCTCTGTCAATGTGTACGGAGCCACACCCCACGACGTCGTTTTCTGCGACGATCATCGATCGTCAACTTGTTATCGAGGTAGGGGTTTGATTTTGTTCGTGAATATTATTTTCCGTTCATCATAAATTTCTTTGGGAAACTTGTTATCAATTTAACTGGAGGAGGTCGAACCGCACGAACACGGCCGACCCTCCACCCCCTTTGTTGTTGTGTTCGTTGCGGCTCGAAAGAAGGTGGCGCGATGCAACAGCACCACGCGGAAACTTGGAGGAATGCGTCGAAGAAGCGCGACGCCATCATGCCGCGTTGTTGAAGCCAAAAGAAGCCGCGATGAATACCATACTGAAATCCTTCGTGGTTTTGGTAGCAACGACGACTGCATTGAAATCTTCCGTGGGTTCGACAGCGATGAAGACTGTACTGAAATCCTCCGTGGGTTCGACGACGATGACTACTATTCTTATATCCTACGTGGTTCTGGCAATACTACTGTTCTTGTATCCTACATGGGTCCGACAGTATTTGACCTCAATTGTAGAATCCTACGTGGGTCCGACAGAGTGGTTGGTCTTGTATCCTACGTGGGTACGATAACTTAGCTGATTTAGTATCCTATGTGGGTCCCAACTTAGATGAATTAGTGGCTACATCTGATCATCTCTATCACCTTACGAATAAGTATACCTGTGTGATCTGAGTCTTGACTTTCAATCATTATCTTCGATATGATTGACTTGCTTCCTATGTGGATTGTGTTATGATTTCCTGTGTGGATTGGGTTGTACTATCCTGTGTGGATGTGATCGAACTTGGGCTCGGATGTTGGAGCTGAAATGGAATTGATGACTTAGGTATATGTATGGGAATATACCTAAGTATTTTTGGATGTTACTTCGTGATTGTATCTTTCTTTTGTGGATTATCCTTTGTGGATTCTGGGAGACTTTAGTGGGTCTTGGGGTCCCTACTGAGTAGCGTATACTCACCCCTACACGGGCTATGCCCGCACTACGTTGTGTTGGATACAGACTACGGAAAACACTGATCATGGTTGAGTCTTGTGGAGCAGTCAATACCTGGAGGTGGACCACTGGGCGGGATGTACACAGAGCAGACGACTGGACCTGAGGAGATGAGGAGGCTATCTGTACCCACCTTTCATGCGGGACTTCTAGTGGATGGCTCGACGTTGCTGCTTTACTTTCAGTTGCTGTACTTTCTTTCCAGTTGTACTTTACTTTCAGTTTGGGTTTGTATTCTGGCCCATTTACTTTCTTCACTTACTATTGTACTCAGTTTACTTAGTGTTTACTTCTGTTGGCCTACTCTGTGGTGTTTGTTTACTTTATAAAGGCAATGAATTCCCCTTTTTATTGGGATTTACACCTTGGTGCTAGTCGCCAGCCCCTGGCCTATGGAAGGCAGCCTTGGGGTAGTCACGACACAAGTCTCGAGGATGGGTCATGACAAAGAATGTGGTATATCTCGATGTAATGAAAATGTAGATGGAACACACTCTTATATGCTACAAAAAGTCATGTGACACTTTCCATTGATTCCCAGGCTTCAAAATCTCTTCAGGTCTGCAGAAATCTCAGCCAATATGTGATGGAATGATGATGAGTAAATTAAAGTTAATGATGAGTTGGTTCATCCTTAATATGGATCATCAAGGTGGAAATTTTAGGCACAACATCTTGATTTTGTAGCAGAGGTATGTAATGTCAGGTTGGGTCCATCCTGTGATGGTTTTAATCCATTTGGTCAGATGATTATTGTCCACAACACATGGCTAGATTTTATTCACGTTTATAATCTTCCTATGTGGATGTGTATGAAAAATCCTTTCATTTTTTTGAGTATACTGATATCTAGAACTTCTGATCTCGGTAATGATATAGACATCTACTTTCAACCTTTCATAAGAGATTTGAAGCATCTTTGGGATATGGGTGTGTGCACATTCAATGCTTCTTCAAAAAATATATTTTAGATGTGTGATTACCTTTTATGAACTATAAATGATTTACCTACTTATGAAATGTTGTCTAGTTGGAGCATTAAGGGAAAAATATTATGTCCTATTTCTATGAAGAATACACAATCAAGAAGTCTTAAATATCAACGTAGTTTTATTTTCATGGGGCATCATTGATTATTTCTAATGGATCATCAATATAGGAAGAATCGTTGAAGGTTTGATAACACTATTGAAATTGAACAACCACCTCAACATATATAAGGAAGTTATGTGCTTAGTGAATTGAAAGATTTTAGTTTTTCATTAGGGAAATGTTAGTTGAGATCTAAATAGACGAAGAATATTGACACTAAAGCCACTTACAATTGGAAAAATAAAAGTATCACTTTTGAGTTTTCATATTGGTTTACCAATTTGTTATGTCATTATTTAGACATAATGAACATTGAGAAAAATATATGTTAAATGTTGCTTTCAATTATTTTAAATATCAATGGGAAGACCAAAGATGACTTCCGATCTCATCAGGACTTGTTGGATTGGGGTATTCGATCAGAATTGCATCCTATGTGTATCAGTAAAAACAAATGGAAAGTTCATTATACTTATTATGTGATGAAACTGTCAGAGAAAGATCAATTTTTTGGAAGTATTAGAGAATATCAAGGTTCCTAATGGATATTTCAGCAACATATCAAAATGATTCAATAGAAGGTATTTGAAACTAAAATACCTAAAAACTCATGATTATCACATCCTTCTTCATGAATTGATTCCAATAATAATTCATCATTTTCTATCCAATAATGTATGGCTGATAGTTATTTTCTTGTTCCATTTTTTAGAGACCTTTGTGCTAAAAGGTTATCCAATTCATTCTTAATAAAAAAGCAGCAAGAGGCGCCATTAATTTTTTGTGAGTTGGAAAAAAATAATCCATCATTCTTCACCTGCATGCTGCATGAAATATTTCATCTTCCAACTAAAACACTTCTTGGGGGACCAGTTTCTTTTAGGTGGATGTATCCTATTGAAAGAAATATGTTCATAATGAAATCTTATGTCCAGAACAAGAATTATCCTAAAGGTTCCATTGTGAGAGGTTATTTGGATCAAGAATGTATAGATTTTTGTTCAATGTATTTGTATGACGTGATAACAATGCATAACCAGACAATGAGAAATGAAGATGAGTAGTATGAGGAAATTGATCCCTCATTTTCATCTCTTACCCAAATAGCAGTAATTGCTGGATCATATACATTGGCTACATTGAGCCTTGAAGAGCGGGACATGGCACATCATACAATCTTGTTTAACTGTGGTTTGTTCGATGTCTATATCCAGTAAGTAATTTGGATATTTATATATTATCTCACACTGTGTCATTTCACATATACCTTAAACTTTTATTGTCATTTTATGTGGGGAACATAAACAAATTATAAGTAGAGCTCATCAATATTTTACTTTGAAAAGAAGAGAGGATTTTCATAGCTAGGAGTTTCCTGCTTGGGTGAAATCAAATGTATGACCATTAATTTCATTAACTTAAAATATAGATATCTATTTAATTATATTATTCATATATATTTCAGGTATTGAGTTTATCTGCTAACTCCATTTCTCATGAATTAAGAGCGTTGGATTTTGGGCCCAATTAATTGGTTTTTGAATGAAAATATTTAATAATCAATGGGAATATATTTGTTACAACTTATCGAGAATTTAAAATGATAACATAGCATAATGGTGTTATGTTAACTACTATAATAGACTTTTAAGATAGTACATCAGATAGTTGGACCTGATATAAAGATGTGTATTATTATGGACTTTCTGAGAAAATATTGTTATTAGATTACTATTCTCAAGGTCGATTCACTATGATGAAATGTAAACGGTTTGATTCAATGATGTGAAATGGTACATTTATTTATGATTTTGGATTTAGAGTTGTTGTCATGAGTATATTATTGGCTATCGATGAACCATACATTTTGGCTTCAATGGAAAAAACAAGTGTTTTATGTGAAAGATCATCTGAGACCTGATTATGGTGTCATTAATGAGGTAATCCCAAGACATATTTTTCATGATGTTTTGGATGAAATTTACACCATTGACGCCCCTATTTCATTTGATGGATCAAATTTTTCCATTGTAAGAGTTGATGTTGAACCTGAAGTAGTGGTGGGTAATATATAGAAGCAACCATATTTTTTCAAAGTTCATTCATTTTAACATGATATGAGTTTCTAAGGTTGGTATTAATATAATTACTTTAATTTATTTTCTATTTGGAATGATATGTCTGTTTCAATATTTTTTTGGTTTCATTGCATTTTAGTAGATTTATTTCAATTCATAAAACTGAGTTTAAAAGGGGTTTTTTAAAAAATTAAAACTTGGTTTTAAATTACTATTACTAAATAATGTTATGAAATTTTTCATTAATTCTTTGAATTCTATGTTTTATGCATTATTTTTAAAAACTATATCTAAAAATGGTATATTTCCTTTATATACAGATTAGGAAAAATACTTTAGATTTTTGAAGGAAGCAGTTATTTGATGCTAATCTATAGATGCACGAGCATGGGTTGGCTCCTTTCCCACCCTTAGTGAGTATAATAATTTTACTAATTTTATTCTATATTATATATAATTTCATGTTCATATTATTTATCAAATTTTTGTAGGGATATTCAGCTGCACCAGATTTGACTCCTTCTCATCCTACCAGCATGGGTCTGAGTGAGGATGCTCCTAGACCTATAAGGAGCACTCGTCTTACACATTCCCACCCTGATCCACCTGCTCACACCCCATCTACCCCACCTTTCCATCCTACAATTGAGTTTCCAGGGATGTTCCCATGAATTCCTCCATCATTATCTCATTTAGCCTCTTCTTCCCATACCATGTCTACATTGCATGAAGGGATGTTCCTACCCATTCCTCCATCATCATCTCATTTATCCTCATCTTCCCATACCATGTCTATATCACCTATAGTGATATTCCTACCTATGTTTTTTTTGAAGGAGTAGAGTTATTTTAGATTTGGAGGGTGTACCCATTTTCCTCAACTATCCAAAAATACAATATAAAAAATGATCACATATTGGAAGGCTGATGAGTTTAAGGTATTACCAATATTTACTTTTTTTTGCATATAAAATTTAATTATTATTAATTATATTTATTTTTTTAGGAAGATTTAGGAAAAAATAAAAAGAACAAAGATTCAATGCCGTATCTCTATATATTGGGGCGCATTACAATGACGGAGCATGAGAAGCGTCTGGTACTTAAATCAGAATTGAAATACTATCTTGATTTATATTATTACTTATTTATCTTTTCATACTAAATTTTAAGTTTTATTTCCATTAATACCTTTAATATAAGGCTGAAAATATCCCTTTCAAATGGCCTATAAGCGTATAGGCCAATCGGCCTCCAGGACTCATGGCCAATTGGACTCTAGGATCAATGTCCAATTGGCCTCTAGGTTTGATAGCTAATTAGCCTATAGTCCTCATGGACAATTTTCCTCTAGTGTTAATGGTAAATTGGCCTCTAGGCCTAATGGCCAATTGGCCTATAGGCCTAATGGAAAATTGGCCTATAGGCCTAATGGGCAATTGGACTCCAGGAATCATGGCCAATTGGACTCCAGGATTGATGTCCAATTGGCCTCCAGGCTTTATAGCTAATTAGCCTATAGTCCTCATGGCCAATTTTCCACCGGGGTTAATGGGAAATTGGCCTCCAGGACTAATGGCCAATTGGACTATAGGCATAATGGCCAATTGGCCTCTAGGAATATAGACCAATTGGAAATTTGGTGTATAAGCCATTTTCCATTAGTTCTATAGTCCAATTGGCCATTTTTATCAATGTTTATCACATGTTTAAATTTATGAATTTTTCATTCATTTAAAAGTTATTTAAATTTATGATTTTTTCATTCATTTAAAAGTTATTCCCTTTTATTATTATTAAATATTATAAAATATTTATATTTTGAATACATGTATACTAATATAAATCATTTTGAATAATCTTTATTAGGCATTGAAGGTTGTGCACCTTGAGAAAAATTATTTTGCTCGAGTGGGAAGAAAAAATATGGAAGTGCAGTAAATGCACAAACACAAGAAAATATTGTAAGTTTTTTTATTTATATTTAAAATATTTATACAAAATGAAAAATTAAATATCATGTTTATATTTTCAACAGTCTTCCATAGAGGTCCTCGATGATAAATAAGATGAAAACTTTAGGCCAAATGATCATTTGAGTTGAGTATTAGATGAGGAGCACCAGGGGAGAGTCCGATGTCAACCAAGGAAAAACATCATCTTCTATAGGTATTGGTCCTAATTGGGCTCCTCTAAATCCTCTTAGACCCCCAAGCTGTAAAGTGCTTGTACAAAAGAAGATAAGGAAAAAAAGAGATTTAAAAGAGTGTGAAATAAGTAAATAGAAGCATGAAATAAGTAAGATGATCACCAAATTGTTTTTGAAAGTTATGTTAGTTATAAGTCAATCACTTCCATTAGGGGTTGATACTACCATTGATTCATATATTTCATCAATGAATTCTTTGAATTATGCCCTGGGAGATTCCAATGAGGTTCTTTATGGTGATCGAGCTGAAGGTGGTGGCGATGATGCTGTTGATGATGTTGCTACTCCAGATGATGTAGTAGCTTCTACAAATGATTCTATTGGTGATGAGGATATCGATGGTGCTGATGTTGATGAGGATGAGGATGTTGATGATGGGAAATATATTGATCCCCTCTATTTTTTACTTAGTATAAATGATACTTGCGAAAGTTCTTTAATTACTTAAATTGATTGGTTTTACAGATGTAATTGTATGTTTTAGTATTGTATATGGCTTAAAAACTATTACAAATAGTTGGTTGAATGGTAAATATACAATATTTATATTGCATTGAATGTATACTATATGTTTTATTTGATTTAAAGGTTCAGGAGTTTGAGGAATAGGTGGTTCTACAGCTGCTGTCAAATGCAGGCAACAACCTATACCTATGGTTTGGAGAATCGTGGGTATAACTTATATATTGAGATAAGTTATACCCACAGTTAAAAAAAATTGTGGGTATGGTAGAATATGTCGGACCTACACCCACAGTTTGTATAGAAACCATGGGTATAGCCCTATACTGATGCCTCTGACTCCCATAGTTCCTAAAGTTATGTGTATATCCTATACCCATGGTTTTAGGGGCTATACCCAAAGCTTAAAATCGTGGGTATAGGTGACTTTTCTAGTTGTGAGGCCTTGTTTCCCTTGTCAATTCATTAGATTTATATTATAGATGTTGGATTTTTTATGAGGATTATCTTTGTTGGTCTTAAGGAATGGTTTTATTAATGGTCTCTCTAATAATTATATATTTTAATCACCCAAAACACTCAATTTTTCTTAGGTAATTAATGTTTTAAAGTTATTGGCCATCTTACATCCTTTGGAAATAGATTTCTAGGGGAGAAAAGTGTTATGTTGGTGAGTTTGTAAAATTTTGTGTTATTATAGTTAAATAATTTATAGTATTTTAAATAATTATAAGTTATTCTATGTTTAGGTATTTTTTTATGCTTAGAGTTTTAAAAGATTAAAAATTTATATGGGTCACATAGTTAGAAATAACAGTTTGATAAACTATGTGGAGACGATTATTATATTCAATAGATTTATTTTTTATTATGAACAGGGATTTAAAATAATGTATATTTCATTAAAATATATATCATTTTATAAATTATATATAATTTTATACTTCTATATATATCTATAATTTTATATAATGATATAAATATATAAACATTTTTAATATATACTTTTAAACATGTATAATTTTTTCAATTTATTAATAGTTTAATAATTTTATATTTTCATAAAATTTATTTCTATAAATTACACTTTTATATTTTTATAATTTTGTAATATGATTATTATTTTTTCAACAAATTCATTTGGCTAATTAAGAGTTATTTAATTTAATGAAATATTTTATGTTTTAAATCATAATGGATAGACTGAGAGTTGTAATTAGGCTTGATTTATTCCTTTAGAACTAATGTCTCAACCACAATTTTTTTTGGTTTAGTATTAGGAATCAGAATAGACTCTATGTTCATGATTTCTCTCATATTTTTAGTGATTAATGATCCCAAAAAATAATAAAATGTTTTATATTCAATATATTTAATCCAAAAAGAAAAATATCCCTCATGTGAATAAATTAAATCAATTTCTTCTTGAATTAAACATCCTTTAATAACTCCTTGATATTACCCAATACCACTTTAAACATTAGATAGTAATTAACCTCTTGTAACTCCTTATCATAATAACTAATTTGAGATATTGGATTATAGATGTTGAGATCAAGGCTCAACTTTTCAAAGGTTTTCATATTTATATTCCTAAATCATATGACTGAGTTGATTGTTTCTAGGAAGGGATTAACAAGAATGATGAGGGTTTTCATGTAACTAGATTATCCCTTTAAGGTCAGGGAAGGTAAAAACTA
Source organism: Viscum album (assembly GCA_963277665.1). Taxonomy (NCBI): domain Eukaryota; kingdom Viridiplantae; phylum Streptophyta; class Magnoliopsida; order Santalales; family Viscaceae; genus Viscum; species Viscum album. The sequence goes on from OY728152.1 coordinate 1,964,340,105, forward strand.
AGTGGGATTAGGTGATTTACCAATTTTAATTCATTTTAATTCAAATTTTAGTGATAAAACCTCATAATTAATTTTCTCGATTTGATTATATAATTTATCAAGTAATGGTTATGGGATAAATTGGATAGGGATATGATCTTGTTGGTTTATCTCAAGAGGGTATTTAAGTTGTTGGATGGTCATTGTACCTTAGAATAAAATTCTTTATTTCTCCTATTTTATTGATGTGTGTAGGACCCTTGGCATATTTATTTTATTTTTTATTTTCATTTCATTGATGAATTAATTCCATTAATTTGATCATTTACCTATATAGCATGAGTGGGGTTTTTATAGGATTTTTAAAATGGTTAGAAAAGTGTGTTTCATTAAATCCAAGTGCAGATCATGTAATTCCCTGACCCTAGTTACCCATAGTAAGTTCATTATTACATAACATTGGAATGATCACAAGAAAAATCAAATCTCGAAAGACCGAACATTTTAGTATTATTGAAAACAAGATTCATACATAAGTTCAACTTTACATCTTGAAGAGAAATACAACACAAATATATTTCATTAGAAACATCCAAGCATCCTAGATTATGCCTGAAGGTCACTCATAACTAACTTCTTTATATGCTGTGAAAATGAAACATAAGAAAGGGGTGAGCTCAAACGCTCTGTAAGGGTAAGTAATACAGCAGAAAATGACATAAATATTAAGCATGGTAAATAATTGAAACCACATGCCTTTACCAATAATAAACATGAATAATTTTATGGAAAGAATATGAGCTGAGTAAATAATTCCATAATAAAACATAATCATGGTTATTCTACTAGTCGAATGACCACATGAACCATCAATATTATTTCTATAATGAGGGAATGTATAATTCCGGACATTCTGAAACAATTTTTCAAGGCCTTGGCCAAGACGTCTAAAAATGATTAAGTCCTCGGCCAAAACCATAAATCAAATTGGGAAAGGGCCTCGTCCAATTCCACGTCTAGTTGTATCATGAGACCTACCGATGCATCGAGGAGCTATAGCGGGCTCCACCCGTCACTTACTAAGTCCAATACATTCCTCATATGAAAAGGTTTAAACATATCATAACATTCGTATTAAAACTAGCATAAGAAATGTCAATACTTTAACCATAAACCATGAATGGTATAAAAATATTACATCCACAGTCAAACATATCACAAAACCTTCAATACAATATGGAAGTTTTGTATCATAATAAATCAACTCCAAATAAACTTAAAATCCAATAAAGGATGTTGACATAGATGAAATCAAAACTCTTTTTAGAGAAATATCTCTTTCTATTTTTGAAATAATTTAAGAGTCATATAATTATAAAATAAAACATTTACTTTGAAAATATTATTATAATCTTGTAAGGGAAGCTTCAACGAGTTTATAACAGTATAAAATAGATACACCCGCCATATAAGTTAAAAAATACATTCTTACCTTAATTTTGTCGAAAAGGTTAAAAAGGACCTTGTTTGGAAAACGAAGGAAAGATTCCTTTATAAACATCTTATAAAAATTCAAACAAGGGTATAAATTAATTTAAACGATATTCTGTAAAATAGTAAGAATGTTTTGAAATACATTTTTAAGAAACATGGATGTGGATGATAAAGAGGTCCCAGTAGATAATTGCGTGTAAACAACCTCAGATAATGAAGAGATTGTGAAATAAACCCTTAACTTGTAATTTTCCATGGTTGGGGGTAGGTTAACCTCATTTATAATGGTGATATAATTGTTACTAAATTATACAAGAATCATATACATTAATATTATATCATATATTATCTTTTAACATTGATTTGTTAATAATATCTTAGTATTATCGTCATTTCGGGTGTTAACTTACTCGTTTTCTTTTATATGTTTTGTTACATAAGCTGTGTTTGTTATGGATAGGTTGTATATTATTCATATCCAGAATGATATCAAGTCCTTAAAAAATATTTTTAATCATCAAATGAGAATTAAACTTGAATGGATACGATGGAGAATGAATCTCATCGCATTTGTGGAGACAGTAGTCCGTACGTACGCACGAGCGACAATATCATTCTTTTGATATTAAAATAATATATAATTGGATGGTATATCATATATACATAATCATTATCATGTTATATTTATTATTTACATGAATTACACATCATTATTATACCCATCCAAATAATAGTGTATTGAATAACAATTACACCACGACGTGGAGACAGTAAGCTGTACGCACGCACGTATGGTGACATGTCATTCAAAGGATATATAGAATACTGAATATGGTTGTAACATATTTATAATAACATCTCAGTATATAGAAGATATTGAAGTTATTATTTTAGAAAGGAAATAACAAATAAAGAAGAATTTGAAGACGAATGGAACTTGAAAGAGGGTGGTGAAAACATTATCTCTTCTTCGGGTTCTTCTTTTTGATTTGATCAAAAGGGCTCATTAGGTTAGATTTATGATCAGACAAAGGCCTCTAGGTTTAAGTTATGGAAGTTCAGAGAATAATTGGGCAGGGTTTTTCTGAACAAAAAGGCTTTTAAGGTGTGAAGAATTGGTTAGAAGTGGTGTCCTTTTATAAGGGGGAGGAGAGGCTCTTTAGGAAAAACTTAAAGTATTAATTTATAATAAATTAATATTCGGTTTATAATGGCTAAAAAGTGGATTATTCAAAGTATAAGGTGTTTATGGGTCTAAATCCTTTCAACTAATAGATTTTAGACAGGTTTGGGTCATTATATTAACCTTATCTTTTAGTTTTAACTCTTAGTTAATTAGTTTGACATTTACCATGTCACTTTGTATTTTTATATTATATAGTTAATAAACTTACTATATACATCAAAGATACCCCTAAGTGGTCCATTAATGATACAACTATCATGATATAAGTCCTTTTTCCGAACCTCAGATTTTTAGGAATAGAATATCAATTAATAATATAATATTTGTTTTAAAAACTCAATTATGTCAATTTTAACACTATTCAATAATTGATTTTTGTTAAAGTCTTAAAAACTTTATTAATTCGAAACAAATTCATATAAGAAATAATAACATGTAATATTAATCAATAAAATTTGTGTATGGTATCAAAACTTTCAAATTATATTTATTTTAACTTTTATAATACCAATTATTTGATTCTTTCATTATTAAATAAAATAATGCATCATTATTGTGTCAAAAATAAATTTAATTATTAAATGTATAAAAATTATAAATAAAATACCATTATGTATTAAATATCTTTATCTTTCTAATGAATATTTATAGTCAAAAATATAACATGTATAACCCTATGTAAAAATTGTTTTTCTAAAAGATATATGCTTATGTCATTTTTGTATTTACTTTAACTTAATTAATATAAAGTGTCCTTATCACCTACAAGTAGATCCATGGGGTCCCAAAATCAACCCAAATATTCCCATGGTCGGACATGTATCAACCAATAGGTTTAGGACATGTTTTAGGGTAATTTAGTATTATTATAATATTATTTTTTACCCTTATTTACCGAATTTACCCTTTAACCATGGTAAATAAAATATTTACCGAAGTAATTATTCAAAATGTCTAAAAATAAAAGTTACCTATTTAAACAATTTGAAACTCCTGATTATAAATATGTAATCCATTTTTCTAAATTCAAAACACGGAAGTGGCAGAAAATAATTTAAAATTAATTCCCACTGTCAAAACAAAAAGCGTGTTTTTAAGAAATAATAACTATCAAAAGATTGACACTTGTTTATGTCCGGTTTAATTGTGAAATAACATCCAATGACCAAAATTGTATTAAATGGTAAAAATATATTAAAAATATTCTTTTAAATCTCTCAAATTCATAATTTATCACTATTAAATATTTTTATTAAAAAAAGTTGTTTTTAATTAAAATTTAGTAATTTTCACTATTCATCAAAAATTGAAAGTTTTCCGAGAAGTACCAAAATTTCACCCTAAGATAATTTCAATATTCCAAAACCAAAAATGAAGTCCATTTTGAGAGATAAAATTTATAAAATTTCAAAAAGTGGGTATTACTATTCATAATGGCTACTTTGATTGGTCGCGGTGTGTTAGAATCTCGAAGTTGCATACAATGCAAGCTATTGCATTATTCAAAGGAAAAGTACCATGGAAGCTTGGGGTGTTACATTCTACCCTACTTCAAATAATTTCATCCTCGAAATTTCTAGAATACTACCGCATGAAAAGACACAGGTGGTTCTTCATCATAAGTTCCTCGGGTTCCCACGTTGCCTCTTCCATATTATGGTTTCTCCATAGAACTTTTACCAGACGAGTCATCCGGTTTCTCAGCACTTTTTCTCTTGTATCAAGAATCCTGATGGGCTTCTTACAATAAGACAGATCGGGTTCCAGTTCTAATTCCTCTTAAGTGAGTACATGCGTTGGGTCAGGTATGTATTTTCTCAATAGTGATACGCGGAACACATCTTGAAATTTGGAGAGACTTGGTGGTATTTCCAAACGGTAAGCTACAACCCCAATTCGTTCTAGAATTTCGAAGGGTCCGATGTACCTGGGACTTAATTTACCCTTCTTACCGAAATGTATAACTCCCTTCCATGGAGACACCTTCAAGAAAACATGATATTCTACATGAAATTCCAAATCCTTCCTTCGGTTGTCAGCATAGTTCTTCTACCTACTTTGAGTTGCTTTGATGTGGTTTTGGATTACCTTCACCTTCTCCATCGTTTCATCCACAAGTTTTGGTCCTACAAGTTTTCTTTCACCAATGTCATCCCAACAGGTTGGTGTGCGAAATCTCTTTCCGTATAATGCTTCATATGGTGCCATCCGAATACTTGAATGGAAGCTATAGTTATAGGAAAATTACACTAGAGGTAAATATTGATCCCACATACCCTGAAAGTCAAGTGAGCATGATCTCAACATGTCTTATAAGGTTTGAATTGTCCGTTCTATTTGTCCATATGTTTAAGGGTGGTAGGCAGTGCTCAAACGAAGTTCAGTATCCAAGGATTTCTGAAGACTTTTCCAAAATCTTGATGTAAAATGGGGATCACGATCCAAAACAATTGATAGGGGTACTCCATGAAGTCTCACAACTTCATTAATATATATTCTTGCTAGATGTTCAAGTGTTAAATATTCCCTTATAGAAAGAAAATGTGCTGACTTGGTAAGACGATCTACAATGACCCATATTGCATCATTCCTTCTAGGAGTCTTTGGTAGTCCCATGACAAAGTCCATTGTGATATTATCCCATTTCCACTCAGGTATGGGAAGAGGTTGTATGACTTCTCCAGGCTGTTTCCTTCCAGCTTTCACTTGTTGACAAACCATACATCTTGACACAAAATCAACAATATCTCTCTTCATGTTGTCCCACTAAAAATGTTCCTTCAAATCTCTATACATTTTGGTGCTCTCAGGGTGTATAGAGAAATTGGAACTATGAGAATCATCCAAAAATTCCCTTTTTTAATCAGGTATTTCGAGAACACAAAGTCTCCTCCCAAATTTCAAAATTCCATCTTCATACACAAAGTCACTCAATCTCCCATCATTCAAAGATTTAATATTCTTTTTAAACTCTTCATCATCCGCCTGAGAACTCTGTATCATTTATAGTAAATATTGTTTAGAAACCATTTGAAAAAGTTTTTATGTTTCACCTTCCATAGTGATTCCCATATCCATCTTTACTAGATCCATGAAAATAGGATCCCTTTCCACTCTCATATTGTTCAAAATTCCATGATCTTTTATACTCAAAGCATCTTCCACCTTATTTTCCTTCCCCGGGTGGTAGTGTATCGTGCAATCATAATCCTTGACTTGTTCAAGCTATATCATTTGCCTCATGTTGAGTTCTTTCTGTGAGAAAATATACTTCAAACTCTTGTTATTAGTATAAATCTCACATTTTTCACCATAGAGATAGTGTCTCCAAATCTTCAAAGAAAAGATTACAATAGCTAACTCAAGATCATGAGTAGGATAGTTTTTCTCATGGATTTTCAGCTGTCGTGATGCATAGGCAATAACTCTATCATTCTGCATAAGGACACAACCAATTCCATTCTTCGATGCATCACTATAAATTACAAACCCGTCATTTCCTGATGGTAGAGTCAAAATTAGAGCATTGACTAAACTTCTATTCAGTTCTTCAAAACATTCTTCACACTCTTTTGTCCAAACAAATTTAAACCCTTTACGTGTGAGCTTCATTAATGGGTTAGCCAATCAGGAAAAGTTATGGACGAAACGCCGATAATAACCTGCTAAGCCAATAAAACTGCGTACCTCAGTTATACTCATCAGTGCTGGCCATTCTTGTATTTCTCTTGTCTTAGAAGGATCAACAGAGATTCCATCCTTAGAGACAATATGGACAAGAAAATAAATCTCCTGAAGCCAGAATTCACACTTTCTAAACTTCCCATATAATTCATGTCTTCTAAGAGTCTTTAGGATAACACGCAAGTGATTGTCATGATCCTTGTAGCTTTTGGAGTATACCAAGATATCATCAATAAATAACACTACAAAATCATTGAGATATTTCTTAAAAACTCTGTTCATTAGATCCATGAAAATAGAGGGTGCATTAGTCAACCCAAAAGGCATTACTGTAAACTCGTAATGCCCGTACCTGGTTCGAAATGCTGTCTTCAGAATGTCTTCCTTCTTCACACACAACTGACGGTATCCAGATCGAAGGTCAATCTTTGAAAAGTATTTAGCTCTATGCAGTTGATCAAATAAACCATCAATGTGAGGTAGTGGATACTTGTTCTTTATTGTTATAGCATTGATTTCCCTATAATCGATATATAACCTCATAGATCCATATTTATTCTTAACAAAAAGGACAGGGGATCCCCATGGAGAAACACTAGGGAGAATAAATCCCTTATTACTCAATTCCTCTAGTTTTTTCTTTAGTTCAACTAATTCCACAGCGGCCATTCTATAATCGGTCTTTGATATAGGCCTTGAACCAGGAATTAAATCAATGGAAAACTCAATTTCTCATTCCAGAGGATGTCTAGGTAAATATTACTGAAACACATCAACATATTCTCTCACAATAGGTACATCCTCTATTTGAACATTAATTTCCTCACCCACAGTTATTTCATTTTCTTCCTCCCTGATAATTGAATTTAGTTGAGCTACTGGGGGTAGATCTAGATAAGAATTAGGTGGTGAAGATTCTGCTCTAAAGATAAGGTGTTCTTCATCATCATCATCAAAAATCATAACCTCCTTCTTCTTATAATAAATTTTCGCATAATGGTCTGAAAGCCAATCCATACCAAGGATTATATCAAACCCAGTCATGGGTATGATGATGAGATCAGCAGACAAAGAACATTTATATGCCCTAATGGGAAAGGATCCACAGAACTTTGTAGCAATGATACTTCCCTTAGTATTTTTAACTGACAACTCCCTTGTTAAATTAAATTGAAAATATATAATTTTCTTAGCAAGCTAGGAAGATATGAAACAATTCAATGATCCAGAATCAAATAAATCATTTTCTAAACTTGAGGAAACCATTAAATAACCTTCCACCACATCCTTTGGAGCTTCTACCTCAGCATTAGTGATAGCATAAGCTTGGCCTTGATCCCTTGGCCTTTTCTGAGTTAAGTTCCCCTGATGCTTAGGAAATTCATTTGCATAATGTCCCATCTCCCTGCAATTGTAGAATTGAACATTGGTATCATATTTCTTTCCTTTACAATCACTAGCTAGACGACCTTTCTGTCCACACATGTAGCATTCTCCTTTTCCTTTTAGACATGCACCAGGGTTCTTCCTTCCGCAATTATCACAAGGTGGAAATTCAATTCTTCCCTTCTTCCTTGTTTCCTTATTTCCTTTCCCAGAGTGTTCAACAGATCTCTTCTTCTCTTTCTTTGATTTAAATTCATAAGACTTAGAGAATTCTTTTTCTGTCCTGATAGCACATGAGACAATATCTTCATATGACAAGAAGGATTGTGAGACCAATGATCGACGGAGAAATGGTTTTAACCCATCAAAGAAAAGATCAATCTTACTTCTTGGGTTATGTATATAATCTGCAGCATACCTTTATAACCTTATAAAGTTAGCCTCATACTTTGCGACATTCTCATCCTCCTTTTGTCTCAGACTCAAAAATTTCCTTTCCATATTCCTTCATGTTTTGAATCAATGACCACCATTGATCAGCATCTCCAGTGAGGCGGTAAACTGCCATGATAAATTTTTCCCTTTCACTACTCCCCAAAGCATGGAATATTTTCTCTAAGGAATTTATCCATTGCTCAGCTACTAATGGATTTTTAATCCCATTGAGTGTTGGTGGTTGTTGCCTCATGAAGCGATCTAGCATTGATCCTCCACGTTGTGGATCAGGGTGCTCCATACGGGTAAGGATATTATTCATAACTTGAGTGAGTTGTCCCAGTATAGTGATTAGCTGATCAGCACCAGTTACATCACTAGCTCCACTATAATTATCTTGAGCAGGAGGGAAATCCCTACATGGAGTGTGTGCATTGATACGGTTTCCATTTCTTCCACTAGGAACCATTTCTAAAAATGGCATACACTAGATGAGTTTATGAATCGAAATACATAAATCCATACTTGTAAAACACTTAACATAAAACGAACTATTTATGGATATAATACATAATTAGAAAAATGTTTTCTTTGAGGAAGTATATACTCATAAACCCTTCATAATGGTTTCTAAATAAAATGACAATTATCCTAAGCATATCGCCTGGGAGTTTCATAACCAAGAGTGCAGCAAGGCCCATTGTCGTGCACCAGTTCCCGTTCGAGTCTAGCTCAAAGCGGTGTTTTCAGGTTTTAACCCTAGGTAAATCTGTGCTAGAGCCGCCTCTACCTTCTCATATCCAGACATGGATATATTGCTCAGAGAACTCACAAAATCTCTACAATACCAAAATTCTAGTAAATTCTTCAATACTAATCCTCAAAGTCCATCTTAGGTCTATGTGATCTAATCAAAGTTTATCTAAATATAGCTTCCAAGGTTTGTACTAAACTTCCTCTGATACCAACTATAATGCCCCGACCCTAGTTACCCAGATTTAGTGCATTATTACATAACATTGGCATGATTACAAGAAAGATCAAATATCGAAAGACCGATCAATTTAGTATTATTGGAAAAAAGATTCATACATAAGTTCAACTTTACATCTTGAAGAGAAATACAACACAAATATATTTCATTAGAAACATCCAAGCCTCCTAGATTATGCCTTCATGTTACTCATAACTAACTTCTTTATATCCTGGGAAAATGAAACATAAGAAAGGGGTGATCTCAAATGCTTCGTAAGGGTAAGTAATACAACAGAAAATGACAAAAATATTAATCATAGTAAATAATTGAAACCACATGCCTTTACCAATAATAAACATGAATACTTTTATGGGAAGAATATGAGATGAGTAAATAATGCCACAATAAAACATAATCATGGGTATTCTACTAGTAGAATGACCACATCAACCATCAATATTATTTCCATAATGAGGGAATGTATAATTCCAGACATTCTGAACATTTTGTCAAGGCCTCGGCCAAGACGTCTAAAAATGATTAAGGCCTCAGCCAAAACCATAAATCAAATTGGGAAAGGGCCTCAGCCAATTCCACGTCTAGTTATCTCATGAGACCTACCAATGCATCGAGGAGCTATAGCGGGCTCCACCCATCACTTACTAAGTCCAATACATTCCTCATATGAAAAGGTTTAAACATATCATAACATTCGTATTAAAACTAGCATATGAAATGTCAATACTTTAACCATAAACCATGAATGGTATAAAAATAGCACATCCACAGTCAAACATATCACAAAACCTTCAATACAATATGGAAGTTTTTGTATCATAATAAATCAACTCCAAATAAACTTAAAATCCATTAAAGGATGTTGACATAGATGAAATCAAAACTCTTTTTAGAGAAATATATCTTTCTATTTTGAAATAATTTAAGATTCATATAATTATAAAATAAAACATTTACTTAGAAAATATTATTATAAGCTTGTAAGGTAAGCTTCAATGAGTTTATAATGGTAGAAAATACTGCACCTGCCGTGTAAGTTAAAAAAGACATTCTTACCTTAATTTTTTCGAAAAGGTTAGAAAGGACCTTGTTTGGAAAATGACGGAAAGATTCCTTTATAAACATCTTATAAAAAGTAAAAAAAGGGTATAAATTAATTTAACCCATATTATGTAAAATAGTAAGAATGTTTTCAAATACATTTTTAAGAAACATGGATGTAGATAATAAAGAGGTCCCAGTAGATAATTACGTGTAAACAACCTCGAATAATGAAGAGATTGTGAAATAAACCCTTACCTTGTAATTTTCCTTGGTTGGGGGTAGGTTAACCTCCTGTATAATGGTGAAATAATTGTTACTAAATTATACAAGAATCATATACATTAATATGATATCATATATGATCTTTTAACATTGATTTGTTAATAATATCTTAGTATTATCGTTATTTCGGGTGTTAACTTAATCGTTTTATTTTATATGTTTTGTTACATAAGCCATGTTTGTTATGGTTAGGTTGTATATTATTCACATCCAGAATGATATCAAGTCTTTAAACATTATTTTTAATCATCAAATTATAATTATACTTGAATGGATACGATGAGGAATGAATCTCATCGCGTTCGTGGAAACAGTAGTCCGTACGTACGCACAAGCGACAATATCATTCTTTTGATTTTAAAATAATATATAATTGGATGGTATATCATATATAAAGAATAATTATCATGTTATATTTATTATTTACATGAACTACACATCATTATTATACCCATCCAAATAATAGTGTATTGAATAAAAATTACACCACAACGTGGAGACGGTAAGCCGTACGTACGCACGTATGGTGACATGTCATTCAAAGGATAGATAGAATACTGAATATGGTTGTAACATATTTATAATAACATCTAATTATATATAAGATACTGAATTTTTTATTTTAGAATGGAAGTAACAAATAAAGAAGAAGTTGAAGAAGAAAGGAACTTGAAAGAGGGTGGTGAAAACATTACCTCTTCTTCGGGTTCTTACTTTTGATTTGATCAAAATGGCTACTTAGGTTTGCTTTATGATAAAAATAAGGCCTCTATGTTGAAGTGATGAAAGTTTAGAGAATAATTGGGTAAGGTTTGGCAGAACCAAAAGGATTTTAAGGTGTGAATAATTGGTTAGAAGTGGTGTTCTTTTATAAGGGGGAGGAGGGGCTCTTTAGGAAAAACTTAAAGTATTAATTTATAATAAATTCATATTCGGTTTATAATGGCTAAAAAGTGGATTATTCAAATTATAAGGTGGGGATGGGTCGAAATACTTTCAACCAATAGATTTTATACAGGTTTGGGTCATTATATTAACCTTATATTTTAGTTTTAACTCTTAGTTAATTAGTTTGACATTTACCATGTCATTTTGTATTTTTATATTATATAGTTAATAAACTTACTATATACTTCCAAGAGACCCCCAAGTGGTCCATTAATGATAAACCTATCATTATATAAGTCCTTTGGCCGAACTTTAGATTTTTAGGAATAGAATATCAATTAATAATATCATATTTATTTTAAAAACTCATTTATGTCAATTTTGACACTATTCAATAATTGATTTTTGTTAAAGTCTTAAAAACTTTATTAATTCAAATAAAATTCATATAAGAAATCCTAACATGTAATATTAACCAATAAAATTCATGGATGCATCAAAACTTTCAAATTATATTTATTTTAACTTTATAATACCAATTATTTGATTCTTTCATTATTAAGGAAAATACTGCATCATTATTGTGTCATAAATAAATTTAATTATTAAATGTATAAAAATTATAAATAAAATAACATTATGTATTAAATCGTTTTAGATTTATAATTAATATTTATAGTTGAAAATATAACATGTATAACCCTATTTAAATTTTTTTTTTCTAAAAGATATATGCTTTTGGCATTTTTGTATTTACTTTAACTTAATTAATATAAAGTGTTTTATCACCTACAAGTGGCTCCATGGGGTCCCAAAATTGACCCAAAGATGCCCATGGTCGAAAATGTATCAACCAATAGGGTTTGGACACGTTTTAGGGTAATTTAGTATTATTATAATATTATTTTTTACCCTTATTTACCGGATTTACCCTTTAACCATGGTAAATAAAATATTTACCGAAGTAATTATTCAAAATGTCTAAAAATAAAAGTTACCTATTTACACAATTTGGACCTCCTGATTCTAAATATGGAATCCATTTTTCTAAATTCAAAATACAGAAGTGGCAAAAATTAATTTAAAATTAATTCCCGTTGTCAAAACAAAAAGCGTGTTTTTAAGAAATAATAACTATCAAAAGATTGACACTTGTTTATGTTCGGTTTAATTGTGAAATCACATACAATGACAAAAATTGTATTAAATGGTAAAAATATATTCTAAATATACTTTAAAATCTCTCAAATTCATAATTTATCACTATTAAACATTTCTATTAAAATAAGTTTTTTTTAATTAAAATTTAGTAATTTTCACTATTCATCAAAAATTGAAAGTTTTCCAAAAAGTACCAAAATTTCACCCTAAGATAATTTCAATATTCCGTAACAAAAAATGAAGTCCATTTTGAGAGATAAAATTTATAAAATTTCAAAAAGTGGGTATTACTATTCATAACAGCTACTTTGATTGGTCGTGGTGTGTTAGAATCTCGAAGTTGCATACAATGAAAGCTATTGCATTATTCAAAGGAAATGTACGATGGAAGCTTGTGGTGTTACAGATATCATGAGGCTCACAAGGAACACCTAGATATTTTTTGTTAACCGTAAAATTAAGATTGATCATTTCATGAATGGACTAAAATCTAATAATTTTATACTTTTATACTTTCATAAATTTTACTTTTATATATTATAATTTTATACTTTTATAAATTTTTAAAACTATATACTTCTATAAATTATATATAATTTTATAACATATATGTACTTTTATATAGTTTCCTAAATTTATATACATTTATAAATTATGTATATTTCTTTAAAATATATATTACTTTATAAATTATATATAAATTTATACTTCTATATACATCTAAAATTTTATATAATAATATAAATATATATAAAATTTTAATTTATAATTTTATACCCATAGTTTTTTTCAATTTATCAATAGTTTAATACTTTTATACTTTCATAAATTCAATGTCAGTGTTGAAAATATTTTAAAAAATATAACATTTTATTTATTTTTTATTTTTGAAACCATTATTATATTCAATAGCCGTATTTTATATTATGAAATGGGGTTTAAAATAATATAGCTTCATTTTTTTATATTTCAATTATTACATTCAATATTCACATTTCATTAGTTTTTAATAATGTAAATGTGATTTTATACATCATTTATTATCATACAAAAAGGGTTTTGATCATAAAAAATATAAAGTAAAAAATAGTTTTTAAAATTAAAATCTCTTCCATTATATTTATAAATTTCCTTCAATAAGTTTTTATTTTTGATCATTTGGGATGATAAACAATTTTTCAATATTTCTATTTACTGTCAAGAAATTCATGAGATCCATATTCAATTAAACATATCTTGTGTATTTATTTTGTTAAATATTAATATTACAAATCAAATATGATAGATATAAATATAGAATGGATGGATGCCAATTATATGACAAAAGAGTATGAAGATGGGGTGAAAGAGTTCACCAAGTTTGCAAAATATCATACATACAAACCTTCTCAAATCCTTTGTCCATGTTTACACTGTTGTTATTCAAGACTAATTAGTCCATAGGAGTTGGAAGAACGCTTGACCTATCATGGAATTGATCTATGTTATAAATTTTGGAATAGAAAATGGGAAAAAGTGAATATAGCTAGTGACTATTACAACACTGCATTTTATGGATCATCTGATATGATTAAAAGCATGGACAATGAATTAGACTGTATCAAGGATGTGATTACAATTGTGAATGATGATGAATATAATATTGAGAAAATGACAATGATAGTTGAAGATGAACTTCATGATTATCCAAAATTGTTTGAGAAGTTAAAAAGTTGTGCAAAGACATCATTGTATGCTGGTTGCACTAAATATACAATATTTTCATCCATACTGAAGCTATATAATTTGAAAGTAAGGAAAGGATGGAGTGATGTTAGTTTTACTAAGCTACTTGGTCTATTGAATGATATGGTCCCAGAAGATAATGATCTCCCTAGACGAACATACTATGATAAACGAATTCTACATTTGATGTGAATGATCTCAAAAAGAATAAATTCTTCCCCAAATGACTATATACTATTTCTCAAGGACTACACATCACTTAAATAATTCCCAAAGTGTGGTGATTATCGATACAAGAAAGATGAATCAGGTACTTTGAAAGTTTTTTGGTACTTTCCAATCATTACAAGGTTTAGGAGCCTATATGGAAGTGAGGAGACTATAAGGAAATTAACAATGGATGTGGACACTAGAAATAAAGATGGGAAATATCATCACTCAACAGACTCTCCTTAGTGGAATAGAATTGATCATGAGTATCCTAAATTTAGAAACAATCTAAAAAACCTTCATCTTGCATTATCTACAGATGAAGTGAATCATTTTGGTTTTCAAAGTAGCACTCATAGTACATGGTCGATTATTTTGGTAAATTATAAATTTCCATTTTGGTTATGCATGAAATGAAAATACATCATGTTATCTATGCTTATATCAGGACAAAAATAACTGGGCAATGATAATGATGTTTATTTTGATCCATTTATTGAAGATGTAAAATTATTATGGGATTTAGGTGTTACATTGTATGATACTTACAGAAATTAAGATCTCACATTAAGAGTCGTGTTGTATATAATGATAAATTAATTTCCTCCTTATGTAAAATTTTCAGGATATAGCATTAAATAAACTCAAGGGTGTCCCATTTGCGAACAAGGTACACAATCAATTAGGTTGAAACATTCATCAAAACTATGTTTCTAGGAAATAATAATTTTCTACCATGACAACATAAGTATTGATCATGGATGACATCATTCGATGGAAGTTTAGAAGAACATACAACACCATCTCCACTAACTGGTGATCAACTTCTTGAGAAATTAAGAGATTTGGACATTTCTTTTGGTAAACCCCTTTCGAAAAACCTTACAAAAAATTGGTTGGAAAAAAGATCAGTTTTTTTGAATTACCAAACTAGAATTGTCTATACATCATACATTTTCTTGATGTTATGCATGTTGAGAAAATTTATGTGATAATGTAATTGGAACGTTAATAAATGAAAAATTCAAAAAAAGGATGAAATTAAGGCTAGTTTGGACATGGTTGACATGGGAATATGGGAATAGTTGGAACTAGTGAAGGGTGAAAAATGAACTTTTCTTTCTCCAGCTACGTACACTCTTTACAGGTAGGAGAGAGATTTGTTTTTCAACTTCTTTAATGATGTAAAGGTTCTAGAGGGGAATTCATAAAATATCAATAATACCATGTCAATGAATAATTTAAAGTTAAAGGGTTTGAAATTAAATGAAAACTATGTTTTCTTGCAAGATCTAATTCCAATAGATTTACGTTACATTTTTTCCAAGAATTTCTATTATACATTAACCAAGCTCTATTTCGTTTTCAAAGTTATATGTAGAAAATTTATAGACTGGGTGAAATTTTTGACTATAGAAAAGAAAATTTCCATTATATTATGTGAATTGGTAATGTTCTTCCCACCAACCTTATTTGATACGACGGTTCACTTGATGATTCACTTAGTGAGAGAGATTAGACTATGTGGTATTATACACTATATATGGATGTACCCCATTGAATGGTATATGAATATTTTGAAGTGGTATGTAAAAAATTAAAGTTATCCAGAGGGTTGTATTGCATAGATATATATTGTTAAAATAGTTGTTGAATTATGTACCGACTACCTATCTGGTGTGGAAATCATTGGTCTACTGAAATCTCATCACAATGGGTAGCTTGTGGGTGAAGGAATTTCTAGAATAGATGTTGTCACAATCAATATTAAATATTGGGAGAAGACCCACCTTTATTTTTTTCATAGTATTTTTGAGGTTGACCCACATGTTGAAACAGAAAAATAAATTATTAGGCATTTTAATCCATTAAGGGATGAAATATGGATATCAAATAGACATAATAAATAGTTTATCAGAAGGTTTTGAGACCATATTTTTAAGGAGTCTCATGAAAATCCATATTTAATTTCAGAATGACTCTAATGGATGGCCATAGGACCAAGTGTGTATGTATTATCTTATAATGGTTATGTAATTAATGGTAATATGTTCTATAAAAATGAACATGATGAATGCAGTACCATGAAAAATAGTGGAGTTATAATTGTGGTTGAAGCGATGGATGTTTCTGATACTAAGGACATAAATAAAATTTATGTAAATTTTTCATACTTTGGCATCATCAAAAAAATATGGGAGTTGGATTATAAAACATTCCAAGGGCCTATTTTCCAGTGCAAGTGGGTTGATAACAGGAGTGCTGTTAAAATAGATGAATTGGGATTCCTAAAAGTAGATTTCGGTAAGGAAGGGTATAAAGAAGTATTTATAATGGCATCATAGGTAGTACAAGCATTTTATGTTCTATATCCCACAAACTAAAAGTGGTCAATTGTTCTGTTATCGACCAAAACCACTGAAGGGTTAGATGAAAATTCAACTGAGGATAATCCTTTCATTGGGACATCACAATCATTTCACAATAGTCCCAATATTGATAGAGTTTTGTATGTGAGAGGAGACCATAATTAAGGGATTTGGATTCTTGATAGAGGGGTCAAATACCTTATACCTTATAAAAATAGAGTTTAATAATTAGATTATATATTTTTCATAATATAATTTTCTTTACATCATGTTATTATTTTTTCCTATTGAATTTATGTAATCTAAATTAAATATTAAACCACTTTCATGGATAATGACTTCTGCTTGTGATGGTGCTCCCAATCCTAAGGAACAATAGGTATCTCAACCTACTGCTACTCCCAATGTAGAGGAACAATGACCTTATGCACATGTTGATGCTCCCAATTCAGATGAACAATAGGTTTCTCAACCTGTTGTTTCTCCTAATGCAGAGGTACAACAACCTTCTACACATGATGATGCTACCAATCTAGAGGAAAAAGATATTGATGATGTTGAATATGAGGAAATGGTAGGATATGAAGTAGTAATGATGCATAAAAAATAGGATCATCGTAGTTTTATGGTGTGAACAAAAATAATTAAGTCGAAAAGCAAAGTCATCAAATTCGAGGTCGGATAGATTGCAAGGGGCTAGAATATTAACCCCAACAAGTCCATGTTCAGTAGTTATATTGGACTCATCACTCGACAATGCGTTCTAATTGTTGTAGATTTGTGGTACCATGTTGTGCTCATTCTTAAGGAACTTATAGAGGAAGAGATTACAGTAACATTATGATATCATTTATTTAGTTTACTAAAAAATAAAATAACGAAACATTGACTTACTCTTCATCATACCTTGTAGAGTGAATTTATAGTTGATGAATCCCAAAAGAAATATGTTTTAATGATTTTTGTAAGGATTCACAGAGGCTTTCACAGAATTCTAATGAGATGTCATCTTAAAGATGATGAAGGGAAAATAAACTCGCACCCAACACTTATGTATGCACTCATGATAATCCAACAAGAATGGGATGTGTTTACTAGTCATCGTGTGAAGATGTATTTTTAGGTACATAGTGGCTGGTAATATATTTTTTGGAAATATGTGTATTTTTCACTTTAATTGAGAATTTTTTATTTATGAAATAAAAACTGAGTGTTAAAAATAAGGAACAGGAAGAAAAACCAATGTACCCCTACCGTAAAGTATGGATAGGGTATGCTTCACTTGAAAAAAATTGGTATGTATTTTAAATATACCGTAATACTTTTATTGACATGAAACAACAAAATAATTATGTTCATTTTTTATATGAAAATTGATGAATCCAAATCCAAATCCACTTCCATCCCACATCATGTGATATGGAAGGAGGTACGTATAAATAATTATGGGATACTAATAGATGAAAACATAAAAAAAGTGTGGGAAACATGTGTAAGTATGAAATCAAAAAAAATTGTTTTGCTTTCAATCGCTATTAAATAACAATAATTAATTATTTTACTATATTTTCTATCTGACATAGTCATAGGAATCATCAAAAACACCAATAACATATGAACACCAACTATTGGTGGCCTTGAAGCAGCTAGAACAATATTATCATGTCAGAGTTGTGGGTTTTAAGGTGACACCCAAAACATGTTTTGAGAAAGAAACAATAAGAGGATAAAGATAAAGAAATGGCAGTGATGAAATAAAGATTAGCTACCCTTTAATAATAATTTCATTGGAAGACTAAGTTGCTAGAAAATATTATGGGGGGGGGGATAAAAGAGAATAAAAAACTCAAGAATAACCATTTCATGATGACCCCGCCCCACCCCCACCATCTTTGAGGTGAGTCATTCCCCTCAAAGAGCTTCTTTAGCTAAGGTAATCAATATTCTAATAATTGGTTCTGTGAAATATAAATGAAATAGACACTGATAAGTTTCCTTTAATAATATTATATTGGGTGAAAATGATTGTGATTTATATCTATCAACACCCACCCACCACCTTGTTGTGAGGGCTACAATTTTCAAAATCCAATACAATCATCTACACAAAAGACCACTTACAACAGGTCATGTGAGAGTGGTGATTAGAGTAGATCATGATTTGAGCACCGAGCTACCTATTCCACATGATGATGAAGATATTCATATGGTCAAAAAAGAAGTTGGAACACTTATCACATGACCATAAAATCTGGTAAAAGACACATATCGATAAGGAGGTATTAATTTCCAATTTGTTTTTCATGCCAAATCTTTAACAATTAATGAAAAAAGTTTTGAACCAATGAATTTTATTACAGATGGACACATGGAAGGGGTGAAATGAAAGGTCGATGCAAAACCATCTAAAGGATCAACCAAATGATCCAAAAGATCTTCTAAAAGCACATTTACCCCACCTGTTCAATATTTTCATTTACTAACATTGAATGTTCATGTGGATACAAGGTTACAAAATGGTAGTAATCACATAGTTGTTTTTTAAGCACAAATGTACAGAGATGACATTACATACTAAATTGATTTTGAGAATTTAAATGAAATACTCAACTATGAATTACTAGGAGGCTCAGTTGTAAATGTATACACGAGTTATGTTTCCATGATTAGTTTTTTCCAAAAGTTGATATAATATTTTAATTATGACTAAATATATTTAATATTTTTAGGAGTATATATCAATACTAATTTAAGTAATTTACCCAAGAACATAAATTTGGACTCATTAATCATCATGGAACTTGTACAAAACAAAAAGAAATAGATTTAATAAAAAAGAATGAAATAGTGAAAAAATAGCCAAATAATTTGAAAGAAAACTTATAGATGATAGAAACTAATTAATTCCAATGATGTAGGGGTAAAAATATAAAATTTAATCATATCAAATATATTTTCATTTATTTAAATACTTATTATTTATTTGTGTTTTTAGTCAACATTGGATGCTCATTATAGCCAGTTTGGATACTCCAAATATTTCTTTACTAGATTGACTGCATGGATACCCAATAAACCGACCAAACATGATAATGTTTGTCAATTTTTAATACACTATATACAATTTTTTAGAACTAAACTTCAAGCTATTTAATTTATATTATGTTTTAATGAGAATTATATTATGATAGGGCAGTGTTTAAATATTATAAAATTCATGGCATGAGGATAGGGATTAAGAACAAGGAGCCTGGTAAAATAAAGAATGGGAAAAGTATCAAGGTATATATAATAAGATTTCACTATCAAACACATATAAAAAATTACTTATTTTTATTATTTTTTTGCAATTTTAAAAATAAAAAAATGGAAAATATTGTGGTTATTATGTTTGTAAATCTATAAAAGAGATTATATTCCATAAACAAACTAGAATCCATGAATTGGTATTTTTGAAGATAATTACTATTTCATTTAAAATATTTATTATTCATTTGTGTATTTATATTTTTCTAGTACTATTATGACATATAAAAGTACTTATATTCACAAGATGATATAGATTTTCTCAGAAATGAATGGGCAACATACTTGATGACATAATGTACACAAATAGAAGAACATGTTACTTATATAGAAGTAATTGATTGTTTCATGTTTATATTTAATTTATATATTTTTAGTATTACTCATATAGGAATTGTTTTTATATATAGGTGGATTCCTTTGTTCGAGTTAGGGTGGTTTTTTTGAAGCTACTTATGCTTGTGAAAGATTAGACTTCTAGGTTGAAACTAAGATAATGAAAATAAGTAAATGGGTCAAAAATTTATACAACCATCATGAAAAGGTTAATTACTACTACTTATTTAATTAATTTTTTCATCATTTTATATAATATTTTTAATTTATTTTCCCTATCATTTTTATGTAATACTTATTTATTTTTTTCACAGATCTTTTGGGAAGTCATATTTTACTTTCAATTATCTAAAATAAGCCACAAAAGAGATAACATGTTCATTTCTACAAATGTAACCACACTTTCCATTTATTTTATTTATTGACCTTACAATACTACATATTAAGTTGATGTTCTTAGCAGAAAAACGTTTCACATTTTTGAAAACTAGAAGAGTATAAGAAGGTTTTTTAGCCAAGAACATCAACTCAATATACAATGTTAGTAGTTAGAAAAAGAAATAAAATGGAAATCATGGTAATATTGGTAGTTTGTATTGTTTTTATAATTTAAGAAAAAAATACAGAATTCATTTGGGACATGTAGGAATCAGCAACATCACAATCTGACACACGGTGTGACCGATATGACTCTAAGTGCATATTTTTATTTAAAATTGACATTAATTTTAGTAAAAAATAAACCTGACATACTAAACACTAAACAAATTCATTAGGATTGTTTTTATACTTTAGTAAAATGATCTATAAGTCATTTTGGATGTGTAGTTATTAGCCGCACCTCAATCCAATGCATGGTGTGACTGGTATGACTCTACATGCATCTTTTTATATAAATTTGATATTAATTTTAGTAAAAAAGACAACTCACATATTCAAAACTAATAAAATTCATTTTTATTGCTTTTATACTTTAATAAATTGATCCATAAGTCATTTTTATGTGTAGGAATCACCCACACTGTAATCTGATACACGATGTGTCTAATATGACTCAAAGTGTCTGTTATTAGTTTAAAATTAAAATTTTAGTTCAAAATGTTTCACTCAATGAAAACAAAGAAAATTTTCTTAGATTGTCTTTATAATTTAGGAAAATTATTCATAAGTAATTTTTTGATTTTTATGAATCATTCTAGCATCAAACTGACACATTATGTAACTGATATGACTCAAAGTGTGTGTTTCTAGTTTAAAATGACATTTTACTAAAAAAGATAAGTGATATACTGAAAATAAATAAAATGAATTAAAATTATTTTAATACTTGAAAAAAATGATCCATAAGTCATTTGGAATGTGTAGGAATCAATCTCATCTCACTCTGATGCACGGTGTGACTAGTATGACTCCAAGTGTGTCATTTTATTTAAAATTGACATTAATTTTAGTAAAAAAACAACTGACATAATCAAAATTGATCAAACACATTCTTATTGTTTTGATACTTTAGTAAAATTATCCATAAGTCATTTGATACATGTAGGAATTTGCCTCACCTAAATCTGATACACGATGTCTCTGGTATGAATCAAAGTGTCCGTTATCAGTTTAAAATTGACATTTTAGTTCACAAAGTGTCACTCATTAAAAACCAAGAAAAAAAACTTGTATTTTCTTGATAACTTAGGAAAATATTTCATAAGTCATTTTTAAAATATATGAATTATTCTCACATAAAACCAAAACAAGATGTGACCGGTATGGCTCAAAGTGTATGTTTCCAATTTCAAATGATATTTTATTAAAAAACACAAGTGACATAATGAAAACCAAAAAAAATCATTTAGATTGTTTTGATACTTTAGGAAAATTATCCATAAGTCATTTTTGATGTGTAAGAAGCAGCTTCACCTCAATCCGACACATAGTGTGACTGATATAATTCCAAGTGTCTCTATTTATTTAAAATTGACATTAATTTTAGTAAAAAATAATAAGTGACATACTGACAATAGAGAAAACTCATTCATATTGTTTTGATACTTCAGGAAAAAAAATCCATAAGTCATTTTTTATGTGTAAGAAGTATCTGAACCTCAATAAGATGGATCGTGTGACTGGTATAATTCTAAGCATGTCTATTTATTTAAAATTGGAATTAATTTTAGTAAAAAAGAATAAGTGACATTCTGAAAACCAAGAAAAAGAATTCAAATTATTTTGATTATTTAGTAAAATGATTCAAAAGTCATTTATAATGCGTAGGAATCAAATCCACCTCAATTTGATGATCGGTGTGACCAGTATAACTCTAAGATTCTTTTTTTATCTAAAATTGACATTAATTTTAGAAAAATGAATAAGTGACATACTAAAAATAGATCAAACACATTCAGATTTTTTTGATAATTTATAAAAATGATCCATAAGTCATTTGTGATGTGTAGGAATCACCTACACCTAAATTTGACTCACGATGTAACTAATATGACTCCAAGTGTTTCTTTTTATTTAAAATTGACATTAATTTTAGTAAAAAGAACAAGTGACATACTGCAAATCAAGAAAACACATTCATATTGTTTTTTATACTTTTGGAAAATGACCCATGATTAATTTTTTATATGTAGGAATCAACTGAACCTCAATGCGACACATGGTGCGACCACTATGACTCCAGATGTGTCTTTTTATTTAAATTTGACATTAATTTTTGGAAAAGAACAAGTGACATACTGAAAACTGAGAAAACACATTCTAAATTTTTTAGATACTTTATAAAAAATATACATAAGTCATTTGTGACATGTAGGAATCACCAACACCTCAATTGCATGCATAGTGTGACCAATATGACTCAAAGTGTCTGTTATCAGTTTAAAATCGACATTTCAGTTCAAAACATGTGTTACTCATTAAGAACCACTAAAATTCAATCTGATTGTCTTGATAATTTAGGAAAGTGATTCATAATTCATTTGTGACATGTTGAAAGTAGCCTCACATCAAACTGACACACGATGTGACTGGTATGACTCAAAGTGTGTGTTTACCTTTGAAATGACATTTTTGTAAAAAACACAAGTGACATACTGAAAACTGATCAAAAATATTCTACTTGTTTTGTTATTTTAGGATAATTATCCCCAAGTAATTTGTAATGTGTAGGAATAAGCCACACATCAATCCTAAACACAGTGTGACTGGTATAACTCCAAGTGTTTATTTAAAATTGATATTAATTTCATTAAAAATAACAATTGACATACTCAAAACTAATAAAATGAATTTGTATTACTTTGATACTTTAGGAAAATGATCTATAACTCATTTGTGACATGTTGGAATCAACTGCACCACATTACAATGCATAGAGTGACTGGTATAACACCGAGTTTCTTTTTGTTTAAAGTTTACATTTTATTAATATTTTCTTTTATATTAATGTTTAATTTATTTCATTATAATATTTGTAATATAGGATTTGTTTTATTATATAGCTGGATTATTTTTCTTGGGTTGAGGTGATTTTTTTGGCAATTGATAACATGGTCAGACTTTTTTGAGAGGGGATCGTGGGTGCTAAAGATGTTGAAACATTAATGTTTTTAAATGTTTGTGTATAGTAATTATAAATGTAAGTATATAAAACATTGTTTTAAATGTATATAGTAGTGTTTTTTTTTGTATTCATGATGTAAAATTTATTTCATTTAAACTGTATATTTTGTTTACATGTTACAAGTTACTGCAATGTGCTGTTTTAAAAATAGTACACTCAGCATGTGGGGCCTTTATCTGTGCTTTTTTAGTACTGATAAAGTCCCCCTTTATTAGTGATTTTTTAGTGGTGATAAAGAGGACCCCCTTTAACAGAAATGAGGATAACAATGCTTTTTTAGCACTATTAAAATCCTTTTTGTGTATTGTTAAGGGGAATATTTGTTGTAGTGATAATTGATTTAACCCTGAAGAATGTGGGACATAAACTCCTGGAGGTGATTGTCGGAGCTTCCACCTTAGCTGATGGCCTCACATGACATCTATTTCCACCAGGTAGCATTACTATAGACATCATCTCCCCTCTCCTCACCACCCATCACCTCTATGATCCACTGATTCACCTCCTCCCTGACGACGATGCCCCTCTCGTCCCACCTCGCCTACCCACAGATGCCCCACACATCTTTTGAGAACTTGGAATTGGTGGTCTAGTCATGTTGGCCACCTCCTCAAATGGTTCTCCCACACATCTATAAAGTTACAAAGGATTTAATAACAATTGAGAAGGTGGGGGTGGGGGTTGAATCAGTTGTTCACATTCTATGAGTTTCAAAACTTTTAGAAACTTAACCCCTATAACATGTTAAGATTTATTTTTTATCACCTTTTAGTAAATAATCATGCATGAAAAATTAGTAAAGAAAGTAAATCAAACAAGATTTACAAAGTTTAACCTTAGTGTGAAAACCTACATCCTTTCTATTTCCACTCCTGTGGGTCTATGTAAATTCACTATTATGAAGAAGTAAATATAACTTGTTCCAACTACCATTATACACCTTCTATCTCATGATATGAAATATTATACTGACTCCCATCAGTTTAAAATGTTTTTTTATAAAAAAAAGTGAGACAAATAAAATAATAAAGACTTTTTTTTGAAATTTCTCCACAATTTCTCAGTCCGAATCCACAATCTAATTTAGATGGATCCGATTTTCTCAATCTGATGATGCTGGATCTGATTTACTCAATACGATGATACTAGATCTGATGAACTCATTTTGATGAATTCATTCTCAATCAGTATTACTCAAACTCTAATCAAATGCTTAATACAATATTTCTCAGTCTGATCGACTCAATATGATTTTCCTCAATACGATCTTTCTCAATCTAGTAAACAAACATTCAGCCATCTCATTCTTCTCATGAGATCTCTATCTGGAAATAACTTTCACTTGATTTCTTCAGTTTTATGTATTATGCTTTTGTAAAAGTTACAATGAATTAAGTATCTAATCAAGTATTTATAGGAACCTTAGAAAACCAAGAGTGGAAAACTTGAAAACTTTCACCACTTCCTCATATTTCAAAAACTCCGAAAATCACTCACATTTAAACTTCAACTTTGACTTCTTCAACCCTCCTCAGATTTCTATTAGATTTATGAAAAATTTAATTTCATGTTTTAACCTCTTCAACTCTTCATAAAATGTCTAGAATCCTCTTTTTGGGTATTCTTTATAATCATATCATCGTGAATCTATTTCCTTCTCAGATAATTACAAATATGTTTCCTTATCAACTCATTGTGATCTATTTCCTTATTAGCTCATTACAAATCAGTTTCTTTCTCAGCTCATTATGAATTTGTTTCCTTCTCAGCTCATTATGAATTTATTTCCTTTGTAACTCATTACGATTTCTGTTTATTTCTTAGCTCATTGTGATTTCTATTTCTTTCTCATCTCATTACAATTTTTGTTTCTTTCTCAACTCATTATGATTTCTATTTCTTTCTCATCTCATTACAAATATATTTCCTTCTCATCTCATTATGAATATGTTTCATTCTCACATCATTATGAATTCTATTTCTTTATCAAGTCATTATGATTTTTTTCTTTCTTATCTCATTATAATTTATATTTCTTTCTCAGATCATTAAGATTTTTGTTTCTTTCTTAGCTCATTACGATGGAATTCTTCACTCTGAAAATTTTTATTAATTAAAAAATAAGCATATTTAAACATTATGACATATTTTAACTTTTGAGTTTGGTACTTACGAAACTAACACAATATTTACATTTTTCAATTCTTTAAAATATTTTATCATGATTATGTTTCTTGATTTATGAGAACTTTTTGATCATCAACGCATCGTCTGACTTGTTTATAAAGTTTGAGAACTTTCTAATTCTTGACTTCACTTTCTTCAACAAAACTCTTCAGTAACATTACAACTCCCATTCTTAGAAACTTAAAAAACCCGAGTCCTGAAACCTTTTTCCATAAAACCAAAAAAAATCCCCCCCTTTATGTTTGGGTTAGAACAATCATTAAGTTTCAACTTTCTTATAGAACTCATTTTGATGGACTGAGTCCAATTCCTGAATAACAAAAACATTCTTATACAAAATGTTTAGATGTAAAAAAAATACATTTTGTTAAAATAATTTATCTCAAAGGTTCTTTAATCCCCCCCCTTTTA
Source organism: Viscum album (assembly GCA_963277665.1). Classification (NCBI taxonomy): domain Eukaryota; kingdom Viridiplantae; phylum Streptophyta; class Magnoliopsida; order Santalales; family Viscaceae; genus Viscum; species Viscum album. The sequence goes on from OY728152.1 coordinate 1,964,366,807, forward strand.
TTTGTTGAAAACCCTCATTAACAACTTTTCCAACTCTCAAAAATTTTACACAAATCAACTTTTATAAACAAATCATGTTTTTTGACTTTTATAAAAACACATCCTTTCTCAAAAGAGATGTAAAGACCTGAAAATTCAAGGAATTTTTTTTCTTAATTTTCTTGGGAATTTTAAAAGAACGCAGTTTCTGACGGCACCTGATTCTGAGGCCCGGTGTGCCCGGAATCATTTTCCAAAGTTTAGCTCGGGTACGTTCAGTGAACGAACGAGCGGGTTTTTCTAACTTTTGAACCAGTGCTCAGAATCAAATTTCAAGGGCACCAATGGAATTGCAGCACCAGTATTTGCTTAGAAACGCCTTTTCCGGAGTTGTGTTTTCTTGGGTGTGGTTTTTCATTTTTGGGGTTAAGTTAAGAAATAAAATAAAGGTGGCGCGACACTTTATTTTATTTCACTTAAAGACACTTAAGCTAAGTTAAGAGGATAAGGCGGAACCCACAATATCCTACCAACTTGGTAGGATATTTGTGAGGTGGGGACCGCACGAGCCCCACCGTTTCTTCCCTCCTAAGTAACGCACCCGCAAACCCCCCTCTTTAATGAAAGTCAACCGTGCGTTTTTCTGGTTAGGAAACGCCCCATTAAATTGGGCAGTTAAATTTTTAAAATTAATTATTCGAATTAATTGTTAATTTCTTATATTTTGAATTTAAAAAGCTTAGGTTGATAATAAAATAAGATTTGGACTTATTTTATTATGGTTGGGGTTGTGTTGTGATAAAACTTTGGGATAAAAAGAGAAGATTCTTCGTTCTTCGACGAAGAACGCGAAGAACACACCACCACCAATGAAGAACGCGAAGAACGCACCACCGCCGACGAAGAACGCCAATCTCCGATGGCAGACGACGGCAAGTGATGCCTTCCTCAGAGATCACCTAACGCCAAAGACGATTCTCTTATTCCGTGGTGATCTTCTTCTTCCGCGGCGGTACTCTTATTCCGCGACGGTTAATTCCGCGATGAACGCTCGTTCGACGACAGCGTTGAGGTAGGGATTTATTTTATTTGTTAGTTCGGAAATCCTCAGTCGCTTCTCCTTTTCCTTGAACCACCTGTTATCGTGATAACGGGAGGAGGTTGGACCGAACGAACACGGCCAACACTCCTCCCCTTTTTTTGGTTGTTGGTATTGTTGCGGTGAGCACGACAATGCGGTGCCAAATCACCGCGCAGAATTTTGATAAGGAAAGGGGGAGAAGCACGGTGCCGTCACGCCATGCCATTGAAGACGAACCAAGACGCGACGTCATTGAAAACGAACCAAATATGCGGCACCGTCACGCCACATCGGAGAACCACTAAAGCACCGTGGCCGGAGTGGGGCAGCGGCGGAACAGCGGAACCGGGGGCCGGGACCGGGCCGCCGGCGTCAGAGCCAGGGGACCGACCTTGCCGGTCCCGTGGCGGCAGAGGCCGGCCGGCCGGAGCGGGCCGGCCGGACCATGGATGAACCTGGGGTTCGAAACCCCCAGCTGGCTGGACAAAGCGGCCCCATTAAGGGGCTGTGGTTTACTTCACGCTGCAGAAACGCCCCCTGCCCCGAACGGTTCGGCCGTTTGGCCGAACCCCTGGCCAGCGCGCCCAGCGCGCCGCGCACCGGGTCGGCTGCCTGGCCGGTCTGCCAGACCGGGCCGCGCTTGGCCGAGCCGGGCCGCACCCAGGTCGGGCCGGGCTGCGCCGACCGGCCCGGCCCGCGCCCAAATGGGCCAGACCTGGACCCGGTTCGGGCTGACCTTGGGGGTATCGGGCTGGGTCGGACCGGGCCCGAACCCCCTAATACCGAACCTTATTCGGTATGTTGCCCATAACTTGAGATAGATGCCTCCGATCGATGCACCGTTAGTTGAGATGAGATGATTGGATCGATACGGTCGTTTCGGTAAATCGAACTCAAGGTTTCGGAATACTTTGGGTTCGGCCGGGTTGGTTCGTACACGAAACCAACCGGGCCCTCGGAGTGGAAACGCTTATAACTTGAGCTCCGGACGTCCGATTGACATGCCGTCGACTTTGATGGATTCTCTAAGTGAGACGGATCTTTTGGATTACTCCACTCGAGGTTTGGACGCAGGTGGAGTACGGTCGGGTTGGTTTTGACTTAAAAACCAACCGGGCACCTGGGACGAAAAATCCAATAACTCTCAGACCGGGCGTCCGATTGACGCGCCGTCTGTGGCGTTGAGTTCCTGTTGACGATACAGAACTTTTGGATACATCAACTCTGGACTATGTGTCAGTTGATGTAGCAGCCTCTCGGCTCGTGGAGCGGACTCTCCTGAATAAGCTTGCTATGTGCAGGAACCCTAGTGCTGGCTGCGATTGCGACGACGATGGGAACTGTACAGAGATCCTCAGTGGATTCGACAACGATGACTACAACACTCTGTGATCCTACATGGATCAGTGCTACCAATCCTATGTGGGTCCGATCCTGTGTGGGTCAATGCTCAGAGGTCCTGTGTGGGCTAGCGCCTACAGATCCTGTGTGGGTCTGATCCTGTGTGGGTCTTTGCGGGGGTTAGTAACCTATCGATCCTATGTGGGTCAGATCCTTTGTGGGTCATTGCGGGGGTTAGTAACTATCGATCCTTTGTGGGTCTGACGGCTTAGATGAATCAGTGGCTATATCTGATCATCTCTATCGTCATTCGAAGAAGTATACCTGTGTGAGCTGAATCTTCACTTGATATCCTGTGTGGATTATGTTATGCTTTCCTGTGTGGATTGGGTTGTGTTTTCCTATGTGGAATGGGTTACGTTTTCCTTTGTGTACTGGGTTGTACTTGGGCTCGGATGTTGGAGCGTACTGGAATTGATGACTTAGGTATATGTATGGGCATATACCTAAGCAGTGTCGAATGTTACTTCGTGATTGTATCTTTCTTTTGTGGATTATCCTTTGTGGATTCTGGGAGACCTTTGGGGGTCTCGGGGTCCCTACTGAGTAGCTTATACTCACCCGTGCACGGGCTATGCCCGCACTACGTTGTGTTGGTTGCAGACGACGGACATCGCTGATCGTGGTTGGGGCTTGCGGAGCAGGTCGGTACCCGGAGGTGGACCACTGGGCGGGACATACTCGGAGCGGACGACTGGACCCGAGGATCTGTGGAGGCTATCTGTACTCACCCTTCAGGTGGGACTTCCAGTGGACGACTCGACGCTGCAGCTTTACTTTTCAGTTGCTGTTTTTCCCTTTTCAGTTGTACTTTCCTTTCAGTTTGGGTTTGTATACTGGCCCACTTACTTTTGTATCAGTTTTTTACTTAGTGTTTACTTCTACTGCTTTCTTTCTCTGTGGTGTTTGTTTACTCTTCAAAGGCAATGCCTTCCCTTTTATCGAGATTTACGCCTTGGTGCTAGTCGCCAGCCCCTGGCCTATGGAAGGCGGGCTTGAGGTAGTCACGACACGGGCCCCGAGGACGGGTCGTGACAAATTGGTATCAGAGAAATTCGGTTCTACCGCAGAACTTTAGACTCTGATCTTTTTCTGTGTGAAGCAATAGTGTTAAGCGTATTGGGTGTGGTTATCTTTCTAGGGAGTCCAGTGTTGGTGCGGCGGCCGACGTATCCGTACACCAGGACCCTGACTTCTGATTTCCGACTTAATGCGTGAAAAAATTGATTGCATGTATGTTTCAAGTTTTCTTTGTGATTACTTTGTGTCAGCTCACCAGGTATACTGTTCTGACCATGGCGCACCTGTCTCTTTTCAGGATGGCCCCACGACGCCAGCCAGCTAGGGTTCCGAGAGTTGTGTGTGACGACAGACCACCAAGCGACGAGGCCTCGGTACATGGCCCTTTTACAGCTGAGGCACCGACGATACCTCTACCCGCCGAGCCACCGATGCTACCAGTCCCAGCCGTTGACGATGCACGTCACCTTAGTGCACTTCACGAGTTTCAGCGCCAGCAACCGCCCAGGTTCCGCGGGGAGACGGACCCCCAGGCAGCCGAGGATTGGCTGGAGGTAGTTGTACGGGTTTTCAGGTTAGTGAGGACACCAGCAGACCACATGGTGATCCTCGCAGTGAGCCTACTGCTCGCGGCAATGGGCCGATGGTGGAGCTTGATGCTCCAGGTGCACGATGAGGCATCTATTCTCTGGATAGACTTTGAGAGCCTCTTCTGCTCAGAGTTCGTCCCAGCCACCCTCCGTGTGGTGCGCATCCAGGAGCTTCTTCAGCTGCGGCAGGTCAGCTTGACGGTCGCCCAGTAATCGGCGAGATTTACCGATCTCTCACGCTACTCGACAGACATGGTACGAGACCCATTCTTCTAGGCCCGGACCTTTGATCTGGGGTTGAGACATGAGATCAGGGCATCACTGATCTCCCTCAGCATTCCAACTCAGGCAGGAGTACTGGAGCGAGCCCTTTTGATCGAGAGCTTCCTTGCTGAGTCTACATCAGCAGCGAGACCTACTGCAGGGTGGAAGGTATTAGAGTCTTCTGCAGCAGGCAGTCGACGGTTGACTCATGGGTCCAGGCAGACCAGACCCTCAGGCATACGACCTCAAGACACTGGCACAGTAGTGCGGGGCACACAGCGCAGAGCCAGTCTTTCGAGAGGCAGACAGTGCTACGCATGCGGCGGGCAGGGCCACATGGCTCGTGACTGCCCGACCTGTCGTACCGAGGAGCAGCAGACGGTTGAGGGGCCACCCAGGTAGAGGCAGAGGGTTGATCGTGGTGGTCCGCAGGGAGCAGGCGGACAAGGAAGAGGAGCTGGATGAGAAGCAGGTGGTGGGCGACGCTTTGGGTCTCTACCACCACCACCACCAGGAGGTCCACCCCGACCACAGGGAGCTGGCGGGCAGAGATAGGCACAGCTCCAGGCAGCGGAGGTCTACGACCACGGCATTCCCGAGATGATTTGAGGTACTATCTGTGTCTATTCCAACCTTGCTGTAGTTCTTATAGACACAGGAGCGAGTCATTCTTTCATAGCCACTGCCCTTGTTCGGAGCTCGGAGATTTTGACAGAGTCGTTGGCTCGATCCTTACGGCTAGAGACTCCTATGAGAGCAGACTTGATGATTACGCACTAGTGTCGGTAGTGTGAGATTACTCTAGGAGGCGAGAGCTTCGGCTGGGATCTTCTTGTAGCGACGTTGAGGCCGTATGACGTCATCTTGGGCATGGATTGGTTATCTACAGTCCATGCTCAAATTGACTGTATTAGGCGCAAGGTGCGATGTGTACGCACCGACAGGAGCAGGTTCACCTTCACCGGCGAGAAGGGAGCCTTCGCAACACATGATGGACTCTCGTAGAGGAGAGGACAACCCATCACTCATTAGTTGGCTAGCCTCATCCTAGGAGCAGTTGACGTGTGGAGTCCTTGTTTTCTTGCAGTTGTGGATCAGAATGCAGACGTTTTTCCCGATGACGTTCCAGGACTACCTCCTCACAGAGAGGTAGACTTTTATATTGACCTGTACCCCGGGACAGTCCTGATGTCCACCCCAGTGTATCGGATGGCTCCCGCCGAGCTTCGAGAGCTATGGGTACAGTTGGAGGACTTGCAGGGAAAGTGATTCATCCGACCCAGTGTTTCACCCTGAGCTTCCCCGATATTGTTCGCCAAGAAGGCGGATGGGAGCTTGCGACTGTGTGTCGACTATCGTCGCCTGAACCAGGTGATAGTGAGGAACAAGTATCCGCTACCGAGGATTGATGACCTCTTAGATCAGCTCAAGGGAGCACGGTGGTTCTCAAAGATAAACCTCAGGTCATGCTATCATCAGCTCAGAGTTCGGGACGAGAACGTGCAGAAGACGTCCTTCAGATGTTGGTATGGACACTATGAGTTATTGGTTATGCCCTTCGGCGTAACCAATGCTCCAGCAGTGTTCATGGGCCTCGTGAACAGGATCTTTCAGCCATACCTCGATCGATTTGTCGTGGTCTTCATTGACGACATTTTGATATACTCAATGACTGAGGAGGAGCACACCTACCACTTGCGGGTTGTACTAGACACACTCCGAGAGAACCAGCTTTATGGAAAGCTCTCGAAGTGTCAGTTCTGGATACGTGAGGTCCACTTCTTGGGACACGTCATCTCTGAGGTAGGAGTTGCGGTGGATCCTGCGAAGATCGAGGCAGTGCTAGCTTGAGAGCCACCTAGGAGCATGACAGAGGTGCGGAGTTTCTTGGGACTAGCTGGATACTATCGGAGATTTGTGCCAGACTTCTCTAGAGTTGCGGCACCACTATCAGCTCTTACGAAGAAGGGGAAACCCTTTGTGCGGTCAGAAAGATGTCAACAGAGCTTCCAGGAGCTGAGACAGATATTGACCAGCACACCTATCTTGAGGTTACCGGAGGAGGGAGTAGGGTACGTAGTCTACTGTGATGCATAAAGGACCGGACTCGGATGTGTCCTGATGTAGTAGTGGGCATTGATCGCCTATGGATCACGTCATTTGAGGCCACATGAGCAGAACTACGCTACCCATGACCTGGAGTTAGCAGTAGTGGTCTTCGCTCTGAAGACATGGAGGCACTACCTGATGGGCGAGCACTTTACAGTCTTTTCTGACCATCAGAGTCTCATGTACATATTCTCTCAGAAGGACCTGAACCTGAGATAGCGGCGATGGCTCGAGTTCCTCTAGGACTATGACTTTGAGATAGCTTATACTCCTGGAAAGGGGAACGTGGTAGCTGATGCTCTTAGTAGGAGGACGGGAATTCAGCTACTTGAGGAGGTGACAGAGCAGCTAGTCGCTTTGCAGATATCCTTCGTGGATAGAGATGGAGCAGCATTCCTTCAGTCTCTCACAGTCACCCCTCCACTACTGTAGCGGGTCAGGAAGGAATAGCGTGGGGATGCTGACTGTGGGACGCGACGTGTGCAGATATCCTCAGGACAGGCACCTGATGGTTTTTCCTTTGGAGCAGAGCACAACGTCCTTTTCAAAGGACGTACCTTGGTACCTGTTGCTTTACGAGAGGAGGTGCTGAGAGAGTTTCACACTTCCCCTTTGGCGGTACATCCTGGAGTGGCGAAGATGTACCAGGATCTCAGACGACAGCACTGGTGGCCGGGCATGAAGAAGGCTGTGGCAGAGTTCGTTTCTTGATGCCTCACCTGCCAGCAGGTGAAGACAGAGCATCAGGTACCAGCAGGCTTGGTACAACCCTTGGAGGTCCCGGAGTGGAAGTGGGATGGGATATCTGTGGACTTTGTGACTGGACTTCCACGTTCTTCCAGAGGTCACGACTCCATTTGGGTGATTGTCGACCGACTCACCAAGTCGTCTCACTTCTTACCCATCAGAGAGTAGGGCTCAGTGGAGAGCTTGGGAAACCTCTACGTTCAGGATATTGTACGGATTCACGGTGTGCCATCATCAATCGTCTCCGATCGAGATTCTTGCTTTACTTCCCGGCTTTGGAAGGGGTTACAGGAGGCGTTTGGGTCGCAGCTACGTTTGAGCACCGCCTTTCACCCTCAGACGGATGGTCAGACGGAGAGGACCATTCAGACTCTCGAGGACATGCTCCGCGCATGTGTCCTCGACTTTGGTTGCAGCTGGGTGGACCATCTACCCTTGGTGGAGTTCGCTTACAACAACATCTACCACTCCACCATCGGGATGACACCATACGAGGCGTTGTACGACCGACCTTGCAGATCACCGCTGTGCTGGATAGAACCTGGGGAGTCAGCACTTGTGGGACTGGAGATGGTCCAGGCCATGAAAGAGAAGGTCCAGATCATCTAGGAGCAGATGAGGACAACTCAGAGCTGGCAGAAGTCCTATGCTGACAGGAGGCGGAGGCCACTAGAGTCCGAGGATGGCGGCCACGTCTTCTTGCGGGTCTCACCTCAACGTGGATTACGGAGATTTGGCCGAGGCAAAAAGTTGTCTCCATGCTTCATCGGACCATTCCAGGTCCTCAGCAGGATTGGAGAGGTGGCTTATCGCCTGGCTCTACCACCTCAGTTACACCGGGTGCACGACGTCTTCCACGTATATCAGCTGAGGAGATACGTGCATGACCCGACACATATCTTTGACCATGGGGAGCTGGACGTTGATGATGGGGAGACTTTTGCGGAGGTCCCAGTGGAGATCAAGGATCGATAGGAGAAGGTCCTACGTGGATGGTCGATTCCTCTAGTGTGCATCAGATGGCAGCATGGGAACCTCCAGGAGAGCACTTGGGAGTGGGAGGCTCAGATGCGTGCTTAGTACCCACATTTTTTTCCCTAGTTTTCGATGTATCTTTACGGGGACGTAAAGCCCTGAGGTAGGAGTGATGTAAAGACCCAAAATATTCAAGGAAATTTTTTTCCTAATTTTCTTGGGAATTTTACAAGAACTCAGTTTCTGACGGAACCTGATTCCGAGGCCCGGTGTGCCCGGAATCATTTTCCGAAGTTTAGCTCGGGTACGTTCAGTGAACGAACGAGCGGGTTTTTCTAACTTTTGAACTGGTGCTCGGAATCAAATTCTGAGGGCACCAATGGAATTGCAGCGCCGATATTTGCTTAGAAACGCCTTTTCCGGAGTTGTGTTTGCTCGAGTGTGGTTTTTAATTTTTGGGGTTAAGTTAAGAAATAAAATAAAGTTGGCGCGACAGTTTATTTTATTTCACTTAAAGCCACTTAAGCTAAGTTAAGCGGATAAGGCAGAACCCACAGTATCCTACCCACTTGGTAGGGTATTTGTGAGGTGGGGCCCACATGAGCCCCACCATTTCTTCCCTCCTAAGTAACGCACCCGCAAATCCCCCTCTTTAATGAAAGTCAACCGTGTGTTTTTCTGGTTAGGAAACACCCCATTAAATTGGGCAGTTAAATTGTTACAATTAATTCTTCGAATTAATTGTTCGTTTCTTATCTTTTGAATTTCAAAAGATTAGTTTGATAATAAAATAAGTGTTGCACTTATTTTATTATGGTTGGGGTTGTTTTGTGATAAACCTTTGGGAGAAAAAGAGAAGATCCTTCATTCTCCAATGAAGAACGCGAAGAACGCACCACCGCCGAGGAAGAACGCGAAGAACGCACCACCACCGATGAAGAACGCCTATCTTCGATGGTGGACGACGGCGAGTGACGCCTTCCTCATAGATCACCTAACGCCAATGACGATTCTCTTCTTCCACGACGATCTTCTTCTTCTGCGGCGGTCCTCTTCTTCCGCGACGGTTAATTCCGCGACGAACGCTCGTTCGACGACAACGTTGATGTAGGGATTTAATATATTTGTTAGTTCGGAAATCCTCTGTCGCTTCTCCTTTTCTTTGAACCGCCTGTTATCGTGATAATGGGAGGAGGTCGGACCGCACGAACACGGCCGACACTCCTCCCCTTTTTTTGGTTGTTGGTATTGTTTCGGCGAGCACGGCAACGCGGTGCCGAAGCACCGTGCAGAATTTTGATAAGGAAAGGGGGAGAAGCGTGGCGCCGTCGCGCGGTGCCGTTGAACCAATAAAGAACCGCGGCTGGAGCGGGGCCACAGTGGAGGGGCGCGGCGCCATCGCGCCGAACCGGACGAACCAAGGTTACGACCGGTTCTGGGCCGCGGCGGAACAGCGGAACCGGTGGCCGGTACCGGGCCGCCGACGTCGGAGCAAGGGGACCGGCCTTGCCGGTCCCATGGCGGCAGAGGCCGGCCGGCCGGAGCGGGCCGGCTGGACCATGGAGGAACCGAGGGTTCGAATCCCCTGGCTGGCCGGATGAAGCGGCCCCATTAAGGGGCCGCAGTTTACTTCACGCGGGGGCATCGCCCCCCGCCCCAAACGGTTTGGTCGAACCCCGGGCCAGCGCGCCCAGCGCGCCGCACACCGGGCCGTGCCGACCGGGCCGGGTCGCACCCAAACGGGCCGGACCCGGACCCGGTATGGGTCGACCCGGTTCGGGCCAACCCTGGGGGTATTGGGCCGGGTCGGACTGGGCCCAAACCCCCTAATACCGAACCATATTAGGTCTGTTTCCCAAAACTTGAGCTACGAGCCTCCGATCGACACAACGTCAATTGCGATGCGATCCTTGGATCGAGACGGTCGTTTAGGTAAATTGCACTCAAGGTTTTGGAATACTTTGGGTTCGGCCGGGTTGGTTTGTACACAATACCAACCGGGCCCTCGGAGCGGAAACACTTATAACTTGAGCTCCGGACGTCCGATTGATGTGCCGTCGACTTTGATGGATTCCTCTAAGTGAGACGGATCTTTTGGCTTAATCCGCCCAAGGTTTGGATGCAGGTGGAGTACGGTCGGGTTGGTTTTGACTTAAAAACCAACCGGGCCCCTCGGACGAAAAAGCCAATAACTCTCAGACCGGGCGTCTGATTGACGCGTCGCCTGTGGCGTTGAGTTCCTGTTGACGATATGGAACTTTTGGATACATCAACTCTGGACTATGTGTTAGTTGATGTATCAGCCTCTCGGCTCATGGAGCGGACCCTCCCGAACGAGCTTGCTGTGTGCGGGAACCCTAGTGTTGGCTGCGACTGCGATGACGACGGCGACTGTACAGAGATCCTCAGTGGATTTAACGGCGATGACTACAACACTCAGCGATCCTACGTGGATCAGTGCTACCGATCCTGTGTGGGTCAGTGCTTAGGGGTCCTGTGTGGGCCAACGCCTACAGATCCTGTGTGGGTCCGATCATGTGTGGGTCTTTGTAGGGGTTAGTTACCTATCGATCCTGTGTGGGTCAGATCCTTTGTGGGTCATTGCGGGGGTTAGTACCTATCGATCCTTTGTGGGTCCGACAACTTAGATGAATTAGTGGCTATATCTGATCATCTTTATCGTCATTCAAAGAAGTATACCTGTGTGAGCTGAATCTTGACTTGATATCCTGTGTGGATTATGTTATTCTTTCCTGTGTGGATTGGGTTGTGTTTTTCTATGTGGAACGGGTTACATTTGCCTGTGTGGACTGGGTTGTACTTGGGATCGGATGTTGGAGCATACTGGAATTGATGACTTAGGTATATGTATGGGCATATACCTAAGCAGTGTCGAATGTTACTTCGTGATTGTATATTTCCTTTGTGGATTATCCTTTGTGGATTCTGGGAGACCTTCGGGGGTCTCGGGGTGCCTACTGAGTAGCTTATACTCACCCCTGCACGGGATATGCCCGCACTACATTGTGTTGGTTGCAGACGACGGACTACGCTGATCGCGGTTGGGGCTTGCGGAGCAGGTCGGTACCCGGAGGTGGACCACTGGGAGGGACATACTCGGAGTGGACGGCTGGACCCGAGGAGCTGTGGAGGATATCTATACTCACCCTTCAGGTGGGACTTCCAGTGGATGGCTCGACGCTGCGTCTTTACTTTTCAGTTGCTATTTTTCCCTTTCCAGTTGTACTTTCCTTTCAGTTTGGGTTTGTATACTGGCCCACTTACTTTTGTATCAGTTTTTACTTAGTGTTTACTTCTACTTCTTGATTGATCTGTGGTTTTTGTTTACTCTTCAAAAGCAATGCCTTCCCTTTTATTGGGATTTACGCCTTGGTGCTAGTCGCCAGCCCCTGGCCTATGGAAGGCGGGCTTGGGGTAGTCACAGAACGGGCCCCAAGGATGGGTCGTGACAAGAGAGTTTCCTAACACCACACTACTAGATAAAGTAATTTTTATAAAGGAATTACATCCTTTAGTGGAAAGAAAATATTACGGCCATGTTAAGATAAACTCTCCCTCACTTTTCATTTTTTCTACCCCATTTTATGATAACCAAAGATTTAGATTCATTTAAGAAATATAAGAAAAAACTTCTTAAAAAGTTAAAATTTGTTAGTTTATCTCCCCCTTTTCCAACATAATCCAAAGCACATTGGGGGTTCTTCATTATGTGATTTAGTATGTCATTGGAGGAGGATGGACATGAAGTTACAGCCTCAATTCCATAAATCTTTCTTTTGACATTTCTTTGGTAAAGATATCAACAATATGATACTTTTTTGAAATGTATTCCAGAAAAACATCTCAAGAAGCAACTTTATCTTTTGTAAAGTGAAAATGTATATCAATATGTTTTGATCTTTAATGTTGAATAGGATTTTTATAAAGATTAATTGCACTCTGAATATCACAAAGTATCTTTAATTGTTTAGAAACTTTTTACTTTCAAATATTCTAGATGAAATTTCATCCACAACATCTGAGTACAAGCCTGAGTTGCCACAACATATTTTGATTATATTGTTCTCAATGTTACAGAATATTGTTTCTTAATATGACAACTTACACAACATTCACGAGAGAAAATTGTTCTTACTAATTCTGATTTTCTATCATTACAATCTCTAGCCCAATCGGTATTAGTATAACCATAAAACCTCATCTCACAATTTGTTTTATATAAAAACCCATGTGAAGTTGTTCCTTTTAAATATCTATGGATCATATTTTCTTCTAATATATAGGATTATTTTAGACTACTTTGATACATGGCACACAAAGTTACAACATAAACAATATCAATCCTTGAGGCTTTATGATAAAGTAGACTTCCTATCAGCTTCTGAAAATTTTTCTGATTCACATTTTTTCCAGATTCATCTTTACTCAACTTTTTTCTCATTGAAATAAGAGTTGAAACTTCTTTGTATTTTACCATTCCAAACTTTTTTAACAATTCCCTAGAATAATTTTCTTAAGATAAGAAAATGTATTTTTTTACTGAACTTGTAAGACAAAGAAGAAAGTTAATTCACACAATATTGATATTTAAAAATTCTTCTTGATTTATTCAATTTTTTTTACAAACATATTCTCTATCCCCATAAAAAATTATATCATCCACATAAAAAATTAAAATTAGAGTTCTAGATTCAACATATTTCACATATAAGTTGGTATCAAATTTCCCTTTAGAAAAATCTAATATTCTAAAATAATTTTCAAGTTTTGAATACCAAGAAAATGGATCTTGTTTCATCCCATACAAATCTTTCTTCAGTTTATAATTTTTTTCATCCTCATCAATTAGAAACCCACAACGTTGTTCAATGTAAACCTGTTCCTCAATATCACTATTTAAGAAAGACAAATTTACATCCATCTGATAATTTTTTTAATTCCCATGTGTGACTACTAAATGGAACATTATAATAGTTTACAATCTTACAAATGTGGAAAATGTTTCTTCAAAATCCACACATTCCACCTGTGCATAGCCTTTACAAAAAATTCTATATTTTTTCTTAAAAATTCTATATGTTCATTTAACTTTTTTTTTAAACACACTTGGTTTTGATAAAATTTTTATTTGATGTCTATGAAACAAGTTCCCATGTTTTATTATTCTCAATATGATCCAAATCTTCATTCACAGAATCCACCCATTCTTTATATTCAATAGCTTTTGAAATTGATCCTGGTTCAACTTTTGAGATAAGTGAAGTATTATTTTCTAATCTAAAATTTATTCTTGTCTGAACTGGAGCCTTTTGACATCAAATAATGTTTTTAGACTGAACATGTTTTTGTAAAGTATAAAATTTCAAAGTTTCATTCCCAAATGAACTTTCCTCATCACATGAATTTTTTGAATCTTGATAAGGATGTCTTAACTTACTTTTATTAATGTTATAAATCTCCAATTTATGATCCTTATAATTCTCAACAACTTTTGTTAAGGATTTTTTATTTTCAATTCTTTTCACAACATATGATTCCACTAAATTTTTTAAACATTTGTTCTAACATTTTTAACCTCTTTTTTTTGGTGAATAACCCATAAAAGTTCCTTCCTCTACTTTTTCATCAAAATTTCCCAGATCTAGATTTTTGATTTTGAGAAAACATGGACTTCCAAAAAATTTGAATTATTTCAATGAAGGTTTTTGGTTATACCACATTTCTTAAGAAGTCATGTTGGTTTTCTATATCAATAAGAATCTGTTTTGGACATGTATAATAGTACTAACAGCTTCTCCCAAATATAATTATGAAAGTTTGTATTCTACTAACATACTTCTTCACATCTCCACCAAACTTCTATTAATTATTTCTACAACTCTATTTTGTTGTGGATTATAGGGAGCACAATACTGATGTTTGATACCATTATTTCTCAGATAAGTTTCAAAATCATTGCTTGTAAATTAAGTACCATTATTTATTCTCACTTTTTTTATAGAACCCTCTATTTCTTTCTCAACATCTTTTCGGAAGCATTTGAGAATTTCAATAACCACTTGCTTTTACTTTATAAACATGATATCTTTCATCCAAGTGAAATCATCAATAAAAGTGATAAATTATAAATGTCCTTTTTTTATTGATGTCTCATCATCCCTCATAAATCAAAATGAATAAGCTCAAGTGGTTTTGTAGATTGAATCTCAACTCTTTTATGACTTTTGTTAGTAATATTCCCTTTCTGACAAGATACAAAAACACATTATTATCTTATTTTTAATTATGGAAAGTTGTTAATGACATAAAATTTATAAAATTTGTTCTTAATTTTCTATCCAAGGTGCCCAATTCTTCGGTTCCATAATTGTTTTTCATCTTTAGAACTTATGTAACATGAGTTGTTGAATTCTCTTATTTGTAAGAGATTCTCATTGGTTCTTTATCCTTTTGTAATAACTTTTCCATCTTCACAATTTTGATGATACAAAAATATTGTATAAAAAAAACTTCTTTTTGTTGAGTCAATAAAGTTTCCTTATGAATTTTCCATTTCTTCTTGTTTTGAAAATAAAAAACACTCTATCTTAAGGAAAATTTATTTTCCACTATATTTTATATTCATAAGGAAAATTTTAATTCCCCAAGGAAATTTATCCTTAACCTATTTTCATTATTCATATCATAATTTCTCTAAACCTAAATCATTGTCTTTATAGTATAAAATTTGGTTTCATATCTAAACCTCGAAATTATATAAATACTTAGACATAGAGAATTATATTTTTAGGCTCCGAATTCTCTGAATTCGGACTCTGAAATTTTTGAGTTCAGACTCTGAATTCTCTAAATTCAGAGTCCAAAATTTCTGAATTCAGACTCCGAACTCTCTGAATTTAGACTCTAAACTTTATGATTTCAGACTCTGAATTCTCTAAATTCAGACTCAAAAATTTCTGAGTTCAGACTCCTAATTCTCTGAATTTAGACTCTGAACTTTCTGATTTTAGACTCCGAATTCTCATAATTCAGACTCCAAGATTTCTGAATTCAGACTCCGAATTCTTATGAATTCAGACTCTGAATTTCCTTGAAATTCAGACTCCAGAATTCTATAGAATTCAGGTTCGAAATTCTTTTAAATACAGAATCCGAATATTCATGTATTATTTACACTGAATGGTTTTTTTGTTTGACTCCAAACTTTTATTTTTCCTTACACTCCAAAAAATGGATTTGGTTAAGCAACCATTTTTTTTCTTACTCTTGTTATAGTTATAAAATGATGTCGTGATTTTTGTTTCTAACCAACCATTGTTTGAATGAAACATGTATAGGACCCTCTGAAATTCAAGGAAAAATATGATAGTTGGAGGATGGAGCCGACCGTTGAAGATGTGCCTATAAATAGGATCTCATTTGAATGAGCTCATAACTTTGACTGACTGCTCTACAACTCTAGCAATTACATGCAGCTGAAGTGATTTCTAGAGAGAGGCTCTCATGCATTGTGTGTACTTAACATCTTGTTTAGAATTTCATTGTGTGACTCCGAATATTGCTGAGTACATTCGAGGGCTTCTGGGGATAGGAATACAAAGGTTCCGACTACCTTGAAGTTTGAGGGCTTGCAGGGATAGAAAGACAGATTCTGATATTCGTATCAAGGGCTTACCCTGGTGTGGATAAGACAGACTTTCATGAAATTATAAATAAAGGGACCTTTATCCAATGTTGTTGGATACCCTTCTCTTTGGGTTAAAAGATTTACTACTTATTACTTGTATTGTTTCAAGTTTTCCACTGCATTTTTATTATTAAGGAAAGTATAACTATCTTATAATTTCATATACTTGTACTCTGATTAGTAAGATTCTATATGCTATAAGGTAGAATCTTATCTTTGTAAACTTTTCTTAAGTTTCATTTCCGAAACCACATTTCCAGAATCCAGCAATTTTGTAGAACTAATAGTTCTTGTGAATTTACCTTGTTTAACTTTATTAAACATTACCATATTTAAAAGTTCCAAAGGCATTTTTTAAAGTATAAAATTCACCCCCTCTTGTATATTGAGCATCTACATCATTTTTCCGATCCTAAAATTGGTATCAGAGGAGGTCTCTGAAATACTTATATTCACATATAAGTTTTCTTGCTCAAGTTTTTCATTGTTCTATATTTTCCTTTCTTAGGATATTTTTATCCTTGTTTATAAACTTTTATTACTAATAAGTTTGTGTGGAAATATTTTCTTTGAGAAGGAAGGAATGAATTTTGGTTCAATTGATAATCTTAATCCTACTAGAATACATATTTTTATGGGAATGATTATGAATATTGGATAGATCATATGAAGACTTTTGTTATTAACACTAGAGTGGACAAATTTTTTATGCTTACTGGAGATTACAAGATTCCTGATAAAGAAGTCAAAACTTTTACTAATCTAGAGAAGTCAAAATATCAACTTAACTATAGGGTATGCAATACTTTTTGTGTTCCATGACCAGGAATATATATATATATCCAGATTTCTTCTTGTGAAGTTGCAAATTGTATATAGAAGAAGCTTTAAGTAACTCATTTTGGAACTTTCAAAGTTATTGAAACTAGAAGAGATATGCTTAGATCTGAGTACCATGGTTTTTGATTTCCTTATAGAGAAACTATATGTAAGGTACAACAGAGATTTATGACTATTGTCAACATCTTACAATCCATGGGTGAAAAAGGTTTGGATGATGAGGCACTTGTAGACAAGATTATAGACATCATGCCTAATGAGTGGGAATCCAAGAGAACAACTATAGACGAGAATAGGAAAGTCTCACAAATCACTCTTGATGAGATTTTGGGAACTATTCTTCAACATGATACTAGAATGAAGAGAGATGCTAATAATATTAAGAAGAAGAATGGGAATGGAAGTGTTTCTTTTACAACCACTGCTAATCATATGAAATCCAAGACACCTGAGAGAGTTACAAGATCTAAGTCTAAGAAGGTCACTGTTTTATCCGAATTAAGTGAAAGTGAACATTCTGAGAATGAACTAGCTAATTTTTCTTGAAGGATGAACAATATAGTTGGGAAGAAAGACTTTCAGTATAGATATAAGAAGAAATAAATAAAAGATAAGAAAGACTCTGAAGTCACTTGTTATGAATGCAAAAGAGCTGGACATATAAGGCCAGATTTTCCTATTCTTAAGAGAAAAGATAGAAAGGAAAATCATTCTGAGAGGAATAGAAATAAGTACTATAAATATAAAGCTAATGTGACATCTCGGACCCGACTTCCCCTCAACCCGAGCCCCGATCCCGGTTGGCCACATGACCCCTGGCTCGTCTCCCCATAGGCTAGGGGCTGCCGACTAGTAGTGGGGGTGTAATGGTAAGTGGGGAGACTTTACCCCCATGTCAGAGTACATAGCAGAATAGCATAAAAATGATACAAATAGTGAAATCACAACCAATGGACAAACATGAGAAAAGGGGATACACACAACCAAAAAAATAAAAGGAAAACCCTGATAAATATATCAAAACCACATAGGCAGTATCTGATACAAAATGGATGCATGGCATGCTAGTACAATAAGACAAGAATGATATACAATAATACAAAAATAACAAAATTAGTCCATGAGAATCTCTAGCCAAGTTCGATCCTCTACTCTGGATCTCTATCTAGAACATACATGTATAAACAACCTGAAGCTGGGCCTTTGCCCCTACTAGTATCTGTGGCAGTAAAGTCTACACGGGTTCCCAAAAGGCCACCCAGGTAGGGTGTGAGACAAGTCTCAGTAGGCCACAACCAATTATGTCTACGTGTAATCCAAATATGTGTTCGCATGCAACAATGAGTAATATACTGTAATTAAGTAAGGCAAAGTAAATAAACAACCATCCTGCTCAGGTTCCGGAAGGACAACTGTAGGGTCTACCTGCTTTAGCTCATGGCTGGAAATCTGAACAAACACCAGAGATATAAGTACATAGATATAGGTTATCCCTACCACGAGGTAAAAATGCCTCTCGTCCATGCTTCTCACATCTGCAATAATCATCTCTGGCCCGAGGTACGAATGCCTCTCGTCCACAAGCACTGTAGCTGGTGTGGGGTAGGAATGTCTCCCACTCGTAAAGGTTATATAAGAATGAGGTATAAATGCCTCTCATCCTCAAGCACTGTAGTTGGCATGGGGTAAAAATGCCTCCCACCCGTAAAGGTTATATAGGAACGAGGTATAAATTCCTCTCATCCTGTTTCACAGAGTTACATCTGGAACATGGTAAGAATTCCTCCCGCCCAACACAAGGAGATTCATCTGGCACCGTGTAAGAATGCCTCCCGCCCAACATGGGTTATCACAAGCATGTCAAGACAGAAAATCATAACCATTCACATCACAAGGTATACAGCATTACATCTTATATCATATCACATTAGAAAAACATGGCATATCCATATTATAATATCACATAAGCAAAGCATGGCATACATACACTTCAATTTATTCAAGGGGTTCAGGATATCTCATCCTAGCCAACCTCTAACCAAGCCATCTCATTTGCCTAACATGGAAAATGCCTTTCAAGACATTTCATTAAGGTCCAAAGGTGAAAAGGTCCAAATCTCAAGGTATAACACTTGTGGTTGACCACTCTTGGTCCATACCTCATCTAAACGACCTAAAAAAGTTAGATTCATCAATCCCATACCACACGGGTCATTTAGATAGTAAGCGGTATATATAAATAAGGGGTTTGGGGAAAGAAAACCCACGACACGACGTTATAAACCCAAAGAAATGGAAAACCCAAAAGGAGAACACATGACCACCTAACTTAGGGCTGTAGGCGTAGGCTCACTTGATATCAACCTCAGATTCACGGTATGTTAGAAGAGATATAAGTTCCAGTACAATGCTCTGAAAATAGAGCATATGAGCCTACAGAAAAATCACAAGATGGAACGCAATATTTTCTGATGAAGGAAGGGTGCATGAGGTCAGCCTTACCTTGGCCCTTCCAACGCTTCCGACGGATCAAGAATCAGACTCCAGACGAAGGCTCCACAAGATAAAGAGTGAGAGAGAGGTTTAAGAGCTCAAGGAGGGATCCTCCTATGTTCTGTCCACAGGAAGGAGAAAGAAGGAATATGTTTAGGCTTAAATAGTATTTAGGGCAAAAAGTAAATTTACCCAGATCGGGGTCGCACGGTTTAGGCACATAGTTTACCAAACCTTGCGCAAACTGTGTGCATCCCACTGCCTCCAGAAACAGTGTCGCACGGTTTAGGCGCATGGTTTACCCAAACCATGTGCAAACCATGCGCACCTCCCTACCTCCATACCAAAGGCCGCACGGTTTACCCAAACCATGCGCAAGCCATGCGTAGGCCGTGCGCCCCTGTCTGTAATTCCATTTCTCAAACTCCTGGGCTCCAAACCAACCTCAGACACTCCCCGGACCTTCCTTAGAAAATTACACACATTCAAAAAGATTAAAGGAAAGATTCGAAAGAAAACTAATGATCCATACCTTTGCCAAAAAGTCAGGTCGTTACAACCTCCCCTCCTTAAATAAACTCATCCCCGAGTTGGTCTTCCAAGGGTAACGAGGTTTCATTAATGAAAATCTCTGGACATTGATAATGTATATCAGCCTCTCACTCCCAGGTCTCGTCCTGTACCCGACCGTGCTGCCATAACACCCGTACAAGAGGAACAGACCTACCACAGAGTGTCTTCACACTCCGGTCAACAATCCGCATCAGATATTCCTCTAAGGAAGCATCTATATCTAGTTCAACCTCATTAGGATGAAAAACATGAGTCAGATCTGAAAAGTACCAGCATAGCTGAGATACATGAAAAACATCGTGCATGGCCTGATATTTCTGTGGAAGTGAAAGTTGGTAAGCTACTGGTCCAATCCACTTCACCACCTCAAAGGGTCCTACGAACCTCGATGAAATCTTACCCTGATTCCATATAATTCTCTGCCCCAACCTAGGTGAGACCTTCAAGAAAACCCGATTCCCAACCTCGAACTCAAGAGGTCTCCAGTGCTTGTTAGCATAGGATTGTTGTCTAGACTGAGTTGTCTGCATACACTTCCTAATAAGCTGTATATGCTCTGTAGTCTCCTGTACAAGACATGGCCCTAGAACAGCTACCTCCCCTACTTCAAGAAAACACAAAGGCAAGCGACAAGGCCTACCATATAAGGCTTCATAGGGAGCCATCTCAATGGTAGCCTGGAAGCTATTTTTATAACTGAACTCGACAAGAGGAATGTGTTTCTCCCATGAACCTTTAAAATCGAGAACATAGGAATGTAACATATCCTCTAGTACCTGTATGGTCCGCTCGGTCTGTCCGTCAGTCTGTGGGTGATAGGCCATGCTCAAAAGTACTTGCGTACCCAGGCCTTCTGTAAACCTTTCCAGAACTGAGATGTAAAAAAAGGATCTCTGTCCGAGACAACAGATCGAGGTGCTCCATGAAGGCGCACTATTTCCTTGACATAAATTCTTCCCAAGTTATCAACCATGAAGTTCTCCCACATTGGTAATAAATGCACGAACTTTGTCAAACGGTCAACGATAACCTATACTGCATCATTTCCATGAGGTGACCTAGGTAAACCGGTTACAAAGTCCATAGAAACATCATCCCATTTCCAATTCGGAATGGAAAAAGGCTGCAAAAACCCTACCTGATGCTGATGTTATGCCTTCACCTGCTGACAGGTGGAACAATGTGTAATAAATCCGGCTATCTCCTGATTCATGCTAGGCCACCAGTACTTTCGTCGCAAATCACGGTACATTTTGGTGATGTCTGGGTGAACTGCCCATGCTGAGGCATGGAAATCCCTCATAATCTCCTCTCTAATGTCTGCTGGGACCCATACACACCCATAGAACAATAAATTATCACCTTCATCCATGGTCCAATCTGTAGAGGCATCATCAACGACACTCTCTCATAGAACAAGGCCTTCAGGATCTAATAACTGTCTAGCCCTGACCCGTTCCAAAAGAGTATATGTCACCGCTAAGGCTGAGAGAACAGTCTGGCCCTGACCCTTCTGAACCTCAATGTGCATATCTGAAAATTGGTCCATCAGTTTCCACTCCTCATTAGATTCCCAAACCACTTGCGACTGAGTTTTCCAACTTAGCGCATCAGCTACTGAATTTTCTTTGCCAGGAGTGTAGACCAGTTAGAAATCAAAGGATTGCAGGTACTCGACCAACCTGCATTGCCTGAGATTTATATCCTGCTGAGTGAAGATATATTTGAGGCTTTTGTGGTCAGTGAATACCACAAAACGCTCTCCCAACAAATAGTGTCTCCAACAATGTAAGGCATGTACAACCGTTGTGAGCTCAAGGTCGTGCGTCGGATAATTCCGTTCATGAGACTTTAATTGACGAGAACCATACGCAATGACTCGCTCGTCTTGCATCAAGATAGCTCCAAGCCTGATACCTAATGAATCATAAAAGACCATATAAACTTTTCCTGGCTCCGACAAGATCAGTATCGGTGATGAAGTTAGTCTGCCCTTCAGTTCCTGAAAAGCTACTTCACAAGGTTCTGACCAATTGAATCTCACCCCCATTTTGGTCAAAGCTATAAGTGGTGATTCTAGGCATGAAATGTCCTGAATTAACTGCCTATAATATGCATCAAGTGCCAAGAAACTCATTATATGAAAGACGTTCTTGGGCTGCTCCCCAGAAACTACAACACTCACCTTCTCCGGGTCAACTGAAACTCCAGACTCAGAAATAATGTGACCCAGGAAGTGAACCTTATTTATCCAAAAATGGTATTTACTGAGCTTAGCATAAAGATGATGCTCTCTTAGTGTATTCAGCACGATCTCAAGATGGGTTTCATGGTCGTGTCTCTAGCATGAATAGACTAAGATATCATCCACAAATACAACCACAAAAGAATCAAGGTAAGGGTGAAAAATCTGATTCATAAGAGCCATAAACACTACAGGTGCATTCGTAAGCCCAAACGACATGAATAGGTACTCATAGAGACCATACCTTCTCTTAAACGCTGTGAGATGTATGTCCTAAGTCCTAACACGCACCTAGTGATACCCCGACCTCAAATCTCTCTTTGAAAACACCTTTTCTCCTCGGAGCTGATCGAAGAGGTCATCAATTTGAGGTAAGGATACCGATTCTTAATAGTCAGCTGATTTAACTTACGATAATCCACGCAAAGGCGAAGGGTACCATCTTCCTTATTGGCAAAAAGAACTGGTGATCCCCAAGGAGAAGTACTGGGATGTATAAATCCTTTTTCTTCCAGGTCTTCCAACTAACTCTTAAGTTACCAAAGTTCCTTAGGTGCCATCCTATAAGGAGGAATGGTCACTGGTGCTGCTCCTGGTATAATCTCAATAGTAAACTGCACGTCTCGCACTGGAGGTAAACCAGAGAAATCATCAGAAAATACATCCCTGAAATTCTCCACCATAGGAGGATAAATAGTGGGTTTTAACCCTTGGTCATTGAGATAAAGGCTGGCAACCTGTGTCGTGACACCACCTAAACTCTGGTGTTTTGGTCTTGCTTGTGTCGCACTAAGATCCCATTCTCCCTTATGCATATGAGTGTCGCCCTCTAGTGATGTAAACTCCACCCTCCGACGATAGCAGTAAATCCGGGCTCTATAGGGAACTAACCAGTCCATCCTGATTATAACATCAAAACCTATCATATCCAAAACATACAGGTTCCAGACGAAAAGGTAACCGCCCACCTCAAGGGGACAATTATGTAAACGACGAACGCCCTCTGAACAGACACCCAACGGGGTATCTAACATGATAATTCCATGATATGACTCAATGTCAAGGCCCAAAATTTCAATAATCGCCTCCAATATAAAAGAGTGAGAAGTGCCTGTATCAAACAAAGAAGATACTAATGTAGAGGCAACTAGAATTATACCTCGTACAGTAGATGGTTCGACGTACTACTCCTGTGGTGTAGTCTCGACTGTATACAACTGGCTGATACCATGGCCCTGAGTCACAGCCTGGCTACCCTGAGAAGACTCGCCCTGCTGGCGCTGAGAGTCATTTACCTGATTACCTCTGCCTCGACCACCACCATGGCCTAATCAGCCGGCGGTATTCCAGCTTCCTGACTGACGTGATCCTACCGATCTAGTGACAGATTGTGGAGTAGGTACAGATCCCTGCTCAATGGACCCTGGGGGAAAATTCCTGCAGAACCGGTGGAGATGACCCAACCTAACACAACCTCTACACTCCACTGGGTTTCGCGTACACTGCCTCTTCATATGTCCTAACACCCCACATTGGTGATAGATAGGAGTACCACCTGAGAAAAGGTTTTGACCACCACTAACACCGTGAGAGTCCTCAAAACGCCGCTTCTTCCCTGAAGCAGATCCACTAGAACCCTTCGATGCCGAACCGCCCTGGTTCACACTGTCCGCTTCTCTCAAGTTCCTCTCTGTGATCAACGCCTGATTAAAAATTTATGAAATGGTCGTCAACCTGAACACATTAACCTATGACCGAATGGCGTAACACATCCCATCCTCAAAACGCCTAGTGGCCATGAGATCATCAGCAGATAGTGTAGGAGTAAAACGATGCAACTCACTGAAACGGGACAAATATTCCATGACCATCATGGTCTCTTGTTGCAGATTCATAAACTACCTATCTATGTCAGCCCTCAAAGTCTGTGGGAAGAAGTAATCGTAAAATACAGTCTGGAAATCAGTCCAGATCATATATCTATGCTGTCCCGACTGGGTGATGACATCCCACTACTTTCTGGATGAACCACGTAGCATATAAGTTGCGAGCTTGACCCTCCGCTCTGGAGGCATCTCAAGGTGCTCAAAGATGGTCAGGATAGGTTTCAACCAGGACTCCACAGCAAAAGGTCCGCCATCTCCCGTAAATGTTGGAGGATGTTGTGACTGGAACTTGCGGGTCAACTCTGCCATACTTGGGGTAGGTCACACTCCACCTTGCATACTCTGCATAATACACAAGAAGTTCTAATGGAACTGGGAATCAATGCCCATCTCAGGAATAGCTAGAGGAGCCACAGGTGGCTCGACAGGAAGACCAACTAGCGGCTCCGGGCCCGCCACCTCAGGAATGTGATCGTCGTCGCCTTTGGCACGCGCGACTCGAGGACGTCTCAGAGGTATAGTGCTACAATTCCAAACGAACGTCTCAAAAGAAGGAACCAACAAAATTAAAGGCTTAACTCTATAATCTAGGATAATTACTAAGCCTTCCTACCCCTAAGATCACCTATCTACACCCATATAAATTCTTAGTAAGGCCTGCAACATTTCCAATTTAACTTAGTCCGGTGATATGGCATTTCCCAGCCCATAAGGGTCCATACTCCTCATGAACTGAAATATGACACAC
Source organism: Viscum album (assembly GCA_963277665.1). Lineage (NCBI taxonomy): Eukaryota > Viridiplantae > Streptophyta > Magnoliopsida > Santalales > Viscaceae > Viscum > Viscum album. The sequence continues at coordinate 1,964,391,466 of OY728152.1, forward strand.
ACATGGATGTCATTCCTTATTTACTTGTTCTAATCAAATATTTGAATTTCCTTTAAAGTAAAGGATTAATTTAGTTGGAATGTCATTTTACGATCCATAAGGGCCCATACACCTTACGAACAAAATAATGACACCCACTAAAACCACATCATTCCTCAATCCACAACAAGCATGAAGGGCTAACACAAAGGCACACATATAACCAAGGCATGGAAATAAACAATAGGAAATGCTCGCTAAAAGTTTAAAAATGGCATGGAGAGATGCATGGCCTAATCATATTATTCCTATCGCGATTCATGTCCCAATGCATAACCCTCATTTCATCGGGTTGAACCATGAAATCCAAATTCCAACATTGAAAATCTTAATAACATCACAAAACATGTGAAACACCCAATGGTGAAACAATATCAATAGTAAATAGCAGAATCAATAACAATATAAAATAGGCAACTTGGTCTTTTCCCCGTACATGGGTTCGCGACGCCCAAGCACAACTTATAACTAAGTTACTAAGCATTCCCAATATCCAAGTCTATCATCACTAAATAGTAAAGAAAGAAAGAAAGAAAACCACTGATACCACTTTGTGACATCCCGGACCCGGCTTCCCCTCAACCCGAGCCCTGAGCCTGGTTGGCCACATGACCCCTGGCTCATCTCCCCATAGGCCAGGGGCTGCCAACTAGCAACATAGGTGTAATGGTAAGTCAGTGGGGAGACTGTACCCCCATGTCAGAGTACGCAACAGAATAAAAGTAAAATGATACAAATAGCGGAAGCACAACCAATGGACAAATAGGATAAAAGGGGAAACACACAACCAAACAATAGAAGTAAGGAAAACCCTGATAAATATATAAAATCCACATAGGTAGTATCTGATACAAAATGGATGCATCGAATGCTAGTACAATAAGACTAGAATGCTATACAATAATACAAAAAGAACAAAAGTATTCCACGAGAATCTCTAGACAAGCTCGATCGTCTGCTCTGGATCTCCATCTAGAACATACATGTATCAACAACCTGAAGCTGGGCCTTTGCCCCTACTAGTAATTGTGGCAGTAAAGTCTACATGGGTGCCCAAGAGGCCACCCGGGTAGGGTGTGTGACAAGTCTCAGTAGGCCACCACCAACGATGTCTATGTGTAATCCAAATAGGTTTCCTCATGCAACAATGAGTAATATACTGCAAGTAAGTAAGGAAAAGTAAATAAACAACCATCTCGCTCAGGTTCCGGAAGTACAACTGGCGGGTCTACCTGCTTCAGCTCATGGCTGGAAATCTGAACAAACACCAGAGATATAAGTACATAGATATAGGTTATCCCTGACACGAGGTAAAAATGCTTCTCTTCCATGATTCTCACATATGAAATAATCATCTCCAACCCGAGGTACGAATGCCTCTCGTCCACAAGCACTGTAGCTGGTGTGGGGTAGGAATGCCTCCCACCCGTAAAGGATATATAGGCACGAGGTATAAATGCCTCTCGTCCTCAAGAACTGTAGTTGGCGTGGGGAAGAAATTCCTCCCACCCATAAAGGTTATATAGGCATGAGGTATAAATTTTTATCATCCTGTTTCACAGAGTTACATCTCGCACGAGGTAAGAATGCCTCCCGCCCAACATGGGTTATCACAAGCATGTCAACATAGCAAATCATAACCATTCACATCACATGGTATAAGTCATTACATCTTATATCATATCAGATTAGAAAAACATGGCATATCCATCTTATAATATCACATAAGCAAAGCATGGCATACATACACTTCAATTTATTCAAGGGGTTCAGGCTATCTCATCCAAGCCAACCTCTAACCAAGCCATCTCATTTTCCTAACATGGAAAATTCCTTTCAAGACATATCGTTAAGGTCCAAAGGTGAAAAATGTCCAAATATCAATGCATAACACCTATGGTTGACCACTCCCAGTCCATACCTCATCTAAATGCCCTAACAAAGTTAGATTCATCAATCCCATACCACAAGGGTCATTTAGATAGTAAGCGGTATATATAAATAATGGGTTTGGGGAAAGAAAACCCATTACATGACATTATAAACCCAAAGCGACGGAAAACCCAAAAGGAGAACACATGACCACCTACCTTAGGGTTGTAGGCGTAGGCTCGCTTGATATCAACCTTAGATTCACGGTAGGTTGGAAGAGATCTGAGTTCCAGTCCAATGTTCTGAAAATAGGGCATATGAGCCTGCGAAAAAAATAACAAGATGGAAGGAAAGATTTTCTAATGAAGGAAGGGTGCGTGAGGTTAGCCTTACCTTGGCCCTTCCAACGCTTCTGACGGATCAAGAATCAGACTTCAGACGAAGTATCCACAAGAGAAAGAGTGAGAGAGAGGTTTAGGAGATCAAGGAGGGATCCTCCTGTGTTCTGTCTGTGGGAAGGATAAAGAAGGATTAGGTTTATGCTTAAATAGAATTTAGGGAAAAAAGTAAATTTACCCAGATCAGGGTCGCATGGTTTAGGCGCACAGTTTACCAAATCGTGCGCAAACTGTGTGCATCCCACTGCCTCCAGAAATATGGTCGCCAGATTTAGGCACATGGTTTACCCAAACCGTGTGCACCTCCCTGCCTCCATACCAAAGGCTGCACGGTTTACCCAAACCATGTGCAAGCCGTGCGCATGCTGTGCACCCCTGTCTACAAGTCCATTTCTCAAACTCCTGGGCTCCGAACCAACCCCGAACACTCCTCAGACCATCTTTAGAACATTACACGCATTCAACAAGATTAAAGGAAGGATTAGAAAGAAAAATAATGATCTGTAACTTTTCCAAAGAGTTGGATCGGTACATCTAAGAAAGTTTTGAAAGCTAATGACTCCTGGAGTGCTAGTGGTGGAGACTCTTCTGATGAATCCTCAAATTATGAATCTTCTGGACAGAAGAATCTTGGTCTAATATCCATATTACCTAATTAAAATCATTGTTTAATGGAAAAGGTACATAATTTTGAATCCATCACCAATGTATCCTTGAATTTTAATTATAATGATAGTAAATACTATGAATCCTCAGATGAATAATCTTCTTCTGATGAAGATAATACTTTACCTACCTATGAATAAGTTTCTAGGTTTGATAATCTCCTTGATAATGAAAATTCTAAAGTCAAGAAAATTCTTGATAAAGAAAATTATAGAGTTTCTATTCTTACTAAGAAAATATAAGATCTTTCTAAGGATATTGATAAGAAAACCCTTGATTTTGAAATTATTTCGAAAAACCCTGAGGAATTTAATTATGAGAAATATAAACTTTATAAGGATCTTGAAAAATTAATTTCTAAGAAAATTGTTTTTGAGCCTAACTCTAGTGCTAAAACTGATGTTTTTGAGGATAATAACTTATTTATTAGACTAAAGTCAAAAATATTTTCCTTGAGTAAGTGTTTGTAAAACTTTACCATAGGCAAAGAAAACTTTGATAAGATGTATTCCCAAATTCTACCTCTAAGGAATAATTCTAGATTTGGTTATACTAGTTCAAAACTGTTTTTTAGTAATAATTATTTTGTTCTTCAAAGTGCTCCATTCTGTACTAAATGTCGGTGTGGTGGGCATTGGGAAAAAAATTGTTCCTTAAACAAAACTCAGTCTTTAGGTTTTCATAAAGATTACTTTTCAAAGAAAACATGGATACCTAAAATTTTTCTTTCTGAAGTTTCCAGATCCAAGAAAGTTTGGGTTCTGAAAGTATAACACTCTTATTTTCAGGAAAATAAAGATAGTACCAATAGAAATACATGGTACATGGATAGTGGATGTTCCCGGAATATGACTGGTAACAAAAAATTCTTTGAAAATATTATCAAGATGAAAGGAGGAAAAGTAACTCTCAGAGATAATGCTAAGGGAGAAATTATTGGTATAGGTAACATTGTTCTTCTTAAAAAAACTTTGATTTCAAATGTTTTATTTGTTAACGGTCTTAAGCACAACCTCATTAGCATTATTCAATTATGTGATGAAGGTTACCTTGTGAATTTTAAAAATGAAAAGTGCTTAGTACACAATTCCAAGGAAGAGTTTATTCTTTCTTCCAATAGATAAGAGAATGTATACAAACTAAACATAAAAGACCTTAGAAGCCAAGATCTACCTTTTCTTAGTGTCATGGAAGATTATTCTTGGTTTTGGCATAGAAGGTTAGGACACTATAACCTTAGGAACTTATGAAAACTCCCTAATAAAAGACTAGTTAAGGATCTACCGGAGCTTAGATTTGATTCCTCCAAAGTTTGTAATCCATGTAAATATAGAAAGAAATATAAATAAAGTTTTAAATCAGTCAGTGAAGTCACAACTATTGATGCATTACTATTAGTGCATATGGATCTTCTTGGTCCAACACAAACTAGAGCATTGGAGGCAAATATTTTGTATTTTTTATAGTTGATGATTATATTAGATTTACATGGGTTGATTTTCTAGCAAAGAAATATGAAGCTTTTTCTTATTTCAAAAGTTTTAGAGCCCAAGTTAAAAATAAGAAAAACCTTCCTTTGATAACTATTCATAGTGATCATGGAGGTGAATTTCAAAATTCTGATTTTGAAACTTTTTGTAGTAGAAAAGGCATTACTCATAACTTCTCAGCACTAAGAACCCCTCAACAAAATGGTGTTGTTGAAAGAAGAAATAGAATTCTTTAGGAGATAACAAGAACCATGTTGAGTGAATATTCGGTAGCCAAACATTTTTGGGATGAAGCTGTAAGTACTTCTTTCTATACTATAAATCACGTTTTGATTAGACCATTTCTTAATAAATATCTTTATGAGTTATGAAATGGTAGAAAACCTACAATTTCCTACTTCAAGGTTTTTGGTTGTAAGGTATTCATTATGAATACTAAAGATAATCTATAAAAATTTACACCAAAATCTGATGAAGGAATTTTCTTAGGCTACTCAACAACTTCTAAGGATTGTAGAGTTTTCAATAAAAATACTTGTACTATTGAAGAAACAGTACATGTCAAATTCGATGAAACTGATCCTTTTGTTTTTAAACAACCTCAACCTACATATTCAGGTGTGTTTTCAAAAACTGATTATCAACCTTTGTTAGAAGATCCTTATGATAAGGAAAATGTTCAAGAAAATATTTCTGAATCATTTATCCTATAAGACTTCCTACCCTATGTTGATGAACATGTTTTACAAAACCCAAATCAGTTGTTTCTAAAGAATCATCCTAATGATAGTATCATTAGTGATGCAAATCAACCTATAAAAACTATAAGTTCCTTAAGAAATGAAGTTGAACATCTAGAATTCCTTTCCCAATTAGAACCAAAAAGCACTAATGAAGATTTAGGTGATTATTATTGGATAAAATCTATACAAGATGATCTAAATGAATTTGAAAGGAATAAAGTTTGGACCTTGGTTGTAAGACCTAAGGAAACTTCTGTTATTGGAGTAAAATGGGTCTTCAGAAATAAATGTGATGAAAATGGGATCATAGTAAGAAATAAAGCTAGATTGGTTGCTAAAGGCTATAATCAACAAGAAGGAATAGACTATGAAGAAACCTTTGATACAATAGTTAGACTTGAATCTATTCGTATTCTACTTGCCTTTGTAGCATTATTCAATTTAAAACTTTTTCAAATGGATATTAAATGTTATTTCCTTATTGGTTTTGTACAAGAGGAATTTTTTGTTGAACAAACTCCTGGTTTTGAAGATTAAAAATATCCTAAACATGTTTACAAACTTACCAAAGATTTGTATGGACTTAAGAAATCCCCTCGATCTTGGTACGATAGACTTATAATATTTTTGCTTCAAAATAATTATGTTAAGGAAAATGCTGATCCAACCCTTTTTATAAATAAAGATAATAAAAATGGTTTTTTTGTTCAAATTTATGTTTATGACATTATATTTGGTTCAACTCAGCAATCTTTAATTGATTCCTATGCGGATATAATGAAATCTGAGTTTGAAATGAGTATGATGGGTGAGTTAACATTTTTCCTTGATTTTCAAATTTCTCAAAAAACAGAAAGAATATATATATCCCAACATAAGTATATAATAGATATTCTTAAAAAGTATGGATATGAGAACACTAAGAGTATAATTACTCCGATTGGTACATCAAATTCACTTGATCTTGATGAAGCTGGGAAACCAGTAGATCAAACATCTTTTAGAGGTATGATAGGAAGTCTACTTTACTTGATATCTAGTCGTCTAGACTTAATGTTTTCATTATTCTTATGTGCAAGATATAAATCCAATACTAAGGAATCTCATTTAAAGGTTGTGAAAAGGATTTTTTTTCTACTTAAAGGGAACCATGGATCTAGGACTCTTTTACACTTCTAAAAATGATTTTGTTTTAATTTTTTTTTCAGATGCTGAATTTGGTGGATGTAGAATGGATAGGAAATGTACTTCCGGAACTTGTCATTTCTTAGGAGATTCATTAGTTTCTTGGTCATGCAAAAATCAACACTCAGTAGCACTTTCCACTGTTGAAGATGAATATGTAGTAGCTGGAAGTTGTTGTGCTCAAGTGTTGTGGATACAACACAAACTCACAGAATATGGTATGAGTTTTACCAAAACACAAATTTTGTGTGATAATACCAGTGCCATTTCCTTAAGTAAAAACCCTGAACATCACTCTCATAAAAAACACATAGATATTAGGCATCACTTTCTTAGGGATCACACACAAAAAGGAGATATCATTCTTCAATTTATTGGAACACAAGATCAAATTGCTGATATTTTTACAAAATCTTTACCCCCTAATAGATTTTAATACATTAAACAGAAGTTAGGAATGATAACAATAAGGTAATATCCCATGTTAACTTCATGTTAGAACAATATCCTTACAGTAAGGAACTCTTTTTCATATAAGAGTACATTTTTTTGTTAGATTTCTAAAAAAAATTCGTAGTCTAAATTTTTTTTGTAGTCTAAAATTTTTTCAAAGTCTAAATTTTTTTCGTAGTCTAAATTTTTTTCGTAGTCTAAAATTTTTCGTAGTCTAAAAATTTTTCATAGTCTAAAATTTTTCGTAGTCTAAAAAATTTTTCGTAGTAAAATTTTTTCCGTACTTAAAATTTTGTAATGAAGATTTTCATACTTCGAATTTTCATAATAAAGATTTTCATACTTAATTTTTTTGTAATGAAGATTTTCATACTTAAAATTTTCATAATAAAGATTTTCTTACTTGAATTTTTCGTAATGAAGATTTTTTGTACTTAAAATTTTCGTAATGGAGATTTTCGTACAGAAAATTTCTGTAATCAAATTTTTTGGAATCTAAAGTTCTTCAAGAAGAATTTTCCTCATTACGAATAATCTTCCTAGAAATCAAAATGGTATGTTTCCTTTCTTAAATTTTCGTAATCATCTTTTAATTTTTTTTTATTTTCATCTATTTTTAAAATTTTGGTATTCTCTTTTCCTTTAATCCAAATGTTTTTATTAAAAAACCTCAAAAGACAGGAATCCATCAAAATTATTCTTCGGTCATTTTTTTAAGCTGTCAGATTTGATCAGAAGGTTTTTCAACCATTGGATTGAGTATGGAAGATGAACCATCACCTCAAATGCCTTTATAAAGGACCCCCAATGGTTGTCCCACATTGAAACTGAAGCCTTCATGTGCTGAAGCTCTAACCCTCTCACATAATCTCATTCTGGATCTTCAAGGTTTCCTCAGCTCTGAATGTTTATTTGAGCTTCATCTCAAAAAGAAATGTCATCCATAAAATAAATATCTAAATGACAGGTTTACAGAGAAAGGTTGGTTCATCTGAATTTCTTCTCTAACTATGATTCCATTATCTCTAAGAATATAAATCTGAATGAGTGGGAGAGTGTTTTCATTTCGAAACTGAAATCACAGGATCCAGTGTATCTGGAGTTACTGATTGAATTCTACGAGACAATAACTTTCTTCAAGGAAGAAGGAAGGAGCAAGTTTTCTTTCAAGTGTTACGGGAAGACATATTCACTTTCCTACACCAAGGATGCATGCTTGGTTGGTATTCCTTATGGAGGAGAAGTAGAGTTCTACTCACATAAGCTACCTGATGTTCAAGGAAGTTTTATTAAAGAAAAATCCATGGATTGTCTTGGTCATTCAGAGGTAAAGACTCCAAATATTTTTCACCTATCTACAAATTTCTAGATTCTTGAATTGTGGGTTCAAGGATTCATCATTCTGAGAAAAGGTGATAAGGATACATTAAAGAAGAGTGAAATCTACGTTCTGAATTTCTTGGTAAACTTAAGAAAGATAAACCTGGTTAAGCATATATTGGTTACGATTAAGAACATAAAGAATAGAAATATGAAGGCTCATATTATTATGTATCCAGCCATTCTATCAAAGATGATTGTTCGATGTTTAGAATCCATCAAAATTCCTTGAAAATCTAAGTCAAGAAATTTCAAAGTCATGTTGCTGAGTGATGAAACCTTGAGAAGGATGAAAGTTGGTTTTTCCAAATTATTCTAAGAATTATATGATTTTCCTAAAGAGGAAGTTGAATCTCTTTCAAAGAAACATGAGGTGGATGAAACCTCTAAAAAGGGTGGAAGGAAGAGGAAGGTAAAGGAAGTGGAAGAGAAGGGAAAAACCCCAATAGCAAAGGAAACTCAATCTGCCCCACCAAAGACAAAGAAAAAAAAGCCTATCCTGATGAGGTTGTGGCTAAGTGGAGGGAAGAAAATAAAAATCAGAAATAAGGGGAGCCTAAGTTTGGCTTGAACCGTACTGAGTCAAAAGCTTTGAAGTAAAAGGCAGCTGAAGAGCTTGATAAAAAAGAGAAAGAGAAGAAGTAGAATAAAAAGTTATGTGAGGCAGATATAGTCCAATCGCTTCTAAAGGCTTCTGAGAAAGCATTCGAGAATATTCCGGTACCAGAATCCTTCCTGATAGAACCTTTACCAGAGACTTTGGGAAAGATGTTTGTGACTCTAGAAAAAGTCAAATAAAAAGAAGTAGAAGAAAAAGAAGTAGAAGAAGAATAAGAAGAAGACAATGATGATACTGAAGACTTGATAAAGCAAGTAGAGGATTTTCATGAGAAGGAAATCCCTTCTAAAAAATTATCATTCTGAACCTCTGAAGTCGAGTATTCAAAACTTTATACACTAGGAATAGATGAGAAAGGTGACGAATAAGTAAACAAGTTGTATGAAGATAATAGTAGTAACCAAGATTTTATTCAGCCAAAAGGTGCTGAGGTAGGAGCTCCAAATGAAGAGGTAGATGAAGATAAAATTGTACAGCTATCTGATAGTGAACACGAATCACCCAATCAAGAAGAAGTAATTACGAAAGCCGATAAGGGAAAATAGGTGGTTGTTGATAAACCTAGTAGAGCAGTGGTGAAGAAGAAAGAAGTGGGTGCTTCATCAAATAGGAAAGTTGCTGATATTGAAAAATAATCCTCACCAAGAAAAATATCTGATTCAGAATCATCCTCTCTTGGACATGATTTTTTTGTCCAATATTTGAAAAATCTTGTTGGAACTATCCCTCTATTTCCTATTATAGACTCGATATGAAACATGATTTAGCACACCTTTAATAAAAAATTGGATTTAGTGTCCACAGTGATGGATAAGTGCATAAAAATTGAGGCCAATTTCAAAACCTTTTTCATAAACTACGAATCCCACAAAAGATCTTGCAAGAAAATGACTAGCTAGTCAAAGAAAACTATAGAATACATGAGAATTCTTGATGAATTACAAGAAAGTGTCAAGGATGAATTTGACACTGAATATGTGAAGATCAAGGATGTCACAAATAGTTTTGAGAAAAAGCTATCTCTTGAAGAAAATACTCAGAAGCAAGAAGTGAAATATCTGAATGGGAAATTGTATTCAGTTACTCAAAGTTGGAAGAGGGAAAGAGATCTTAGAATCGAACTTGAGGAAAAAATTTCTAAGAAATAAGTTCTAAAGGAACAGGCATAATCTCTTAAGGATCAGGAGGAAAAAATCAAATCCTTAGAAAAGAAAACAGAAGATCAGGATCAGCTTCTCAAACTTATAGAGGAAGATCAAAAGAAGCTCAAAACCATAGTAAAGATGTAGATGCCGAAGGAGAAGGAAGGATAATCTTGTTCAATTCCAATCTTTTGTTATATTTCTTCCATATATAAATTTTTCCAATCCTAATGAAATTTTTGGTTGCTCGTATTTTGGTTATTTAGTACTAATATTTCAGGTACCATATTTTCTTTTCTATTCCCTATAATCCTTTTTGAAAATCACAAAGGGGGAGAAAGGAATGTTAAAAAGGAATAAAAAGTAAAAGATGGAATTTCCCTAAGGGGGGTTCATCTAAGGGGGAGTTCTTATCCAAGATGATTTTCGTATGCAATAAAATTCTAAGTCTCAATCTGGAAATAAAGATTAAAATCTTTAGTGTTTCCAATGCCTAAGGGGGAGTTAGTCATATTCATTATTGCCCATGTGTTAAGGGAGATAAGTTTTATTTTTAAAGCCTAAGAATTTTTTTTCCAAGTCCTTATATTATTTTTCGTAAGGATGTTTGTGCTTTCCAAAAAGGGGAAGATTGTTGAGTCAATAAGGTTTCATTATGACTTTTCCATTCCTTCTTGTTTTTAAAATCCCAAACACTATATCTTAAGGCAAAATTATTTTCCCCTATATTTTATATTCATATAGAAAATTTTCCTTCCCCAAGGAAATTTATCCTTACCTTGTTTTCATTGTTCATGTCATAATTTCTCTAAACCTAACCCATTCTCATTCTAAGTATAAAATTTGGTTTCGTATCTAAAACCTAGGAATTGTATAAATATTTAGACATAGAGAATTCTGTTTTCCGGCTCTGAATTCTCAAAATTCAGACTCTGAACTTTCTGAGTTCAGACTCTGAATTCTCAGAATTCAGACTCTGAACTTTCTGAATTCAGAGTCTAATCTCTTTGAATTCAGACACCGAATTGTTTGAGTTCATAATCCAAATTATCTGAATTTAGACTCCAAAATTTCTGAGTTTAGACTCCAAATTCTCTGAATTCAGACTCCGAAATTTCTAAGTTCAAACTCCAAATTCTCAGAATTCAGACTCTAAACATTCTGAATTTAGACTCTGAATTATTATGAATTCAGACTATGAATTTCCTTGAAATTCAGACTTCAGAATTATATAGAATTCAGGTTCCGAATTCTTTTGAAGACATAATCTGAATATTCATGTATTATAGAAACCAAATGGTTTTTTGGTTATACTCTAAAATTTTATTTTTCCTTAAACTATGAAAAATGGATTTGGTTAAGCAACCATTTTTTGCTTACTCTTGTTATAATTATAAAACAATGTCGTGATTTCTGTTTCTAACCAACTGTTGTTTGAGTGACACGTGTATAGGTCCCTCTGAAATTCAAGGAAGAATATGACCATTGGAGGAGGGAACCGACCATAGAATATGTGCCTATAAATAGGATCTCATTTGAATGAGATCATAACTTTGACTGACTGCTCTACAACTCTAGAGATTGCATGCTGCTGAAGTGATTTATAGAGAGAGACTCTCATGCTTTGCGCGTACTAAACATCTTGTTTAGAATTGCTTTGTGTGACTTCGAATATTACTGAGTACATTCGAGGGCTTCCAGTGATATGAAGATAGAGGTGCTGACTACCTTGAAGTTTTAGGGCTTGCAGGGATAGCAAGACAGATTCCGATATTCGTATCAAGGGATTATCCTGGTGTGGGTAAGACAGAATTTCTTGAAAGTATAAATCAAGGGACCTTTATCAAAGGTTTTTGGATACTCTTCTCTTTGGGTTAAAAGATATACTAATTGTTACTTGTATTGTTTCATGTTTTTCGCTGCATTTTGATTGTTAAGGAAAGCATAACTATCTTATAATTTCTTATACTTTTACTCTGATTAATAAGATTCTATACACTATAAGGTAGAATCTTATCTTTGTAAACTTTTCTTAAGTTTCATTTCTAGAACCACATTTCCAGAATCAATCAAGTTTGTATAACTAAGATGACTTTTGAATTTACCTTGTTTAACTTTGTTAAACATTACCATCTTTAAAAGTTCCAAAGGAATTTTTTAAAGTATATAATTCACCCCTCTTGTATATTGAGCATCTACATAATTTTTCTGATCCTACACTTTTCCATCATCACAAAGTTGAACTAAACTAAGTAAGTTATATTTTAGACCATTAACAAATAAAAATTTCTTATATTTCAGATTTTCCACTTCAATATCAATTATTCTGATTCCACTTATTTTTAAGGAACTATCATTACCAAAGGTAACATATAATCCATCATAAATTTCAACATGTTTCAATATTTTTATATCACCTATCATATGTGAAGAACAATAACTATCAAGTATCCATGGTTTTTTCCTTTTACTTTCTTTAAAAGCTGTATCAACAACAAAAGATCTTTCCTTAAATTTGTTATTTTCATCTTAATTTTCTTTTCTATTATAAGAAACTTGTTCCGAAAGGAGTGTTAAACAACTTTTGGCATGATGAACAACCTGATCACATCTTCCAAAAAATTCTTCGAAACATTAAAATTTATTTTTTGTAGTAAATTTTCTAACATCTTGAGAATTCACCTTTTTAACTTTATATAAGTTATGAAAGTTAATCATTCTAATTTCACAATTTCTTAGACTTTGCTCAAACTATATTCCAGGTAGAGATAATTTGTACCAAAAATTATAAGATCTATTCCCATAGATTCCATGACATTAGAAATAGCCATCAAATCTTGATTTTCTATTAAATAAAGATCTTTCTCTAGAGAAACTTTGTTGAGGTTGGTAACTTCTTTCAGCTCTAACATACTCAAGATGTGTACCATATTTTCTTTTGAGTGAGATTTATATATTTTTATATTTTCAAGGTTTCTCATATCCTTTATCCACCAAATATTTCCCAACACCTTTTCCAGAACCTAAGTTAAAAGAATCAGATGAAACCATAATTTTAGTGAGTGATGACTTCACCTTATTCTTATATTGAGGCTTCTTAGAATTTTTTTAAGTCTTTTCTTTTAAATTTGAATCTTTTTTGAAAATTTCATTCATTTTCTTTAAGGTAATTTCATACTCAAGATGTTTTGGTTGAAACGTGTTAACTTTTTCTTCTTTAGCTTCCAAATTCTTACTAAGATCTTCAACCATATTTCCCTATTCAATAATTCTATGTTTGTAACTTAATATATCCTCGACTCATTCTTCCTCCTACTTGATGAAATATTTTCTTCCATCAAAAACTTATTCACAATATTTCTTCATTACTCTAATTTATTTCTTGAGAGTTTTTCTCTCAATACATGAAACAAGTTCTATTATGAGCTGATACTCTATATAATATTCTTCACCACCTTCTTCAATATATCTGGAATCTTTTGTTTTATCACCTTTTTCAATGAAGGTTTTGATTTTTTCTAAACTTTCAACTTCATAAGAATTGTTTTCAGTTAAATCTGATTTAATTTTCTTACTCAATATACTTTTTTTTATAGTAAACTTCTTCTTGTATTTTTTGGATAACTTTTCTTCTTTATCATGTTTGTTTCACTTCAACCATCGAGGTTTTTCATTAGAATCATCCTGATATTCTCCAACTTTCTTCTAAGGGAAATTCATAGAAAATTTTATGATTCCACCATACTCAAAACATTTGAGAGGAAGTTTACCTCCATATTTTATTTTTACTCTCTGATAGTATTTAGAGATAATATACATAATCTAATCATTCAACTCATCATCTTACTTATCTCCATATTCACAAGGTTTATATTCTTCAATATCTTGGATTTTCAACTTTCTCATATCTTCAAAATCCATTTCATATTTCATCTTATTTTTAATCATTGGAGCTTTCCTCATTTTATAAGAAACAATAAAGTTATGAAATTCATTAAGAGATAAATCATCCTTATATTCTAAATAGGAAATTTTAGAATTAAACTTGTCTAAAAATTTTCTCATAAGTTTCTTCACAATTTTAGAATATTCTAGGACATCTCTGAAACCTTTGATGTTGCAAACAATTTCATTTAACCTGGTGAAGTATTCATCAATAGTTTCTTCATCTCTTATTCTGATCTCTTCATACATACTATGAAAATTTTTTAGTTTTTCTTCATTCACTTTAGTATTCCCTTCAAAAATAATTTCTAGCTTGTCCCACATACTTTTTGAAGTACTGATACCCATCACCTTCTGGTAAAAATTATTTGATAAGGAAATAAAGATATAATTTCTAGCCTTTCTATAAAATTCTATATTTCTCATATAAAAAAAATGTCATTAGAACATCTTTCTCAATAGGTGGAAAACCAATAGTAGCATCATCAACAACTTCCAGCCAAAGAGATAGAAGATAAGGGATCATCATATTTTTCTATCCATAATAATTATTTTCCATCAAATGTAGGAATTTCTTTACTGCTGATAGAATTGATATTATCCATGATAAGGATTCAACAAGGGAACCTGAATCTGACACCAATTAAAGTCCCAACGGATCAAATAACAATTGCAGGGGGGGTTGAATAATTTTTTTTACCTTTTATGAGTTTCAAAACTTTCAGAAACTTAAACCCTGTAATATGTTAAAATTTATTTCCTTATAAAATTTTAGTAAATAATCATGCATGAAAAAGTAGGAAAGAAAGTAAATCGCACAAGATTTACAAGGTTTGGCCTTAGTGTGAGAACCTATATCCTTGTTATAGCTCCTCCCACGGGTCTATGAAAATTCACTATTATGAAGAAGTGAATAAAACTTGTAGAAACTCCCAGTAAACACATTCTATCTCTTAATAAGAAATATTTTACTGACTCCATTAGTTTAAAATATTTTATTATGAAAAAATTGATCCAAATAAAAGAATAAAGACTTTGTTTAAACTGCTCCACAATTTCTCGGTATGAATCCTTAGTTTGATTTGGTTGGATATAATTTTATCAAAGTGATGATTCTAGATTTGATTCAATCAATAGGATGATGCTAGATTCTATGAACTAAGTCAAATGATTCATTATCTATATAAATTACTTAAGATTTTCTCAAATTATTAATACAATCTTTCTCATTCTGATCGAATCAATATGATTTTACTAAAAATAATCTTTCTCAATATGGTAAAAAAACTTTCAACTATCTAATCCTTCTTAGGAGATCTCTATCTAGAAATAACTTTCACTTGATTTATTTAGAGCTCCACCTTTTCTTCTTATGTAAAAGTTATAATGAATGAAATATTTGAGAATGTATTTGTAGGAAACTTAGAAAAGAAAGAGAGGGAAACTTGAAAAATTTCCCCACTTCCTCATATTTCAAAAACTATGAAAATAACTCACATTTAAACTTAAACTTTGACTTCTTCATTCCTCCTTAGATTTATACAAGATTTATGAAAATTTTATTTTCAAGTTTTGACCTCTTTAACTCTTCATAAAACTTCTATAATCTTCTTTTTGAGTCTTCTTTATAATTATCTCATTACAAATATGTTTCCTTCTTACATAATTTCAAATATATTTACTTCTCAGCTCATTTAAATATGTTTTATTAGAATCTCATTACAAATCTTTTTCCTTATCACCTCATTACAAATTTGTTTCCTTTTCAGCTCCTTTTGAATCTGTTTACTTCTCACCTCATTACAATTTCCAGTTCTTTATCAGCTCATTACAATTTCTATTTCTTTATCAACTCATTATGATTTATATTTCTTTAAGAGGTCATTGTGATTTCAAATTTTTATTAGATCATTATGAATCTATTTACATATCATTTAATTGATAATTTGTTTCCCTCTCAGCTCATTAGGAATTCTGTTTCTTTCTCATCTCATTAAGATTTATGTTTATTTATCATCACATTATGATTTCTATTTCTTTCTCAGATCATTATGATTTCTGTTTCTTTCTCTACTCATTATGATTGAATTATTCACTCTATAATTTTGAAATTCTTCAAATGTCATCAGCTTTAAACATTATGACATCTTTCAACTTCTGAGTCTGGTACTTCTAGAACTGACACAATTTTTACGATTCCTCAAATTCTTCAAAATCTTTTATCATGAGTATGTTTCATGATTTATGAGAACTTTATGATTAGAAAAGAATAACCTAACTTGTTTAGATGTTTTTAGAACTTTCTAACTCCTAACTTTACCTCCTTCAATAAACCTCTTCTACATCATTACCACTTCCATTCTTAGCCCCCGAATGGCTTGAAGGCCTTCATTTTTATTGATTTTCATAACCCCCCATTCAAGGGATGAGGGGGAACCCTTAAAAGCCATGTAGTCTCATAGATTACATGGCCCATAGGCTTAAGAGATTACACGACCTGAAGGTCTTAGAGAATTCAACCAGACTATCTACAAGGAACTACCCCTCCCCAGCATCTGCATCATGATATTAGCTCTCCACCTTTGCATGGCCATATGGCTAGGCTTCCCATGAAAGCACAGGCTGGTCCCGATGGCATATACATACCCTCTCATTCTGACAAATCAATTTGGCTCTGCTCTGGTGAGTGCACCTGCTCTGAATCCTCTTCTAGGGCTGCTCCTTTTTTATAATTTGTCTGGGGAAACTTCATGTGGCCCGAAGACCTTGAGGTGGCCCGATGGCCTTAAAGGTGGCCCGAAATTACTACTGACCCGAAGGCCTAGGTGGCCATAAAACCTTAAGGACTCCAAACCCAAAATGATGGCCCAAGGTGAATAGTTCCAACTGCTACAGTACTAAATTGTACCTACTACAATAACTGCTACAGTGTCTGCTACAGTACCCACACAGTGTACAATTCTGCTATAGTACTGCTATAGTGTCTACTAAAGTGCCTACTATAGTACCCCTAAAATATACCTCTACCTGGTTTTGAACCTGGGTCTTGTGGATGCACTTAAGGATACCTCATCAACTGGGTTGAGGCTCATGTGCACCACTTCTATTCTTATAAACTTTAAAACCTGAGACTAGAAACCTGTCTGAAAACCTATGTCTAGAAAACAAAAAACTTTTCTCCCCCTTTATTTTTGGGTTTGAACAATCAAAAAATTTCACCTTTCTTATAGAACTCATTATGATGGGTTGGGTATGATTTATGAATAACAAAAACATTCTTATATAAAAAGTTTAGTTTTCAACAAATACAAAAACTCTGTTAAAACAATTTATCACAAAGGTTCTTTAATATATTTGAAAAGAAGAAACATAGATGATTTTTATGGAGGTCAAAGATGTGATTTTTTTCTTCAGGTTTTCTGATCTTTTGATGAAAAAATATATCATTATAAAAGGAGGTAGTGAAAATCCTTTTGGACACACTCAAAAATATGAAGAGGAGATTCATTTGGTGATCAAATTTGTTTGATGATCATTTTTTTTCAGACTGCATATGCTCTCCAACTTTGATCCACTATTTTATTTGAGTAATATTTTTGAGATCCCACTCATCTTTGGGAGTCTTAGATTTATACTCTTTATTTTTAGTGGATCCCTCTTTCTGGACTAGGTCCCATGGTTTTTCCCTTATGGGGTTTCCATGTTAAAAATTTGTGATGTCAACATTTATTTTTTGAACATATATATTTTTGGTCATTGCACATCCACTTTTGTTTGGAGGAAAACACATTTATTTTCTGATACATGTTTGATTTTTTATTGTTTGGTCATTCATATCTTTCCATCTTTCCCAAAATTTGTAATAATAGGGTTTGGTTTTTATTTCATATTTATTATGGAATCCAATTATAGTCAAATGATTTTTTTCAATGGTACTGACTACCATATGTGGCGACTAAAAATGAAAGATCTTATATTGGTCAAGCGAATGCATCTTTCAGTGTTTAGTACCCAAAAGTTAGAAATAATTTCAAATGAATAATAGACAATCTATCCTAATATGGTTTGTGGTTTTATTTTCCAATGGGTTGAAGATAATGCGATGAACCATATTTTCAACATCTCTCATGTCAAAACTTTGTGGGAGAAGCTTGAGATTACCTTTGCTTCCGAGATAGGAAACAATAAGTTTTTTTCTCTAAAAAAAATGATGAATTTTAGGTATAAAGAAGGTATTCCAATTTATTACTATTTGAGTGAATATTAAGGATGTTCTGATAAATTTTATGTTATGGGTATTAATTTTAAATATGTTGTTTCAGTGATTTTGTTGCTTAACACTTTACCCGATTATTGTGAGAATTTACATGTTACTCCAACCGGTTTTTGTTCTAATGGTGTTGTGACATTTAGTTTTGTTAAGTCAGTTGTTTTGAATGAAGAGGTCAGGAGACATACTCAAGAGAAATATTATTTAGAGATTTTAGTAACAGAGAATAGGGGGAGAAGCTAGGATCAGGGGTAGAGCAGTCGAGGTAAGAGAAAAGAAAGAAGCAAATCCAATTTTAAGCAAATAGAATTTGAATGTTGTCATTGTGGTAAGAAAGTTTATGTTAATAAGTTTTTTTATCAACTAAAAAGAGAAAATATAAAGAAAGAAAATCAGTAGAAGAAAAATGGAAATGAAGATGATCATGTCATCACTTCTACAAGGGGTGATCTTGTTATTGTTTATGACTCTATAAATATTTCTTATGATGATTATTGTTGGGTTGTTGTAAGTGGTGAATGTTTTCATGTGACATAGAAGAATAATTTATTTACATTTTAAAACCTAGGTAATTTTGGAAATTTGAAGATGGGTAATGATGGTCAAGCTAATATTGTAGGTATCAGTACTGTTTGTTTATAGACTGGTAAATGAAGTAAACAGGTTTTGAAGAATGTTCAACATGCACCAGAGGTTCACTTGAATCTTATTTCCATCAACATTCTTGATGATGAAGGGTTTATCATTAATATTGATGATTTACAATGGAATCTTTTCAAGAGTTATTTGATTGTGGCTCAAGGGAAGTAGTAGTTAGGTTTTTACTAGACTAGAGCTTGCATTTCTTTTGATATTTCTTGTGTTGTTGAGTTTAGTGTTTCATCTAAGTTATAGAATATGAGGCTTTTCCACATTAGAGATAAAGGTCTTGGTTGTTTGGCCAAGTGAAATATTATTCTAGATGTGAATAGTGTCAAATTGGACACGTGTGTCACTGTATGGATGGAAAACAGAGCGGGGTGAGTTTCATCAGTCATCCTTTACACAAAAACTCATAGGTACTTGAATTAGAACATTCTAATGTTTTTGGTCCTTTAAAATTTAATACCTTTAGTGGAAGTCATTATTTTTTGACATTTATTGATTAATACTCACGTAAGCTTTTAGTTTATGTTTTGAATGCTAAAAGTCAGGTGCTGAGTGTTTTTAAGAAATTTTATATTTCTGCTAAGAGGGAATCAAGTAAGAAATTGAAATGTATTCACACTGACAATAGGAAAGAGTAGTGTGGTCCTTTTGATCAGTATTGCAAGCAGGAAGGTATTCAGAATCAGAAGATGAATCCCAATACACCTCAACTGAATGGTGTAGATGAGTTTATGGACTTGACTTAGTCGGAAAGAGTTCATTGTTTTCTTTTGAAATAAAAATTTTCTAGACATTTTTGGGGTGATGATTTTTTTACTACCTCTTATATTATCAATTTATCACTTGTTGTTTCTTTTCAGATATACACTCCTAACAAGTTTTGGTATGGAAAAGAGATTGGGTATGATCACTTGTGTATTTTTTGGTTGTAAGGTTTTTTTCATGTGTGTAACTCCCCGAGCCAGTTACCCAAAGTCGGTGCATTATTACATAACATTGGCATGATAAAAAAAGATCAAGTCTCGAAAGAATAATTAGTTTAGTATCCTTGGAATCAATAGATAAATTCATAAGGTTTACATTACATCATAAAATGGAAAACTACATCAACATCATCTCCATAAACAACATTGAGATCCCATAGAATATCCCTGGAGGTCAGTCATAATATACTTCTTTGAATCCTGGGAAAAATAAAACATATAAAGGGGTGATCTTAGATGCTCAGTAAGGATAACATTATCATGGAAACTTTCATAAATAATCATAAACATTTAAGGCAATGTATAACTAAAACAAAATCCTTTTAAACTTGAACTTAATCATAATATGGTAGAAATAAAATGAAATAATTTCATTTACTTATTCACATGGATATTCTACTAGTCGAATGATCACATGAAATATCAATAACCACTTTCATAATGATGGAATGCATAATGTCAGACTATCATAACCACATAGTCAAGGCCTCGTGCCAAGACTACAAACAAGATTTTTTCAAGGCCTTGTGCCAAGACACTAGTTTGTCTCATGAGACCTACTGATGCATCTAGGTTCTATAACAGGCTCCACCCGTCACTTACTAAGTCCAATGCATTCCTCATATGAAAATTTTGAAACATAACATAAAAATTTGTATTAAAACTAGCATACGAAATGTCAATACTTTATCCACAAACCAAGAATGGTATAAAAATAGCACATCCACAGTCAAACATAACTCATTCGATACAATAAAAAATATTTTATTGTATCATATTAACCTCAATCGATAATAATGAAGGATATTTACATAGATGAAAATAATCATCAAAACTATTAGAGAGAAATAACCCCCTTTTTCTTGGAATCATTTAAATGTCACACTATTTATCAAGAAGTCATTTAAAAAAATATTTTTGAATCAAAGTGTCCCATACCAATTTGAAACTTTAAAAAGGAATTTTTATTTGAAAACTTTAATGTCTATATAAATAAATCCTTAAAACTATTTTTAAAACATGGACATTAATGAGAAAGATTTAGAATAATAAATCTTTAAAACATTTAAAATGATATTTTAGTTAGAGTTCCTAACCAAAAGAGAGACACTTGAATAAAAATAATTGAGGTAATCAAAACTTTTTAATATCCTGAGAATAAAGGGATTCATGATATACTATGTCAAAGTACATTATATACACCATATAAAAGTGATTTGGTGTATAACAACAAAGAAGTCTCAATAGAATGTAATTTGAGATGAAATCTCTTATAAAGACCGTATCCTTAGGTTAAGGATAAATAAATGACATAATTATGTGTGTCAAATATAGATACACTCAATATTATTGGATATTAAGTGTAAATTAATCAGAGGACATTCACACATATTCTTGTAAAGACAACACCAATGAATTGGATATTTAACTCAGCAAATGGAGATTGAGTTAAAATTACTCTTATCAAGTTCATATCGATGACTTGAGAAATTATAAATGGAGTGATTATTTGTATCAAAAGTATATCCACAGAAAGGGGAGTGTAAATTATGACATAAGAAAATTAATAGTGATTCCACACATAATCTTAGAGTAAAATAATCAATGAATTATGCGTAAAGCCGAATGAGTGGAAATTGAAATTTCAAATTTCCTTATTGATTTGGTAACTTACGAAAAATACACCATTGAAAGAAGGATCATACAATGATGATGTAAATATACATAAATTAAAGTATATTACACAATAAATACAATCATGGACAGTACAAACACCACATGCAATAAATAAGTGGTGAATAATGGAAATCTCACAGAATTAAAAGTGAGATAAGAAACCCCTTACTTTGTACTTTTTCCTTGGTCGAGGGTAGGTTAACCTCCTGTATAATAGATAAATAATTGTTATTTAATTATAAAATAATCATATACACTAATATTATATCATATATGATCTTTTAACATTGATTTGTTGATAATATCTTAGTATTATCGTCGTTTCGGGTGTTAACAGATTCATTTTCCTTTATTTTCTTTGTTATGTGAGAAATATTTGTTATGGATGGGATGTATATTATTCATATACAGAATTATATCATGCCTCTAAATTTTATTTTTAATAATCAAATGAAATTTAGTCTTGAATGGATATGATGGGGAATGAATCTCATCACGTTCGTGGAGACGGTAATCCGTACGTACGCATGAGCGACAATTTCATTATTTTGATATTAAAATAATATATAATTGGATGGTATATCATATATACAGAATCATTATCATGTTATATTTATTATTTATATGAATTACACATCATTATTATACCCATCCAAATAATAATATATTGAATAACAATTACACCACAACGTGGAGACGATAGGCCGTACGTACGCACGTATGGTGACATGTCATTCAAAGGATGGATAGAATACTGAATATGGTTGTACCATATTTATAATAAAATCAAATTATATAGAAGATACTGGGTTTATTATTTTATAATGGAAATAACAAATAAATAAGAAGTGGAAGAAGAAAGGAACTTGAAAGAGGGTGGTGAAATCATTACCTCTTCTTCGGGTTATTCCTTTTGATTTGATCAGAAGGGCTCCATAAGTTGGCTTTATGACCAAAGGAGGGCCTCTAGGATGAATTTAGGGATGTTGAGAGGATATTTGGTCATGTTTTGGCCAAGAAAAATGGCTTTGAAGGTGTGAAATTGAGAGAAGGGGGGGTTCCCTTTTATAATAGGGGTGAGGGGAACCTTAGGAAAATCTAGAAATATTATTTTATAATAAATTCATATTCGGTTTCTAAAGGCTAAAAAGTGGATTATTTAAATGTTAATTTTGGGATAGGTCGAAAACCACTCAACCAATAGGTTTTAGATAGGAACACGTCACTATATTAACCTTAACTTTTAGATTTAACTCTTAGTTAAATAGTTTGACATTTACCATGTCTCTCTGTATTTTTATATTATATAGTTAATAAACTTACTATAAACTTCTAAGTGACCCCCAATTGGTCCATCAAAAATACACCTATAATTATATAAGTCCTTTGGCCAAACCTTAGATTTTTAGGAATTTAATATCAATTAATAATATAATATTTTTTTTAAAAACCCCTTTATGTCAATTTTGACACTATTTAATAATTGATTTTTGTTAAAGTCTTAAAAAATTTATTAGTTCGAACCAAATTCATTTACGAAATCCTAAAATGTTATATTAACCAATAAATTTTTTTATTTCATCGAAAATTTCAAATTATATTTATTTTAACATTTATAAAACTAATTATTTGATTCTTTCATTAATAAGGAAAATACTGCATCATTATTGTGTCATAAATACATTTAATTATTAAATGACTAAAAATTATAAATAAAATACCATTATGTAGAAAATATTTTTATATTTCTAATTAATATTTATATTTTAAAATATAACATATATAACCCTATGTAAAAATTGTTTTTCTAAAAGATATATGCTTATGTCATTTTTGTATTTACTTTAACTTAATTAATATAATGTGACATTATCACTTACAAGTGGATCCATGGGGTCCAAAAATCGACCCAAAGATGCCCATGGTCAGAAATTTATCAACCAATAGAGTTAGGACACGTTTTAGAGTTATTTAATATTATTATAATATTATTTTTTTTACCCTTATTTACAGAATTTACCCTTTAATCATGGTAAATAAAATATTTTCCGAAATAATTATTCAAAACCTATAAAAATAAAAGTTACCTATTTACACAATTTTTACATCCTGATTCCAAATATGGAATCCATTTTTCCAAATTCAAAACACTTAAGTGGCAGAAATTAATTTAAAATTAATTCTCGCTGTCAAAACAAAAAGCGTGTTTTTAAGAAATAATAACCATCAAAAGATTGACACTTGTTTATGTCTGGTTTAAATGTGAAATTATGTCCAATGACCAAAATTGTATTACATGGTAAAAATATATTCTAAATATACTTTAAAACCACTCAAATTCATAATTTATCACTATTAATTATTTCGATTGATTTTTTTTAATTAAAATTTACTAATTTTCACTATTCATCAAAATATGAAAGTTATCAGAAATGTACCAAAAGTTCACCCTAAGATAATTTCGATATTCCAAATCCAAAAATTAATACCATTTTGAATTATAAAATGTATAAAATTTCAAAAAGTGGGTATTACTATTCCTAACGGCTAGTTTGATTGGTTGTGGTTTGTGTTAGAGCTTGAAGTTGCGTACAACACACGCTACTGTATTATTCAAAGAGAAGTGTACCATGGAAGCTTGGGGTGTTAAATTATTCCCTAATCCAATAAATTTAATCCTAAATTTTTTTAAAATTGGTATTGGGAATATAATGTAAATTCTCTCATCAGAAAAAGAGTCAATAAAACTATCACCTTAAAAGAAAGAAAGATAAGTACAAAGGTCACCCAAGATAACCTATACTAGGATTCTATGTATAAAACATGGATATGGATGATAAAATAAGTGTCAAGTTCTAATGGAGAGGGATATAAAACATGATCAGGAGAAATTTAACAACAAGAAAACCACAAACTTGTGATGGGACAAACGATCATTAGTCTCCCAGTAGGAAAAGTAAACAGACAACATTTTTTTTTGTTTTAAGTTACATTACATAAAGATGAGGAATTCATTTATAAGATTGAATAATAACATAAAGAGATACACTTTATTTTTAATTAGAGTTTCATTCTTTAATAAATTTTTACCACTGACTCATTTTTTTTAAACGATGAGTATTCAAGAAGACTTGGTCACACTGGAAGAGCTAGAATAAACATCTATAGAATCACATGATCCAAAAAGGATAAAGAATATATTTACCTTGTATTTATTGATTAATCAAAACCAAAACAGTTAGTATAAGATATGATGATCCCCCAAAAGGATATTCCATTAGAGAAAGAAACACTAATATTAACCAACAATACCCCAAAGTTAAATAAATACCATTCAATAAACAATTATACTTAAAATCCTTCAATATAATCCAAACTAATATTTAAACCCAAAACTTAGAAGAATTTGGTTATGTAGTCTTCCACATTAAATTGTCTCCAAATGAAATCAACTACTCTTAAAGTCACATACTTAAAAGTAATTAACCTAATCACATATTCTCTATTATAGGTCAATCATTTCTATAAATAACCCATATCACTATAAATCCACAATAAAAACATAGATAAAAATCTACCATTACTCCTCAAATGAAATCCCATAGTATTCTAATTTCCATGGGCATATAGTGTTCCCAACAAAGCAAATGTCTTCCAAAATAACATTTTTCACTTAACCACCAAATCATTTTCCAATACCAAGGGTATTCATTTGATAAGACATAAGATCCCAAATCAAATTATTATTGATCAATAAAATAATTTAACTAAAAATAATTAGTCACACTAAACAGGGACTTCACGTAGTCCAGTGGTAGGCGATAAATCCTAATCTCACTTTGGTTGTGGGTTCGATTCCCACGGCTTTGTCTGATACACCGGGTTATCACACGGTCTGCGTGTTGTCCTTTTTCAAAAACTATATTTTATAACATTAACAAAATGTGATAAATTCTTCAAAATAACCATAACATAATTTAACCACAAATGTTATCTCATACCTTGCATTTTCATCCCAAAATATAATAACTTGTAATTGCCTCAAACCGAAAGATCATATAAGACCAAATGGTTATTTATAACTATATCCACAAGAGAAAAGATAAGTCTTCCTAAAATATCATTCTCACATGGTAAACTGCAGGGTTAAAAATACAAGAGAAAATTATTCCAAAGTAATCCCATCAACAAGGAGCACTAATACTTTTAAACTTTTCTCCAACCATTTATTTCCACATAGCTTCTTCTTTGACCAAGAAAATATCTTATAGAATAGGGAATTCACTCGGGTAATGTCTAGGTCCCCTAAATTTATGGAAAATGACTGTAAATGGATTCTTGGGACCATTTTTATTTTCTTCCATAGTACTATTCATTTTTCCTCGGGAATTCTTCACTTTATGTCCTTCTTTTCCGAATGTAAAGCATTTCTTTGTTCCAACGAGACACTTTCTTGGGTGTCTCCTTCCACATTTTCTGCATGATGGAAATTTAGGATTATTTTCTCCATGTTCTCCACTGCTGGAGCTCTTATCATTTACCACCTTTCTCTTCTTTGTTGAGTCTGGGAGTTGGTTAATATATATGTTGTTGATCATATTTTTGGAAAACTGATTTGGCATAAACATGATATCTTTTATGCCTATCAATATTCCATTTTGTTTCTCATTTACACCACCGTTCCCACCTTGTACATCATTTTCAAAGTTATGACGACTTCCTTGGAATCTAGCCATTGACTAAAACCAGAAAGCATTGTGTGAGAAACAGTAGTCATAAAATCATTTAGAGAATATCATGACACCATATTCTTAATTTGAAACACCTTAGGATTAACCAAGGTCATTTATTCTCATCTTATATTAAAATACTTCAAATCGGTTTGTAAAGAAAATGTAAATTATCCTAAGAATATCCACCCAGAGTGTCGTAACCAAGAGTGAAGCAAGGCCTGTTGTCGTGCTCCAGTTCCCGTTCGAGTCTAGCTCAAAGTGGTGTTTTTAGGTTTTACCCCTAGGTACATCTGTGCCAGAGCAGCCTCTACCTGTTCGTATCTAGATAGGGATGTATTTCTTGGAAAAATCACAAAATCTCTACAATACAAAAATTCTAGGAAGTTCTTCTATAATAATCCTCAATGACCATCTTAGGGCTATGTTCTCTAATCAGAGTTTATGTAAATCTAGCTTCCAAGGTTTCTACTAAACTTCCTCTGATACCAACTGTAACACCCCGACCCCAGTTACCTAGAGTCAGTGCATTATTACATAACATTGGAATGATCACAAAAGATGAAGTCTCAAAAGACCAATTAGTTTAATAGCCTTATAATCACTAGATACATTCATAAAGTTTACATTACATCATAAAATGGAAAAATAAATCAACATTGTCTCCATAGACAACACTGAGATCCCATACACTATCCCTGGAGGTCAGTCATAATATACTTCTTTGAATCCTTGGAAAAATAAAACATAGAAAGGGGTGATCTCAGATGCTCAGTAAGGATAACATTATCGTGGAAACTTTCATAAATAAGCATAAACATTTAAGGCAATG
The DNA here is from genome assembly GCA_963277665.1 of Viscum album. Taxonomy (NCBI): domain Eukaryota; kingdom Viridiplantae; phylum Streptophyta; class Magnoliopsida; order Santalales; family Viscaceae; genus Viscum; species Viscum album. The sequence continues at coordinate 1,964,418,538 of OY728152.1, forward strand.
TATAACTAAAAAAAATCCTTTTAAACTTGAAATTCAGCATAATATGGTAGAAATAAAATAAAATAATTCCATTTACTTATTCACATAGATATTCTACTAGTCGAATGATCACATGAAATATCAATAACCACTTTCATAATTATGAAATGCATAATTCCAGACTATCATAACCACATAGTCAAGGCCTCGTGCCAAGACTACAAATAAGATTTTGTCAAGGCCTTGTGCAAATACACTTGTTTGTCTCATGAGACCTACAGATGCATCGAGGAGCTATAGCGGGCTCCACCCATCACTTACTAAGTCCAATGCATTCCTCATATGAAAAGTTTGAAACATAACATAAACATTCGTATTAAAACTAGCATATGAAATGTTGGTAATTTATCCAAAAGCCATTAATGGTATAAAAATAGCACATCCACAGTCAAACATAACTCATTCGATACAATATGGAAGATTGTATTGTATCATATTAACCTCAATCTAGAATAATGAAGGATATTTACATAGATGAAAATAATCTTCAAAAACTATTAGAGAGAAATAACCCCCATTTTCTTGGAATCATTTTAAGTCACTCTATTTATCAAGAAGTCGTTTAGAAATAGATTTTTGAATCAAAGTCTCCCATACCACTTTGAAACTTTTAAAAGAAATTTTGATTTGAAAAATTTAATGTCCATATAAATAAATCCTTAACACTATTTTTAAAACATGGACATTAATGAGAAATATTTAGAATAATAAATCTTTAAAACATTTAAAATGATATTTTAGTTAGAGTTCCTAACCAAAAGAGAGACAATTGAATAAAAATAATTGAGGTAATAAAAACTTTGTAATATCATGAGCATAAAGGGATTCATGATATACTATGTCAAAGCACATTATATACACCATATAAAAGTGATTTGGTGTATAACAACAAAGAAGTCTCAATGGAATGTAATTTGAAATGAAATCTCTTATAAAGACCGTATCCTTAGGTTAAGGATAAATAAATGACATAATTATGCATGTCAAATATAAATACACTCAATATGATTTGATATTCAGTGTAAATAAATCAGAGGACATTCACATATATTCTTGTAAAGAAAACACCAATGAATTGGATATTTAACTCAACAAATAAAGATTGAGTTAAAATTACTCTTATCAAGTTCATATCGATGACTTGAGAAATTATCAATGGAGTGATTATTTGTATCAAAATTATATCCACAGAAAGGGGAGTAGAAATTATGACATAAGAAAATGAATATTTATTCCACACATAATCTTGGAGTAAAATAATCAATGAATTATGCGTAAAGCCGAATGAGTGGAAATTGAAATTTCAAATTCCCTTATTAATTTGGTAACTTACGAAACATACACCCTTGAAAGAAGGATAATACAATGATGATGTAAATATCAATAAATTAAAGTATATTACACAATGAATAAAATCATGGGCAGTACAAACACCACATGCAATAAATAAGTGGTGAACAATGGAAATCTCACGGAATTAAAAGTGAGATAAGAAACCCCTTACTTTGTACTTTTAACTTGGTTGAGGGTAGGTTAACCTCCTTTATAATGGAGATATAATTGTTATTTAATTATACAACAATAATATATATTAATATGATATCATATATGATCTTTTAACATTGATTTGTTGGTAATATCTTAGTATTATCGTCATTTCGGGTGTTAACAGATTCATTTTCCTTTATATTCTTTGTTATGTGAGACATATTTGTTATGGATGGGATGTATCTTATTAATATACAGAATGATATCATGTCTCTAAACATTATTTTTAATCATAAAATGAAATTTATTCTTGAATGGATATGATGGGGAATGAATCTCATCGCGTTCGTGGAGATGGTAATCCGTACGTACGCACGAGCGAAAATTTCATTCTTTTGACATTAAAATAATTTATAATTGGATGATATATCATATATACAGAATCATTATCATGTTATATTTATTATTTATATTAATTACATGCCATTATTATACCCATCCAAATAATAATATATTGAATAACAATTACACCACAACGTGGAGACGGTAGGCCATACGTACGCACGTATGGTGACATGTCATTCAAAGGATGGATAGATTACTGAATATGGTTGTACCATATTTATAATAACATAAAATTATATTGAATATACTGGAATTATTATTTTAGAATAGAAATAACAAAGAAAGAATAAGTGGAAGAATAAAGGAACTTTAAAGAGGGTGGTGAAATCATTACCTCTTCTTCGGGTTCTTCCTTTGGATTTGATCATAAGGGCTCCTTAAGTTGGCTTTATGACCAAAGGAGGGAATCTAGGATGAATTGAGGAAAGTTTAGAGGATATTTGGGTAGGTTTTGGCCTATGCAAATGGATTTTAAGGTGTGAAATTGTGAGAAGGTGGAGTGCCCTTTTATAAGAGGGGTGAGGGGAACCTTAGGAAAAGCTAGAAATATTATTTTATAATAAATTCATATTCGGTTTATAATGGCTCCAAAGTAGATTATTCAAAGGTAAAGGTGGAGATAGGTCGAAAACCACTCAACAAATAGGTTTTAGACAGGTTTGTGTCACTATATTAACCTTAAATTTTATATTTAACTCTTAGTTAAATAGTTTGACATTTACCATGTCTCTTTGTATTTTTATATTATATTGTTAGTAAACATACTATAAACTTTAATCGACCCCCAAGTGGTCCATTAAAAATACACATATAATTATATAAGTTCTTTGGCTGAACCTTATATTTTTAGGAATATAATATCAATTAATAATATAATATTTGTTTTAATAACTCTTTTATTTCAATTTTGACACTATTTAATAATTGATTTTTGTTAAAGTATTAACAACTTTATTAATTCAAAAAAAAATCTATTAAAAAATACTAACATGTTATATTAACCAATAAATTTTTTGGATTTCATCAAAACTTTCAAATTATATTTATTTTAACATTTATAATACTAATTATTTGATTCTTTCATTAATAAGGAAAATACTGCATCATTATTGTGTTATAAATAAATTTAATTATTAAATGTCTAAAAAGTATAAATAAAATACCATTATGTGGGAAATATTATTATATTTATAATTAATATTTATAGTCTAAAATATAACATATATAACCTTATGTAAAAATTGTTTTTTCTGAAAGATATATGCTTATGTCATTTTTGTATTACTTTAACTTAATTAATATAAAGTGTCATTATCACTTACAAGTGGATCCATGGGGTCCCAAAATCGTCCCAAAGATTCCCATGGTCGGACATGTATCAAAAAATAGGGTTAGGACACGTTTTAGGGTAATTTAATATTATTATAATATTATTTCTTTACCCTTATTTACCGAATTAACCTTTAACCATGGTAAATAAAATATTTACCGAAGTAATTATTGAAAATGTCTAAAAATAAAAGTTACCTATTTACACAATTTGTACATACTGATTCCAAATATGGAATCCATTTTTCCAAATTCAAAACACAGAAGTGGCAAAAATTAATTTAAAATTAATTCCCGTTGTCAAAACAAAAAGCGTGTGTTTAAGAAATAATAACTATCAAAAGATTGACACTTGTTTATGTCCAGTTTAAATGTGAAATTATGTCCAATGAACAAAATTGTATTAAATGGTAAAAATATATTCTAAATATACTTTAAAACCACTTAAATTCATAATTTATCACTATTAAATATTTCAATTAAAAAAGTTGTTTTTTATTAAAATTTAGTAATTTTCACTATTTATCAAAATATTAAAGTTATCAGAAATGTACCAAAAATTCACCCTAAGATAATTTCAGTATTCCAAATGAAAAAATTAATTCCATTTTGAATGATAAAATGTACAAAATTTCAAAAAGTGGGTATTACTATTCATAATGGTTAGTTTGATTGGTTGTGGTTTGTGTTAGAGCTCGAAGTTGCATACAACACACGCTACTGTATTATTCAAAGAGAAGTGTATCGTGGAAGGTTGGGGTGTTACAATGTGCCTAGAGATGTGAGATCCAAGATGGATGGTAAGTCACACCAGTGTGTTTTTATTGGCTATGGACATGATGAGTTTGGGTATAGGTTCTATGATCCTATTTTGAAGAAACTTATCAGAATCTGTGATACAATGTTTTAGGAGTATCAAGATATTGTAGATATTGATAAGGGAGAAAAATATATTTCTCTAACTTTTGATTTTTTTGTCAGTATAGATCCGGTTTATAATTAACATTTACCTGATATTATTGATTCTGATGATCATGTTGATGTATAGATTTATGTTCAGGGTGAACTTGTTGGGGTTGATATTTTTGATGCACGTTTTGTTTCTAATGATATGGTTCTATGGGTTATTAATGAACCCATAGTTCCACTCCAAAGGTCATCTCAGTATCATACCATTTCTACTCGGTATTTACCTGATGAGTATGTACTCCTCACTAAAGGGGGAGAACCATAATCTTTTGATAAGGTATTGGAAAGTGATTATAAAGATAGATGGGTTACGACAATGGATGATGAGATGAGATCATTGTAGGACAATCATACTTTTGAGATGGTAAAGTTACCTATATGTGAGATACATTTTCAAAATTGGTGTATTTATTAGATTAAAAATGAAGAATCCAATTCTGTTCCATGATACAAGGTAAGGTTAGTTGTTAAAGGCTCCCATCAGAAGAAAGGTATTAATTTGGTGAGATTTTCTCACCTATTGTAAAAATGTCTTCCATTCAATTTATTATTGGTTTGGATGCTAGTTTGGATTTTTAGATTGAGAAAATGGATGTGAGGACATCTTTTCTTCATGGAGATTTATAGGATGATATTTATATGGAGAATCCAAAGGGTTTTGTTGAAACAGGTAAAGAAAATATTATTTGTAGGTTAAAGAAGAGTTTGTATGTTTTAAAGAAAGCTCCAAGGTGGTAATATAAGAATTTTGAATCTATAATTTTTCATCAGAGTTTCAGGAATACATCTTATGATTATTATGTTTTTGTTCATAGATTTACTGATGATGATTTGATTATACTATTTCTTTATGTTGACGATATGCTCATTTTTTGGCCATGATGCTTCTAGAATTGATAGATTGAAGAAGGATATTTGTTAGACTTTTACTATGAAAGACTTGGGGCCAACATGACATATTCTTAGCATGTCGATCTCCTGTGATAGAAAGTACAATAAATTGTGGTTATCTCATGAGAGATACATTGAGAATTTTCTTAAGATATTTTCCATGGATAGAGTAAAAGTGGTTAATAATATTCTTGCTTTAAATTTTAAGCTTAGTACCAGTCAATCATCTTATACTGATGAAGAGAGAGGAGATTAAGAACATACCTTATTTATCTATTGTTGGTTTTTTGATGTATGCTATGGTATGTACTAGGCTTGATATATCCCATGAAGTTGGTGTTGTAAGTCATTTTCTATCTAATCCTGGTAGAGAGAATTGGAGAGTAGTGAAGTATATATTTTGTTATCTTTTTGGTAATTTTGATATGAGATTGTGTTTTAGAAAATCGTAACCTATGATTTTTGGATTTATATATTCAGATATGGAAGGAGATATCAATTTGAGGAAGTCAACCTCATGCTATTTGATCACTTTTATAGGGGGTTGTATCTTGGTAGTCTAGATTGCAGAGATGTGTTGCTTTATCTACCACAGAGTCAAGGTTTATTGCATCTACATAGGCATGTGAAGAATTATTGTAGATGGAAAATTTTATTTGAGATCTTAATTTTAATCAGGATGGGTATGTTTTATTTTGTGATAGGCAGAGTGCTATTTGTTTTGGAAATAATTCCACTTTTCATGGCAGGTCAAAACATATCAATGTTCAATATCATTGGATCCAAAATGTCCTTGATTAGAGATAATTAGTGCTTGAGAAGATCCACACTGATGAATATGTGCCAGATATGTTGACCAAGAGTTTATGCAAAGGTAAATTTGAGACTTTCTAACTTATTGTAGGGTTAGAGATGATCCCCACATGAGTTGAAGGGGGAATTTTTGGGTGCCTCCTCAAATGGCATTCCCACACATCTCTTTGAAAAAGAGAAACATGGATAACTTTTAAGGAGGTCAAAGATGTGATTTTTTTGAGGTGTTACAATATTTTCATGCGGACATATTTTTTTATAAGTGGAGGAAGCGTCAAGCCTTTTGGACACACCTAAAAATAAGAGGAGGAGATTTATTTGGTGATCGACTTTGTTTGACGATCATTTTTTCAGACTATATCTGGTCTTCTCCTTTGATCCACGATTTTATTTGAGTATTATTTTTGAGATATTGTACATCTTTGGGAGTCTCTCTTTTGTACTCTTGATTTTTAGTGGATCCCTCTTTATGGACTAGGTCCCTTGGTTTCTCCCTTTTGGGTTTTCCACATAAAAATTTTCCAGTGTCTACATTTATTTTCTACACATATATTTTTTGGTCTTTGTGTATCCACTTTAGTTTAGAGGGAAATGAATTTATTTTCCATTGCATGCTCACTTTTATTTGTTTTTGCGTTCATTACTTTCCATCTTTCCCAACATGTCATTCCACTACGGTAGTGCCACCATGGGCACCACGAGGGAGAGTGCCTCCAATGTGGAGTTCCACCCAAAGTGGGTGATGAAGCACATAACCACCCCATATGCTATCACCTCAAGCTAGTCTCATAACCCCACCACCTTCCCTGATCCCATCTCTGGAACAAACTCTGCTAACATTTTTTCCACCGCACACTCTCTCACCACCCATAGGAAGGAGCTAGCGGTCTCCCTAATCCCCCACAACAGCTCTGCCATCTGCTCCTCCCCAAGATGCGGCAGGCTACTGAAGGACAAATAGACCACTGAGGTGGGTATCTTCATGTCTAGACACTCAGTGTGGCCAATCAGGCTTAACTTGAACAAGGTCAGACAATACTCCCAGTTTCCCTCTACTAGTTGGTACAAGTACTCCGATGGGATCGTGGGTCCGATTTTCTTCATGATCCACTAATTTTTCATCCAATACACCCCCTAAAATTAATTATACCAAAGATGAAAATTTTCCACCATCTGTTGGATTTACTATGATTTCTAGTAAGGCTAAAAGTAAACACACCGGATTTCCAAAGAGTCAAAAGAGTTTAAAAATACCCATTTAAGATGGAGGAAATTTTTATTTATTTATATGGGTGTAGGGGTTTGATATTTAGGGAGAATAGGTGGGCTTGAGTTCAAGTGGAATTTTTGGCTTAAAAAGCCAAAGCACCAGTTGAATTGGCACTTTGATGTTTCAAACTGAAAAGTGAAACTTCCCAAAGCACCACTTGAAGTGGCACTCACGATTTTTTTTAAATTATTAGTGCCACTCCATGTGGTGCTCTAGATGGAAAAAAATCATCATCAGGTCCACTTCAAGTGGCGCCATTGATTTTCCACTCTATAAAAAGGTGGCCACCCCTCCCCTCCCTTCATTATCATAATTTCCACCTCCCTTCCTTCCACAAATCCTCTCCCAAATCCTTTATAAAGCTCTATGACCTCAACAACCCTCCACTCCAAAGCACCTTTCTGCTCTCATTTAGATGCCGAGATAATTCTATTTACATTTCAATATGTTTAATTTATTTTAAATTTTAAGTTTCATATTTAATTGTTTAGTAATTAGCTGTTAATTATTAAATAGTTAATATATTATAATTGGAATGTAATAATTATATAATTACAATTAGTAGTTAATTTTTAATTAAAAAATTTTAATTAAGAATTAGTTAATTGCAGTTAGTAAATAAGTAAATGTAATTAGCAATTAATTAATTAATTTTAGTTAGTAATCAATTTTAATTAGTAATTAATTAACTGTAATTAGTGATTACATAACTATAATTAGTAATTAAGTTGTAATTAGGGATTAGTTAATTTTAATTAGTGATTAACTAATTAATTAATTAATTGTAATTAGTTTTTAATTAACTGTAATTAGTAATTAAATAATTATAATTAGTAATTAATTTATTATTAATTAATTATAATTAAGAATTTGTAATTTTAATTATTAAATAAACTAATTTAACTAGTAATTAATTAATTGTAATTAGTACTTAGTTATTTGTAATTAGTAATTAATTAATTAAGTAATTATAGTTCAGTAATTAATTAACTTTAATTAATTAATTAAATAAATTTAATAAGTAATTAAATTATTAAGTTTATAATTACTGATTAATTAATTAATTAATTAATTGTAATTAGTGATTGATTAACTGTAATTAGAACTTACATAAATATAATTAATAATCAATTTATTATTACTTAATTGTAATTAGGCATTAGTTAATTGTAATTACTAAATAAATTAATGTAATTAGTAATTAGTAAATTGTGATTTGTACTTAGTTAACTGTAATTAGTGATTAATTAATTAATTAATTAATTTTAATTAGTAATTAATCAACTATAATTAGTAGTTACATAATTGTAATTAGTAATTAATTTATGATTAATTAATTATAATTAGAAATTAGTTAATAACAATTAGTGAATAAATTAATGTAATTAGAAATTAATTAATTATAATTACTACATATTTAATTGTTATTAGTGATTAATGAATTAATTAATTACTTCTAATTAGAAATAAATTTACTATAATTAGTAATTACATAAATGTAATTAGAAATTAATTTATTATTAATTAATTATAATTAGTCATTATTTAATTGTATTTACTTTTTAAATTAATGTAATTATCAATTATTTAATTATAATCAGTACTTTGTTAATTATAATTAGTGATTAATTAATTAAGTATTTAGTTTTAATTAGTAATTACAAAATTGAAATTTGAAAGTAATTTATGATTTATTAATTATAATTAAGAATTAATTAATAGTAATTAGTGAATGAATTAATGTAATTTATAATTAATTAATTGTAATTAATACTTAATTATTTGTAATTAGTGATTAATTAATTATGTAATTACTTGTAATTAGTAATTAATTAATTTTAATTAGTAATTACATAATTATAATTATTAATTAATTTATCATTACATAATTGTAATTATTAATTAATTTATCATTAATTAATTGTAATTAGGCATTAGATAATTATAATTACTAAATAATTAATGTAATTAGAAATTATTTAATTTTAATTAGTACTTAGTTAATTTTAATTACTGACTAGTTAATTAAGTAATTAATTTTAATTACTAATTAAGTAACTCTAATTAGTAATTACATAATTTTAATTAGTAAATATTTTATTATTAATTAATTGTAATTATTAAATAAATCAATGTAATAGAAAATTATTTAATTATAATTAGTACTTTGTTAATTGTAATTACTAACTAATTAAATAAGTAATTAATTTTAATTAGTACTTAATTGACTGTAATTAGTAATTAATTCATTCAAATTAGTCAAATAACTAATTAATAATGAAGTATTATTTAATTTGAATTAAAAATTAATAAAAAATCAATTAAAAATAACTTATAATTACTAAACTAATTAATTAATAATTTTTATTCATATCTATATATTGTTTATATTATGAATGGTTGTATGTCAAAGTACATTTGATAAATTGATTCTAGAATAGTTCCTTGAATTACATTCTTGGTATGCTAATGTATTTAGTTTTTCAATTACCTTAACCTTGGTTTGTAATTGAAGTTATGAATTTGAATTTAGTTGTTGAATATATTTTTTGCATATTAAGTTTTAAAGTTTTCATGAATTGAATCCTCTCTTGAGTAAAGTATCCCCTAGTATAGGGGCTTTAGGTCATACCACCAACTTTTCTAGAGGCTTTCCTTGGCTAGGAAAGTGAATGGGGTTGGCTATCTCTTGCTCTGGGCTTACTCATGTAGAGTTTTCCAATCTCATATAACTCTATGATTTTACATGACGCATTTTTGTTCCTCATGCATACGATGCATGTGGATATGTAAGAATATGTTTGATTGCTATTTTTGGGTAAGTAACAAAAACTCATGGATTGTGTAAAGATTTACATATCAATATGGTTTGAAAAAATTTATTTGGTGGAGGGAATATGATTCTAACATAAATTACTAGAAACATGAAAATAAAAAATGAATAACGTGAGATAATATAGTGAGATTAAATCCCCCCCCCCAATACTATGTATGAGATTTCATAGAAATTTTGAAATATTTTAAATTCATATATTGTTTCTCTAATTATATTTAATTAATAATGATGGTTTTTCTTATATAAAAAGTCATATGACTATATTTATTGCAAGGGTCAAATAATTGAGATTGAACAAGTGTCATAACCTGACCCAAGTTGGGGCTCGAGCCACAACTACCCCAAGCTCGACTCCATAGGCCAGGGGATAACGACAAGTGATGAAGGCATAAGTAATATGGGGAGTCCTTTTTCTACATACATGTATGCACACACACATCCATCTCTATGTAAAAGTGTAGAGGAAAAGTAAAAGATGAAACACTGCTATAAGGTAAACCAATCATGCATAAACCTCTAGACAAAACAAAAGTATGATAGTGTAAACTAAAATGTAAAGGAAAAAAATACACACCCAACCAAAAATATGTCCCAACCTAAAAAAACTAGAAAAGTAAATAGTTGAGAGAGATCACAGCTCCTAAATACCAAGCTACAACCACCATACGTGGTCGAAGTACCCAGTATACCTAAGATCCTATGAAGTCGCAGTCGACCTATTCGTCGTCTGCATAAGATATGACACATGTGGGAAAATCCCATGTAGGGGTGAATATATACATACTCTGTAGGAAACCCCGAATGATGAAGGGGGAGTAGTAAGAGATAAAACCGGAGAAGAAAGGTAGTAGAACATAGGATGCAAGATACAGTGAAAGAGAACATCTCAACCTAAAAAGAGAGTGAAAATATGTTCATCCAGACATAATGGGATAAACACGGTGAGTATATAAACTACCCATCAAGTCTTTTCCACCTATAGTAGGAGATTATACTCATCCAACAATGTAAATCTAGACATGGAAAGCACGTGACATGATTTGTGCTTCTTCGCCTCTCCTGGAAGGAGAGTAACCAAATCCAAAGTGTGGATATAGAAGGATATATATATATATACATATCCTTAGTAAAAATAATCTCAAAGAGGGAGTAAGTGTATTTCCATATCACGGATCATCCCAAGAAGAAGAGTAACTAACGGTACCAAAAGTCCATCAATGATGCCCAATATCTCATGCTTCTACCTAGAAGTAATTGTCCAAGTCTGACTACACCTCATCACTATGCCACATAGTCAAGGGGACACAAAATTGAAGTAGAGGACCCATACCCTAGTATGACAGAGGGTTCCACTTTGCAAGAAATCAAGGATTCCATTTCCCAGCTATGTTAGAGGGTCAACTTAGTATCCTTAAAGGATGCCACTACTAGCTACGATGGAGGATCAACTCAGTATTTGTCAAGGACACCACTACCCAACCATGCTAGAGGGTACCACTCAGAAAGGTTCTTGTGATCCTGCATGATCACTACCATCATTAGGCTCTACCTTATTAAGTGTCGTGCCCAGAACATTTCACATCATATCTCCAAAGATAAAACTGAGGGAACCATCATGTTCTATGTGGAAAACACTCAGTATAGGCTAATCACAGGTTGAAATCTGAGTTTAAATGAAGGGGATACAGAGGATTAAAATTTTGTCAAAAAGTAACAAGGGGTACACACCATGTGAGGGGACCCACACAATGTGTGGCCCCGCTCCACTACCTGGATATGTCTCTGGCCAGCACACGACTCCATCCCATGTAGTTTTACATGCCGTGTAGGTGGAATACACGACGTTTCTAGGTTAACTAGGACTGGGTCGTGTCCTACTCATCGTGTCCATGTACATGACATTGTGTACTCTGTACATGGTGTGTTTCCTCACACGAGGTGTTTCCCGTGTGACCTGGTCATGTCTATGTACTCAACTACACAACCGTGTACCTAGCTGTGTGCTCAAAAAAGTTTCCCACCCGTGAGATCCATCACACGGGTTTCCATCTGAGGAAAGGGTACACTACATGTAGGAGGGATACACATCGTGTCATCCTTAACTTTTCTCAAAACCCTAACTAGCACTGTTGAAGGGCTATATGTCATGTGTTCATCCCACTACATGGTGTGTAGTAATATTTTTCTCAAATTCTTAGATCTTATCTTTACACATTGAACTAGGAAATTCCACTATAGGTCTCACCACAAATCCATCCAGGATGAGAAGATCTAGCCATGATTCACAATTTCTGATCGTTGTTCTTAGGATATCAGCTCCGGTTTGAGTTTGTGTGTACCCATACTCCTCCACACATCCCAAATCCTTACACCATCAATTAATCAACACCTGATTGTCCAAATGACCATCCTCACCTCGTAAAAAACCCTTATCTAATCTTATTTTACTTATTTTTGCCTCTTTCATCGATATTTCATAGTTCTAAGAGACCGATTAGGCTCAGTACCACCCGTCAATGTCACACTGGGACCACAGGGTCTTACTAGTGATGAAAATGAATAATAATGGGAGAAAACCACCAAAAGGTTAAATTATTGATTCCAAGTGTTCTTGGCCAATCGATCAAGACTGAGCAACCCAGGGTTATAAAACAATTTAAATTAATCAATATTTTAGTACTCGGGCACATGAAATGGATTTAAAAGAACATAGATCAAAGAACAATGATCGATCTGATCAATATACTTAATAAAAAAGGAATAAAAACACAAATATATGAGTCTTACCTTGATTATTGATAATTTTTTGATGAATAATGCATTCACTAATGATAGAGATAAGTCGATGCATTCGCTGCATCCTGATGTGATCTGATTTGGCGTTTCATCGTTATCTGAGGTGATCCACTAATAGAAGGAGGAAGGAGAGTGTAGTTGGTGATTCCAGGATTATGAGGCCAACCCTAGAAACTTTTCCATAATGATATATTTATAACATTTAGTATAGGTAAAAAATTAATGAATGAATTAACTTACTGAACGTACCAACAACGAGCGAGCAGTCCGAACGCCTCGTGTTGACACGTTTTATGTCACCCTTATGGTAAATGTAACACCCTAAGTTTAAAAAAAATTTAAATTCATGAAACATTGTTTTAAGTAGATATTTATAACTAGTCTTTAAACATAATTTTTCCACTTTTATGATTTGAATTTAAAAAAATGGTCATCTATGGTTGTGATCAGTAAGTTATTTGGAGTCTGATAGAACCAACTTATTTTTTGGTGAATAGTAACATACCCTTATGAATAGTAATATGAATAGTAATATGATCCTTATGAATAATAAATCATATTAATATTTTATTTTCTTAAGGATATTAGTTAATTATATGTTGATTAATTTTTCAAGGTTTTAAAAAATTAGATATAGATTTCAAATTGTTATTTTTGAATAAATTATGATTTTATTTAAAAATTAAATTAATAATATTTAAAAAATTATTTTCAAAAAATTGCGTTCATTTTTTAATTCTACACGTCAAAAAATGGTTTGGGTAAATTTTTGGTATTTTTCCTAAATTCTTGAATTTTTGATGAATAGTAAAATATGATAAAATACGATAAATGCTAAATACTTGTTTTACTAAATCATAGGTGATGTATGGATTATGTAAGACCACTTAGTTAGAACTCACATGAAATTATTACTATTTTGGGTCACATGAATTGAGACTATTCATATTCTTGAGAAAAATATTATAATAATGATTAAAATATTGTAAAATTCGTCCTCTCCGCCACTATAAATACCACTCTCATTCTCTTGTTCCTATCACACCTCTCATGGCTTGACCCTTGCCTAATTTCTGCCCAATAATCCTCCCAAGACTCTTACCCATGTCCAAGACCTACTGGTATCACCAAAAGGCCAAAACCAAGGTCCTTAAAGAGGATCTCAAGGAGAAGAGATCAAGAGGTAAATATCCTCTTTTGTTTTCTTTCTATTATTTTCATTTTCATTTATATTATTATTCTTTCCTCACCTCCCCATATAAAAAAGGCATGAATGACCCAGTATATTCAATATTATATATTTCATCATGTTTATGGAATACTCACCATTATACTTCTTCTCCTCTCCCACTTATTCAAGAAATTAAAACACCGCCCATGATGTGTCGATTTACCGACATTGTGGATGATGTTATTTCAATTTATTTTTACTTCTTTCAAGACTGGTCATGAAACCATTTTTATGGTTGAAACAGATTATAATTTTATGTATTATATCTTATATAAGTTTCTTGAATTATTTTGTACACATGTTATTAATTAATAAAATAAAATGAGTTCATTACGATCGAAGAATCGTCAAAATGACCTAAACAAATATCAATAATGTTTTAAATTATGAATCATAATCATGTAAAAATCCAAAATAATAAATTATATAATTTATGGTTCTGGAAATATTTAAATAAAATTCCATTAAAATTCTAGATTTTCACTTCTAATCGACAAGAATATCCATCAAGAACTGATCATGGAAATCATGTAAAGAACGCACCCAAAACAATGGAAGAAACGAAATACTAACAATTAAAGGGAGAAATATTGTAATTAAATGATCATAAAAGGTATTATAAACATGAATATGTTTCTATAAGATATTAATAATACCATTTTAACCATTATACAGATGTTTAAAATAAGTTTGAAGTAAGATAAATCCGAGGTAAGGTAATTATTAACCGAATTTCCATTCATTGGGTCAACCTTCTACTTCATTATTTATGTGGTATTGAAATTGATTGTGTGATGAATTTTTGTTTATATTATGTTTTATTATGTTTATTTATAGTGTACACACATATTCATTTCGTTCTATTGATTCTCATATCAATTATATGTTATTTTTAAGTGACTTTTCTAATAAAATTTACTTTTAAACTTCTAGTTTTAAAAAATATAAAAGAAATGTTTTTATGAAATTATTCATATTGTATGATTATGTTATGTTTCTTGGTAATTTTTTATGATGATTGGTGGGACCTATATCTCCATTCAATGCATTGTTTATGTGTAATTTGGAGGTTGGACATATGGTTACTCCAAGAGTAACTGTGATGGTTACACAAATTGTAAGGTAGCCGTGAGGGTTACAAATTATAAAGTAGTTGAGAGGGTTGAAAGATTATATAGGTAATTCCCCAATATACCTTTATGGTTCTATTTATGTTCTATATGTTTTTTGTAAATCTCATGGAAATCTCATGTTTCAAAAAATAAGTTTATATGGGTACAAGTATGTCTTTTTTTTAAATGATTTCATATGTTACAAGTATTCATGGACTAATGTTTTCTTTCCTTCTTTTTATATACCTTACTAAAATTGTTGTGCTCATCCCATGTTTTTAAATGATTTTCAAAGGTTATAAGTTTGTGTAATGCAAATAAGGAATAAAAGTTAAATGTTATGAATATTTTTCAAAGAAAACATGTTTTTTTAAAAAGTTTTATATTTTGGAAGATATGGATATTGTTTTTGTGGTATCTGCTCTATATGAATGTGGAATGTTATGTATGTATTATATCCCAATTATCTAAAAATCTAAAATTTAAAAGATCCTCAATTTTAAAGTAAATGATTTCTTGACTAAAATTCATGATTATGTAATGTAATAAGGGTGGGTCCTTATAGAAAACACCATGTTCAGGACTCAAGCGTGGTCTCAGATTTCTCATTCGAGGTTTTGTTTAAGAGTTATCCTATATTCCATAAGAATTTGTGTGCTTTAAATATAAAATATATAAAATATTTTTATAAAATTTATTCTGGGAACATCGAACACTACTAAAAAATGGGCCTATACCCACGGTTTTTGAAAACTGTGGGTATAAGGATAATATGGGGACCTATACCCACGGTTTCGGACAAAACTATGGGTATAGATTAATTTTAAAGACCAATACCCACGGTTTTGGCCAAACCGTGGGTATAGAGTTTTTTCAGATGAGATATACCCACGGTTCTTCAAAACCGTGGGTATTGGGGTATTTTTTTTGAAGGCTCATACCCACGGTTTTAAAGAATCATGGGTATAGCTTTCTCGCCATAACGTGGAAAAAAAATTACATGGGACAACAAAAAAAATTGGTGGGAAGACGATCTGGAATAATATAATTAGGTGGATAGAAATAAAAAATAACAAAGACGTTGTAGCTGAGTCGGTTAAGCAACCATTTGTTATATCTTTCGTTCCTGGGATCAAATCTCAGCATCGTTTTTTTCTAATATATAACTATTATTAATATAAGTAGGATAATATATATATAGTTAACAAAAATCTTCGCAGCTTGGTTGGTTCATCGCTTCTTCTCCTTTTGAAAGGTTGCTGGTTCGAATCCCAGCCTCTACAATTTTCAATCCCGCATCATAAATTTTCAAATCCCGTGATCCTATTAATATATATAAATAGATATATGTATATATTAAAACTGAAATCGATATCTCTGGTTCCTTGGTGAGGAGCGGTCGGGAAGCAATTCGTGAGGTGTGGGTTCGAAACCCAGCAGCGCCAGTTTTTTGAATTTTAATACCCATGGTTTGAAAACCGCGGGGACTATAGTGTGCCATGCTGGAACAGCATGTTGTGCACTTTGAGAAGCCTATACCCATGGTTCAGAAAAACCGTGGGTATAGGTTGAGACCCCTATACCGACGCCTTTCCATCCCATGGTTCCCGAAACTGTGGATATAGGTTATACCCACGGTTTTGGGAGCTATACCCACGGTTTTGAACTGTGGGTATAAGCTGTTTTTCCAGTAGTGGGGCCTCGGAATCACACATCATCCCAGCACATAGCTCTAGAAATATATATAAAAACATTTCAAAGTCTTTAAAGGAAAAAATCAGGTTTCTACATCTTTCCATCCTTCAATATTTTTTTCCTTGAAAAGAAAAATCTAAAAAAATAACTTGGGATACCGAGCCCGTACTTCGCTCTCCCGCTCCTTGGAACTCTTCTACACATTCCTGTGCAATAATAACATGCGAACCAAGGGGATGGTCCATCCACACAGGGTCCTATCCTTCCAATGCTCTATCTCCACCAAGTGATCCACAAAGGTGGCTCCGTCCTTGATGTCCAGCATTCCGCAGTCAATGATATGCATAGAGTCATGCATGTATTGCCTCAAATTTGACACATGGAAGAAATCATGCACCCATTCCAGTTGTGGGGGTAAGGAGAGGCAGTAAGAAACCTCAACAACCCTCTTCATGATCTTGAATGAACCGATGAGCCCTGGGGACAAATTTCCTTCCTAGTTGAACCTCTGCAATCCTCATAGGGAGACTCTTAGGAAAATGTGGTCTCCCCACTCGAACTCCAAGGGCCTACAATGACAATATATGTAAGATTTATATTTTCGATGGGACATCCTCATCTGATCATGGATAAACCAGAATTTCTCAATCATCACCTACACTAACTCTGGGCCCAAAATAGATGTCTCAATGATCTTATTCCAGCACAAGGGTAAAATAAAAGGTCTCTCATATAGGTCCTATAAAAGGTGTCATTCTGATGGTAGAGTGATATATGTTATAGTAAAAAAACTCTACCAAGGGAATGTGATCCTCCTATCTTTGGATGAAGTCTAACATGCACTCCCTCTACATATCCTCTAACACCTGGATAGTCTAATCGGTCTTCCCATCAGTTTGGGGGTGAAATGATGTACTCATCCTCATATGGGTCATGAATTCCTCTTGCAAAACTTTCCACAATCATGATGTGAACTACACATCATTATCGGAGACAATCGCCGAGGGAACCCCAAGAAGGTGAATGATATCCCATATGTACATATACCCCAAACTCTCCAACTAAATATGCTCCTTGATAGAAAGGAAGTGTTCTGATTTCATGAGTCAGTCAACTATCAACCATATGGAATCATGGCCCTTTGATGTGCATAGAGGCCCTGTAAAAAATTCCATGGATATGCTATTCCACTTCCACTCCAGAATCTCAAGGTGATGAAACAAACCTATCAAAACTTGGTGCTTAACCTTTACATGACAACATGTGAGGCACTGAGAGACGAACTAAACTATGCTTCATCTCATGCCGAACCACCAAAACTACTACTTAAGGTCTCTATACATCTTTCCCATACTAGGATGTATATCTAGGAGAGAAGTGTGGAACTGTTGCATTATCTCCTCCTGCAACGTGACTGGAACCACTATCCACCCCTGGAAGAAGATGACATGATTACCTCTTTCAGAATATGCATATGGTGAGTCTCCTATAGATATCTAATCATGTAAAACCTCACAGTCTATGAATCCCAACTGGGAATCCCTCACATGCTCAAGAAGTGGAGGAGTCAACACCATTTACTATAGAAAAGTTACACCCTCCAGCTCAACCAGGGTCAACTACAAGGAGGAAAATTACTTTGATGCCTCCTTCACTAAGAGATCCCATGACTTCCTACTAAGGTAATATCCTACAACATTTACCTTCCCTGTAGTGTAGACTATCTTGAAGTCATAGTCCTGTAGGAATTCCAACTAGCATTGTTGTCTCAGGTTCACGTCTCTCTGCATTAAAACATACCAGAGACTCTGGTGGTATGAGTAAACTATAAAGTGCTCCCCGAAAAGGTAGTGCCTCCACATAATCAATATTAAGACTACCACTTCTAGCTCTAGGTCATGAGTCGCATAGTTATGCCTGTGGGGTATCAATTGCCTCAACCTGTATGCAATGACTGCCCGTTGTTTCATCAACACATAGTCGATCCTAGATTCCAAGGCATCGTAGTACACCACAAAATCCACACCTTCCTCTGGTAGTCTCAACACATGATAACTCTTTATCCTTAGCATCAAATCACTAAAGTCTCTATGACACTACTTAGACCAGGTAAACGAATTCCATTTCTGTGTCATGGTGGTCAAAGGGGATGAGATTCTATAGAAGTCTTCCATAAACCTTCTATAGTAACCCACCAATCCAAGAAAACTCCACACCTCCAACAAGCTTTTGGGTGGATTTTAATAAACCACTACATTGACCTTCACTATATCCACGTATAAACCATGATTAGAAATGACATGCCTCATAAAGTTAACCTCATGAATCTAGAAGTGGAAGGTCAAGATATTTTTGTAAAGTTGGTGCTCTCAAAAAAATATAGGACCATACTCAAGTGCTCCACATTATCCTTCTCTGATGTAGAGTAGATGTTTTTTTCATCGATGAAGACAACAAAAAACTGGTCCATGTTTGGATAGAAAACTTGGTTCATCAAAACGTAAATATGGTAGGGGAATTCATCACACCAAATAAAATCACTAGGAACTCATAGCATCTTTAGCAAAATTGGAATGCCAAATTTTTAAAATTAGCTTCACGAATCCTCAACTGGTGGCAGCTAGACTTGAGATCCATCTCTGAGAACCATATCATGCCTCAAAACTGTTCAAAGAGGTCTTAAATCCTCGACAAGGGGTACTTGTTCTTTATCATGTCCTGGTTTAGGAAATAATAATCTACACAAATCCATAATCTCCTATATTCCTTTTTCAGGAAAGATATTTGAGACACCTAGGGGAACACACTGGGTCTGATGAAACCTTTCTCTCAAAGGTCCTCCAACTACAACCACATCTCTTAGCGCTCGTTAGGGGCCATCCAATATGTATAAGAAGATGTCAGAGAAATCTCAGGATGCAAGTCAATGAAAAAATCCATCTCCCACTTTGGAGGTAGTCTCAGAACATCCTCAAGGAAGAGGTCCATGTAATACTCCACAACCAAAGAAACCCATATTCTTGAAGAGAATTCTGCACCAAGTTCTATACTCTCTAACTAATGGGTCATTGGAAGTATGCTCCTACTCATAGGATCCACCAATCTTTCCATGAGATCTCGATTTATAGAAAATGAGAATCCCATCCCATCAGTGCGTAGACATATGACCTGTCTATAGTGATATTCAATCAAGGCTCAGATCATGTAAAACCAATCCATACTCAAGATTACATCATATAGTTCCATCGTGATGACCGAAAGGTCTCACATGAACCTCTCTCTACCAAGTGACAGCTCGCACTCTCGGTGGGTAAAATATATAGAAGAAGCATTCCCTGTAGGAACCTCAAGATGAAGATGTTGGGATAGAACCTCAACTAGGATCTCTAGAACTTGTATTAGGAGTATAAATATAAAGGAATGGCTAGAACTTATGTATAATGATACTAATGTAAGATTAGAAAACAAAAAGATCATACATATAATCATCTCATTCTCTACGAGATCATATACACCCAAAGCCTGTAGCTATCCACAACCTCGACCGCTAGCTCCCTAAGCCTAACGTGGGCCGCTTGGTAATAGTGGTGAAATGATCTCATAGTAGTGTCCACTTCCCATATCTCCTCCTAATCCTTTTCTAGTTACGCCTCCTTGGGGACCACCCTACCCTTTCTTAGTTGATCTCTGTTCACAACACTGCATTTGATGTGGTGGTCTGTCAGCTATCTGCCTGTACTACTAAACACATCTGTTCGGGATGTCATGGGCTATGTGACCTCGCCCATTAGAAGAAAAGTACCACCCATATTTGGGATTCCCTGATTCCCTTCATTGTCCATACATCACACAACCTCATGCCTGAACCTACTAATGAAAGGGATTCCTATGCTAAGATCCTAGAGCCTAGTGTCTTCTAGTTGCTACAGACGACTCGAATCTGTGGTTCCCACTACTATATCTAGTTGTCCAGAATCCATTTGACAAAAATATCTCTGTCACCAGTGCTCACTTCATCACTCTTGCATATGCAGATATGCACAAGTTCATTACTCTAACACATATCTCTCTACGAAGTCCCAACTCAAACTTCTATGCTCAGAAGTAGAGATTGTGGATCATGTCAAGAGAGTACCAGGTAAGGTCTGTAAACCTAGTTTCATAATAATACACCATCATCCCTCCCTGTTGTAACTATAGAATCTCCGAATTTGAACTGAGTGCATGTAGGAGGGGTAGTACTCCTCATGTAACAATTGTTGGAAGTTGGTCCATAAGAGTGTCGACTCATTGTACATCTGTGTAACAAGGCTCCACCAATGTCTATATGCACTATAGAAAAGGAAAAATACTAGTTAAACCATGTGATCCATCATGGTCCAAACAATCCCAAAGATACAAACCACTAAATCTAGCCAATCCTCTTCTTCCTAAGGATCGGGCTCACTTCAGAACCCCAGGAGCCTCTCAAATTGTAACTTGTGGAGCATGATAATATTGTGCACATCCCCATCCTTCTCTACTAGAAAAATCTACTACTCAATGGGTGTAGGTTATTATACCTTCCCACTTGGAGGAAGAGAATCATGGGATGGACCCTGAATCGAGGCCTCATCACTCGTCGGGATGTCTTCATAATCCGGAACTGGTATCATGTATGGATATCATCAGGGAGGCATCCTTAGATTTATAAAGATTTACCACGGTTAGATGAGTATATATATATTTATATCAATGACAATGGAGAGATGATCCAAGTAGGGAAGTCAAGGACTCAATCCTATATGATGCACGTTTCATTGATCCCTGCAACAAATGTCTCGACATGTTGAGTCAACAAGTAGGTAGTCAGGGTCCTGGAGAATGGATACATCAGCCACTACACCATCACTAGATTTCTTGGTCTAAGAGATACACTCAAGACATTTTGAAAATATATCCCTAAACCCAACCAAATCCTTTTAAGGGGACTAGTTCAAATAATTCCCCAACAATCAAACCACCTATGATACTAATCTTTCACGACCCGGCCTAAGCTGGGGCTCGAGCCACAACTACCCTAAGCTTGCCTCCATAGGCTAGGGGATGGTGACCAAAACCAAAGTTATAAATAACATGAGGAGGAATTTTCCTTTATACTATTACACACACACACAACCATATTGGTGTAAAAGTGCAATGGGAAAGAGTAAAAGATTCAACACTACTATAAGTTAAACCAAACATGCATGAACCTCTAGACAATACAAAAATATGGTAGTGTAAACTGAAAAGTACAGGTAAAAAATACACAACCAACTAGAAATATGTCCCAACCTGAAAAAAATGGAAAAGTAAACAAATGAGAGAGATCACATCTCCTTAATCCTAAGTTATGACCATTATATGTGGTCCAAGCAAACAATATCCCTAAGCCCCTCTAAAGTCACAGTCAACCTGTATGTCACCTGTATAAGACATGACATGTGTGGGAAAAAACCATGAAGGGGTGAGTATATATATAATTAGTGGGGCACTCTAAAATATGAAGGGGTGTAGTAAAAGATACAACAGTAGAAGAAAGATAGTAGTACATAGGATGAAAGATACAGTGAAAGAGAATAACTCAACCCTAAACGAGAGTGAAAGTAAGCTTATCCAAACAAAAGGGGATAAACATGGAGAGTAGATAAACTAACCATTGAGTCTTCACCACATATATCTAGATATTAGAATCATCCAACCATGAGAATCTTGACATGAAAAGCATGTGGCATACCCCATGCGTCTTCACCTCTCCTGGAAGGAGAGTAACCAAATCCAAGATGTGGATACAGAAGTATATATATATATATATATCCCAAGTTAAAATAATCACAAACAAGGGAGTATGGGGATATCTATCTCATAAATTATCCTAAGAAGAAGAGTATCCAATAGTTCCAAAAGTCCTTCAATGATGGCCAACATCTTACGCATTTTCCCAGAAGTAACTGTCCAAGTATAACCACACCTCGTCACTATGCCACACAGTTGAGAGGCCACAAAATTAAAGTAGAGGACCTTAACCCTTGTATATCAGATGGGTTCCACTCTATAATCCATTAAGTATTCCACTTCCTAGCTATAATAGAGGGTTAAATCAGTATTCGTCGAGGACACCACTGCCCAACTATACTAGAGGGTCAACTCAGTATCCATTGAGGACGCCACTACCCAACTATGTTGGAGGGTTAACTTGGTATCCATAGAGGATACCACTACCCAACTATGCTAGAGGGTCAACTCAACATCCATAGAGGATTCCAATACCTACCCATCCTAGAGGGTCAACTCAGTATCCCCAGCCCTGTTGGAGGGTACCACTCAGAAAGGTCCTAGTGATCCTGTGCAATCACTTCTATCATCAGGAACTGCCTTATTAGGTGCCATTCCCAAAATATTTCACATTGTATCTCCAAATACTCAACTGAGGGAACCATCATGTTAATAATGTAAAAAAACATAGGATAGGTTACTCATGGACTGAAATGAGAGTTTAACCGAAGGAGATAGAGAGGATTAAAGTTTCCTAAAAAAGGAACTGGGTGTACACAACGTGTGGTCCCGCTCCACTGCTTTCCCGTGACCCCGACCGACACAAGACTCCATCCCATGGTGCAGTACACAACATATAGGTGGACTAAAAATCATGTCTAGGCTAATCAGGGCTAGGAAATTTTCTTTTCACCGTGTTCATGTACCAGACCCTGTGTATTATGTACATAGTGTGTTGCCTCACACAGGGTGATGGCTATGTGTCCTGGCTGTGATCATGTACTCAGGTACACAGCCGTGTACCTGGATATGTACTCCACATAGTTTCCCACCATTGTGACCAATCATACAACTTTCTATCTGAGGAAGGGATACATGGTGTGTAGGAGGGCTACATTCCATGTCATCCACAACTTTTCTCAAAACCCTAAACACCACCACTGAGGGGAAACATGCATTGTGTTCATACCACTACACGTTGTATAGTTAGGTTTTTTCAAGATTCTCATTTCCAATCATTTCACCTTGAATCAGGCCATGCCACCATAGATCTCACCTTGAATCTATTCGCGATGTGTGGATCTAGTTACGATTCGTTCTTTCTAATCGTCGTTTGTTGGAAATAAACTCTGGTTTGAGTTTGTGTAAACCCATACACTGCCAAAAATACCTAATCCTTCCATAATAAATTAATAAAAAACCAATCATACAAACAATCATCCTCAACTCACAACAAACCCAGATCTGGAGTTCTTCTGGTTTCATTATCATCTACCCTTCGTTCATAGGTTTTTTATTCCTCCCCCCATGGCGGTCTCAGCTTTGATTTCTCTTCATTATATTTTCTTATCGGTCTTCCAGGAATCCACTATTTCTTGCTCGGGATCTCAATGATTTGTTCCTTAGAAGCATTTCCCCTATCATCTCCCTTCTGATCTTTTTTTCCTCTCCCACCACGTCTTACCCATATCAGTCTAGTGCAATAGACATGAGGGAGATTTGGGATTGTGATGGGTTTAGGCCATAAAATTTGTCTTTTACTTCATCAAGTTTGTTTATGCAGTCGCTCCCCCTGTCAAAACCCAAGTTTGGTCTATTTTCTGCTCTTGCTTCCAGATCTGTCATTCTATACCCCATATTGGTCTATTGTGATGGTGTTCATGGGAGTTTTGGGATGTGAGGTTGACCCATCGACAGTGTTCTAGGGCGTTTTTCATTGATTTATTTCTTCCCTTGGTTTCGGTTTCTCTGGTGGTGATGGTTCTGCTTCATCTTGGATTCAGGAGTGTTGTTCCTCAATATTGCACTGTGGTTCATGGTGGCGATTGTCGATGATATTTCCCTAATTCGGAAGGTTTTGGGATTGTTACAGATGCCTTTAGAGGTATTTTATTCGGTGATTTGGTTTTGATTTCTTCTGGTTCCTGGAAAACTTTCGAGTTGATGGTGGCATGGCTGAATCTGTTCTCACACTTCTTCACTTGATTGCTTCTAGGAGAAGACGCGGTTTTAAATGTTGGCGGTGATGAAGTCTGGTTTATTTTCTTGATGGTGAAGTTATTGATGATGAAAGTGATCAGGCATGTCAGTGTGCAAGGATTGAGGCACCAGCCACCTCACGGTTCGAGGCAGGAGGCGGTGTCATGTTTTTGTTTGAAATTTGATTTCGGTGGTTCTTCAATGGGAAATTTGATGTAATTTCACATTCCTATTGAACTTATGTTTTCTGTGATGTATTGATTTTGGTATCCGGAAATGGTATTGTGAGGTTCCCACTAACCCTAAAGTGGCTTTTTTGAAAATACAGAAAAAGGGGGTTTGGAGGTGTTAGTTTTTGATCCATGCCTCTTTCCTCAATCTATTGCAGTTTTGGGGGACCGATCAGGCTCGGTATTGCCCGATAATGTTAAACCGAGACCACGGGGTCCTATAGATGATGAATGAAAAGAATAATGGGAGAAAAGAACCAAAAAATGGTTAAATGATCAATTCCAATCATTCTTGGCCAATTGATCAAGAACAAGTAACCCATGGTTAGAAAACAGTTGAAATTAATCAAGATTTCAGTACTTAGGCACATGCAAAGGACTTAAAAGAACATAGATCAAAGAATGATGATCAATATAATAAATATATTTAATAAAAAGGGTATAAAAACACCAATTTAAGAGTCATACCTCAGTTATGGATCATTCTTTATGAAGAATACATCCTTTAATGGTATAGGGAAACCATTGTGTTCATTACATCCTGATCTGATCCGATCCGGTGTTTCATCATCATCCGACATGACCCATCAACAGAAGGAGGAAATAAAGATTCATTTTTGATTCCAAGATTATGAGGCTAACCCTGAAAACTTTTCCATGGTGATATATTTATAAAATTTTGTCTCGGTAAAAAATTAATGAATGAATGAATTAGTTAATTAATTAACTTACCGAACGTACTTCCAACAAACGAGGAGTCTCAACGCTCTGTGCTAACTCATTTTATGTTGCTCCTAGGGTAAATACAGTGTTCTAGACTCAACTATGGTCTCATATATCTGATCCAAACTTCCATTTAAGATTTATCTCATTTCCTTTAAGAATCTATGCATGTGAAATATAAAGTATATTTAATATTTTTATAAAAATAATTTTGAGAACACCGGGCCTTGGAATCACATTCCGTCTTACCCCCTATCTCTGGAAATATATATAGAAATATTTCAAAGTCTTACAAGGAAAAAACTAGGTCCCTACAACAAGTATATTGTTATAGTATACATATAGAAGGAGTTGTGATGCTTGGAGGTTGTACAACTTTGGAATATGTTCAAATAAAAATTTATCGAAAGTTAAAACTGATGGTGAATCAAGTGATAGAGTCCATCACATAAAGACATATGTAATTTAAATATAGGTTGTTTCATGTGGCTTAATGAATAATTGATGATGAAGAATGAGAACACATACTATCATTGATTAATTTTCAACCTGATATTCAAATGATGGAGTTGTATGTCACTTTAGCTACAATGGAGGTTCCATCAACATTGGAAGTTGGTCCATAAAAACATCACGAAACAATGTCATATCCTATTTCTATAACACCTCAAGAAGATCCATCAGCAATGGTATTTGTTCCATCATATCCTCTGACCACAATTTCATATCCTCAAGTTATGATGTCTCAAAGAGGAAGTGATGTTTCTATTGACAGTCCTCCATATACTTTAGATGTGTTGGCTGATAATTTTTAGCATGTTGACGATTTATAATAAGAAGATGATGATGAAGTTGAAGAAGAAGAGCATGCCAAAGAATAGTTGGTACCCACTCCTGTAAGGTTCAGACAACATTTGAACCATCCTCCACTATTGGATTCATGGTCGAACGAAGGCATGGATCCCTTGCCACAATTTTATTGTTTAGTTATTACTCCTAGTATATAATTTCTAGGAATTATTGGTGGTACGAATCAAGTGTTAGATGAAGGTTTTATCTATATTGGAAGAGAGTTTTATAGAAAAGAAGCAATGAAAAATATGATTAAACAATTTCATATTGAAAGACATTATAATTATGTTTTAGAAGAGTCAAATAGGCTTTATTCTGTGATATGGTGTGACAAATATGATTCAAACTATCTGATGCATTTGCAAGCTATAATTGATAACACTTTTCATAGTTGGTGCAATACTATATTTACTCCATGCACATGTGTGAACCCAAGATTATCATAGGAACAATCATCATTATATATTGAGTTTTTTTCATTTATTATTGTTTAAATGATAATATCATGTCAAGTCGTTCCAATCATTCTGGTGATGGAGAGAATGCAATAGCTTTTTGGGTATCAAAACTTATACTGGAAGGCATGGGTGGTACAAAAAAGGCTATTATGAAAGTGTATGATGTATGGGATGAATCTTATCAAGTTTTACCATATATTATGTATATTTTACACCATAATAATAAAGTGATCTATTAGTTACATATTATTGAATATGATAACCAACACAAGCAAGTTGATCAGTCGATGGTTGGGTTTGATAGATTGTTTTGGAAGTTTTTACCATGTGTGGAAGCTTTTAGGCATTACAAGAAGTTTATATATATTGATGGAACATTTCTATATGGAAATTATACCAAAAATTTATTGATTTCTTCCACACAATATGGTAATAAATACCCTCTACCTTTCACATTTAAAATTGTGGAGAAGGATAAATTCTCATCATGGAGATAGTTTTTGGCCTACCTTTGAGAGTTTGTTACGGGCGCATAAGGAATTTTTCTTATTTCAAATCATCATCAATCAATCAAGGAGGAAGTACAGTCTGAGGGTCTATCCTGGAGACCACCCAAGGCCTATCATTGATACTGTATTCGACACATTACTAGTAATGTGAAAAAGAAGTTCAAGGATGTGTCTATGAGTAAAGTAAACATAAAATTTGGTATGAATATACTTTATTATTTTAAAAATAATTATCATAGTTATTGTTATATGTTTTTAGATTAATTTTTTTTGTTATAAAACAAGCCTCAATAACAAAGGATGGAGAAGTATCTTGAATATATCCACAGAGCTAATCAAGATGTTTATGATTACATGTTGCAAATTCCAAAGCATAAATGGTTGTTGGCATATAACGATGGGAGGAGATATGGACATATGACGACCAACATCGTAGAATTTATAAATGTATTTTTCAAAGGAGTTCAAAAATTAAACATCACAAGTAATTAAGAATATTTGATTATAAGTTAAATTTGAAGAGATACAATTATAATATAATAATAGTATGATGTTTTAAATATTAATTATAGGTTTGGTACATAGACCTTCTATCATAGTGTAAAGTACTTTTTGGAACAAGGAAATCATACTGAAAAGGGTTTGAATAGAGGGATTCTCTATGGACACCATTTTCAATGTGAACTAGATATAGTTCTTCAGGAGGCTGCAACATTTTGTGTAGCTTCATTTGATCGTGTAGAGAAATGATTTGAGGTCACTGAGCCTGATGATTCTATGTCATGTAGCTTTGGTTGTGTGTGAGTTATTCTACTGGAGAAGCATTAATGTGAATGTGTAAACTTTCAAGAATTATGATATCCTTATGGACATGTGATCGCAATAAGCACTTACGTACACTTATCTTGGGAGCATTTTTTTGATCTATTTTATTGACTATATAGTTTCAATGATTGCTATAGTTCACTATGGATTCCAATTGAGGAATATCATAATTTTCATATGTCTGATGGAACACTCATGCTTTTACCAAACATGACTAGGCTTCAACCAAAAGGGAGGCTAAAGTCTACTCATATTTATAATGAGATGGATTTTCCCAATGAATGGGCACCTGGATGGAGGTGCATCATATACCACTAGGAAGGTCACTCAAGAACACATTTCCCTAGACACATAGGGAAATCATATAATCATTAAAAAGATTCATGTACTCTATCAGTTAATGTAAATGTTTGTACATGTAATCATTTTTTTCATTATCACCATTTTTAATTATATTTGTCTTATTTTTATATAGTATAACTTTAAAAAATATACTTATATATTGTAATACATACATATATGTAGTATATAAAATAATATATATATAAACTATATTTTATATTACATTATTAAATATAGCATTTATATCTATTTAATGAAATGATAAACATACGAAAATATAACAATTATTCTTTCCAAAAAGCTATATTTCAATTCTCAAATTACATATGTTTTGTGTTAAATGGAAATCATTTTCTAACATAATAAAAATTTTATGAAGGATTTTTTTTCTTCTAAAATAAATAATCTGAAGTAAAAACACATAACATATATTCAATTATTACTAGAGAAATTGAATTTAAATAAATTTCATACGTCACATGATAAAACATTTTATAGAACAAATTTTTAATAATGAAAAAGTTACATTTCATAATTTAAAAAATAAACTATTCATTAGTAAAAAATTCATGTTAAATATATTATGTGTAAGTTTAAAATCATTTCATGGTGTCACAAAATTATTTCATAAAGGAAATGTTGTGTGATTCAAAACTAAAATAGGAAACACTTAACATATGAGGTCACTTAAAATTGCATACTTCATGTTTACAAAAAAAATTATACCAAATAATAAAAACATGTGTGAGTTAAATAGCTGTTAAATTTAATGTTCTACTATTCGTACATTTAGATGGAGAAACCTTTGTAATTTTTCTAGAAGTCCCACATGTCGCATGACATATTGGCGCAGGGACATATTAGAAATATTGTTGTTCATAGAGCACATAAGTTTCATCATGATGCACCTCCGATATATATTTGTCCATACCTTAGATGTGATGTATTTTATGGAGTCTCCATGTGTAACGTTAATACTATTGATCACTAATTGATTACTGTATTGGTTCAGAGATGGTGTTCAAAGAAACACATTTCATCTCCCTAAGGGGGACATAACTATTACTTTAGATGACATGACCTACATTATTAGTCTAACCATCCACGAATAGGTAGTTACGGGTGCCACTAGTGGTGACTGGTGAGCGGTTATGCATAGTCTACTAGGAATTGATATCTTCGGCATACCATGTGTCCTCTAAGGTTCCAAATTGCACATAGGGTGTATTGATTATAATTTCTCCTCATTCCTGATGATGTAGACAAAGAGACACTTATTCATCCCACATGTTCATATATTATGTGACTGATCAGAGACATGTTGTGTTTCGACTACTCCACCACCTTGGTACACATTATATATCTATCATTACTTTAGGATCTTGACCAAATGGCTACATACAATTGGGCGTCTACTATATTATCACATCCATAAAAATGTATCAATACCATTTATTGGGATGATGTGAATCAGATTGAAGGCTGCATAGATTTGGTACAGATGTGGGTCTGAGAACATTTTCCACTCATCGCTCCTAGAGTTTTCTCACCACTTCCACAACAGCTATTTCGAGACTATACTCAGGGACATTGGTATTTTTATGTCATTAAATTGTGTTATTTAGTACTTTAATAATGTTTTTTATAAACTTACCATATATTACTTACTTATCTTTAACCAGGTGGAGTCAGAATCATCATTATGCACATACTTCGAGACATAGTGTGCATAGATTTCAACATATATTTGATGCCATACAGCTAGCTGATGTATGTTTAACATTAAATTTTTTTTATAGAAAATTTAATTTTGTTATTTATTTTTTAAGTTATTTTATTGTTATCTTAGTAGAACTATTGTGATAACTTATGAATTCTTTTTTGAGTTTACATTTCAGGTTTTATAGACCATGTATATAGGTTTTTTCTACACATCGCTTCCACCATACTGCACAAATATGATTGGAGAATATAGTGAAGAGGTTCCACTCATCAACTTCTACATCATTGAGTGGCACCATCCAAACCAGGTCATGTGCCGATTTGTCTATAAATAACATATCCCCATGGCACCATGACAACCTAATGGGTTACATTCAATTATGCTTATAGATTGATAGATGACAGACTGGCGGTAGTTTCATTCATGTTATATCGAGGATTGGGACATGCGTGCCCAATAAGGTATATTTCAGAAATATATACCATAGAATGCTATCAATTAGATGATCAGGGGGATTATGCATATTGGGACCAATGACACACAATCATGTAACTTACACGTAAGGAGATTAGCATTCAGCAGTTGATATGTTTAATAATATTTTTTATATTTTTTATCTCATGTTTCATATTAATTTGAATGTTATTTTATTTTTATTTAGACAACATTTCTTGTCTTTCACATATCTAAGATCCTCCGGAGGAGGAATTTATTAGGTGGGATGTAGTTCACCCAAATGTGGTGGCTCTCAGAGATCCTCTTTAGTTCATACGTGAGAGTGTCTATGATGAGGCCACAATTATATCCTGATCCATATTCTTAAACTAAGGCTCATAGGGATGATGATGTACCTATTTTTCCTATTGATGATGATGCACCACCACCTCCACTTCCATCTGGAAGATAGAGGAAAGGACATCATCAAGAGAAGAGGCAACGACATAGACGTTCGATAGAGGCTCTTGCATATGTTACTATACCACAGAGAGATCATCATGCCCAGCCGATTGAGGATCCTGCACAACCGGTAGATGCTTATGTGCCACATATGTTGTCTCTACTGACTATTATGGACTACGAGCTGGGTGTGGTGACATAGCTTTTGGTGGCCCCCACTCCTACCGATGATGGCTTCTTCGATATCACTCTTATGCCATTTTTAGGAGCTCTTGGGCTATATGGTTCCACATATGCTTTTGGTCCATCCTCCACACATGATGTCATCCATTCCTCTAAATAGCACCATGAGGATCCACCCATAGCATTGCAAGAGGAGGAAACCACACCTATAGCTAGGACATGGAGCAACATAGATGTCTCATGCAAATTTGGCGTGAGATTCATACATTGGTTTGTGGTACTAAGGGGCATCAATGTTGATGTATTCTGATATACATTATATATATTAAAAAACCTATTTATTGAGATAATTAATTTTTTTAGAAAAATAAAAATAAAATAAAAAATATAGTAATGAAATACTAATTTACATGAACTATTAATAAATAACAATAACTTCTGAATAGTTTAAATTTTCACTTAGCACTACAAAAAAAAATTGGGTTTAGCGGCGGTTTTGTGGCGGTGGTTCACAAAACCGCCGCTAAACATTTTCGGTGAAGGTTTCGCGGCATTTTTTAATAAACCGCCGCAAAACGCAAATTTTTTTACAGACACCACGACCCTTTCCCCCTCGACCGCGTTCCCGAAACCCTCCCCGATCCCCCCCCGACCTCGGCGTCCACTGCTCCCCCCGCACCCTCCGGCGACCCCCGCACCCCCCCCCCCCGCACTCCCCGTGCCCTCCGGCGAAGCCCTCCGGCGAATCCTGCACCCCCCGACGCCCCCCTCGACCACCGGCAAAACCCTAGGTGCCTTCCCATGTTTTTCCCAATTATGGTTCCCTCTATAATGGGTTTATACACTTTTTGTGGGTGGATTCACTTGGGATATACTTCTTTATACCCCCCTGATTTTTCCATTATATGTTTTTATTATTTTATTTTCATAAAAAGTTGAATTTATAGATTTATATGAAGTTTTATATGGTTGATAATATTGATGTGATGATTTTGGGTGAGGTCTTAGACATTATTTAAGATTCAAACTTTAGTGTGGGATCCTTATTTGGTTAGACTGGGATGACATAAATCTAGATTAACCATTGGTGCGTCATCTCATTTGGTAGGGTTTATAGAAGTGGTTGGGTAGTTGGTCTACTCAAGGGTAAGAAGTACTCATGGTTGAAATAATTTTATAAGGGATCCCTTAGTATTTTTTAAAAATATAAGGGTTTTTATGGTGTTTTTTTATAAAAATGGAAATGTTTATATATTTGGAAACAGTTAATGGAAAATATTGATTATTTATTTAATTTTTAATATCTATATTTTGTTTTAGGAAAATGCCATGGGTTTAGGTAATGTTTTATAAAATGAATTTAAGGTTTTTGGTTTATCATTTATATGGGTTACATGATATTTTTGAGGGATATCCTACTTTTTCCTTTAATATTTCTTATATTCCCATATTGGTCAACATTTAGATTATATAGAACACAAAAATGTAAATAAAATACCTCCTTCTTTACATGTTATGAATCATAGTCTCATATGTGGAGCTATAAAGGAGGTGTAGCTATCTGGTGGTTGGTTGGATCTTGGATTTTTTAGGGGAAACATGGAGGTTCTATTTGGGTGATTTATTAGATAGATAAATATTTAGTTGGGAGATCTTTAATACAATGGATTTATTAATCCGAGTGTGTCTACATAGGGTTATCCATTTCTTTTTACCAATATTGCAAGAGTGAGTTATTGATTTTATATTATCTATTATAAATTAAATCATGTTACTCTTAATAATTGGTATCCTTTTCTATGAATTTATGATTTAATCAATCAGTTTAGAGGTTCTTTATGGATTTTGAAGATTGTTCATCGATTAGGTTATCAGCGGTTAAAGGTTTGAGCTAAAGGTGTGTCCAAGATAGAATTTCAAACACTATATAGTAATTTTGTGTTTTTGGTAATTCTATTTAGGGTAATGGAGAAACTATATGTATTTATAACTTTGATAAACCATTTTTTATCCTTTTTTTTCATTCGGTACTATATTTATAAATGATATATCGGTATGATAATGATCCTATGAGGAGCATGAAGAATAGTTGGTTATGTTCTTAGACACATTGAGATATCATCATTTATATGCCAATATATTGAAATGTTATTTCTATAATCAATATGTGACATTTTTTGGTCATGAGTTCTCTAAATCTAGGATATTAAGGGATATTGAGAAAGTAGAATCTATAATTTCTTAATAGATTCATACTAATATTGTTGAGATTCATATTTTCATTGGTCATGTGGTTTCTTATTCTTGCATTATCTTGGAGTTTTATCACATATTCATTAAAAATATAGTATTGAATTGGAATGGAGTGAATTTTTAGTGGGATGATAAATAAAAAGATTCATTTTACGAGCTAAAAAATATATTGACATCTACACATATTCTTATTTGACCAAAGACAAGGATGCATTATAAGGTCAATAATGAGGCCTCCAATGTGATGTTAAGATTTATGTTGATATGGAGGAATGAGTTTTAGTAAATGGGTCTTGAAACTTATAATAAATGATAAAAATTATCCAACTTATGATATTGAGTTAGTCATGGTTATGCATGCCCTCCAATGTTTATGAAATTAGTTATTCAATGAGAATTTTGTTGCATTTACAAATAAAAAAACATGTAGTAAATATTTTATCATAGGGATAAAAATTTATGATACAGGATATGGGATGAATATATTTAGTCATTTTATTTGGATTTTAATTATACTCCAAGAAAGTGAAATTTCATTATTGATTCTCTAAGTATAAATTATCAAGTGCATGTAGTTTGTACGTCGAAAGATGAATGTAAATTTATATTACTTTTCTCAGAGATTCATCATGATGTAGTTAATTATAAAGGTCATGTCATTATAGAAACCTTTACCATCACTTTATCTTTATTTTTTTATTTAAAGAAGGTATGATTTCATATTATGTGTATTGGGTTTTCCATGAATGGTTTTATAGTATGGATTTCATACCTAGGTATATTCTTAGTGATAATTCTCTATTTTATTTTCATGGGTGTCATTTTTTATTGACCCCGACACCCCCACGCCCCCCCGTGGCCTCCGGCGACCCCCGCATCCCCCGGCGCCCCCCGCGACCCCTTTCGACTTTGGTAATTTTTAGTTCTTCCTTGATTCTTTGATTGATTCTCATAAACGAAGGATAAGTCATGCATAGTAATTGTGGATTATTTATTTTTTTGGTTTATATATTTCTCCTATATTTATTCATGTATTCATTACTAAAAGTGAGAATATCCATCCACAATTTGAGTAATTTCTTGGAATTTATATTGAGCAGTTGGTTCCTTTGGGATATCACTTAATATTATTTACACCTCAACTCTTTCCAAGAATATAGATATGTTCAATAGATTAAATCCCATCCTATAGACCAATTTCAATTCCAATGGTTTATTTTACAAAAATCCATGTGACTTCTCTCCCTTGTAAATTTGGTCCATAACGACATGTCTTATCATGGATAATGAATTAATTAGGTGCTTCATGTTCTGTAAACATATCCCATTGGAAACCATAAAAAATAGTTGGGTAGATAGTGTTATGATAAGTGTGTTACCCGATATTCTTATTTCTCCTCAATGAGGTGTTGACACTGTCTCTTATGGACCAGACTTGTTTGGTTGGTCTGAAGTGGTAAATGTGATCAATGAACCATCTTTATTATATTATGCATACTTTATGATCAATGGTTCATCTTTATTATATTATGTTTCTGTAATCTTACACTATCGTATATTTTGTGTAGGCACATTGTGATATACATGGATAAAAGATGGATCACATTACCGAGGAACACACCTCAATATGTTAAGGGTTTGAATGAGTTTTTAGATTTTGCAATTTCTAATCGATCCTTTGAAGGGAGAATAAGATGTCCATGTCCTAAATGTAAATTTAGAACATGGTTGAAGAGAGATGAAGTTTATGAACATTTAATACTGAAGAAATTCCTTGATCAATATTTGTGTTGGATTTGGCATGGAGAATCAAACAATACAGAAAGATTGAGGACTTATGTTAATCCACAGAATGAGGTCCCAAGTTTTTCGCCAATGGAAAATGAAATGCAAAACCTCATAAATTATGCATTCGGCACTGAAAGACACCACTCTGAGAATCAAAAAATATCAGAACAACTAGAAGAGGGTGGTACAAATTGAAACGTGAGAAGTGATGTTTTTGAGACTATAACACAAGCAGATCAAGATTGTAACATATCATTGGATCCTCCTCTTGATTCTGTGGAGCCAAATGTAAGGGAAAACTTCAGTGAGGAAAATGCGTTTCATGATTTATTTGACGATGGAAATCAAGAGTTGTATAGTGGGTGTTTGAAATATTCAAAGCTTTCATTTCTACTGAAGTTGTACCATATCAAATGTCTATGTGTAATTACAAATAAGGTAATGTCCATGTTATTGGAATTGATTCGTGATGCATTTCCTGAAGAAAAAATCCCAGAATCATTTTATGAGATGAAAAAAGTTGTAAACAAGATTGGTCTGAATTATACAAAAATACATGCGTGTCCCAATGATTGTATGCTTTACTAGGGAGAGGATTCAGGTAGACAGAATTGTAAGAAATGTTCTTCTTCTAGATGACAGTCAAAAGGTGATGTTGGAAGTATGACTGAACATAATTTCATGGAGAAGAAGAAAAGGAACACACCTGCAAAAGTTTTGCGTTACTTTCCTTTGAAGCCTCGATTGCAAAGATTATTCAGGTCATCAAAAACCACCGAACACATGAAGTGGCATTCTGTAGATAATAACAATGATGGGTTAATGAGACATCCATGAGATTCCCAATCGTGGAAGACATTTGATTCATTACATCCAGATTTCTTAGCTGATCCTAGGAATGTTCGATTGGGATTGGCTGCCGATGGATTCAACCCATTTGGGACTTTGAGTACGAGTTATAGCATTTGGCCAGTTGTTTTGATCCCTTATAATCTGCCTCCATGGATGTGTATGCAACAAAAATCTTTTATCATTTCGATGATTATTCTGGGAAAACAAATGCCTGAAAATGATATTGATGTATACCTGCAGCATTTGATTGAAGAATTGCAAGAGTTATGGAGCAACGGTGTTGAGACATTTGATGTTTCTTCTAAAACAATGTTCAAAATGCATGCTGCTTTAATGTGGACCATTAGTGACTTCCCTGGGCTTGGGAATTTATCTGGTTGGAACACGTATATGGGTTTGGCTTGTCCTGTTTGTAACTTTGATTTCGAGCCCAAATAGCTACCTCACAGTAGAAAATGGTGCTTCTTGTGTCATCGAATATTTCTTGATGCATCTCATAGATTTCGGCTGAACAAATCAAAATTTAATGGTTCCATTGATCGTAGGCCACCTCCAAAGTTGTTAACCGGTTCTGAAATATTGACACAGCTTGAAAACGTTAAAACATAATTTGGGAAGGTTCATCATTTGACTGATAGCGGAAAACGAGTGCGAAGTGCATCGTCAAGTGAAATCAGAACGCAACAATGGAAGAAAAAAAGTATATTCTTCAAACTTCCGTATTGGGAATTTAATTCTTTGCGCCACAATCTTGATGTGATTCATATTGAGAAGAATTTATGTGATAATTTGATTTTCACATTACTTAATGATCATGGAAAGTCGAAAGATCATCTCAATGCTCACAAAGACTTACAAGTAATGAACATAAAACGTGATCTCTGGCCAGATGAGAATGAAAAGTATGCTCCTGCCATTTTTTCAATGAAAAATAGGGATAAAGATGCGTTCCTTCAAATTTTAAAGAATGTGAAAGTATCTTATGGGTATTCGAGTAACATCTCGAGGTGTGTTGATTTGAAGAATCGTAAGTTATATGGATTGTAAAGTCACGATTCACATGTTTTGTTACAACAGTTACTACCATTGGCATTGCATACATTATTACCTGAAAAAGTTACTGTTGTTGTACTGCAATTCTGCACATTTTCCAGGCAATTATGTGAGAAAACTCTATATCCTTTACAGCTTGACAACCTACAGGAGAGGTTTTTATTGACCATTTGTGCAATGGATATGATCTTTCCTCCATTGTTTTTTACTGTCATGATGCATTTAACTGTGCATTTGGTTGACGAAGCTAAATTTGGAGGCCTCGTTCATTATCGATGGATGTATCCAATTGAG
Source organism: Viscum album (assembly GCA_963277665.1). Classification (NCBI taxonomy): domain Eukaryota; kingdom Viridiplantae; phylum Streptophyta; class Magnoliopsida; order Santalales; family Viscaceae; genus Viscum; species Viscum album. The sequence goes on from OY728152.1 coordinate 1,964,456,389, forward strand.
AGGTATTTTATTTATATGTTTCCAGTTAAGTAAACAATATTTGGAATTTAAATAAATGCATAATATTATTATTATTTTTCACAGATATCTTGGGAATTTGAAAGCATACATGAGAAATAAAGCTCAACCAGAAGGCTCTATTGCTGAAGGCTATTTGGCCGAGGAGTGTCTCACCTTTTGTTCCAAATATTTGGATGATATTGAGACAAGATTTAATCGAGTTGGATGTGTTGACGACACATCAACTCAATCTCAAATGCATCAGAAATCAAAAATATTTCCTGCTATTGGCCGATCAGTTGGGAGGACCTTATACGTGACACTGACAGAATTGGAGTTATTACAGGCACATAGATATGTGATACTAAATAGTGAAATTGCAGATCCATTTATTGAAGAGTTGAGGATACAAACAAAGAGACGAATGAGAGGCCTAACATGAAATGAAAAAGATATAACAAAAGCTGTGAATAAAGAGCTGGTAGAATGGTTTGCACGACGTGTAAGTTTATAAATATTGCAATAAATACGAATCTTAGTTTGACACATACAATTTGCAAATCTATTAAATTATATTTTTATTTTTTCAGATCATGAATACTGATACTCGATCAGACTTGTCAGAAGATTTGAAGTTTCTTGCTAGAGGTCCTATAAAACAAGTTAGAAAGTTCGACGCTTATAATGTGAATGGTTTTAGATTTCGTACAGTCAATCGAGAAATGGGTTTGAAAACACAGAATAGTGGTATATTTACATTTGCTGAAGTGGAATACTATGGAAATTTGCATGATATTATTGAATTAAACTACCATGGGAATTTTTCTGTTGTTTTATTCAAATTCAAATGGGTCGATATTATTAGAGGTGTTAAAAGATATTCCTTCCAATTTACTTCTGTAAACTTCTCTCGCTTGATGGATGTTGGTGATCGTGAACTGCATGATCCATATATCTTAGCATCGCAGGAAAAAATGGTATATTATGTGAATGATGTTGTGGATGAAGGGTGGAGTGTAGTTACTCACGTAATACAAAGATATTTGTATGATATGGGTGATGAAGTGGAAGATTTGACCTCTGCAATTGAATTTCATCAACAACAGGAAGCAGAATTATTTGTACATCATGATATTGAAAATATTAGTCTAGCAAGGATGAATGAAGTGGATGAAGCAATGGAGAAGGAAACCGACATGATTGAAGGGGAAAATGATTGTATGTACAATTATGTATTCATTCAGCAACCACTTGTTTCATTTCTGTAGTCATTCATTATCATTGTTATATATATTTTGTTTGTTAGTACTGGGCATCTATTATCATTTTTAATTTTTTTTTCTGCATAAATTTTTTGAAATATATATTCTGAACTTAATTTTATTTGATTAAATGACAGGAATGCCAAGGAAGAAGCGGTACACCATTTCATCTACTTCTGCGACAGATGACGATCCGTCTGTCCCCACGGCATCTGAGGCAGCAGCTGCCTACATCCCTACATCATCTCCCCCTGCACCATCTCTGACACCGTCAGTGGATGTCTCATTAGAGGATGAGTCATCGCCTCCCCCTACAAGAGCCTCAACAGCGGGGCAGTGACACGCCCCTTCCAGTTCATCACGGACATTCTGGAGGGTCACAGTCATAGGTACAAATTTTAATTAAATTAATTTATTGCATTTTGTTTATAGTAATTGTTTTCTAATTGCAGATGAAAAAAATGCAACCGTGGAAAAACACTTAAAAAGTTCTGATGTTTGGAACATGAATGGTAAGAAGATAGTGGTGCCATTTGATTCTTATGGGGTCCCGACGGATGACGCCGCAGGTTTACTTGGTCAGATTATAGGTCCGTTGGCAGCGAAGCCCATTTCCTCGCCTATTTCATATGATGATTGGAGGCATATGCCTCCAAACTGGAAAAATGAAGTTTTTGATTCTCAGATAAAGGTAATTTTATTACTTTATGGTTTAATTGAATGTCATGTTACTAATATATTCAAAATGAATTTCTGTATACAGATGTTCTTCCACTTTACCGTTGCTGATGTGATAGCACGGAAGTGGACATTGAAAAATCTTGGAAAAAAATGGAAAGATTTCAAATGGAGGTTTTGGTGTGATGCCAATGATACTTCGTTGACCATGCAGCAGATGTATGAGAAGCTACCCAGTGGGGTACCGAAAGAACAGTGGAAAGTTTTTGTCGATAGACATCGTGATGAGAAGCGGATGGTATTGAAATATATATTATTATATTATCCTAATTTTACATTTATTCATGTACATGAAGAGGATATAGACATTGAATACATTGCTGTTAAATTGAATTTTATTTATTTCAGGATCTCTCAAGACAGAATGCATCAAATCGGGCAAAACAAGTCATCCCACACACTACGGGCTCAAAAAGATTTTCTAGAAGCTGGATTTCATTGGTAATATTTTAATTAGTTTAAATATTTATAAGACAATATTATCTATTTAACATATTTAATTGTTGATTTATCTTTGTTTAATGCAGTCACAGAGTTTAGGGCATGAAGCATCCCGAACAGAATTGTGGCTGGATGTTCATAAAAAAACAGATGGAAGTTTTGTTAATGAACCTGCCAGAGAAGTTGGGGTATGAAGTCAATTATTTATTATAATAAATTATTATCAGTTTTTACTGTGTTAATATATATTGATATTTGATTTATAGGTAAAAATTAAAGAAATATGGGATGTCAATCCTGAGCAATCCTACTCAGTCTCTCAGGATGACCCAGTTGGTAATGTCCTTGGGAAGGAGCATCCTGGTAGAGTGCGCAGGATGGGTTTTGGACCCGTACCATCTAAGGTATTTGGCAGGCCATCAGGGATTTAGGCTACATCTACTCCTGGTTCTGGTCATTTCATACCTTAAGATACTCAGAGAGAGATGTCTTCTCTATGAAACACAGTTCACCAGCAGGGGGATCATATATCTGCTTTGCAGAAAGAGTTGCTTGAAATACGTCAGCATATGAGCAGATATGCCTCCGGTGGTAGTGCATCGGCTAGTGGTGAGCAGGTAAATCACAAAAAAATCAAAATCATTTAGTTTGCACACTTTTATTGGTTTTAAGTTTAATTATAAATATGCAACAATATTTAATTTTCAATATAATGTTCTTATAGGTGGCAGCAGGTAGTGGAGATGAAGGTGGAGAGAGTGACGATGCAGCATCAGATGATGAGTAGTAGTGTTGTTGATGTGTTGAACAAGTATGAGAAAAATTGGCTTGTATATGTAACATGTATATGGCACATAGTTTCCCCCAAACATTTCCATGTCCTAACATTTTTTTGATTTCTCATGTTTACTTCTATGTATTTTATTTATTTATGATGTTTCATTTTATGTCTTGATTTCTCGAGTGTGGTATACATCATTCCATTTAGGCCTGTGTTTGAATTGGTACCACATCCAAAGAGAATACCATATATGTAACCCATATTCATACCATTTCTACTATATAGCAGCATTCGGGTAGCCCCATTGTGTAAGCTCGATTCATACCATAACTGATTCATAGAAGTACCTAGGCAGTCCAACTGTGTAAGTCCCATTCATATCATTGTTGCTCCATAGCAGCACCTGGGTATCCTAGCTGTGTAAGCCCAATTAATACCATCACTATCAAGGCCCAATGAGCCACAATACATTACACAGGCATGAAGAAATTCCCACCTGACAGGCTAATCTTAGACTATACAACCAACATACCAATTATGCAGATAAAGAACTCACGCTCTTACGGACATGGAAAGAGTGTATCTTGGAAGCCTCCCACAAAACCTAAATTTAACCGTTATCAGTATAACATGAATCTAAGCATGTATACACTCTATTAGAACACCTAATATGCATCATTACAATAACATCCAAATAATCATAGTTTAACTTAACTTATCCCCCAAATAACTATGTCAATTATTCATGTTAGACTTAACAAAACACAAGCACTACCCATTCTTTTACATTCACAATACCAAATACAATGATATTACTAACTGAATACCAAACAACAATCCACCTATATACCATCACTATAGAACAAAGTGTCTAAACTTACTTTCATTTTTTAATGAACTCATAGACCTAGGACAAGTCCTCTCTTGGATTATATACATAGAAGAAAACCCTCATCAGTTGGAAATGAGAATCGCTATTTCACTTGATTAGAACACTCGAATCACCAATATCCCAAGATACATCTCAATATTACTAGTCTCTCTCAACCCTAGTTCACATGTCACATCCTATATAGGATACTACTCATGGAGAAGCTTCTATGAACCCTTCTCAAATATCACGAGGAAAATCATAGGCCAATATACCCACTCGAGGGTTCTTATGCATATCACAAATCCCATACCCAATCCAACTATGAAATCTAGGTTACTAATCCTAACTAGAAATCGACACACCATACTTCCCCTGAAGTATAAAGATCACATACATGCACATATATATTAATGACATTATCTTATGATAATAACTATTGTGAAAAATCAATATCATTTGGTTTGGTTAAGTATAATTCCACCAATAAGGTATTTAGGAAAACATTAGATAAGTTGTTGAAATTTTAAAAAACTCAAACCTATTTTCTTTAACGAAGTCAATAACAACTATATCATGATGCATCCCATCCAACCTGCAACATGATGACCATCTTGGGATGTATACATGAAACTCTTATCTCATATCCAATGACATAACTCAAATCCTCAATAGGAATCATGTATAACCTACAAGATCATAAACCATACTCTCTCAAGCACCATGCACGGTTAGCATGTTGTCCAACCTAAAACACACGCCAATTAACAAGTTACCCATTTTCTATAGTAGGCATTAACAACCAACCCAAAACACACAACAAACCATACCATAACATACATTCTATAACTACTCAAACATCCATCTTTGGAACAAATTCTATACCCATATAAACATAATTTGTTCTATCCCATAACACAAATCCATTGTTAAAAAAACTCAACCCATATCACAATCCACCCATGAATGTTATATCGGCCAACTTAGAGCATAACCAATTACATATCATTACACATCACCATGATTAGCATGATCACATAAATTGTATCAAAATTCATAACCATTTATTATATAGAGTATTAGTATCCATATAATATAAATCAACCCTTCTTAAAACACATAAGAAATTAAAGAAGCTAAAAACACATATACATCTTGGGGGTCACATGGATTGGTTACTAACCAAATTGTGATACATACCTTTCCTTAGGTTGGACTCCATAACATACAACATTTGCTCATATCCTATTTTTCAATGAATACTACCATGTTATTTGTTTGTATGGTGTCTCCTATTCAATATTCTGGTTTGATTTGTTTTTTAGGGCAGTGGTGTGGTAGGAACAGAATTATTTTTTTCCCAGGTCAACATTTTGCGGCGGTTTTAACCGCCTCTAATGCCTTACTGGTCAGAATTTAGCGGCGGTTATAACCGCCGCTAATGACTTATTGGTCAGTATTTAGCGGTGGTTATAACCGCCGCTAAATGTATTCTGTTTAAATTTAGCAGTGGTTTTCACCGCCACGACATAGGCGCATAAAAGGCCAGAATATAGCGGCGGTTAAAACCGCCACGAAAAAAAAGTATCATCTATGCATAAACCGCCGCGAAATGGTCAAAAACCGTCGTGAAAAGAGGCATCTACGACGCTTTTCTTAAACCACCGCGAAATAGTAAAAACCGCCGCTAATAGATTGTCGACACCAAATTTCACGGCGGTTTTTGTAAACCACCGCCAAACCCTATAGCGGTAGTTTAAACCGCCGCCAAATGAAAAAAACCGCCGCTAGGGGCCGGTTTTGTTGTAGTGTAGATTGTACTTATAGTTTATACCATATAAGATTCCTTGTAACATAAAATTTGTACTTATAAATTATTTTGATGTTCCTCTCACTACTAGAAATTGGATCTATAACTTCAACGTTGATTTATTCTATTGTTATAGATCTCATTTCGAGTAAAAGGAATTTCAAAAAAATATATGTACAACTGTTATGTTTTGAAAGAACTATATTTTTGTGCCATTAAAGTTATTTTTCATTAACTTTATTTTGAAACTTATTTTCATTTTTCAATAATTTATTCTATGTTTAGTCCGTATGAAATTTTTCATTTAAATTTTATTTATACTTTATAATTTATATATTTTCAAAGTCACATACTTCTAACATTATTATGTTTCTTGTATATGACTTCAAAAGCATATAAATTATAAAGTATAAATACAATCAAAATGAAATTTGTCACATTGACTAAAAATATAATAAATTATTGAAAAATGAAAATAAACTCAAGCATATGGTAAATAAAAATTATTTTACATGACACAAACCTACATGTTTAAAAAAAATTAAATTTATAATTTACATAATTTATTGGCATATTTCTTATTAAGTATTATAATATTAATTCAATTATTATGAATTATTATTAATTATGTTATCATTATATATATATTTATATATTTATATATTAATAATTGTACAGAAATATGCATAATTTTTTTTACATTATTTTTATGATTGTATGTAAAAAAATTATATATTTACATCATTATAAAATTATAGTAAATATATTTAAATAATAAATATATTTATTATATTTATAATTATATAAATATGTTTTTATTTATAATTATATATATTTATATATATTTATAATTAAATTAATAAATATATATTTTCAATTCAGTAAGTATAGTTATAATTATAGATGGCTCCATTCTCTCCCAGGAGTGCTCTCTATCTGGGAGCTTCGGTAAGGATTTCTTCTAGAAATGGAGACCTTTTTTCTATATTCCTCAAGTTTATATTGTCACTTAACCTACTTTACCTTTATTCATGTTCTATCCTTGTGATGGTTCCTCTCCTTATCTTTTAGGGCTTCTCTTCTTCACACTTTTTTTCTTCATTATATTTGTGTGGTTGTTGTATGGATTTGGGTCCTTGTCTGGCCTCCAATGCTGCCCTTGTTGTCAGAAATTTCATGTGAGACCCCACCTCTGGTTAGAAAAAAAGGTACTTTGATGTCTTGGGATGGTGTCAGTGGAGAATTTAGTCATTGAACCCCTCTTATTGTCACTCCTCTTTTAATTCTAGGGTTTCCTAGTTCCTCAGAAGTTTTTGGATGGTAGTTGTGGGATTCATCTTCCCTCCTTTCCTTATTGGCCCTCCTTATATTCCCTTTTTACCCAACCCATCATGTGATACCCCTTTGGTCTGGAGTGATGGTGACTTGTGGTGGATTGGGATTATGATGGGGAGGCTTTTAACGATAGTTCCTCTCCTATTTTGGGTCATTATTCATTTAAATTTCTTGTTCTTCCTTTATATTTATGGAATGGTTGTTGGATATGGGATGCATAGATGATTATTTAGTGAAGGGAGCACATTGCAACATTAAAATCTGGATTTGGTGGCAGTTTTTCTTCCTCCAAGAATTGATGGTGATACGTTGTGTCCTGGTTCGTGTTTGATGTTCTGTTGGATGGTTCCTTACAATGGACCAACATCTGGAAAAGGTCTTCGATGATAATAGGATCACAATAGTGTTTGTTCTCTATTTGTTTTGGTTCGGTTCATAGAGTCAACTATGAAGTTGGTGATGGGGATTGTATTATGGTTCTACGCTGGTTTTTTCTATGCCATCAGTGAAGTTTGTGTTATTGGTTTATTTTTTTATGATCATCTTGTATATATTATCGATGATGGTGGTTTATGGTCTGGTTTACTAGAGTAGAGGTGGTCTAGCTGGTTCCTATGAGTTACTTGATATTAATTGAGAGAAGTTGCATCAGGAGTGTGACAATAGCCAATAGGAGATGGGATTGAGGCGAATAGAGGAAATGCTAGGACCGAGGCATTGCTTGGAGTGCCTAGCAGGGGTTTTCATTTTGAAATTTAAAATGGTTGTTTTTTTTAGTTTGAATTTTATGTTTTGATCATTGTAATTTGGTTGTTTTGCATCTGGTTAATTGGTTCTACGGGTCCCCCACTACCCTTTAAAAGTGGTTATTCTGAAAATAAAAAAAATAAGATTGAAATTCATGGAAATATAGTTATAATTATATAAATATTGATTTATTATTATTTACATGTATAATTATTTATAATTATTTATAATTATATACATTTTATTTATTTTTAGGTGGTCCTTTTAGAGGAGAAGAGGAAAGAGCTTTGTTAAGCACCATGATAACTTGGGGAGGAATCAGTCGACATAGTCTTTGAGGTTATGGGGATTCTCTCCTTGGTGGAATCAATCATAGAGGTTGATGACATGAATGGTGGAGAGCAGAGATTGGGGGAGGTGACCAATATAAGTGGGTGCATAGAAGGTGACTATGTGACCCTAGGACATGAGGCACTTGGAGAACTGTAGCATTGGGTTAATGTGGACTTGGGTGGGAAATGGGATTACAGAATTTTTACTTCTCCCACACCTCTTCACATTTTATGTGCTTCTCCCAAGCCTCCACCTCCTAGTTTGGAGACAAACTTGAGATAATATTAATTAAATGATGCATAATTTTTTTAATAGTATTTTCCTTATAAAAAACCAATGTGAATGGATGAGCCAGCCATTCACATCATTGTACACATTGAGTCATTCACGTGACATCTAGAAGCATTGACATCACTACTTATAAAAATTAGTAAAATGAAATGCCTCTTCCAGCTCATCACTAAATACAAAAATATCCACCTTATAGATAAAATGATAATTTCAATGATGATATTCTCACAACCTACACTATTGAACCTAAACAACATTCAATATACCCATCCAATATTTATAATTAGACAAGGGACTAAGTTTAGTAAAACCATCACCCAGATTGTCCCCAGTGAATATTTATGACACACAACATCCTATACTACAGATCATCCATTTATCAGTGCTAAAAATCACTTTTATCAATGCTAAAAAAAGCATTGATGATTTAAACACCGTTAAAAGGGGTCTATTTTATTAGCATTAAAAAAGCTGATAAAATGAGTCTTTTATCAGTGCTAAAAAATAAATGATAAAATTTGACTTTTATTAATGCTAATGAAATCAATGATAAAAGTAAAAAAAATAAAAAAAAATCAATTTGGAGGAGGGGGACCACCCCTTTTATCAATGCTCGATTAACACTCATCTAGCCCTCCCCCTACCCTTATATCAGGACTAGAGCACCCTGCTACCCACCCCCACGCACCCCTACCTTCACTTGGTTTCAAATATGAGACTTATCCCTCAAATACTATTGATATTTTCCTTAACATCATGCAAAATAACTTTTAACAGTTCTAAAATAGAGTTTCTAAAAGGGGGGATTTATCAGTGCTAAAAAAGCACTGATAAAGGGGGTCCTTTATCGATGATAAAAAAATGCTAATAAAGGTCACCCTTTATTAGTTATATTTAAATCATTGATAAAGGGGGGTCCTTTATTAGCACTATAAATAATGCTGATAAAGGCCCTAAGTGGTAGTGTTCTATTTGTATAACTACACACCAAAACAACCTATAACATGTACACAAAATATATAATTTAATTAAAATAAATTTTATATCACGAATAAAAAAAACATTGCTACATACATTTTGAACAATGTTTTTTTATAATTAAATTTATAATTACTATCCAAAAAAATGTAAAAACATTAATGTTTGATCATCTTTGGTACCAATGATCCCCTCTCAAAAATGTTCGCTTATGGTATCCATTGCTGAAAAAATCACCTCATCATAAGAAAATTAATCCACCTATATAAGAAAACAAATCTTATGTTAGTAATATTACAAAGAAATAAATTAAACATTAATATGAAAGAATACATTAAAAATGTCAACTTTAAATAAGAAGATACACTTTGAGTTATAATAGTCACACTGTGCATTGTATTGAGGTGTGGTTGATTCTAATACATCACAAATGAGTTATGGATCATTTTCCTAAAGTATAAAAAAATTCAAATGTGTTTTCTTGGTTTTGAGTATGTCGATTGTTCTTTTTAATAAAATTAATGTCAATTTTAAATAAAGACACACTTGGAGTTACTGGTCACACTATGTTTGGGATTGAGGTGAGAATGATTCCTACACATCACAAATTACTTATGGATCATTTTTCTAAAATATAAAAAACTATCTAAATGCATTTGATTGGTTTTCAATATGTCACTTTTGTTTTTTACTAAAATATAATTTCAAACTAGAAACATGAACTTTTAGTTATAGTGGTCACATCATATGTCGATTTGATGTGAGATTGCTTCCTACACACCAAAAATGACTTATGTATTGTTTTCTTAAACTATCAACACAACTAAAGTGCATTTTCTTGGTTTTCAGTTAGTAATTCATGTTTTGAACTAAAATGTCAATGTTAAATTGATAATGGGAACTTTGAGTTATATAGGTCATATCATGCATCTAATTGAGGTGATGGTGATTCCTACATGTCAAAAATAACTCATGGACTATTTTACTAAAATATAAAAACAATCTGATTTCATTTTCTAAATTTTTAGTATGTCTCTTTTTTATACATCTAAAATTAATGTCAATTTAAAATAAAAATACACACTTGGAGCCATATTAGTCACAACGTGCTTTAAATTTAGGTGAATTTGATTCCTACACATCACAAATGACTTATCTATTGTTTTTATAAAGTATCAAAACAATAAAAATTCATTTTCTCAGTTTTGATTAGGTGAATTGTCCTTTTTACTAAATTTGATGTCAATTTTTAATTAAAAGATACACTTGGAGTCATACCAGTCACATGATACATCATATTGAGGTGAAGTTGATTCCTACACATAAAAAATGACATATGTATTGTTTTTATAAAGTATCAAAACAATACAAATGCATTTTCTTAGCTATGATTAAGCCCGTTGTCCTTTTTAATAAACTTGATGTAAATTTTAAATAAAAAGATGCACTTGGAATCATACCAGTTACACCATGTGTCATATTTAGGTGATAATGATTCCTACATGTCTCAAATTACTTATAGATCATTTCCTTAAAGTATTAAAACAATACAAATGTGTTTGCCTGGTTTTGAGTAAGTTAGTTTTCCTTTTTACTAAAATTGATGTCAATTTTAAATAAAAAAACACACTTGGAGTCATACTGGTCACATCATGTATCATATTGAGGTGATAGTGATTCCTACACATCAAAAATAACTCATGGATCATTTTCCTAAAGTATCAAAACAAATTGAATGCATTTGCTCAGTTTTCAGAATGCCATTTTTACTTTTTGCTAAAATTAATGTCAATTTAAAATAAAAAGACACACTTGGAGCCGTATCATTCACACCATGTATCAAATTTAGGTAAGGTTGAAAAATAAATGTCACAAATGACTCATGGATCATTTTACTTAATTATAAAAACAATACAAATTCATTTTCTTGGTTTCGAGTAGGTCATTTATCCTTTTTACGAAAATTGATGTCAATTTTAAATAAAATGATGCACTTGGAGATATAATGGTCACAAATGGAATTTTATTGTGATGAGAATGATTTATAAATGTCTCAAATTACTTATTAATAGTTTCCATAAATTATAAAAACAATATGAATGCATTTTCCCAGTTTTGAGTAGGTTAGTTGTCCTTTTTACTAAAATTAATGCCAATTTTAAATAAAAAGATGTACTTGGAGTAATACCGGTCACACTTTACATCCCATTGAGGTGTGGGTGAACCCTACACATAAAAAATGACTCATGGATCATTTTCCTAAATTAAAAAAATAATTATAATGCATTTTATTGGTTTTCAGTATGTCACTTTTTCTTTTTGTTAAAATTAATGTCAATTTAAAATAAAAAAACACACTTGGATCCATATTGGTCACACCGTGTGTCTTATTGAGGTCAGGTTGATTATTACACATCAAAAATGACTTGTGAGTTGTTTTCATAAGGTATCAAAACAATATAAATGCATTTTCTTGGTTTTGAGTAGGTCAGTTTTCCTTTTTACTAAAATTGATGTCAATTTTAAATAAAAAGACGCACTTCAAGTCATACCGGTCACATCATGCATCGTATTGTGGTTCAGCTAATTCCTACATGTTAAAAATTAATCATGGATCATTTTACAATTGTATCAAAACAATATGATTTTTTCTCAGTTTTTAGTTCGTCACTTGTCTTTTTTACTAAAATGTCATTTTAAACTGGAAACATGCGCTTTAACTCAAACTAGCCACATCGTGTATCAGTTTAACATGATACTGATTCCTAAATGTCACAAATGATTTATAAATCAATTTCTTCAATTATAAAGATAATACAAGTATGTTTTCTTTATTTTCAGTGAGTGACACATTTTGAACTAAAATGTCAATTTTAAACTGATAACAGACACTTAGAGTCATACCAGTCACACTGTGCATCGAATTGAGGTGAGAATTATTCCTAAACATCCTAAATGACTTATGGATCATTTTACTAAAGTATCAAAACAATATAAATATTTTTTTGGTTTTGAGTATGTTAATTTTCTTTTTTACTAAAATCTATATCATCTTGTGAATATGAGTATTTTATATAGTCATAATAGTAATGGAAAAATATAAATAAAAAAATGATTAATAAATATTTTAAATGAAATAGTAATTATTTTAAAAAATACCTCTTCGGGGATACTATTGTTTTGATGGAGTATAATCTCTCTGATAAATTTACAACCATAATAACCACAATCTTTTCTATTTGTTTTTTTCAAACACTGCAGAAACATTGAGAAAAATAATTAATTTGTTTTGATATGTGTTTGGATAGTGAAATATTATTATATATACCCTGATACTTTTCCAGTTGTATAAATTTTCAGGATCCTTGTACTTAATTATTGTCCTCATTCCATGAATTTCACATTTTTTATACACCCCCTATCATAACATAATTTTCATTAAAACATAAAATAAATTATATAACTTGAAGTTTATTTCTAATAAATTGAATGTAGTGTATTAAAAATTAAAAAATTCCATCATGTGTGGTTAGTTTGTTGGTTATTCATGCAGTGAATCTAGGAAATAATCTTTGGAGTATCCAAATTGGCCACAATGATCATCCAATGTTGCCTAAAAACACAAAAAGGAATAAGTAATGAAAGAAATGAAAATATATTTGATATGATTAAATTGTATATTTTTACCCCTACATCATTGGTATTAATAAGAGTATGTCATCCACAACTTATCTTTCAAATGATTTTGCCAGTTTTTTCACTATTTCATTAATTTTTATTGATTCTATTTATTTTTGTTCTATATAAGTGACGTGAGGACTGATGAGTCAAAATTTATCTTCATAAGGTAATCCCTTCAATTGATATTGATATATATGCCTCCAAAAAAATTGAAATGTATTCAGTCATAATTAACATAGTATATTAGCTTTTGAAAAAAAAAATCATGAAAACATACCTCATGTATATATTTACAACTGAGTCTCCTAGACCTTCATAGTTGAGGATTTCATGTACATTCTCAAGATAAATGTAGTCTGTAATGTCATATTCGTAAAATTTTTCTTCAAAATCAACTACATGATTACTACCATTTTGTAACTTTGTATATGCATGAACATTCAATGTTAGTAAATGAAAATATTGAACAGATGGGGTAAATGTGCTTTTGGAAGATATTTTCAATCGGTTGGTTGATACTTTATATATTTTTCAATCAACCTTTCATTTCACCCCTTACCTTTGTTTGTCTATAATAACATTCATTGGTTTAGATCCTTTTGCATTAATTATTAAAGGTTTATCATGAAAAATAAATTGGAAATGAATACCACCTCATTGAAGTGTGTTTTTACAATACTTGATATCCATTCGACGAATGTTCCAACGAATTTTTCAACCATATTAATATCATCATCATCAAGTGGAATATGTAGCTCGATGCTTAGATCATGAGATACACTAATCGTCACTCTCATGTGACCTATTGGATATGGTCAGTTGTGTAGATAGTTGTCTTGGATACTGAGTACTGTAGCCCTCGCTACAAGGTGATGAGTGTGTGTTGATAGTTATAAATCATATTCATTTTCACCCTGTATAATATCAGTATAGGAAAGGTATTAGTGTCTATCTAATTCTTATTTGACAGAAACAATTATTATAATATTGATTACCTTAGATAAGACAACACTTTGAGGGGGATGGATCACCTCAAAGCTGGTGGGGGTGGGTGGGATCCTCGCATAATGGTTGTTATTGAGTTGTTTATTATCTTTTTTCCCCCATAAAATTTTCTAACAACTCAGTATTCCAATGAAATTATTCTTCAAGGGAATCTAATCTTGCCTTCATCTCTTCCATTTATTTATCTTTATCCTCCTATTGTTTTTTTCTCAAAATATGTTTGGGGTGTCACCCCAAAAACCTAACCTCTAACGCAACCATACCATTTTGGCCACTTCAAGGACACCGATAGTAGGTGTTCATCCAATACAGGTTTTGTTGATTTCTATAAATAATTCAGATAGAAAATATAGGAAAATAAGTAGTCATTGTTATGTAATAGTGATTTAAATAAAAACAAAATTTTATTATATCATACTTATACATGTTTCCCACACTTTTCATGTGTTTTCATCTATTATCATCCCATGTTTATTTATAAGTTCCTCCTTTCATAGCACATGGAATGGAATGGAAGTGTATTTGGATTTGGATTCATCAATCTGCATATAAATAGAGGAACATAATTATTGTATCATCCCTGGTTTGAGGTATGTACCCTTTCTTATGTATTTTTAAGTGTTCAAAGTTGTTGGAAAATGTTTGGGAGAGTTTGGGAAGGTTTTAGGGATTTTATAAGGCCTCAAAGTTTGAGCTTGGTTAGGTGAAACCATTTAAAATTTCCCAGGTAATCATGAAACTCGAGGTAGTAGCGTTCACACGGTTAGCACACAGTTTTCCTAACCATGAGAGATAACCGCGTGTGGCATAAAAATGGGGTTTTCAAAAAATCAGGACCACTAGGGATATTCCCTATTTCACTCATTTCCTCTCCCACTCAAACCCAACTCAGGATTTTTGGTTCTCTAAGGTTATAACAGATCTACCACTCTTTTTGGAAGCGAATCGAAGGGGCTTCAAGGTGCGGTGAAGGCGATTATCTCCCGGTAAATCTCTACTCTTGGTTTATTTGTGGTTTTACTTATATCTGCATCTCCCTCTCTCCCAGTTTTCTAGATCTACACCCTTTGAATGTAGATCTACGGTTGTTATAGCCTAAAGTGATGATTTTAGGGATTTTTATGATAAGGAATGAGATTTAGAGTGGTTTTGGTAGAGTGTTTTCCTATATTTTTGGTGCGACTGCTTGTGGGTTGATTTCACCAGAACCATAAGGTAGGTGGCTTCTCTCTCGACTCCACTTTGCTAGAACTTGAGGCCTTGTTTGCAATTAATTTTTTCTTCTTGAAATTAACTGTGAATATGAAGTACGAATCTTGATGGAAACCCATTTGATGATGAATTGTGGATTTTGGGTAAAATGGGATATTTTTTAAAAATGGGATTCATTGTGTGATTTTAAAAATGTTCATTTTAAAATCAATAATGGTTTGAATTATGGAAAAACAATTTATGGAAGTTGAATTTCTATAAAAATATTTTTTTATTGAAATGTGGTTTGGCATGGAAAAAAGGTTTATCGGTGTTTTCAATAATGGGTGATTTATTAAATTGATTATGGATTTCATTGGAATTATTGATGTGCTTAAGGTGTTATTTGGTTGGAAAGTGTTATTTTCATATTGTTGTGGCCTATGGGTGTATTTTCTTGTTTATTGGATTGGTAATTATTGCTACTATTGAATTGGATGTGGAGTGGGAGGGAAGTACCACTATAAAAGAGGGAATGGATAGTGGATGGAAGGGCCACCATTAAAGATAAGTGGTCAGGAAGTACCACTAGATTGGGAATGTAGTAAAAAAACTTGGATGGGAAGTTCCACCATATTTAGTTGCCTTGTGTGTGTTATTATGAAAGATGGAAATTTTTGTGCTAATGTGTGATGGTGAAATGGATTATGGCAGGGTTGTTTAGATTTCCCTTGTTTTTTGTGGATATGGGTAAAGGTGGTTTGGCAAGGGTGTGTTTGTCTTGTTTTAATTGTTGCATTATTTGATGTTTTATATAAACTCTTTATATAAATGTGCTAATGGTTCTTTCTTAGTGGCATGTGTAGGGAATCCATTTGGGAAAATCCTACTGAGTATTATTACTCACCCCTTCTTTGGCACCTTGGTGATTTTGCAGATGTGGTTTTCTAGGACACAGGTAAAGGTAAAGCATCTCTTTCCTTTTGTGGTACTTCATGATGTTCAGGTGGTTTGGTGGTTCTTGGATCGTGGAGCTTGGTGTGGAGCTATGGGGTGGTTTCATGGTTCCTTTGGTTTTTGTTGTCTTCTGATTAGTACTTTGATTATGGATTATTATGGTTTGTTGTTTTTGGTCGTTATTATCAATTGTGAAACATTTTGGACATGCATCATATGGTGAGTTGGTTATGGATTTTTTAGTTGTTGTTTTATTTCATAGGGATAATCATTCCCAATTGTTCTTGAAGCTCTTGACATTTATTACCACCCTTTGGAACCTTGGGAATGTCTCCTAAGTCCTAGTAGTATCTCACCACCTTCTCAATCCAATGAGGAAGGGGTAGGAGGTTACAAGTGGTATCAGTTTTTTTGGTCCTTGAATTTCAAGTGAAAACAGATGTTTAACCCTTTGGTGTTGATTTTTGGTCTTGGTGTTGACATTCATTCTAGGTCTATTTTTTGAGTTGGGATGATAGCAAGGCGTAGGATTGTCAGGACTTGGAATGTATAACATAAAAAGACATAGCTAACCCTTTTATGCTGAAATTCAAGTTACCAGATAGTTAGGTACATAATTCTTTTGAAGACACTTATAAGAATTGGATATCTCATTGTCATGGGTGTAGCCAATGGGATGAGCATAGAATGCATGGTAGAAATGAATTCCCACTAGGATGCATATTTCATTTGGTACAATGACTTATGTTGTGATATAAATATATAGATGTGTGGAAAATATGGGAATTATTTCAAATATGTGGACTTGAAATGTGGATGTTTGTGTTATTTTGAAAATGGGTTGATTTTCAGAACATGGTGGATTCTTTTTTTCAAAAAATGGTGCAACCTGGGTATTGGGAACTTGTGGAAATCCTAGTTGTGATAGTTTCTATGTAATTGAATTTGAATTGTAAGTATTTTATTAATAAGGTAGCGGGACTTATGTTTGTTTTTGTATTGATAGAAATGGAACCTGGTAGGCATCGTATAGACCAACTGGAGGAGACTATTGAAAATGTGGTTTCACCTGAGCCCCAGGTGAACCAGCAGCTAGTAAATATTGTATTTCAAGCTTTCCAAGATGTGGAAAGTGTAGATAAAGAGGATTAAACAAAGAATGTGGATCATGAGGTTTAGTTACAAAATCAAAATCCACCCATCTTCAGGGGTGATTCAGAGCCAGAAAGGGAAGAAGTGTGGTTGAACAGAATAAACTGGATATTTGAATTATTGGGAACACCAGTCGAGTTGAAAGTGAAACTAGCAATGTACATACTAGAAGATATTTCCCTAAAGTGGTGGGAGTTGTTGGTCCAATCTGGAATAGACCAAGGGGTGTCATGAGAGGGTTTTTAGGAATTTTTTAATAAACAATTCTAACCTCATATGTTCATAATTCAGTGCACAATAGATTTATTTAGCCTGAAGAAAGAGAACATCTCGGTAACATAATTTACAGCTATGTTTATGAACTTAGTTAACTTTTCACCCATGGTGTCCATTAGTATATCATTGAAGGAACACATTTTTTAAGATGTATTAAGGTATGGAATTCAATAAAAATAGCGGTGCTTTGTATAAGTGACTACACAGAAATGGTGAATAGAGATAAAGTGAAAAAGGGATATTTTGGGAGATATATGAGGGGGAAGTATGTTAATACCCATGAGAAATAGTGGGAACTCAAAATCTATATTTAAGAGGAAGAGGGACACCTATTTATAGGATTTAAGTATAGTTCAGAATCTGATGGTAGGATTGGTGAATCTTCCTCTGAAACCTCAGAGCAAGCTGATATCTTTTTAGTGTGTCACTACGGGACATATAAATCAGTATTGTATAGCACAAACTCGATCAATCCATAACTATAAGTAGATGAGGAATCTTTAGTGGTATTGTCATAATATTCCAAGGTTGGGGGTTTATGACACTCCTCGGGGATCGCATGCATCCTATGCCTCGACAGGGTGGGGGTAGCAGCACACCCCTTGCCAACAGAACAAAGTTATTCATCAGGATTCAAGGAATACCACAACTTTTCAACAGGGAAATAAAGTGTAGAGTGTGGAAAGAAAGAAGTTGTTTAGAGCTAAACAGGTTGTGATGGATGACAGTAGAGACCGTCCATGGTGGGAGGTATGGTTATTTTAAATTCCACATTGCTGCAAGCCTTGTTTGATACAGGTGCTTCCAATTCTTTTATTTCTTCCCTTTATATTAGTTTAATGGGTTTACATGTAGAAATGATGCCTTCTATTTTAAAATTTCAAACTCCTCTAGGTCAAAGAGAGTGTTGAGCCTTCATGTGTAGGGCATGCTGTTTAGTTATGGACGAGGTTTAGTTGATGTGGGATTTATTAGTTCTTGATATGGATGCTTATAATGTAATCTCAGGAATGGATTGGTTAGAAATTTTTAAGGTCCGCATCAACTATTATGTGTGAATGATTTGTTTTATGATACATGATGGAATCAAACATTTGTTTATAGGGGAGAAAAAAAATGAAAATTTGGGTGCAACAAATTTTTTGGCACCAGCTGTTGGAAAGATCTCATATTAGTTAGTAGCATTGTCATTGGAATCAATGGTAAGAATGCAGTAGAGCGTGTTTCTAGAAGTGTTTGATCAGTTTATAGATGTCTTTCCCAAATAATTATCAAGGTTTTCACCTATTATAGAAGTGTATTTTATGATTGTTTTCCTTTCAAGGACCAGTCCTATCTCACTTCTATCTTATTAGATATAACTAGTATAATTGATGGAGTTGAAGGTGTAGTTGGAGTAGTAAGAGAACAAAGGGTTCATCCAGCCTAGAACATCTCTGTGGGCAGGGCCAGTTTTGTTTGTTAAAAAGGTGCATGGAATCTTGTGGTTGCGTCTTCATTATCATAGGTTGAATCATGTTATGATAAATAACCGATAGCCACTTCTATGCATTAGTGATTTGTTTGACCAGTTGAGGGGAGCTTAGTGGTTCTCCAAGATTGACTTGTAGTCAGGATATCATCAATTACAGGTGAGGATAGAGGATATTCCCAAAACAAATTTCAGAAGTTGATATGACCATTATGAGTATGTGGTCATTCCCTTTGGTCTCACGAATGCATCATCAGTGTTCATGGAATTTATGAATTAGATATTTCAGAGATATATAGATTCTTTTGTGGTCTTATTTTTGGATGATATACTGGTGTATTCAAGGACAAGGGTGTAGAAAGAGCATCACTTGGCGATAGTGATGGGCATCTCGAGATATTATCAGTTTTATGACAAATTTTCAAAGTGTGACTTATGGATACAATAGGTTTTTTCCGTGGCCATGTTATTTCTGAGAAATGTGTTTTAGTTGATCTGGATAATATAGAGGTTGTTATCTTATGGAAAACGCCTAAGAATGTCTTCAAGATATGGATATTCCTTAGTCTAGCTGGCTATTATTAGTGTTTTTTTCTTGATTTCTCATGATTAGCCTCACCAATGATAGATTTGATAAGAAAGAATGTCCCATTTCAATGGGATGAGCAGTGTTAGAAATGCTTTGAAGAGATAAAGGGTCTCCTTACATCATCACTAATCATGTTTTTTTTTCAGAAATAGGGAAATGGTACTTGGTGTATTGTGATGCATCGAAATCAGGTTTGGGGTGTGTCCTCATGTATGAGGGATCACATGGTTTCATATGGCTCACAGAATTTGAGGTTTCCTGAGAAGAACTACCCAACACATGATTTGGAGTTGGAATCAATGGTTCATGCCTTCAAAATGTGGCGTCATTATCTCTTCAGTGAGAAATTCATAGTTTTTACCAATCATAAGAATTTAAATAATATTTTATGACAAAGAGATTTGAATTTTATACAAAGAAGATGGATAGAGTATCTCCAAATATTTGATTTTTACTTGATGTATACACCGGGTAAGGGAAATTTGGTGGCATATTCATTAAGTAGGAAGTCATATGCTCAAGTGGTGAAGAATGCATCAGATCAGTGGAATTTTATGTTAGTCATAGCTAACATGTGGTAGGAATGTGAGGACTAGGGTGATAGAGAAGTTTTCTTACCGGTATTGTTGGTTGTTAACTTTGTTGGCCTGGTTAAAGAGGTGCAGATATCTGATTCCGAGTGTATGGTGATGAAGTCGAAACTCAATGGTGGGGAGTCCATTGAGGGCTTGGAACTGAATGGGAATTCAATTTTGTGTTTTCAAAATCTAGTGGTTGTACAAGTGGAATGTTAGTAGTAAATTATCAGGGGTTATCATCATTTCAGATTGGTTGTCCATATGAGAATTCATAAAATTTATAAGGCATAAAAATCCCAATTTTGGTGGGAAGGTATGAAAAGGAAAGTGGCTGAGTTCATTTCTAGATGCTTAACTTATCAGTAGGTCAAGGTAGAGCATTAGATTCCAGTAGATATGTTGCAGTCTTTTCCTATACCAGTGTGGAAATGGGGACAAATAGAAATGGATTTTGTTATAGGTCTCCCAAGAATAGTCTGGAAGAATGATGCCATATGGGTGATAGTGGATCGGCTCACAAAGTCGTATAATTTCATCCCTATTTTTGAATCTCATATGGTGGATGATCTATCCAAAATCTATATTCAGGATGTGGTAAAGATGCATGGTGTTCTAGTTTCTGTTGTATCAGATAGAGATATGAGGTTCATAGTGTAACACCCGAGACTTTTATGTTATATAAATCATCAAAGGAATCTTTTTCTACAAAACACTTGCTTGGCTTTCTTTACACGCAATCGCGACCTTCCTCGATAGCTTGCGTCGTACGCAATACCGAGTTTCACTAAACAACGATATGCTATTAAAATATTATTAAAACTAGCCGTTATGAATAGTAATAACCACTTTTTGAAATTTTATAAATTTTATTTTTCAAAATGGACTTCATTTTTGGATTCGGAATACCGAAATTAGCCTAGGGTGAAATTTTGGTATTTTTCTGAAAACTTTCAATTTTTGATGAATAGTGAAACCACTAAGTGGTAGGTTAAAAACTGAATTTTGCATAAAACTTAATTTTACCGCTTCTGTGAATGGAATTTCAAAAATCCGACAGACACGGTTGATATCAGTAAGTAAAATGTGGTTCAATGAGATAAAAATAATTTTTTGGTGAATAGTAACTTTTTACTTTTTTTTACCGCGGTTAATAGTAAATAGGGTAACTAAGGGTAAATATGATATTACTATTACCCTAACACATGTCCTAATTCTATTGGAAAAGTGTAATTCGACCAAAAACAAACTTAGGAATAAAATATGACCATTTATGCCCACTTGGATTAGATTAGGACATTTATTATTAATTTATTTAAAGAAGGGTTAAAATAGTTAAAATCAAAGTTTAATAAGTAAATAATTTTTAATATGGGGTTATACATAAGATAAATTCGATTGTAAATATTCATTAGAAAGATAAAAAGATTTCCTACATGATGGTATTTTATTTGTAATTTTTAGACATCAAATAATTTAATTTATTTATGACACAAAGATGATGCAGTAATTATCTTATTGATGAAATATTGACATAATTGATAATATAAATACCAAAATAAATGTAATTTAAGACTTTTTATAAATTAAACTAATTTTCTAGGTTACTATGATATATTAATGTTGATTTAATCAACTTGTTTTGAACATATAATTCTGTTATGACTTTCACAAAAATCATATATCAAATAGTGTCAAAATTGACACAAAATAGTTTTTAAATGAAATATTATATTATTAATTGTTATTTTATTCCTAAAAATCTAAGGTTCGGAAAAATAACTTAGATAAGGATATATATATTAATAATAAACAATTTGGGGTTCGTTTGGCATGTTATAGTAAGTGTATTAACCATATAGTGAAAGAAAACAAAAAGACACGGTAAAAGTTAAATTAATTAACTTAGAGTTAAATCTAATTGATATGGTTAAAATAATACCCTAAACTTGTCTAACTCCTATTGGTTGATATTATTTCTACCCATCCCCACATTATCTTCGAAATAAGACCCTTTGGAGCCATTATAAACCGATTTTGACTTTAATATAAAATAATATTTTGAGATATTCCTAAGGTGCCCCTCTCCTCCCTTATAAAAGGGCACCTCCTCCCCCTCCTCCTCACACCAAATTGAGCACTCAAGCTCATCCAACCCCTGACATTTTCTCCTCTACAATTACCTAGAATAATCCTAGAGGTCCTGGTCTTCTTCAAAGACCAATCTTAGTTCCCTAAGTGGAGGATTTAAAGAGGCGTTCCAAAGAAGAGGTAATATCCATTACCGATCTTTTCAATTTCTTTCTTCTTCAACTTCTTCTTCTTTAGTTGTTTCATGATAAAGTAATAACATCAATATTACTTACATACTTATATGTTATTATAAATATGAAACAACCCTAATTCACCTTCTATCCATCCCACAGAAAAATGAAATCACCGCGTGTGCGTACGTACGGAATACCGTCTCCACGCCGTGGTGTAATCTATTTTTCCACCATCACTTTACAAGGATGGGTATAATGGTGTAATGAGTAACTATTTATGATTATTATAAAGTAATATTGATACTGAAATAATATATATATACTCCAATACAGTTCCACGATCATAGGAACGATATCATCTCTTGTGCGTATGTACGGAATACCGTCTCCACGATGTGATGCGACTCGTTCTACATGATCATCATTACATAGTAATTATATAAATGAATTGAATGAATAAATATGATATATGTTACACTAATACCATTCTGGATATAAGGTATCTATAACCTTAAAAGAAGAATAATAATGTATTCGGCAAAACACGCATAAGAACAAAAGGCAATAAAGACCCGAGTAACAAGTAACAATGAAATATTACTAAAAAGAATCTAAGAATATGACCATATATGATATCATATCAATATGTATGATTCTGAAATAAGTCAATAACATTATTTAAACCATTATACAGGAGCTTCGGACACGTACAAAGCTAATCGGACCTAAGGTAAGGGAAATATCACAATCTCATTTTTATCCGAGATTGTTTATTCGTAAGTATTTACTGGGGTGTATTTTATCATCCACATACATGTTCCCTAAATATGTAATATTGTTTCCATCCACTTACAATAGTTTAAATCCAATTTTACCCTTCGGTGAGTTTTTAGTAAAGAATATGAAAGGAATCTTTTGTCGTTTTTTCGTACGAGGTACTTTTTGACTTTTCCGAAAAAGGTACGAAGAATGTTTTTTTAACTTATACGGCATGAATGGATTTTTAAAAAATTATTTCCAAGAATCTTCCTTTATAAGTTTTCAAGTTTATTTTTAATCAACTTCTTTTAGTTTATAATTGTATGACATGTTAAGAAAAAAAAAGTGTTTTTGAAGTAGAAAGGATATTTTCCTCAAGAATGGAGTTCAAATGTTTTATCAAAATTATTTTCCATCTAAGATAATATAGGGTTCTGTTTTTATCCCTATTATTACATTGATTTGATTATGTTGTGATGGAATTATTTTTATGAATTCATTTACCTTAAATGATTTGTTTTATGATGTCATGATGTTTCAAGAATCCCATTTTTGTTACATGTGTTATGCGATGATTTATGATTATGTGGCA
This sequence comes from Viscum album, assembly GCA_963277665.1. NCBI lineage: Eukaryota > Viridiplantae > Streptophyta > Magnoliopsida > Santalales > Viscaceae > Viscum > Viscum album. The sequence goes on from OY728152.1 coordinate 1,964,480,491, forward strand.
CACATAAGAAAGGATTCATTATAAGATGGGTGGGACCTATATCTCCCTCCAATGCATTGGGTAAAGATTTTATATCTCATGAGATAGACATGGCTGGAACGGAAGGTTATTTCGGTTCAGTGATACAGGACTGAAACGAGGAGTGAACTCGGTTCAGAAAGGGACTTTGTCCACTAAGATAGTCTTGGCAATGAGTCATGACTAACAAGAAATGATTTTCCATGATTATGTGTGCATGCCACAAAGTTTCAAGTTTTATGTTATGATTATGGGGATCTCATTTTCACTTCTATGATTTATTCCATGTTAAGATATTATGATCTCTTTTGCAGGTTTTGATTTTCAAAAAGATATGATATGATTTTTATTTCCTTTATTTGCCCTTGCTGAGCATTTGAGCTCACCCTTTTATGTTTTCTTTTCCCCAGGTCAGGAAGATGGATATTAAGTAGAATATGCTAAAAGGGACCCTAGATATGATGAAATAAATGGGAGACACTGTAGAAGATTTATGAACCAGTTGTTTATGTTTCCCAGTTTCTAAAGACACTATACCTATACGGTCCTTTGTGGTTTTGTCATATGTTGTAATAAGTGTGCTTCAATTTTGAAGTATTAACAATGTATGTAAAGTATGGGTCGTTATAGTTGGTATCAGAGGAAAGGTATAGTCAACCTTTGGAAACTAGGATGTGAAAGCCTTAGTAAGAACCCTAAGGATAAGTCTAAGCATAGAACACAATCTTAGTGTTTTAGAAATGTCCTTGAATAACCTAGGATAAGACCTTAAGCATGAAAATTTTATTCTTGAATTATGTGGTTTTCCTATTATAATTAGTGTTTCTCACACTATTCTCCTTGGTTTTAGTCAATGGCTGGAACCTGAAGGAACCGTGTTAATGCGGAATGAGATGGGCAATGCAATGATTGTCCTCCTGAGCAACCAAACGATATGGGAGCTGGAATGCAAAATCTTGTAGCCATGCTCACACAACTTTCTCAAGCTATGAATCATGAAGGACTTCCAAACGAGCAAAGGAAGGAGCAACATTCTGTTGAATCCTTCATGAGGCAGCGTCCACCTTCTTTCAGTGGGTCTACTGATCCATTAGTTGCTGAACAATGGATTAGTACTACTGAAAAGATGTTTTTAGTTCTTCAATGTTCTGAACATGATAAAGTCATCCTAGCAGTGTATCGTTTGGAAGGAGATGTTGATCAATGGTGGAATCTTATTAAGAATACGAGGCAAAGGGATGAAATTGAGTCTATGGAATGGGACGAGTTCAAGAACTTATTTTTCAATAAGTACTTCCCTCGTATTCTCCGAACAAAGATGGAGAAAGAGTTTCTTGAACTGAAGCAAAGGGATGATGAATCTGTTGGTACCTATGAAGCAAATTTTACAAGACTTTCAAGGTACGCTTCTGGTATTATTATCCAACCTGAGAGTACGATCGATCGATTCTTTAGTGGATTAAAACCAAGTCTTCGAAGGGCGTTAGCCATAAGGGACTTCAATAGCTACGAGGAAATCGTTCGATGTGCTCTCAAAGTTGAGATGGAGATTGGAGTAACCCATCAGTCACATGGGTTTGATAAGAAGAGAAAGATGGAATTCAAAGAAAAATCTAAAGAGCACACGGAAAAGAAGATGAGATTTTCCTTATGCTCAAAGTGTGGAAAGAAACATGGAGGGAGTTGTCTTAAAGGGACAAGTAAATGTTTTAAATGTGGAAAAGAAGGTCATCGGGCATTTGAATGCCGTGATAATGGGAAGAAGATGTCTAATGACACAAACAAAGGAAGGGATACACAGAATGAACCTACTACACTTCAATGTTTCAAGTGCAAGGAGATGGGGCATTATGCCAATCAATGCCCAAATCCACGGGTTGATGATGATGGTCGACGTCAACAAAATCTTAATGCTAAAGACAAAGGAAAGTCACATGCAATTTCTATCAGCGATGTGGAGTACGATAACGAAGTGGTGAAAGGTACACTTACCATCCACTCTAAAGTAGCAAATGTTTTATTTGATTATGGATCCACCCACTCTTTTATTTCTAAAGAATTTTCTAAGGTTATCACTATATTACCTCAACAATTAGATGTTGAGTTAGCTGTGACAACACCTAATGGCCCAACAGTCGCATCAAAAGTTTATAATTCTTCTCCGATCGAAGTTTGTGGGAAAGTTCTTCCTGCAAATCTTGTGATCCTTCCTTTAGTGGAATTTGATGTGATTCTTGGCATGGATTGGCTTTCTCTACATGGAGCTCATATCAATTGCCAAAGAAGGGAAGTCACATTTCATATTCCAAATCAATCTACGATCGTCTATCAATGCAAGGATGAACATAACCTTCCAGTGGAAATTTCTTCCATCTTATGGGTATTGATTCCACTAAATGAAGGTTATTTATGTCAAATGGTTGGTGAGAAACTCACGATTAAGAATATGCCCATTGTACGGGAGTTTGATGATTTCTTTCCTAAGGAATTACCGGGTCTTCCACCAAATCGTGAAGTTGAGTTTTCAATAGAACTCGTACCGGGCGCTTTGCCTATTTCAAAGACACCTTATAGAATGGCCCCAATTGAGTTGCAGGAATTGAAGAAGCAACTCCAGGAGAATCTTGATAAGGGATTAATACGCCCTAGTGCGTCACCTTGGGGAGCACCTGTTCTATTTGTTAAGAAGAAAGATGGATCAATGAGACTCTGCATTGATTATCGAGAACTTAACAAGATCACTATCAAGAACAAATATCCTCTCCCACGCATTGATGACTTATTTGACCAACTACGCGGAGCTCAATACTTTTCCAAGATTGATCTTCGTTCAGGGTATCATCAATTAAGGGTGAAAAGGGAGGATATACCAAATACGGCCTTCCGTACAAGGTATGGACACTATGAATTTATAGTGATGCCATTTGGTCTTACTAATTCCCCTGCTATCTTCATGGATCTAATGAATAGAGTCTTTAGAGACTATCTTGATCAATTTGTGGTAGTATTTATAGACGATATTCTTGTCTATTCAAAGAGAAAGGAAGAGCATGAAGATCACTTGAGAATTATATTGAAGACCCTGAGAAAGGAGAAGCTTTATGCCAAATTTACCAAGTGTGAATTTTGGCTTCAAAAAGTTGAATTTTTGGGTCACATAATCTCAAAAGAGGGGATATCTGTGGATCCAGCAAAAACAGAGGTTATCGAAAGATTGTCGAGACCAACAACAGTAACTGAGATCCGAAGTTTTCTTGGTTTGGCTGGATATTATCGACGTTTTGTAAAAGATTTTTCACGATTATCTAATCCACTCACCAAGTTGACTCGGAAAGGAGTTAAGTTTGTCTGGATAGAGGAATGTGAAGAGAATTTCAAGGAGTTGAAAAGAAGGTTATCCAGTGCACCTGTGCTCACACTGCCTTGTAGTGGAGAAAGGTTTGTGATCTACAGTGATGCATCCAAGAAGGGATTGGGGTGTGTTCTTATGCAAAATGATATGGTGATAGATTATGCCTCACGACAGTTGAAAATTCATGAGCAAAATTACCCAACACATGATTTGGAGTTGGCTGCGGTAATCTTTGCATTAAAGATTTGGAGGCATTACCTTTATGGTGAAAGGTGTGATATTTATACTGATCATAAAAGTTTAAAGTATATTTTCACACAAAAGGAGTTGAATATGCATCAAAGAAGATGGTTGGAGATGATTAAGGATTATGACTGCTCAATCCATTACCACCCTAGGAAAGCAAACAAGGTGGAAGATGCATTAAGTCGACAAGACCATGCTAGTTTATCCATGATGAGGATCACAAAAGATCCAATATTTATGGATTTACAAAGGATGGATCTTGGAATTATAATGGAAGGGGAAAAATCTTATCTTTCTCAAATGAATGTTCAACCATCTATACATGTGAAGATTAAAGAGGCACAGAAAGAAGATGTTGAGTTACAAAAAAAGGTGAGAAATGTTCCTGAATTCAACCTTGATTGTGATGGGATAATAAAGTTCAGGAATCGGGTTTGTGTTCCTTCCATCCCCGAATTAAAGAAGGAGCTGCTGGATGAGGCTCATAGTTCTTCATTCTCTATTCATCCTGGAAGCACGAAGATGTATAGGGACCTGAAAGAGTACTTCTGGTGGGATGACATGAAAAGAGATGTTGCTGAATATGTCTCTCGATGCTTGGTTTGTCAACAAGTTAAAGCTGAGAGACAAAAGTCTAAGGGGATGTTACAACCATTACCCATACCCAAATGGAAATGGAAAAACATCACTATGGACTTTGTCACCGGACTTCCTAAAACATCCAAAGGCAGTAATGCTATCTGGGTCATAGTTGATCGTCTTACAAAGTCTGCACACTTCATTGCTATTAGAGAGGATTTCTCTCTAGATCAGCTTGCCAGGATATATGTAAAGGAAGTGGTAAGATTGCATGGAGTATCACTTTCTATTATATCTGATCGGGATCTGAGATTTACCTCGAAGTTCTGGCGAAGTCTTCAGTATACTCTGGATACGGAGTTGAGTTTCAGCACTGCTTATCATCCCCAGACAGACGGTCAGTCTGAGAGAACAATTCAAACCCTAGAAGATATGTTGAGAGCTTGCTCTATGGATTTCAAAGGAGTTTGGGATCAACACCTACCTTTGGTGGAATTTTCTTATAATAATAGCTTTCACTCCAGTATTCAGATGGCTCCTTATGAAGCTCTCTATGGAAAGAAATGCAGGACTCCAACTTGCTGGGATGAAGTTGGGGAAAGAAAGCTATTAGGACCTGATCTCATTGATGAAATGGCAGAAAAGGTCAGATCTATTCAACAACACATAAGCGCAGCTCAGAGTCGACAGAAAAGTAATGCCGAAAACCGAAGAAAAGACCTAGAGTTTGAAGTGGGTGATAAAGTGTTCTTACAAATATCTCCCTGGAAGAGGGTTATGAGATTTGGAAAGAAGGGGAAGTTGAGCCCTAGATATATTGGTCCTTTCGAAATACTGGATCATGTTGGGAAGGTAGCTTACCGATTGGCGCTCCCACCGAATCTCTCTCAAGTTCACGATGTGTTCCATGTATCTCTCCTGAGAAAGTACATTTCAGATCCTTCACATGTACTCAGCTCAGAAGTTGTACCGCTGGAGCAAGATCTTTCTTATGAAGAACAGCCGATAGAGATTCTGGATCGTAGCGAAAAAGTTCTACGAAACAAGACCACTCGATTGGTGAAAGTTTTATGGAGGAACCACCAACTTGAAGAAGCTACTTGGGAGCTTGAGGATATGATGAGGGATAAGTATCCTCATCTGTTTGTTACAAAGTGACGAATTTCGAGGGCGAAATTATTTTTAAGGGGGGTAGAATGTAACACCCGAGACTTTTATGTTATATAAATCGTCAAAGGAATCTTTTTCTACACAACACTTGCTTGGCTTGCTTTACACGCAATCACGACCTTCCTCGATAGCTTGCGTCGTACGCAATACCGAGTTTCACTAAACAACGATATGCTATTAAAATAGTATTAAAACTAGCCGTTATGAATAGTAATAACCACTTTTTGAAATTTTATAAATTTTATTTTTCAAAATGGACTTCATTTTTGGATTTGGAATACCGAAATTAGCCTAGGGTGAAATTTTGGTATTTTTCTGAAAACTTTCAATTTTTGATGAATAGTGAAACCACTAAGTGGAAGGTTAAAAACTGAATTTTGCATAAAACTTAATTTTACCGCTTCTGTGAATGGAATTTCGAAAATCCGACAGACACGGTTGATATCAGTAAGTAAAATGTGGTTCAATGAGATAAAAATAATTTTTCGGTGAATAGTAACTTTTTACTTTTTTTTACCGCGGTTAATAGTAAATAGGGTAACTAAGGGTAAATATGATATTACTATTACCCTAAAACATGTCCTAATTCTATTGGACAAGTGTAATTCGACCAAAAACAAACTTAGGAATAAAATATGACCATTTAGGCCCACTTGGATTAGATTATGACATTTATTATTAATTTTTTTAAAGAAGGGTTAAAATAGTTAAAATCAAAGTTTAATAAGTAAATAATTTTTAATATGGGGTTATACATAAGATAAATTCGATTGTAAATATTCATTAGAAAGCTAAAACGATTTCCTACATGATGGTATTTTATTTGTAATTTTTAGACATCAAATAAGTTAATTTATTTATGACACAAAGATGATGCAGTAATTATATTATTGATGAAATATTGACAAAATTGATAATATAAATACCAAAATAAATGTAATTTAAGACTTTTTATAAATTCCACTAATTTTCTAGGTTACTATGATATATTAATTTTGACTTAATCAACTTTGTTTGAACATATAATTCTGTTATGACTTTCACAAAAATCATATATCAAATAGTGTCAAAATTGACACAAAATAGTTTTTAAATCAAATATTATATTATTAATTGTTATTTTATTCCTCAAAATCTAATTTTCGGCCAAATAACTTAGATAAGGATATATATATTAATAATAAACAATTTGGGGCTCGTTTGGCATGTTATTGTAAGTGTATTAACCATATAGTAAAAGAAAACAAAAAGACACGGTAAAAGTTAAATTAATTAACTTAGAGTTAAATCTAATTGATAAGGTTACAATAATACCCTAAACTTGTCTAAATCCTATTGGTTGATAGGATTTCGACCCATACCCACCTTATCTTCGAAATAAGACCCTTTGGAGCCATTATAAACCGATTTTGACTTTAATATAAAATAATATTTTGAGATATTCCTAAGGTGCCCCTCTCCTCCCTTATAAAAGGGCACCTCCTCCCCCTCCTCCTCACACCAAATTGAGCACTCAAGCTCGGCCAACCCCTGCCATTTTCAACTCTCCACTTCCCTAGAATAATCCTAGAGGTCCTTGTCTTCTTCAAAGACCAATCTTAGTTCCTTAAGTGGAGTATTTAAAGAGGCGTTCCAAAGAAGAGGTAATATCCATTACCGATCTTTTCAATTTCTTTCTTCTTCAACTTCTTCTTCTTTAGTTGTTTCATGATAAAGTAATAACATCAGTATTACTTACATACTGATATGTTATTATAAATATGAAACAACCCTAATTCACCTTCTATCCATCCCACGGAAAAATGAAATCACCGCGCGTGCGTACGTACAGAATACCGTCTCCACGCCGTTGTGTAATCTATTTTTCCACCATCACTTTACAAGGATGGGTATAATGGTGTAATGAGTAACTATTTATGATTATTATAAAGTAATATTGATACTGAAATAATATATATATACTCCAATACAGTTCCACGATCATAGGAACGATATCATCACTCGTGCGTATGTACGGAATACCGTCTCCACGATGTGATGCGACTCGTTCTACATGATCATCATTACATAGTAATTATATAAATGAATTGAATGAATAAATATGATATATGTTACACTAATACCATTCTGGATATAAGGTATCTATAACCTTAAAAGAATAATAAGAATGTATTCGGCAAAACACGCATAAGAACAAAAGGCAATAAAGACCCGAGTAACAAGTAACAATGAAATATTACTAACAAGAAGCTAATAATATGACCATATATGATATCATATCAATATGTATGATTCTGGAATAATTCAATAACATTATTTAAACCATTATACAGGAGCTTCGGACACGTACAAAGCTAATCGGACCTAAGGTAAGGGAAATATCACAATCTCATTTTTATCCGAGATTGTTTATTCGTAAGTATTTACGGGGGTGTATTTTATCATCCACATACATGTTCCCTCAATATGTAATATTGTTTCCATCCACTTACAATAGTTTAAATCCAATTTTACCCTTCGGTGAGTTTTTAGTAAAGATTATGAAAGGAATCTTTTGTCGTTTTTTCGTACGAGGTACTTTTTGACTTTTCCGACAAAGGTACGAAGAATGTTTTTTTAACTTATACGGCATGAATGGATTTTTAAAAAATTATTTCCAGGAATATTCCTTTATAAGTTTTCAAGTTTATTTTTAATCAACTTCTTTTAGTTTATAATTGTATGACATGTTAAGAAAAAAAAGTGTTTTTGAAGTAGAAAGGATATTTTCCTCAAGAATGGAGTTCAAATGTTTTATCAAAATTATTTTCCATCTAAGATAATATAGGGTTATTTTTTTATCCCTATTATTACATTGATTTGATTATGTTGTGATGGAATTATTTTTATGAATTCATTTACCTTATATGATTTGTTTTATGATGTCATGATGTTTCAAGAATCCCATTTTTGTTACATGTGTTATGCGATGATTTATGATTATGTGGCACACATAAGAAATGATTCATTATAAGATGGGTGGGACCTATATCTCCCTCCAATGCATTGGGTAAAGATTTTATATCTCATGAGATAGACATGGCTGGAACGGAAGGTTATTTCGGTTCAGTGATACAGGACTGAAATGAGGAGTGAACTCGGTTCAGAAAGGGACTTTGTCCACTAAGATAGTCTTGGCAATGAGTCATGACTAACAAGAAATGATTTTCCATGATTATGTGTGCATGCCACAAAGTTTCAAGTTTTATGTTATGATTATGGGGATCTCATTTTCACTTCTATGATTTATTCCATGTTAAGATATTATGATCTCTTTTGCAGGTTTTGATTTTCAAAAAGATATGATATGATTTTTATTTCCTTTATTTGCCCTTGCTGAGCATTTGAGCTCACCCTTTTATGTTTTCTTTTCCCCAGGTCAGGAAGATGGATATTAAGTAGAATATGCTAAAAGGGACCCTAGATATGATGAAATAAATGGGAGACACTGTAGAAGATTTATGAACCAATTGTTTATGTTTCCCAGTTTCTAAAGACACTATACCTATACGGTCCTTTGTGGTTTTGTCATATGTTGTAATAAGTGTGCTTCAATTTTGAAGTATTAACAATGTATGTAAAGTATGGGTCGTTATACATAGCTTATTTTTGGAAATCCTTACAACAAGACCTTGGGACACAGTTGATTATGAGTAAAACGTATCATCCTTAGATGAATGGGAAATCTGAGAGGATGATACAAATGTTATAAGATATATTATGGGATTGTGTGATGGATTTTGGTGGTTTATGGGAGGAGAACATGTTGTTGGTAGAGTTCTCCTATAATAATAGTTATCAGGCACCGATACATATGAATCTATTTGAAGCATTGTATGGGAATCCGTGTGGTTATACATTATGTTGGGTGGAAATAGGTGATAATTCAATGGTTGGTCCAAGTCTTGTCCAAGAGACTATGGAGAAGATCAAGTTGACCAGAAAGAGAATAGAGACGGCTCAGAGTCGTCAGAAATCATATGCGGTCCATCGTCGATGACCATTGTCATTTGAGGTGGGTGATCATGTGTTTTTTAGAATTTCTCCTCGACTTGGACATCTTTGGTTTGGAAAATATAAAAATTTGTCTCCAAGGTATATTGAGCCTTTTGAGATACATGAATATGTTGGATAGGTGGATTATCAGTTGGATTTTCCACCGCGGTTTAGTGCGGTGTACAATGTGTTCCATGTATCTCAATATGAAATGTATCAGCCAAATCATGACCATGTGATTCATTGGGATCATTTTGATCTTGAACCAGCTGATTCTTTTGTTCACATGCCAGTTTAGATTGTGGATATGCAAGAGAAAGTCTTGCAGAGTAAAATAAATAGTTTAGTTCGAATTTTATGGCAGTATGGTCAGATTCAAGAGGAGACTTGGGAGAGGGAGAAAGAGATGGCTGGGAAATGGATCAAGATCTTTTAGTAAATAAATGATTCTCTACTTTCTGATGACAAAAAGAACAATGGTGGGGATAATTTAGCACCCCCATTTTGAGTTATTTAACCATTTTTTATGTATTTTTATGTGTTCAAAGTTGTTGGGTAATGTTTGAGAGAGTTTGGGAAGGTTTTGGAAAGGTTTTGGGGATTTTATATGGCCTCACTGTTTGAGAATAGTTTGGTGAAACCGTATGGAATTTCCCTAGTAATTGTGCAACTTGAGGCAGTAGCATTCACATGATTAGCACACAGTATTCCTAACCGTGCGAGCTAACTGTGTGTGATGTAAAAATTGGTTTTTTTAAAAATCAAGAACACTTAGGATCTACCCTATTTCAGTCATTTCCTCTCCCACTCGAACCAAAATCAGGATTTTTGGTTCTCTAAGGATAAAATGGTTCTCCCACTCTTTTAGGAAGTGAATTTAAGGGGCTTCAAGGTGCGGTGAATGTGATTCTATCCCAACAAGTCTCTACTCTTGGTTTCTTTATGGTTTTCCATATATCTATATATCCCTCTCTCCCATTTTTCAAGATCTACACCCATTGCATGTAGATGTAGAGTTTTTTTATCCTAAAGTGATTAATTTAGGGCTTATTAATGATAGTTAAGGAGATCTATAATGGTTTTGGTGGAGTGTTTTCCTAGATTTATAGCATGTTTGCTTGTGGGTTGATTTCTTCAGAACCCTAAGGTAGGTGGATTCTCTCTTGAATCCACTTGGGTAGAACATGAGGCCTTGTTTGAAATTAATTTTTTCTTCTTGAAATTAACTATGAATATGGTGTGAGAATATTTATGGAAGCCCATTTGGTGATGAATTGAGGATTTTGGGTAAAATGGGATATTGTTGAAAAAAGGGGCATTGTTCTGTTAGTTTAAAATGTTCATTTTAAAATCGACAATGGTTTGAATTATGTAAAAATTATTTATAGAAGATGAATTTTAATAAAAATTTTATTTTATTGAAAAGTGGTTTGTCATGGAAAAAGAGTTTATGGGTGTTTTCAATAATGGTTTATTTATTAAAGTGGTTATGGAATACATTGGAATTGTTGATGTGTACAAGGTATTGTTTAGTTGGAAAGTTTTATTTGCATATTGTTGTGGCCTATGTGTGTATATGCTTGTATATTGGATTGGGCATTATTTCTTGTTTTGAATTGGATGTGGAGTGGGTGGGGAGTACCGCTGTAAAAGAGGGGATGTATAGTGGATGAAAGGGACACCATTAAAGATAAGTGTTCAGTAAGTACCACTAGATTGGGAATGTAGTAAATGACCTTAGAAAGGAAGTTCCATTGTGTTTAGTTTCCTTGTGTGTGTTGTTGTGAAAGATGGAAATGGTTGTGCTAATGTGTGAATGTGAAATGGATTATGGCATGGTTTTTTGGCTTTCTCTTATTTTATGTGGATATGGGTAAAGGTGTCTTGGTAAGGGTGTGTTTGGATTGTGGTAATTGTTTCCCTATTTGATGTTTTATATAAACTATTTATATAAATGTGAAAAAGGTTCTTTCCTAGTAGAGTGTGCAGGGAAGTAATTTGGGGAAATCCTATTGAGTATTATTACTCACCCCTGCTTTGGCACTTTGGTGCTTTTGCAGATGTTGTATTCCATGACACAGGTAAAGGTAAATATCTACATTTTGTGGTACTTCATGATGCTTGGGTGGTTTGGTGGTGCTTAGAGTATGGTTCTAGGTGTGGAGATATGGGGTGGTGTCATGGTGCCTTTAGTTTTTGCAGTCTTCTACTTGGTACTCTGATTATGGATTATTTTGGTTTTTTGGTTTTGGTCTTTTTTGTCAAATTATGAAACATTTTGTACATCCATCATGTGGTGAGTTGGTTATGGATTGTTTTCTTGTTTTATTATTTCTTAGGTAAAATTTTTCCCCATTGTTCTTGAAGACCTTGGAATTTATTTCTAGCCTTTGGCACCTTGGGAACGTCACCTAAGGCCTAATATCATCTCACTGCCTTCTCAAGCCAATGAGGAATGGATGGGATGTTACAATTATGCTATTTTTTAATGTCACATATAAGTATTATGGTAGATTTAAAATATGTACCAATTATTTTCAAGTGTCGTATACCACATCATTACTTTATGATATGGGTACAATGGTTTTGTTTCTCGTTCTTATTTTCAGCACTCAGTTTCTATTTCATAAATAAAAAAATATCAGTCAAATTAATGAATATGTGTATTTTCAAACAATGTATTACTAACCACAATGTACCTAAAAAGACATCTCCACACAATGACTAGTAAATACATCCCATGCTTCTTTCCTTATAAGGTTTTCATACATAAGCATTGTGTGTGATTTTATTTTCCCTTCAATATATTTAAGATGGAATATTGTTATAATTGTGTGAAAGCCTCTGTGAATCCTTCCAAAAATCATAAATACATATTTCTTATGGGAGTCGTCAACTATAAATGCACTCTCTAATAGATGATGAAGAGCAATTAAATGTTTCATTATTTTATTTTATTTAAAATAAAGAAATGATATCATTATGTTATCATAAGATCTTCCCACATCAGTTCCTTAAGTGCAAGCACAACATGGTTCCAAGAATCTACATCAATCGAAACATATTTTCGAGTGATGATTCCAATATAACTACTAATAATGACCTTGTTGGGGTTAACATACTGGTCCCATGAATTCCATCTGACCTCAAATTTGATGCCTTTACTTTTATCCTTAATGATTTTTATAAACTCTATCAAACTATGACACTCCTATTTTTTATGCATAATCAATTATTCATGCCCTACAATTTCCTAAAATTCAACATCATAAATATGTTATTCTTCTAGATCAGTATAATTGAAATGTGAAGAAGGTATTTTTACCTCTTAACTAGGAGTAACAATAGGTTGAGAAACCAATTGTTCCTTAGGATTGGGAGCACCGACATGTGTATAAGGTTGTTATTCCTCTGCACTGGGAGCAGCAGCAGGTTGAGAGGCCTATTTTTCATCAAGATAGGAAGAATCAGCACGTGCAGAAGTCATTATCTAAACAAGAGGTTTAACATTTAATTTAGATTACATAAATTCAGTAGCAAATAGATAATAACATGAGGTAACACAATGTATATTACAAAAAATTTAACATGATTATTGAACTCTCTTTTTTTAAAGACTGAAGGGATTTGACCCCTCTATATAGTATCTAAATCCCTTCATTTTGGTCTCCTATAACATGAAAAACCCCATCTACATTGGGACCACTGTGAAATAATTGTGACATCCCAATTAAAGGGTCATCCTTATTTGAATTTTTATTTGATCCTTCATTTTTTAGTCGATAACAGAATAATTGACCAATTTCGGTTTGTGGGATTTGGAACAAAAAATAATTGTAATACATATGATTCCATTATAAACGATTCTTATTATTACCTTTCCTTACTGAAATCCACTTTCAAGAATCCCAATTCACCTATTTTAACAACACTCCATTTATCAACCCACTTGAAATGAAAACCAGTACTTGGAATGTTGTATCATCCAACTCCCATATTTGTTTGATAATGCTAAAGTATGACATATTTACATAAATTGGATTTCAATCCTTAGTACCAGAAACATACATTTCTTCATCCAAAAGTTTAACTACTCTATTTTACAAGGTATTTCCTTTATCATGTTTATTTATATAGAATGTATAACCATTAATTACATAACCATTTTAAGATAATACATAGACACTTGGTCCCCTGGCTAGCTATCAAAATCATTCTGAAATTGAATCTGTATTTTCATTTGACTCCCTAAAAATATATTCTTGAAACCATCCTATAAACTATTGATTATGTGAATTTAATATCTAACTTTAATCCCTTGACGGATTCAAATGGATAATAATTTATTTGTGGGTTTCAATATATGTGGAAACCTATAAACTATTATGAAAAAAATAAAGGTGGGTCTGCTCCTAATATATAATATTGTATGTGACAACATATCTTCTAGAAATTAATTCACCCAAAAGCCACCTAGTGTGACAAGATTTTGGTAGACCAATGCTTTCCACACTAAACAGGTAGTCGGTACAAAATTCAATTTCTTCCTCAATAATATATTTCTTAGCAATACAACCCTCTGGATGACTTCTATTTTTTAAATACCCTTTCAAAATCTTCAAATTCCATTCAATGGGGTACATCCACTTATAGTGTACAATACCACATAGTACAATCTCTCTCACTAACTAAACTCTCAAGTGAACCATCATATCAAATAATTTTGATGGGAAGAACATTTCCAATTCACATAATATAATGGAAATTTCCATTTACATAGTTGGAAATTTCTTAGGTCTATAACTTTACTGCATATATCTTTGAAAAAGAAATAGATATTGGTTAATGTATGATATAAATTCTTGGGACAAATGGTATGTAAAGCTACATTAATTAGATCTTGCATCAAAATATGATAGTCATGTGATTTTATACCCTTTAACTTTAAATCGGTCATTGACATGATATTCTTGATATTCGATGAATACCCCTATGGAAACTTTAAGTCATTCAAGAATTTGTAAAACTTATATCTCTCCTATCTAAAAAGAGTGTAATAATTTGGAGGAATAAAAGTTCATTTTTCACTCTTCACTAGTACCAAATCTTCCAATATTCCCATGTCAACCATGTCAAACTTATCCTTAATTCCATCCTTTGTTTTTCTGGATTCATTTAGTAACATGTTGATGACACTAGTACATACATTTTTTTCAATAGACATAACATCAAGAAAATGTATGATGTACAAACAATTATAGTATGGTAATTCAAAAAAAACTGATCACTTTTCCAATCTTTCTTCAAAAGGTTTTTCAAAAATAGTTTACCAAAATAAGTGTCCACATCTTTTACTTTCTGAAACAGTTGATCACCTGTTAGTGGAGACTATGTTTTAAATTATTTTGAACAACTATCAAATAAATTCATCCAAAATCAATACTTATGCCTTCAGGGTAAAAATTTACGATGTCATAGAAACACAGTATTCGATGAAAATTTCAATCTAATTGATTGTCTACCTTGTTCACAAATTGGACACCCTTGAGTTCCTTTAAGTCTATATCCTAAAAAATTTTAGTAAGTAAGAAAAGTCATTTATCATCCCATACAACATGGATCTCAACATGAAATATTCATTTCTGTAATCATCATACAACATAACACCTTAATCCCAAAATAATTTCAAATCCTCAATCAATGGAGTCAAATAAACTTCAATATCATTACCCAGTTTTTTTGGTCTAGATATAAGCATATATAACTTGATGTATTTTCGTTTCATGTGCAACCATTATAGAAAGTAATAATTTACCAACATAACCAACCATAAACTGTGATTTATTCTTTGAAAACCAAAAGTATTCACTCCATCTATATATAAAACAAGATGAAGGTTTCTCAGTTCATTTCCAAATTTAGGATACTCATGATCAATTTTATTCCACTGATGAGATTCTTTCAAGTGATGAAGTTTACTATATTTATTTATTGTATTTGTGTGTCATGTCAATTGTCTTATAGTCTCCTCACTTCCATATAGGAACCTAAACCTTGGAATGATTGGAAAGTACCATACAACTTTTTAGGACCTGATTCTTCTTTCTTGTATCGATAAGAACCACACATAAATCATTCTTTATGTGATTTGTGGTCCTTGTGAAACATTATATAGGTATTTGGGTAGGCATGTATTCTCTTAGAGATCATTCCCGTTGATCATAGCATTTGTTTATCATCATATATTCAGCTAGGGAGCTCATTATCTTTTGGGATCATATTATTCAAGAGAGAAAGTAGTTCAGTAAAATAGGTGTCACTCCATCTGTTATCTAATTTCAAATTATATAGCTTTAGTATGACTGAAAATTCTGTATATTTAGTTCAACAAGAATAAAATTATGTCTTTTCATAACTTTGTAACTTCTCAAATAATTAAGGACAATCTAAAAGTTCATATTCAACTCTCCTTATCATTTCCTCAATATGATATTCATCATCATTTACACCTGTAATCACATCCTTGATATGATCTTCTTAATTTTTAAAACTTGTAATCATATCAGATGATCCATAAAACATCATGTTATCCCATTTTTTAGATACATTCACCTTTTCCCTATATTTATTTCAACATTTAAAACTTCTACTAGTTATTTTATGGATCAAGGGTTCTTACAACTCCTATGGACTAATTAGTCTTGAATAAAAACAATAGAACCATGGAAAAATTATTTGAGAAAGGTCATATGCATGATCTTTTCCAAACTTGATGAACTCTTTCACTTCATATCCATACTCTTTTTTCAGACAATTGGAAACCATCCATTCTTTATTCATATCCATCCTATTTGATTTGGTAATATTAATATTTAATAAAATAAATACACAAAAGGGGACTTTCAAATAAGGAGAATCCAAAATTTGAATGATAGTTATTATTGATTTTTTTCCTCAGACTCGTCACCTTAGAAGATAACACCAAACTAGAGAGAATATGTAGTTGTAGATGTATCCCCTAATTTAAACCATGCAGTTTATGTTGGATGAAAAGTACATTTCGGAGTTTCAATGGGGTTAAACATTAATTCAACTTTGGTGGGAGTGAGGTCATGATGGATATCCTATGGGTTGGGTAGAGTTAGTGACATAACCTTGACATGGTTTTATTATCAATCTATATTATATAGAATTTGAAGATAGTGTTATGTGAAGGGTAAGGTTTCCAGTGTTGGGTTATAGTCACCCGAGACAGATCATTTCAATAAGGGATTTGCATGAGTCTCATGAATTAGGAGGAATGAAAAATGTTGACTAGTGTTTTTATAAAACTGTATAAAATTACATATATGTTATAAAAGTATACATAAATTATAGTAGTGTATATTTTTACAAATCTATAAAGGTTTGAGATTATAATAAATACAAGTAAAATTTATAAAAGTAAAAAAGTATAATAATTTTAGTGCTTCCTATAATTTTTTTAAACAAAAAATATGATAGAGAGTCCATAGACTAATTATTAATGATTTTCCATATTAAATTCATAAAAATACTTTAATAGAAAAATAGTTGTTGTAAAAAATTAATTCATTTAATATAAAATAATTTTTCTATGAATTATGGATAATGAAAATATATTCATTGTAATCGAACACTATATCATTAATAAAAAATTATAAAATAACAATATTATATATATTGAATTTCCATCATTCAAAATATCTATGAAATAATATTCTAAGGAGAGAATGATATTTGTAATGAACTATATAAAATACACTAGTGAATTATAATTTAAATTATAAATTATATTTTTAATGATTCTTATTATTGAAATTTCTTATTTAGTGTTATTGGGTCATCCCAAGCCATTTAAACATTATTAACTAGTTATTTCAGCACTACATGAGATATAGAAAAGCACACACCCTCTAGTCTCATCAACCACATAACATTAAAGGCACATAATAATTATCCATGGTAGAATATTTTCATATTCGAGTTATCACAAAACCATGCTGCATGTCCAAATAATTTTTCTTCTTATAGTAGAAGGGTAAAATCACAAATACTTTGTGCAAGTAAGTGGGGGAATAGTCTACCTTTCCAAGTTATAGTGGACATAAAAAATTTAGATAGAGTGAAATTATAAAATTATTCTAATAAAAATAATAAATTTATTTCCCCTAACTAAAAATCGAATACTAGATTTTTTAAAAATAATTCCATAAAAACTGAAAAATAAAATAAAATAAGAAAGTAATGAATAAATCCATTTATAAAATTCAAAGTCTTCAAGATTTCACAAAAAAATGTTGTTTCCTAAAATAATAGAGAATCTTCATGGAGAAAATTTGAGAAATTAAAATATTAAAACACTCATTTTAAATAAAACTTTCAATGAATACTGATTTCATCAAAATTTTAGAAAATAAAAAAAATATCTATTAAAAACATTTCATAATAAAAACATTATTATTTCACAAAAATAGATGTATAAAAATGTTTAAAACATAGGCTATATAAATGATATTTATAGACCAGTGTATAGGTTGGATTTATATTTAATTTAATATTATTGAATAGTATTTTTAATGTGACGTCACATCAACACACCATAACATGACCATAGACCAACCATATAATTGCCTCCCCAAAATTCACATTGTCTTCCCACAGATAACTCATCAACCCAAACTGCACCCAAGTATCATCAAAATGAAAACAAAACCAAACCGTAAAAAAATCAGCACTATAGTGGATCATTGGGAGAAGAATGGATGAAAACAACCAAGTAGAATAGAAGGCCTTACCATCGATCATCAATTGGAATCCATCGAAACCAATAGATTGAAGCTTGGGTGTCAATAAAGAGAAGATATGAGAATAAGGACTAAGACATGTCTAGATACAAAATGATGGGATTTCGTTTTTCTGAGAAAAATTAAATCACAAGAAAGTGATGTGCGATTGAAAAAAAGGTGAAAAAAGATAACATACATTATATTTGGAGGTTAGGAGGTAGCAGTAGGGTTTGGTGGGGGAAAGGGGTAGCAACGTCGGTGGTAGTAGGGTTTGGCAGTGAGTGAAGTGGTTTCGGAGGTGGTGGTGGTGTCAGAAGCTTTCTGGTTCCACAAAATCTTGAGGGGCGATCAGCGGCATGATTATGATAGGGTTCCATTTATAAAAACACAAAAGGCTTTTATCAGTATTTTTTGGAAATCAATGATAAAGAATAGTATTATGAGTAATTTTTTAGGGCTGGTAAAGGGATGTCTTTTTTAGTGATGATAGATCTATAATGTTAATAATTTATTTATATTATTATATATATTTATAAAATTATATATATATATATATATATATATATTTATTTATAATTATAACTATAAATAAATTGTGGGTCCTCAAGTTGTGAGTATAGTGATTTTTAGCGTTGATAAAGGGTAACACTAGATAAACCCAAATATTTGATAGTGGTCCCAAATTCAATAACTTCTTTGATAAAGTGAATCTTAATGTCTCTATGCTTTGATCAAACATGACATGCATAGTTTTAAGATAAATGTAAGGTAGACTGATTATCACAATGTATAACTACACTAGTAAAAGATAATGTAAACTCATTAATTAAACATTTTTACAAAATATATTCTTTAAGGTATTCTGTTAAAGTAATGCACTCAGCCTCATTGGTGGATAGTTCAATTAGTGAATGCATATTACATTTTCAAGAAACAGTTTGTAAAACCCTCATTTTCAGTGGGTATGTTAATGTAAGATCTAACATGTTTTTAAGTGATACTTTTGAACCTAGTAATGGTTAATGTTTGGGCCCAAGATGTGTTGGATGTTTTTGGAAGTTTAAAAACTGGTCTTTAGACATTTTTGTCTAAAATAGGCTACACCATGACCATGGTGTAGGTCGTTGTGGTCCCTAGGTGTTTTGGTGTAAAACAGGTAAAAGGGGTATGTCAATGGTGTAGTGATCAAGGAAAAGTCCTATGGGCCATGAATTGGGAGACCAAACCACAACCATGGTGAAGTCTATGGTGAGGTAAAATGACATGTGTTTGGGAAACAGGTTGTAGACGCAAGGTGTGTTCGAAACCACCATAACATGGTGGAGGGCGTGGTGATGTCGGGCTGGTTTTGAAATAATAAAAATCACTAGCTTTCTTCTTGATCTTTTCTGTTTCAAAGGGAAAACATGTGGCTCATAAATGAGGGGTCTTCAATGTTATTTTAAGTTTATTCTTGACTCTATTAATCAATTTTATCTCATATCTTCATCATTACTTATTTTTAATACAAATTCCTAGATGCTTTGGAAAGCCTAGGTCCTAACCTAGTGAAACCTTTATCTGAGCCCTGATTTATTCCTTGTTTGGATCAACATTACCTATACTTGGGTCAATCTAATGGATGCTACTATCCACCATTGCATGTGCATCTAGTTTGTGGTGATTCTCTAGAGAACTATTTTGAGTCATTATTTTTATGACCAAATTCTTTTATCTTTCTTAAACGATCATGGAATGAGGTTATTATATCTTATATGATGATGATTTATATAGTTTATCAAGGTGATTCCTATATTTGATGAATCAATTATCTTTCTTGAGGATCATCGACGTTCTATGAATTCACAATGGTGATATCTTGGAGACACTTCTTTGTGAATCTCTTACTTTCTATCCTTGTTGTTCCTCTCTGGAATCTTTATTCTTGAACTCTCATGTGATATTGGAGATGGTTCTAAGGACTTTGGGTGTGATATTGTTTTAGGTGGATACCTTCTCAGAGAACCTTGACTTTGATGTCTATGATGATGTAGGAAGATCCTTACCTCATAGGGCCTTGTATATGATGTTTTCATGATTTTATCATTTATTCTTGAAACCCATTCTTGATATATATTGCACATAGGTGAGTGAGTGGCCCTTGAGATCAATCCTTGATATGTGTAATTATGATTTGTGTGTAGCCACTTGAGAAATATTCTTTATATGATTTATTGTACATTATTATAAAACATATTAATTGTGGTATTACATGGCTTACAAAACCTTTATTTAGATATCAATATGAACAAGTTTCTCGATATTGGTTAGATGACACCTTGGAGGGGGAGTGTGATGATGTGACAAAGGATATGGAATATGGTTCATTTAATGGTATGAGTCTGATCACATACACATCATCCAATGTGGGAGTAGACCATGTAGGGGAAATGAGTATCTTTTGGGTACAGGATGATATGGGATATTTCTATGAAGAGGTGACATACACATTCAAATATGTCTAACATGTTAGGTGGGACTTCCCATCATCTGAGGAATATGACCATCATTAGGGTGGGGTGTGCAGTATTCCTATCAATGAACACCCTTTAGTTGGGGCGTATAATATTCCTTAAAGGTGGAAATTGGATATAGGACTGACAGACATAGGGTTCCAACCAATGTTGGGACTTATGAAACATTTTTTGATGTTTAGTCACTGAAATTGACATCCTTATTAGCATCGTGCCGAAGTAGGTGGCATCAAGGTTTGTGGTGGCATGGTTAGTGCATGATGACTCGATGTACATGTTTTTGTATGTTTACTTGTGAATTTACTTCATGTCATGACATACGGTGTTATATATTTATTATGAAATTGTGTTAAGGATGCATTGGTGGTGTCATACTGGGTTTATAATCACAATCTACATGGGTTTCTTGATGCACATTAAAACTTCATGATCAGGGACCTAAAGAATGGTTAAGGCCCATCAATAAGAAGCTAAGAGATAGATCATGGTGTTCGAAGATGGTACTGGGATAAACTTTAGTGGGATACTGTAGAGTTTTATTTAATTATCTATCTTCCCATACTCTTATTTGAGCTACCACTTTGGGAGTCTTTAGTTTATCACTGTATTTGACTTGAAATGAATTACTTGTTATTTATTTTAGTATTTTTTATTACTATTTTTTGTTGTTTTTTTATTTATGATTATCTTCATTGGAACTAGGGGTATAATCACCCCACTTAAGATATTTAGACCCTCACTACTAGTTGACCACCTCTTGTGTATAGGGAGGCGTGCATGAGACCATGTGTCACTCATCTTGAACCTGGTGATTTAGGCTAGGGTGTTACAAAATTGTATCAAATGAGGTTTTCCCTATTTATTTATTCTTGAATATGTTTTGGGGGTATAGTGGAAAGGATCTTAGGTTCCATGGGACTCAAGTAGGGGAGTTAAATGTGTGGTTGGCCAAAGAATGTATAGTGGAACTTCAAGTTATCATCGATTGGATTGTTTTATCTATTTCTCTATTAGAGTTCGATGTTGGTTCAAAGATCTATTGTAATATTACAATTTATGGTATTTTGGGTACATTCATGCATCATGATTAGTAACATGAGATCACATGTCATATATAATCCTATTTATTATTGCATAGTAGTTAAATAATTAATTCTACGATTTGAATCTTGTGTTTATATGATACATCCATCTTTTTATGATACACTTATACTAGTATTATATTAATTAAACCCTTTCATTCTTATTTGATATATGTATAGAATTGTGACTAAGATGTAGGTATGAAGCACTTAGATTCAGTTATGGAAAAATATTGGAGGTATATACCTTGGGTTATGGGTAGCCTCCTAAGAGCGCCTTTTTGTGATACCATAGACAAATTAAGATCTATATTAAATTAATGAGTTCAAACATCTTAAATATTCATTTTTAAATTCAGAAATTCCGCCATAGAGATGTTTAATGGGACCACCAACATAGGATGCCTGAAATGATCTTGTTAGAGAGGATGTGCTTATACCACCACCAATGGTGAAGGAGGATGTACCCCACCGTGTTATTGTACTAGATCTGGTGATTCAAGTTGAAAATATAGTTCAACCAGAAATTTTTCAGCATGTGACTGTTCAAGGTGAAAATATTAAAAAGACCATGACTAATAATTCTTGGGACTTCCAACCCCAACACACACTGGCCTTTTAGGGTACTAGAGGCCTATAGGATATAGAGGAATGGATAAAAATCATAGAGAGAATTTTAAATCTTATCCACACTCCTGTGGATGGGAAAGTGATGCTGGTGACCTTCAAGTTCGAAGGATATTTTGAAAGATGGTGGACTACCATGAATCGTGATGGAAGATGAGAGGGTCTTATTTGTCCAACCTTCAAGGAGTATGGATCTATGTCTATATAAGAGTCCATGGAGTTTCAATACGGATTTATGTTTGTCTATTTCTATTCTGGTCATTTCACAGAGCTGTTACACTTTTCCCCTATTCTAGTTGGAAACAAGTCCCAAAAGGCCTAAAAATTCGAGATAAGCCTCCTTTCAGATATCAAATGTAATGTTATAAGATTTGATATGGCATCATACCTAGAGGTGTTGTGAAAATCCTTGATAATTAATAAGGGCCTTGAAGAGGACAACACAATAGGATTACTTACAGTCCATAGTAGACTAGTAATAGAGCATCATCTCACTAATACAGGATCCTATAATGGAAGTAGGAAGAGGAAAGATGATAATAAGTTGTATGAAAGTGGGTATAAGGGTCATATCATAAATTCTTTAGTGTCTTCTATGGGATTTGATTCTACCAAGTGCTTTAATTGTAGGTAAGGAGGGAATCTTATCAATTCTTAAAATAAGCTGCATGTGGAGTTCCATCAATGTGGTCGAGATGGTCATCTACGGAATTTTTACTTGAGGTATTATTGAAAGAGTCATGAGAGATCAGGGTAATATAGGGGTGGGGGACCTCAATATAGAATGCAAACTCCACAAAATTTAGTGAACCAGGTGAAAGGGTGTGGATCTAAGGTAGGAAAAGTTTTTGTAGTGGATTGGGATCCAGATGATGGTGGTGGGGGACTATTTATGGTTCGAGGTACCTCTACGCTATCTACCGCTTTGTTTGATACTAGTCATTCTCATTTCTTTATGTTTTCTCAAGTGGTAGCATTCTTAGACTTATCAGTTTAAATACCTTAGAGATGCTTTCTCTCAACACACCCTTAGGTAATAAAGTGGACTGTCTTAAAATGTGTCCAAAATTTATTGTAGTGATCATTGACTATGGTAATTTGTGGAATTTCATGATCCTAGAGATGACCATTTTCAATTTGATCTTTGGGACGGACAAGCTTGTTAGTTATCATACACATGTTGAATGTTATTGAAGATGGGTATCCTTTACCTCACCTAAGGGGGAAAAGTTTATAATGACTGGTGATTAGGAATTGGTATCAGGTAGAGTGGGACCAATTTTGAGTTATATTATAGGTATTACATCTCAAGTCATATTCTTGTCTCTTTCAGTAGGATCAGTGTTAGTCCCCTCATATCTCCCTCTAATTTTGGATATTTATCAGGATGTATTTCTAGAATACTTTTCATGGTTACCTCCTGAAGTGGGATTGAATTTGAAATAGAACTCTTGCTAGGGGTCCAACCTATATTTATTCTTCAATATCATATGACATCATTTCAGTTGAAGGAACTCAACATTTAACTTGATGACTTGGATCTTAAGAGATTTATCAAACCAAATATGTCTTCTTAGGTTGACCAAGTATTGTTCACCAAAAAGGTGGATGATACTATTCAAATCTGTGTGGATTATAGGATGTCGAACTAGGTGATAGTGAAGAATAAATACCATTTACCTAGGATTGATGATCTAGTTAATCAGTTTTGAGAAGACCATTGGGTTTTCAAGATTGACTTGTGTTCAAGATACTATCAGGTATGGGTCAGGGGATGAGACTTACCAAAGACAATGTTTAGAAGAATGTATGGGTTATACAAGTTCTTGGTGATGTCGCATGGTTTGAAGAATGATCCAGTGGTGTTCATATCCTTTATGAACAAGATCTTCCACCAACATCTTGACTCAATCTTCTTGGTGTTCATTTGTGATGTCCTCATCTATTCATGGACATTGAAGCACCATGCTATGTAAACCCTGATATTTTAAAATAAGAACATCATATTCAATAGCGTGTATGAATTGAAAAACCAAGAGTAGAAGGGAATATAACATTCTTGGAAATTATGATATATTTATTTTTAAATAATTAAATATCTTTGATATACTTCAATTCCTGTAATGTCGGGTTTGAACGAAACATGATACTCTATTAAAATATTATTATTTAAATATAACCATTATAACATCGCAATTAAGTTGGATGGTATGAATATTAATAACTAAATTATGAAACTTTTATGTTTTTTCCATGTATAAAATAAATTCAATTGTTATATATTGATTATAAATAAAATAAGAATGATTTGAAAGATAAATAAAAGTTTCTAAAAAACTGTATTTTTTGAAAGGTGGATTAATCATGCATTTTGAACATAATTTAAAATTAAAATTTACCAATTTTAAAATATTTATTTGAAAAAATAAACTTCATTTTTTAAATCAAAATATAAAAATTATCTTAGGGTAAATTTTGGTTATTTTTCTAAGAAGTTTTATTTTTTTATGAATAGTGAAAATACAAAATTTTAATTGAAAAAATTCTTTTTATTTACATTATTTATAGAGTTAAATTATATTTTTAATTGTTTTTAAAGTAAAATTAGTTCAATTAAATATCTATTTATCCAATTTAAGTAATTATAATAATTTTAATATTAAATTTGAATATAAAAATTTTGTAATCTTTTGAACATTTTCTCTTTGAAAACACATTTTCTCATTCTGTTTGCGGGATTAATTTCAAATTAAATTTTAGCACTTATGCGAATAAAATTTGGAAAATGGATTCCATATTTGGAATCGGAGTAATTTATATTATTTTATAATTTCAACTTAATGTTTTACCATAATGAATAGAGAAAATAGTATAAATTAATTACCATGGTTGCGGTAAAAATTTATTTACCAGGGGGTTAAACTAAAAAGATAAGGGTTAAAATGATGTAAAACCTTGTATAAAATACATAATATGGACATATTATGACCTTATAGTGTATAATGCTCTATAATACTCTATTTTAGCCTTTTTAATGTAAAAAATGTGGGTATAAATTTTTCTTTTCAAAAATTACAAGTGTGCCACTCACCTCACTTATAAAAGGACACCTTTTCTTCTCTCTTATTCACACCATAAAAATATTTTGATTCAAACAATACCTATGCAAATCACTTAAAAACTTAAATAACCTAATCCTAGAATAATTTTTTTTGTCATAAAGACATTATATGAATAATTTAGGTGTAATCCTGAAGAGGTGATATAAGAAGAGGTAAAATTTCTAACTATGTGTTTTTTTATTTATTCTTTTACATCCTTAAAATATTATTAATTTAAGTTTATATAATAAAAATATTATATCAAATATACTAATATTTTATTATGTTAAAGGCATGACCTATATCCATATCCTCTTCCCTCAAATATGAAAAGATAACATCACTCATGTGTATGGCGGACTGCCACCTCACGAACAGATGTGACATGCTTTCCATAAAAAACCTCTCAATGTTGAATATGATTATGGATATAAAGTATATATAATATATTTAAAAAATAATTATATTTATGGACTCATTATATCATATATACATTTTTTACTTTCCATTCTGTATGGGATATGATAATGTCACTCATGTGTACAGCGGACTACCACCTCACGAAGCAATGTGATTAATTTTCCACTAATGATTCACATGAAAGTTAATAAGAATAATGTTAATGAATATATATGATATAAATGAAATATTTTTTTTATTACTAAAATATTTATCATTTTGAAAGTATAATATATTATTTTCTTCCTTACACTAAAAAATGACAACGTTGTTCATGTATGTGTGGATTACAACCTTCACAAAGAGATGTGAATATCTTTTCATCACCGCACCACATGGATGATATATATAAGTATATTTGAATAATATTTTATAAATTATATTATTATCATTTTTGAAATATAAAATAGAAATTTCCTAATTTCCATAATGATCATTGAAAAATGGAAATGATACTCATGTGTACATACAACCTACCATCTCTATGATTGTTACATAGTTAATTTTTTAGAACCATATTACATAATTGGTTTTAAAATTATAATTTATGTATAAATATTATAATTATTTTATGATTATTATTTTGTATATTTTTAAATAATGTCCTCTTTGTCCATATTCAACCTACCAAATTAATTTTTGACACATAAGAAAAATATCACTGAAACCTTTGACGTAAAATTAATTAATTAAGTGATCATATATAACATAGTGATAAGTAAAATAAAAGAAATAATAAACTTGAAAAAAGTTATTAAGTAATTAAATAATTAACATAAGTTTATTATTCAGAAAAATAGAGAATGTACATGACAAGTTAGACTAAACATAAGGGTTTCTCATGTCACTTTTACTTCTGTGAGACATACACCACATTCACCACTTATTTATTTCATAAGGTGTATATAATTTTATTTTTTTATTTTATATCATGAATTCATTAATCTTCATGGTATTTAATGTTTCATATAAATTTATTTATTTTTTGGGGATTATGATACAAAATGTACCAAAGTGGCAAGGGTTTATTTCGTAATCTCATCATTATTCGGGATTGTTTTTGTTTAAGTCTCCCTTGGTAGAATTATTTGATATTTCTATATTAAAATAAATCTATTTTCTTTCCCTTTGGTTATTCAAGAACCTTTTCAAGTAATAGTACCATTTTTTCTCTCTTTAGTACTTAAAATTATAAAGAAAATGTTTTTAAGAAAACAAGACTTTATTTCTATATTCGGCTGAAAATCATTTTTCTTACAAAATCATGTTTTCTAAAAATGTTTTCAATTTTTTTACATTATTCAAATGATTTATAAAAAAATATATTTAACCATTTTTTAATTTTTATAAAATATTTTTAAAGGAATCTTATTTTCGTTTTCTAAACAAGGAAATTCTTTGACCATTTTACATTGAAAAAGAAATGTTCTTTTTAACTTATACGACATATATATAATTACTTGTCATCATAACTGTCATTTCGTTGAATCTTAATTTGAAATTTTATAAGGTTATTTAAAAATAAAATTATTTTACTAATATTTTTTAAATTCTTAGTTTTTAAATGTTATTTTAAAAGAAAAGTATTTTGAAAATATTTTATGAATTTTCTAGTTTTAAAATAAAAATGGTGATTTCAATGAAATGTAATTTTCATCAAGGAATATTCCAAGTGATCTTTAAAAATAATTTTCCATACAATAATAAATCCTTTTATGTTACTTATTCTTTAATGGGGATATAATATTATGATACCATCCTTATTATTTCTCCTGGTGGTTTATGATTAGTTTGACCGGTGATGTACTATATTGATACCATTCAATTTACTCTGGATGGTTTATGATTGTGTTTATTTATTAAGGAAAGTATTTAAATTTAATATTCTAGTTTAAATACAAATGTTTATGTGTATTATATTTAACCATTTCCATATGAGTAATGAATTTGACTTAGTAAGTGACTAGAAGAGCCTGTTATATCCCCTTGATGAATCGGTAGGTCTCATGTGAAAAGATATATTGGGTTTTGGACAAGGTCTTACCCATTTATATAGATTTATTAGCATGAGGCCTATATGGTATTTACATGTCTTGGAATAAATACTCGATGATATGTTTTAGATGTCTTTTATTATTCATTCCATCATTATGAATTCAGTTATTGATATTCTATGTGGTTATTTTATTAGTTAGAATATTCATGGTTGTGTTTTCAAGATCATGTGATTATTTATATGAAATTATTTGATCATAATTTATTTATACTGTATTATGATAAAGTTTGTAACATCCCACCCATCCTCATTGGCTTGAGAATGTGTAAGGACATTACTTGGCCATATGAAACATCCCTAAGATGCCAAAGTATGTCAATAAATGTTAATGGATTAATTAATAGAGGAGGGATGATTTTCCCTTTGAAAATAAAACAACCTATCCAAACATTCCATAACCAAAAAACACTACATGATACATGATAAAAGTGTACAAAAAATCAACGTATTACTATTGATCTCAAAACCAACTACAACTAAGTACCATAGTGGAAAACAACAAATATCAAAGTACACATCGGAAGACAAAAACTGACAAAACTCAATGATAACCCACATAAATCCAAAGATCTAACATGATCCATGATCCAAATCCACAAAAAACTCATGTATCATGATGCATCACTAAAGAAGTGTGATACTTTACCTTTTCCCACTTCCTGATAAACAATATCCCCAAAAGAACCAAAGTGCCAAAATAGGGGTGAGTAATGAAACTCAGTAGGATTTTCCCAAATGACTTACCTATTCACGCCAGTAAAATAAAACATGTTATCACATTTATATAAAACAATTTATATAAAACAATCAAAAATAGTTGCATCAAATCTAAGAAGTTTAATACCAAAACATTTTTCCATACCATAATAGTTTCCAAGGAAAAGAAAACAAACAATATTTTAAACCATTTAACCTTCCTTTTTGGAATACCCATTCTATGATTCACCACACACACACACATGCACGATTCTCTAATCATTATATACTAATAAGTGGTTTCTTATCCATCCACTAAGTCTTTATAAAGTGTACAATCTCTTTGTGTCCCAATTGTAGGTTTTAGGTGTAGTGGAAGTGTGCAATGGGCAGAGCCCAACTTTGATTTTTTTCTATAATAGATGATAAATATGAGATCTATATGATGATGAACACCATGATCCACAAAATTAAATCAATGAAATAGACAATGTATAATTATGCAATAACCAAAAAGAGGATCATCATATATTATTTATAATTAACTTAATTAAATAAATAATTACCTTTAAGGAATTATTTCTTCATTGATGAAGTTGGTGCAAATATACGGTCCAATTTCATTGAGTTATAGAAAAAATTGAATATTTTCTCTAGAAGTGATCCACATGTGCTCCATGAATCTCTAGATGTCACTGAAGGAATCTCTTGGTGCTAGCACAACAGATCCTTGCGCTTGCGTCATCTGTCTTTGATCGCTTTGAGAATAGCTTCCAAAGTTTTCTCCTTGATCCGGTGGAGGATGATTAATCTCCATTCTTGGGAGGTTTCTTGGAGAAGGGATCTCTTTAGTCTTGAGAGGATTATCCCAATCCATTGTTCACAATCAAGAAAAAATGAATTGGCTCTATTGAGAAAATAACATTACTGGGTATTTATATTTCGAGGGTTAAAATAGAATAATTGAAAAGTACCCTTAAATATTTATTTAATCTTAGAAAAAACCCATGTCAAATAATAATAATAATATTATAATATCTCTATACATGCTTAAATTTTGAATTTAAATTAAATATTATTTAATTCAATAATATTCAATATTTATTTTTTATCACCGGGACATTAAACTCGATCTTCTATTCCTCCAAAATATTTACCAGGCCTTAAATAATTTCTCTTTATTTATTAAATAAATATATCTGCATTATTTTTCAATAAATAAATAAATATTATATTCACTAAATAGAAAATAAATATTTATATGCGATAAATCATACATGAATAATTATTAAACCACATATGGGAATGATATTTATTCAACCTATTAAATAATAAATAATAATATATTATTTAACTAAGATTCTGGACACACTTAGTGTGTGACCCTTTAGGCCTCTTTCTCAGTGGTATTAGGAAAAGCAGCCTAAATTCTAAGGTTAGCGTCTAGAAATATGTCAATACACCCATAGAGAAATAAGTTAATCCCACAATGACATGTTACCTCATACAAGCACTTACTGTGTAATATAATCATTTTTTCATGATATCTCTAATCAAGAAGGTTTCATGCTAGTGCCTTCAACCTATGTGCTCAATTTCTCTTTCTTTGACTTTTTAAAAAATGAAATATACTTTAGAACACCATGGAATTTGATTTATTTCGGCTATATCATTTCCATAAAGGGGCCTAAGATATCAACTTCCATTAATAAACAGAAGAATAAAATCCTTTCTCACATTATTCATTAATACAATATTACTTGTGACACACCCAACATATCCTACTTCACTGGGAACATCTCTCAACACGGTTTTCATCAATAAATATAATTATAAGACTCATAATACTCATTAATAATAATATTAAAGTCTAAGTACCAATACACGAATCCACAGATAGGAACATCCAATGACACATATAAATGTGGGTTTCCTACTAGTGAGTATCATTCTCACAATATTCTACTAGATATTACTAAGGGCGTACACCATGGGAAGATGCCTCAAATTAATATTAGTATCCACCAAAAATATCCTATATAATTTGTGTCCCTCAAATTATATCATCTATCTATATAACATATATTCAAGAATAGTTCTGTATCACTTTCGGGTTCTCATCATAGTGGGGAACTACTATGACCTTCTAGTATGACAACTAATCTTAGGACATTATCAAATACTATTTCACACATATGAAAAATCATGATGTGATAAGTAGTTTATTAATATTCAAAACCATGAATACATGTTATCATAATGTACACATAATTTTGTTCTAGGGAACCAATTCCAACAGACTCCCACTTGCACTAGAGCCAACTACTAACAACCTTCGGTCCACTAGCTCTCACATGATACTCATGATTCTTCTAAGATAGTCCATTAGTTATGGGGTCTTCCATGTTATCTTCCATGGATAATATGATTATTGAAACTTCACCCTTCTAATAGAAATCCATCAAGATGTGATACTTCTGGAGTATGTTCTTTGTCTGTTGGTGTGACCTTGACTCTTTTGCGAGAGCCACCATTGTCGTATTATCACAATACAATGTGATAGAGTCTTTAATACTAGGTAAAAAATCAAGATCCTAGAAAAAGTTATGAATCTAAATGGATTCCTTTGATGCATCAGAAGCCACTATATACTCAGACTCTTCTATAGAATCAGCATCAACTGGCTGCTTTGAACTATTCTAGCTCACAACTCCTCCATTGAGGTAGAAAATGTATCTTGATTTCAACTTCAGATCATTCAAATCTGTCTAAAAACCAACATCAGTATAACCCCTGATGACCAGATCCTCATATCCACTATACACAAGGAATATATTCTTTATTCTTATCATCTAATTAAGGATATCCTTAACAACAGTCCAATGTTGTTCTCTTAGATCTTCTTGATATCTTCTTACCATACTCAGTGCATAGGGAACCTAAATTCTAGTACATAACATGTCATACATGATTGATCCTGTGGCTATAGTATATGGGATCTTACTCATTCTATATTTCTCTTGTTGTGTCTAAGGACACATTTTCTTAGAAAATGTAAACCATGTGACACTAGAACTAATCCTCTCTTGGATTATTCCATACTAAATAAATTTAGTATCTAATCGACATATGTACTTAGACTTAGTCTAAGAAGCCTCTTGTATCTATCATGAATGATCTTTATCCCTAGAATATAGGTTGTTTCACCTAATTCCTTTATGTAGAAACACTTTTTTAACCAGTCTATAACAGACTATAAGACCGGTATGTCATTTCCAATAAGCAATATGTCATTAATATATACTACTAGGATAATGACCTCATTTCCATTAAACCTCCTATAAACACCTAGATCACATTCATTCTTAATGAAACCAAATTATTTTTCTATGACCTAGATGCTTGCTTCAATCCATAAATGGATCTCTACAACTTTCAAATCATTTTGGAATCACATGGTGTCACAAAACCTTCTTGTTGTATCATATATACATCTTCTTGAAGGTTACCATTAAGGAATGCAGTTTTGATACCCATCTTCCAAATATCATAGTCATGGTAATCTTCCATTGCATGTAGAATTCTAATGGATTCAAACATGGAAACTGGAAAAAAGGTTTCATTGTAGTCAATTCCTTGATTCTTTTTAAACCCTTTAGACATTAGCCTTTCTCTATAGGTATTTAATTAACCTTCCATGTGTAGTTTCCTATTGAATACCCATTTTCATCCAATAGGATTTACATCAACTAATGCATCGACCAAAGCCCAAACTTGGTTCTGATACATGGAATCCATTTCAGAATTCATGGATTCTTTCCATCTTGCAGCCTCTGAGCTTTCTACTACCTCATTGTAGGATATAGGTTTATCATTGTCACCCAATAATGAGTCACCATCCTTAGTGACTAGAAAACCATATCTCTCTAGTTCTCTTACCTTTCTTATGCTCCTATGCAGTACTTGTGTTTCAAGAACTACTTCTTACATGGGGATGCATGGAATCTGTTCATGTTCCAACTATTGTGTATCTTGAGCATCAACTTCATTGAAGTCAATATTACTCCCACTATCATTTTTATGATTTGATCCCTCTCATGAAAAACAGATTTTCTGGCGACAATCTCTTTCTTTTCTGAAGAGTGGTATAATTAGTATCCACTTGTTTCCTTGGGATACCCTATAAAGATACCCTTCGTGCCCTAGGGTGCTAGTTTGTTTCCCGAGAAGGACTTAACAAATGTATTGCAACCCTATAAACATGTATGCATCAAAATGGGTTTATTTCCACTCCATATCTTGAAGGTAATTCCATTTACTACTTTAGTTGGAACTCGGTTTAATGTGTATGCCACATTTTGTAATGCATATCCCTAAAAGGATAATAAAAGTTCTGCATGAATCATCATCAACCTTACCATGTATAAAAAGGTATAGTTCATCCTTTCACTAACACCATTCCAGTATGGTGTATAAGATGTAGTGATTTGAGATAGAATACAAAAATCTTGTAAAAAGTTGATGAACTCTTGGTTAAGATATTCATTACCATGATCTGATCAAAGATTATTTATCTTCTTACCAAGTTTATTATCTACTTAATTCATGAATTAATTGAATTTATCAAAGGAATCATACTTATCCCTCATCAATTATATATATCCATATCTACTCAAGTCATCAGTAAAAGTTATGAAGTAATAATATCCACCTCTAGCTTCTACTAGAAAAGGTCTACACACATCTGTGTATAACAATTTTATAATCTCAGTGTCCCTTTCACCTTGTCCACCAAATGGTGGTTTGTTCATTTTTCCTTGTAAATAGGATTGAAATATTTAAATTGGTTTTAATTCATAAGAGTCTAAATATCCATCTTAATAGAGATTTGTCAAATGATTCTCATTTACATGACCAGGATGGTGACGCCAAAGTTGGGTGTTTTATGAGTCGTGTGAACATGATTTGTTATCAATTTTCAAAACTTTATTTTTGTAATTTAACATATAAAGACAATTATTTAAATGTTCCATACCATAACATATGTTGTACTTATAAAAAAACAACTTTTATTTCCAAATTTGAAAATAAACCCATCTGTATCTATGAATGATACATAAATTATTTTTTTGGTAACTGTAGGTATATAATAACAATCTTTAAAAACCAAATAATTCCCATTGGAAATGAGAGGTGGTAGTCACTAATGGCTAGAGTAGCCAACCTTTCACCATTAGGAGCTCTTATATCCACCACTCCTTTGGAAATATTTCAGAATCCACTTGGTTTATGAAATTAGATATAAATGTGACCCCCACAAGCTATATATAATACCCAATTTTTATATATTGAAATATTATACTAGATAAAGAATGAAAATTTATCTTTCCATTGCTTCTTGGTGCAGTTCCTCTTCCAGTTGTCTGACTTTCCACGTGAAAAACATATTGTCTACTTTTCTTTTCCCTACCTTTGGATCTTCTTCTCCTTAGAAGGATGCTTCTTGGGGGTTTTGGAATATTTATAAGTCTTTGGACCATTTTCCTTGTTCTTCCTTTTCTTATTCACCTTAACGACCATGGGTATGTCACTCTCCTTGTCCTTATCCACTTGGAGAATCAAAATAATAATTTCTAAAATAATCTTCTCATTATTTATCATATTTTAATTAATAATAAATATAGACAAGGTATTGGGAAGTGATGAAAGTATGAGATCTATACACAAATAATCTAGGAATGTAATCCCTGAGATGTCCTAGAATTCAATGTAGCTAATAAGATTGACTAAATGAGGCCCAACTAGCATAGAATCTCCAAGCTTTGTTGTAAACAAAGCATTGGAGATCTTGTACCTCTCTCATCTCACCTTCTCTTGATAGAGATCCTGAAGGTGAGATATCATGCTATAGGAATCCATATCCTCACGTTTCTTCAAAATATCATTGTACATGGATGCTATCATTAAACACTAAACATCTATAACATCATTCATATGTTTATCATAGAGAGATATTTCGTCATCACTTGCCTCATTACTAAGAAAAATTGGAAAAGGTTAATCCAGCACATATAATATTCTTTCATGGTGAAGGATGACACGTAGGTGGCTTTTCCAATCTTAGAAATTTTTTCTGGTGATAATGTTTTCTTTCTCAAGTATGAATCACAACAATATGTTTGATGTAATTTTAATTTTGTTTCTAAAAAATAAGATATGAAGAATTTTAGTACTTTATCTGATAAAATTTAGAAAAATAAATAAATATTATATTTATTAGTCTCCCTTTATTTTATTGAAACCCAATATCCCTTACCACTAGCTTTAAAATATCATATTTCTTGGATATTCAAGTGGAAAGGATCCATATTCCCATTCCCATTACCCCAACTTGGTTTGGTCAAGAAACTTGAATGGTTTTAGGTAGGAATTCCAAATTCCAACTGCATTAACGCATAGTTCCTTGATCCACTGAGTGGACTCCCCAATCCTAAAATTATTAATTGGATTTACTCAACCTTTTCCTCTTAGTTACACAAGGTCCTGCTTTGGCAGTCAACCCCCTATGTGAACTATTTTAAGTCAACCTAAAACTTCAAGTCAAAATTCCCTGATAATTGAAAGCACCCCAACCTGGGTTGTTCAAGTACTTTTAACTATGGTTCAATTTTAACTGAAGTAATGGATGTCTAAACTGACTTAAAATATTTAATTGAGGGATTTTATCCTTTTATTCATAAATTTACAATTATTATCTTTATCACATACTTTTTAATATTAAGTGAATTTACTTAAGTTATTAACCATGTCTTAGATAATATTTATACATAATCCAGCTTATTTTATTTCTATCTCGCATGCTCATTAATTTCATTAATTTATGTGATTGCAATAAAACATCCATAAAAAATAACCATTAAAATAACAGAAAATAACAAAGGGTGTGATCATAATGTTACACTAATGGTTAGTTTATCTAGCGATTAATAAACTAACTATTCACCTAGGGAAAGCACCTTGAACTAATTAAGGTTCATGTTTACTGCTTTACACCTGTCCACCTATGTATCTCCTTAGATTGGTTTCACTAAAACTCAAAACTTGAACCCCCTCCACTAGCTTGGGAGTTTCATCTATTACATATGCCTTTTACTCAAACGTAGATGAGGGGAAAATGAGGTTTACATAAAAAAAAGAAACCATGGGAACACATGTACTGCGTAATAAGAGGAGAGAAGGCAAGAAGAACAAAAATTTAATTTAATAATAAATTAAATGAAACCAATCACATACAAAGCTCTGGTCTGTCTCATGATCATCCACATGCATGCAATGAATTATTCATTTAATAAAACTAGCATTAAATTATTAATTGTTCTTATTTAAGATAAATAACACTTGAATCTATTAATTAATATCTTTGATTAATAAATTCTTCTATCTTAGTTATCATATGAATATCCTTAAGATTCTCATCCATTATAATTTTAAACAAATTAAATAAATTTATTTAAAATTAACTGTGTACATAAATGTACCTTGGAGGCAACTTGGTGAATACCCGTATGATTCTGCCCAACATGTATTATACGTATATACTATTTTAATCTTGTGACATATGACATACATGACTTATCACATATTTTCAAAACATGTACTTCATGTATGATTACATGAATTACATGATTTTTCAATCACGTGTTATGCTTACATACATGCAGAGTTAAAAATTTTAGTACAACGCATACATGATATGCATATATGAATATTACATAGATATTAATTAAACATTTAAATATTTATGTATATTAAAACCTATCACACAGAATGTCCTATCTTTACATCAACACGCTAACTTGCTATAAGTACATGGTGTGTGGATCTAAGCTACACAACATGTACATCTCTCATTTTCTATCTGAGGTGCACGCCTAGGGACTTGACATGTGAATCATACCTCAAAAACTAGAGTAAACAATGTGTCCAATGGGATACATGCCATGTGATATCCAAATTACATGGTCACTCGCTAGGTAGGCTGTGTATAGAAATACACGACCTGTATTTGACTCAAAGGGACTACACATCGTGTACATATGCTACACAACATGTAATCTGGATGACTGTGTGCCATTATGTTCTGGACAACATGTGGTGCAATTAAATCATGTAATCAATTCATTATCTTGAATTAATTTCCAAATCAATTCTAATGCATTGAATATGACTACACATCATGTAACTTTGGTTACACGATGTTTAGTATCATGTTGTCTGGCCAGAAACCTTGGCACCTCTAGATGAGTTCCTCGATTTTATTTTAATCATAAAATTAACCGTCTCAATTATATTTATGATAAATAAAGGTGGAAGAAGTAGATATCGCAATTCAGATTAAAATAATGAGTAAAATTGAATTGAAAAACTAAATTAAAATTGTGAAAATCACAAATTATCTTTAAATAATTATAAATAATTACATGACCCCTCTGATACCACTTATAGGTGTCAGGCATAGCAGAAGTGTGCGATGGGTGGATCCCAACTTGGATTTTATCCATAATCAATGATGAATCCGAGATCTATATGATGATGAACATCATGAAACATGAAATTGAATCAAAGAGATATACAGTGGATAATTACACTAGAACTAAAGAGATGATCATCACATATTATTTATAATTAATTTAATTAAATAAAGAATTAGACTTAATGAATTCTTTCTCCATTGATGAATCTAGTGATAGATCTACGGTCCACTATCGTTGTGTCGTAGAAACCAAGTGTAGATTTACTCTAGTGGTGATCCACATGTGTTCCAAAAATCTCCAGATATCATCGAAGGAATATCTAGGTGCTAACACAATAGATCCTTTCACTTTTTTCATCCACCTTTGATCACTTTGAGAACTGCTTCCAAAGTGTTCTCCTTGATCTAGTGGTGGAGGATTTCTCTCCTTTCTTAGGAGCGTTCTTGGAGAAGGGAGATCTCTAGGTTTTAGAGGATTCTCCAAATCCGTTGTTCATAACCAAAACAAAATAAATTGTCTCTATTGAGAAAATAACACAATTGGATATTTATATTCCTAGGGTTTAAATAGAATAATTTCACAAGTTCCCTTAATTATTTATTTAATCCTAGAAAAATTATATGTCAAATAATAATAATAATATCATTTCTCGACATGTGCTTAACTTGTGAATTAAAATTAAATATTATTTAATTAAACAATATTTCTTATTTAATATTTCTCAAATGACCATTAAAATTGGTTCGTAATTCCTCCAAAATATTTATCAGGCCTTGAATTATGTTTATTTATTTATTAAATAAATATAACTACATTATTGAAAAATAAATAAATAAATATTATATTCACTAAATAGAAAATAAATAATTATATATGATCAAGAATACATGAATAATTATTAAACCACATACAGGAATAATTTTTATTCAAATTTTTAAATAATATATAATAATATATTATTTAACTGAGATTTTGGAAATTGTTAGTGTGTGACCCTCTAGGCCTCTTTCGCAATGGAATTAGGAGAAGGAGCCTAAAGTCCAAGGCCAGCATCTGGAAACACTCCAAGGCACCCATAGAGAAATAATTTAATTCCACAATGACATGTTACCTTATACAGATGATTATTTTGTAATATAATCTTCTTATCTTCATATCTCTAATCAAGCAGGTTTCATGCAAGTGCCATCAACCTATGTTCTCGATTTCTCTTTCTTTGACTTTTCAGAAAATTAACTTGCCTTTAGAACACCATGGACATGAATTTATTTAGTTTATATCATTTCCATTAAAGGGAATGAGATATCAACTTCTATTAATAAATATAAGGGAAAAATATTTTCTCACATAATTAATTAATGCAATATTACTTGTGGTGCTCTTAACATATCCTAATTTTCCGTGAACATCTATCGTCACAGTTTTCATCAATAAATATAAGTGAGTGACTCATAATAAACATGAATAATAATCTTAAATTATAAGGACCAACACACACATCCGTAGATAGGAACATCCAATGACACATATAAATGTGGATTTCCTACTGGTGGGTCTCGTTCTCATAATTTATTATTGGATAATACCAAGGGCATACACCATGAGAAGGTGACTCAAAGTACTATGAGTCTCTATACCTAATATCTTGTATCATTTGGGTTGCTCAAGTGATATAATCCCATTATAGAACATATATTCAAGAACAATGTCATAGCATTTTAGGGTTCTCATCATAGTGGAAAACTTCTATGAACTTTTAGTCTGATAGCTACTCTTAGGATATTATCACATACCATGTCTTGAAGAAGAACAATAATTATGTGATAAGTAGTTTATTAATATTCAAAACCATGAATAGAAGTTATTATAAAGTACACAGAAGTTGGTTCTAGGGAACCAAATCCAACACCAATGACACACGCCCCTTATCTAGGGTCACATTCCTTTGCACCCCAATGGTACATGCCCCTTATTCAGGGTCACGTAAAAATAATTAACTCACATAACCCATGTATGCCAAAACCATTTCAAAACAACCAATTCAAACCATTTTAATAAAACCTTTATTTCATTGAAAACCTTTCAAATAAACCATTTCAATACATTTAAATAAAACAATACATTTATTGAAAACATCTAAATTAAACCATTTACAAAAAATCCTGTAAATTCATAATTTAAAACCAACATTTTAAAATCAAGAAAATAAGGCACATTGCCAACCACTTTCCACAATTCCAAAATTTCACAAAAAATATATAAAATACTCAAACCATCACTAAAGAGGGTTTATACCATGATTTTCACAAAAATTTCACAATAAAATTCAACCAATTTAAAAAAATTGAAACTAATCCTTCAAGTTATAGTAAGAGGAGTTGAGACTGAATCCACCTACCATGGAAATTTTGGTGAAAATGAAGAACGACATGAAAATTCCCACAAAACTGAGTTGAATCTCCAAAAACCTGCCTCAGATTTCTTTTCCTGATATCAATAAGGAATGATCTAACCATGATTAACATTAATAACCTTAGATCTATCTACAGAAGACTAAATCTGAAAAACTAAGAGAAGGAGGAAAGTAGATCTAAGAAAAACCCCCATAAACGAGGACTTACCATGGGAATATAGCTTCAACATACCAAGATAAGCCTTTGGATCACCTCTATTTCAATGGGAGAAGACTCTACATCATTTGGGAGGAAGGAATATCGAGTTAGGGTTGATTTTGAGAAACAACTATGGGTTTAAATTTAATCATGAAACAAATACAATTTTTTTGGATCTTGTTTTTAAATCATGCACAATTAGTTGCATGGTTTGGAAAATCATGCGCTAACCATGTGACAAAATTAATCTCAAGGGACGCCTCATATGGTTGGCCCATAGGGTTATAAAAATAGAACACCAACCTTGAAAAATTCTACTTCCCTACTTTTCATGGGTTCTCCTTGGTGGCCGCATGGTTTGGAAAAACTGTGTGCCTAACCATGTTCCATTACCTCAGCCCCTATCTAAATGTGCAAGGTTTTATACAGGAGTTCCACTATTTCTACTAACTGCGCACTAACTGCGAACCTTTATAATATCCTAAAATACATTCCAAAAGTCCTCCAACCCCACCCAAAATTCACCCAAACCCTTTACATACTTAAAATGCATAAAAAAGGGTTAATTAATTAAAATAGGGGGTGCAACATTCTACCCATCAATAGACTTTCCATCCTCAGAAAGTAGAAAACCACCATAATTCTGAAACATTTTTTTCCATTTATCTTTCATTTCATTATCTTGTTCCTAATTATCTTCCTGAATTTGACCTTATTTACACAAAACATGCACTAGACCGATGCCCTTACCACGCAATAATTTCTATTGCTTATCCACAATCTGCACCAGAATGTGCAATAAAGAAGAATATGACTCTAAGTCAATGTGATCCCATCGAATCAAATGGCCAAGATCAGGCTGATACTTTTTCAACTAGGATACATGAAATCCATTATGCACAACATTAAACTGTGGTGGAAGTACTAACCGATATGACACCTCTAAGACCCACTCAAGTATATCAAAAGGCCCTACTTATCAAGAAGATAACTTAACCTAATCCTGAAAATGATGATGTCCAAGCCTTGGAGTGATCTTCAAGAACACATAATCACTAACATCAAACAACAATGACCATCTATAATGATCCACATATGATTCCTAATGACTATGAGTCATCTCCATCTGTTTACTAATAAATTGAATCTTCTCTATTGTTTCTTGGATAAGGCTCATCCAAACTGGGGAAGTCTATCCTATTTCCACCCAGAAAGGTGGATAATAATAAGGAATCCCATACACTACTTCAAAGGGATCCATATATATCAAGGCTTGATAAATGTTGTTATATGATAACTCTACCAATGGTAAGTTGTCTTCTCAGGAGTCACCAAAATCCATTACACATGTCACAACCCATCCTAGAGGGGCTCGTTATGTGACTACCCCAAGCCCA
Source organism: Viscum album (assembly GCA_963277665.1). Lineage (NCBI taxonomy): Eukaryota > Viridiplantae > Streptophyta > Magnoliopsida > Santalales > Viscaceae > Viscum > Viscum album. The sequence continues at coordinate 1,964,521,775 of OY728152.1, forward strand.
TCTTCCATAGGCTAGGTGTTGGTGACTAGCACCGAGTAGGTATGTCACAAAAATGGGAGGCATTAGCCTAAAATACTTGTACTCACACACACATATCCAAGACACAAATGCTAAAGTGTAAAAATACTAAGTAAAAAAATGCATTCAAACCATTATAACCCACAACCAAAGTACAACAATGAATGTGATTGAAATAAACATGCCCATAATTCAATCCCACAAAAAATAAAGTCTTTAAACGAGTTCTTGAAACTCATCCATAGAAAACCCTACCTAAAGACAATGTACTAGGGATACTGTATGAATCCATAGGAACACCATGGTTTGTCTGATCTCATAAGGCTCCATCTGGTCCTGGTATGCCCTAGAATCTGTCAAAAGGCTGCTCATCTACACAATACACAACATGTGGGGGCAAAGCCTGTGCAGGGGTGAGTATTACAATACTCAGTAGAACATCCCAAAACAATAAATAAATAAACAAAAGAAATATATAGTCAATAATACACAAGTATATGTCTACCATATATAACTAGAATATCTAGATATACCGAGAACATACCACATAGTATAGGGTAAGTCACAAATACCGCATACCACAACTGGGGATTCATATCAAAGATTCCACAAAGCACTAATCTGAGAGAACACACTCCTGAGTCCGATAGCACCGATGATGTCCATTTGAGAAGTATTGTTCGTCTAAAACTGTCATGAGAGAGATATGATAAAAGATATGAAGAGAGATTTGATACATCAGCGGAGGATCATAGCCATGTCCTTGGGGTGATGCCAACGAATCCATCTGGATTAACCCTCTATGTATAGGATCGATGCCCAATGAATTTGGTCATGTTAATACCAAAGACTCTACCTAGGGAACGAAGAAGGAATAAATTATTTTCTATAGGGATTTCGAGGGATTCCAAAAACTCTATCATGGAAGTCCTACTGAAGGGATCATACTCCGTTGAGTAGGAAATGATACCAACAAAACTTTAGTGAAACAATAAATGAAACAAAACCTAATTAAACTCATCCAAGATATACTGGATGAGGGAGTTAATTCACGTAGAAAGGATATGGTTCATGGTGAGTAGTAGTCACACCCATCATGCCCCTTGACCCCGAGTACTTCCTGTGTAAATGGACTATGTCACTAGAGAAATGTCAAATAAAAAATCTACTATATGTCTCAAAAGAACCATCTCATCGTCAGGTTCCCAATGTCGTAGACGGCTTGTAAATCTGACATACAGTTTGAAAGATATGGGGGTTTTAAGATTTCAAAGGGGGATTAATGGGTCGTGGTCTGACTCAGGTTCAACCCGTTCAACCCAACCTAGTCTGCCTGGCCTGGCCCACTTTGGAACGGATTTCCTGGAATGATCTAGCCCACCTAGTCCACTAGCCCACCTGGCCACCTGATCACACCCCGCTGGCCCGCTCTGACCATTTGCATCTGCTCAGACCACTGGTCTTCCACCTCTGCATCTCTTCTCCAGTCACATCTCTTTGTCCCCACACACTGATGCCTACCATAGACCGCACCCACTGTCCACTCTGCATCCCACATAGCCTCCTGTTTCATTCTACCTCATCTTCCACCTAGACCCTCACCACCACTCACCTAGACCGACTGGAGCTACCACCCCATCCACTACTATGTCCCATCGTGCACCACCATCCTGAGCAAATCGTGCCATGCCATCACCTCTATACCTCCTCTAGGTGGCCACGAGGTTAGATCTTCAATATCAGATCATTGCACCATGAAAATAAGGCACAATGATCATTTTTTTATAAACCATGAAGAACATGAAGAACATGAATATCATGAAGAATATTGGGGAAGAAATGAACAAAGAAAAAACCCAAGAAAATAACCTCAACCATTGTTCATTTCTACCTTGATCCATTCTGTAAGAACGATCAAGAAAAACCAAAGAAATTCCAACAATCAAACCCCGAAAATAATCCCGCATTCAAAACCCATCCCACAAGGATGATTGAACCATGGGTCAACCTATTTATTGTTTGTTCCACATTTTTCATTAATTCTAAGAATGGGGAAAGAATAATCTAAAATAACAGTGTCCTACCTAGAGTTTGGATCAATCCTTGACGAAGAATGGTTGTGTTTTCATCATTGACGAGATCCTCAAACTTAATTGGTGCAATGATCCATGATCCACTCAATTTTTCATCGTCGTTTATTGAGAGGGTTCCTCGCAAAATCTCATAGGTATTTAGGGTTATGATGATAAAACTTAATTTTTTGAAAAGGATCAATTAAAAAGGAAACATCACTATGTCTATGTAACATCAAAATAAAATAAATTAACAATTAATTTTATTCATTAAACTTTCAAAAACTAACTTTCACAGTCATCCCATGTCGGCCGATGTTAAGCCCCACCTAGGGTGAATTCGCTGCCCTGAATACAATGGTGGCCTCATATTTCTAATCCAGAAACTTGTTTGAAAGTTATTCAAATTTTTTAGGGAAATCAATCATGTTTTCTATTTAAAGTTTAATATTTTTTTAAACATTTATTATGGGAACACATGGCTTCAGAATCGCACATTATCTCAATGATTGATCTCAAAATAATTCCATATAATATTTAAAATAATACAAGAAAAAAATCTAGGACATTACATTCTCCCCACCTTAGGAATTTACATCCACAAAAATCTAAAAATAAGGCTACACAAAAATATGTGGGTACTACAACCGAATCTGAGCCTCCTGCTCCCACATTCTCTCCTATAAATTCCCATGCTACCATCAGAAACACCCCAAGGTAATATCTCACCCACTAATAATTCTCTCTTGCTAATCCTCAATCTCTATTGGGTACTTTGCAAAAGTCACCCCATCCTTAATGTCCAGCTCGCTCTAGTAAATGATGTGTGATGGGGCATGAAAGTACCTCCTCATATATGATACATGGAAGAAATCATGTACTCGGTGCAACTATGGGGGTTGAGATTGGTGGTACGCTACCTTGCCAACTCTACGTAGTATCTAAAAAGGGTTGACGAACCTCAGAGATAACCTGTCACCCCAGAAAAATCTCTGTAACCCGCATTAAGGTGAGACCTAAAGAAGCACATTGTCTCCTTCCTCAAACTCCAAATTCCATCATCTCCTCTTGATATAAGACTTCTTCTAGATATATTCAGTCTTCATCTTCTCCTAGATGATTTCTACCTTCTCAGTAGTAGCTCATACTAACTCCTGGCTCAAGAGTGATGACTCTCCTAGGTCAGTCCAGCAAAGTGGTGATCTATAGGGTTTCCCTTACAAATCCTCGAATGGTTGAGTGGTAAATATTATTGTATGAAAACTAAAATAGTGTTTGGTGATCCTCTAAACTACGATAGAAGTCCAACATGAAATCCCACAACTTGTCCTCCCAAACCTAAATAGTTCTATCCATCTGGCTATTCATTTGGGGATGAAACACTATGCTTAAACGTAAATGAGTCCAAAATGCCTTCGGCAATCCCTTCCATAACTAGGATGTGACATGAGCATCACAATCTTCAATAATCATTGATGTAACTCCATGAATCCAAAATATATCCTTAATGTAGAGGCGTCCCAAGATCTCTACTAAACTTTACTCCTGGATAGGTAAAAAGTGGGGCGATTTGGTGAGTTGGTCAATGATCACCCAGATGGTATCGTGTCTCCTAGGTGTACATGGTAAACCTATCATGAATTCCATCAATATCCCATCTCACTTACACTCTAGAACCTCGAGGGTTTGAACCAAACCCACTGGAACTTGTTGCTCAGCCTTCACTTACTGACAAGTGAGGCATTGAAAAACAAACTCTGCAACTCCCTTCTTCATTCCTAGACACTAAAAATAACATCAGAGGTCCTGGTACATCTTTTACATACCTGGATGTACCACCAAAGGGAATGTGTGGAACTCCATCAAAACCTCCTCCTACAACACCAGTAGTACAACTATGCATCAGAAGCAAGACATGTGGATAACTGAGCACATAGAATCTCATAGTCAGTATCCCCAAGTTATGCCTCCCTGACATGCTGTAAGAGTTTAGGGATAAAAACTATCCACTAGAGTGAAGATCCCCTATCTCCATCCATAAAGGATAACTATAATGAGGCCAACTGCTTTGATGCCTTGTCCAACAATTGTGAACTCAATATTTTGCTGAGAGCATCTGCTACCATGTTCCCCATATCAAGATTATAGATGATCTAAAATTCATAATCCTAGAGTAAATATATACACAACCTATTTATCAAGTTTAAATTCTTCTAAGATAATATATACTTGAGACTCTTGTGATAAGAGTAGATGATAAACCACTCACCCATTAGGTAGTTCCACCACATCTTCAATGTGAAGACTACCATTTCCAACTCAAGATCATAGGTCACGTATTTCTACTCATGTGGTCTCAACTAGAATAAACCATAGGTAATCACAACTTTCCTCTACATTATAACACAACCAATCTTGGTTCTTGATGGATCATAGAATAGTACGTACTCGACACCCACCTCCAGTAATCTCATGATCAGGGCACTCATCAAACTCCACCTCAACTACTAGAAAGATTGTTGACACTTATCCATCCACACAAAAGGATTTCTCTTCCAGTTCAAAGTTTCCATAGGTGTTGATATCCTAGATAAATCAATTATGAATATATGATAATAGACTGCTAGCCCAAGGAAGATCCATACCTCTGTCACACTCATAGGTGGCTCCAATGCTAACACAACCCCAAACTTGGTTGGGTACACTACCACTCCATCCACTGAGATAACATGACCTAGAAAGTGTACTACCAGAATCCAGAACTAGCACTTCGAGAGTTTCCCATAAATCTTGTTCTCTTGGAGTACGTATATAACCATCCTTAAGTGTCTCTCACGCTCCTCCTCAGATACTCAGTACACAAGGATATCATCAATGAATACCACCATGAACTGGTCTAAGTAGGGATGTAAGTTCTGGTTCATGAGTTCCATGAACACTATTGGGGAGTTCATTAAGCCAAAGAGCATCACCAAGTACTCATAATAACCGTAGTGGAAATTGAAAGTTGTCTTCAGTATATCCTCATCACGTACTCATAGCTGGTGATAACCTAATCAAAGGTCAACCTTCAAGAAACATCGTGCCCCTGTCAACTGGTTGAAGAGGTTATTCATCCTCAGTAGTGGATATATGTTCTTCACAGTCACCTGGTATAGGCACCGGTAATCCACACACAACCTCAATCTCTTGTCTTTATTTTTGGAAAACAACACTAAGGCCGCCCAGGGTGAAACACTAGGTTTCACAAAGACCTTCCTCTCCAAATCCTCCAACTAAACCCTCAAATTTTAAAGCTCTATGAGATCCATCCGATATTCTGGTGAGGATATCAGTTTCATTCTTGGGTGTAAGTCGATACAGAAGTTGATCTCCAAACAAGAAGGTAATCCTGGAACATCTTCTACGAAGACATCCTCATACTCTACCACTACTGCTAGGAACTGGAAACTCATAACATCTACTACACTGAGGTTTAGGCAATCCAAGTGATGAGAAATTAGTTGCACCCTCTTGTGCATGAGTCCATCCTATACTACATGGGATTCCTTTTCACCAAAAATAGAAAATCATGTTCCATCGCTGCAGACACACCACACCCTTCTCATAAAACAACCAATTTGGGCATGGACTAAAGATAACCAGTCCATACCAAGAATGATATTTTAAGGCCTCGATGCTTTCACCAAGAGGTTCAAACTGAAACTCTTTCCACCAAGGGTAAGGTCACACTATTGACATAGATGCATGATCATTGATTCTACTCCCGTAGGTGTCTCTATGTGTAAGGGTCAAGTCAATTGTTCTATTCAAAACTCAAGGTCTTGTATAAGATATATGGGGCAGAAGGAATGACTAGAACCTATGTCTATCAGTATTACATCTAAAGTAGAAAATAAATAGATAGTACCTAGAATCATCCATGGAGTTCCTGGGTCATAAGCCTCAACCACATGCAAATGTCCCCTCCCCTATCCTCTTGATCCCTGAGCCTGGCACAGACTACTTAGGGGTGGTGGTGGTAGTAATTCGAAATTCCGACCACCTCTCGCTGCTCTCCCAACTCCTCCACCATGTATTCTACCCTAAGGATATACCTAATACTACCTATGCCTCTACCTTAGTGGTCCATCCACTATCTCTTTTTCAATAGCATGGTGGGTTGGACAATCTTGAGTGACATGTACACTGCCATCACAGGAGTAGCACCACCTCTCCCCAGGCTAACTAGATCAACCATGTGAACACTAAACTACAGATCCTCTATCTTGGGACATCCTCCTAAAACTTATCCCTTTTTTAGATCCCTGAGGCTGACGTCATCTCCCATCTATCGAGGTCTCTGCACCTATCTGTCCTCTATTGGATATCACCAGATGTCTCTACTCAGCGAGGAATCTCTTGACCACTAATGCTCTCTCAAGAACCCCAAAATAAGCAGGGATACTCATAGGGATAATAATATCTCACATTCCTCTACGTAGAGCCAGATCAAAGGTCCGAGCCTAGAAGTACTGATCCCTGAAAATATCTATTGAGTACCTAGAAAGGCTGGTAAACCTTGATAAATAATCAGTTATTGTCATACTTCCTTATTGGAGCTGAAGAAGCTCCTGTATATGCACAAATTTTAGTGTAAATCATGAGAACCCATATATGAATAGGTGATATAACTCTATCTACAAGAGAGTCACCTCATCGTGAGTTTGGGTAGCCAAACACTACCATCTCCCTACCGAGACCTGCATAAGGCTCACTTCCAAGACCACCATATGATCCACTGGTATCCTGAATAGACATAAAACTCGAGTCACCGCCTCAAGCCAGTATTTAGCCTCCTAAGGGGCATGATACCCTTGAAATCTGAGAAGTCTATGTCTCTAAAACTCATGGAGTGCGCTCCGCTTTGACTCCTCGTCTGTTGGTACTACAAGTACCACTTGTATCTCTATAGGTGGCGGTATAGCTAGTGCACCATTTGAAGGTAACATCTGGGAAACTACTCCTTGTACTGAAGCCTCGTCACTGAGGGGGTCATCCTCATGATTGATCTGTCGAATCATAGATGGTATGCATCACAGAGTCATCTTGTAAGGAAACAAGATACACCATGGTCAATGAGAATATCTAGATAGCTGACTCAAGAAGGACATGTAAATCACAACCCATTCCTATATGATGTATGTAACATTGTTATCCCTGCAACTAGTGTTCTCATGTACCAAGTCAAAAAGTAGGTTATCAGAGTCTTGGTGTATGGATACATTATTTGTCACACCAAAACTGGAGTCCCTGGCCTAAAATTTGAACTCAAAACACTTAACACTACTACTCTAAATCAATCTCACAGACTCTCAGTCCTAAGATAGAACCGACCACCTCTGATACTACTCCATCATGACCCGTCTCAAAGGGGCTTGTGCTGTGACCACCCCAATCCAGCCATCAATAGGCTAGGGGATAGAGACTAGCACCGAGTAGGCATGCCACCCAAATGGGAGGCATTAGCCTAAAGTACATATAAACATGAACACATCTCAATGTCAAAAATTCTAATATGTAAAAACACTAAGTAAAAAATGAATGAAAACCACTATAACTTAAAACCAAAGTACAATAGTGAAAGTGCTAAAAATTAGACATGGCTTGAATACAAGACCATCAAAAATAAAGTATCTAAATAACTTCCTGAAACTCATCCATATAAAAACCTACATAAAGGAAAGGTACTAGGGATACTGTCTAAAGCCATAGGAACACATGTGTCTATCTGATCTCACAAAGATCCATCTAGTCCGATTCCACCTTGGACTATGTCAAAAGGTCACTTATCTACACAAGACATGATGCATGCGAGAAAAGACTGAGTAGGGGTGAGTATAACAATACTCAGTATGACTCCCCGAAACCAAAAAGCAATACACAAAGGAAATATGCATTCATATCTACACAATTATATGTCTAAAAAATATAACAAGAATATCTAGATATACCTAAACCATACCACGTAGTCTAGGGTAAGTCACAACTACCACATATCACCACTAGGGATTCAGCTCGAAGATTCCACAAAGCACTCATCTGGGAGAACACACTCTTGAGTCTAATAGAACTAATGATTTCCTTATGAGAAGTACTCTTCGTCAAAAATTTTAAATAGAGAGATAAACTAAAAGATCTAAAGAGATACGATACATTAGAGGAGGATCATAGTCAGGGACATGGGGTGATACCAATGACTCTATCTGGATTAACCTACTAAGTAGAGGATTGACTCCTGGTGAAGTTGGTCATGTCAATACCAAAGACTCTACCTAAGGCACGAAGAAGGAATATAGGATCTGCTCTGGGCCTCTTGGGGTATTCCAATAACTCTATCCTAGAATCCCTGTTGAAGGGATCATACTCCAATGAGTAGGAAACGATACCAAAAACCTTCATGGAAATGATGAAGGTAAAAAATCCTCATTAAACTCATCCAAGATACGTTGGATGAGGGAATTAATTCACATAGAAAAGTGAGGGTGAATAGTGAGTGGTATTTACACCCGTTGTGCCCCTTGACCCCAGGTACTGCCCGTGTAAACATCCCGTGTCACTAGAATTATGTCCAAGATAAAACCCACCATAGGTCTCAAAAGGACCATCTCATTTTCAAGGTCCCAACACCATATATTGATCGTCAATCAGACATATGGTTTGCAAGATATGGGGGTTTGCTATATCTTGGAACAATTAGAGTCTGACCCATTCAGCCCAACCCAGACCACCTAGCCCAACCCACCTGTCCTGTTCTATCCCACTTGGCCCACTTCAGCCTACTATAGCCCACCTAGCCACCAGGTCGCACCCCACTGGCCATCTCCAGCTTTTCGCATCCACTCTGCCCACCTGCTTGTCGCCTCCACGTCCCCACTCTAGCTGTGTCTCATGGTCACCTCACATGACCTCCTATCATGGAACACACCCTCCATCCATGTTGGCTCCCATGTGTCCTCCTACCACATTTCTCCTCATCCAGCTACCCCATCGACAGCCTTTCTGTCTACCTCACCATCCGCCTAGATTAGACCCACGCCACCGCTCGCCCTGGCCATTCATAGCCGCCACTGTGTGCCACTGCCTACGCCATTGTGTACCACTGCCTATGCCATTGTGCACCATTTTCATGTCCAAATCTCTCCACTCCAACACTGTATCACCTATACTATGTTGCCATGGGGCCGAATCTTCAATCTTGGATCGTTGTGCCACAAAATGAAGGCGTAATGATTATTTTTTGTAAACCACAAAGAACGTGAAGAACAAAAATAATGCAGAGAATATCTGGGAATAAATTCACAAATATCAACCCAAGTTATTAACTTCAATCATTGTTCATTTGGACCTTGATCCTTTCCATAAGAAAGATCAAGAAAAACCAAAGTAATTCCAACAATCGAACCCCAACAATAATCCTGCTGTCAAAACTCATCTCGTAAGGATGACCAAACTGTGGGTCAACATGCTCATTGGTTGATCCATGTTCATTGTTCATTATAAGATTAGGTAAAGACTAATCTAAAATAATAATGCCCTACCTAGAGTTTGGATTGATCATTGATGAAGAACAGTTGTGTTTCCATCATTGAAGAGATCCTCTAACTTCGTTGGCATGATGATCCACAATCCACTCATCTTTCCTCACCGTTTGTTGAGAGGGTTCCTTGCCAAGCCTCAAAGGAATTCTAGGGTTATAGTTATAACCCTTAATTTCCTAACAAGACTCAATTAAAAAATGAAACATCGATATGTCAATGTTAAATCTAAATAAAATAAGGTAACAATTTATTTTATTCATTAAACATATGAAAACTGACTTTCACAACTGGTCCACACCAGTCAATGTTAGTCCCTAACTAGGGTAAATCTGCTGCTATGAATGAAATGGTGCCCTAATATATCTGATTTGGTCACCCATTTGGATGTTATTCCACTTTTTTAGGAAAAGTTCTCATGCGTGCTATTTAAAGTTTAATATATTTTTTTTCAAGCATTTATTTTAGGCACACCGCACCTTAGAATTGCACGTCGTCTCAGTGCCCGGTCTCAAAAACAATTCTATATAATATTTAAAATAATACATGAAAAACATTCAAGACATTACAACACAATCCAATGAAATATCTTTCTATGTTTATATCGTCCTTTCAGATTCCCCATCCATCTAAGGATGATACACCATACTCATGGTCAACCAAGTCCCAATGGATTTCTATAAGGATTTCCAAAAATAAGACATAAAAATAGAATCTATGTCTAACATGATCGAAACTGGTACACCATTCTTCTTTAACACTTCTCATATATAGATTTTTGACAAGTCCTCCACTATATGAGATGCACGAATAAAGATAAAATGATCTGAATTTGTGAGCTAATCCACTATCACCCATATGGAATCATGCTTCCAAACCATTATTGGGAGACCTATTAAAAAATTCATTGCTATCTGATCCCATTTCCACATAGTAATAGGTAAAGAAACCAACACACCTACTAGTCATTGATGTTATTCCTTAACCCACTGACAAGTTAAGCATCTTGAAAAAAACTCAACCACCTTTCTTTTCATATCAGCCCACCAAAACTATGCTTTCAATGACTTATAAATATTTTGTATTCTAGGATGAACAACCCATCTCAAATGGGGGTAAGTGTTGAGAAGTTTTTCCAGACAAGATATAGGTATGACCATCTCAAATGGTGGTAAGTGTTAAGAATTTTTTCATATCGACCCACCATTGAGTTTTTTTATTAATGGAAATTCCTATTGATATAATTAAATATCTTGTTATGTAAAATGGTTATATAACATATGAAATTCCTTGGTTTTATGTTTTTGGATTTCAAAATACCATTAAGAATTGTTACCATTTCTAATATAGCCATCGAACAATAATCACATGATTAGTATAAATATAGGGCTTTAACAAATCCAATTTACTCAAACAAAGAAAGTGATGACCTCATCCAGTAGAATTGCTCCATAAGAAGCCCATTTGTTGGATCTAGAAAAGGAGGTGGCATCACGGGGCTTTTCTCTTGACCAAGCCCAAGCTGAGCTTCAACACGTGAAGCTTGAACAGAACCACCTACAAGAGAAGTGGAAATTGATAGAGATTACCACCTGAGTGATGTTATCTGAGCCACCCCAAGAGTCTGTCACCATCACAAACCTTACCCTTCAATATTATACAACTGTTATAAGGGGTTTGTAACATAACCCTAGCACTCTGATTATGTGTATTATTTTTTATAGATAATATACATTCATTTTATTATTGTTACTTTGTGAATAGTTTTTAAATCTCAAATAGTATTTTTAGTTAATATTCAATTAAGAAATCTATTTTGATTAATTAATGGATTTTTTAAATTAAATAATATTTTAATAAAATATTATTACTAAATTAATTTTTATTAAATATAAATTATTGAATAATTTTTATGAATACAATTGTAATTTTTATTAAGGTTTGAAAGCTGTTTTTGTCAAAACCCATGCATTTTTGATAAATTTAGGTTTTTATTTTAAAAGAAAAAATTCACATATCTATAAAATTATTTAGATAAAATAAATATAATTTTTGGATTCAGTATGTCGAAATTATCCAATGGTGAATTTTTCATAATTTTTCGAGACAGCCGAAATTTTTGGGTAAAAATTAAATACCGTTTAAATATATAATTTGTTTTATGACATCATAATGACCCAACAGTAATGTAATAAAATACTGTAATTTTTATTTTCGGCCAATATATATTTTAAAATTAAAATAATGTGATTTTAGGTTTGTTTGATTTATTTTAAAAATCATTAGTGGACTCTCCAAGACTTATAAAACATTTTAGCTTTTTAAATAGATTTCATTGAGAGTGTCACTCACCTCCACATAAAAAACCCTAATATTTTAAGAAGTTAGGCCATTGGCCTTATTAAATAATGTTTTACAATCTCCTTTGTCAGAAATTTTGGGCAAAAACCATGGGTTGGTTTGTGGTTCTGATTAGTTTAATGTGTAGTGTCCCACACCTAAATAATAAATAATATCCTATCTTTTCCTATATAAACCCACCCAAGCTCCAACTTCCTATTAAATCAAAGCCTTTTGATCTTGAATAATATCTAACCCCCACTCTCTAAAATCTTCCAAAGGTTCTCCAAGATCCCAAGGAGCCTCTCTCAAGCCTCTCCCAAGCCTTTGGGATCACACTTCCCAGTAAGGGATTTCTTCCTTGCTCATTTTTGTCCAATTTTTTTTATGTTTTCATGCCCTTTTATTTTCAATTAAAAATGTTGGGGTGTTATTTATCAACTCCCCTATACTTACCTCCTTGTATTTGAATAATTATATACCTCTTTATCTCTCATTAATTCCTCCCATGTACACCTGTTACTATGACGAAATTCTGTAAGGAATTACTCTCTTCTCATTTACATTCAAGTAATTCTTTTGTATTATGAATCTAAATTCCATTACATATGTTGGGACATGTATATATATGATCTCATTACTACCCATTTAATTTACATATTATGAGACACCCCTTTCTCTCTCATCAAACATTTTTATGAATTCTTATGCCACGCCGTTATGCTGCCGAAATTTCACCATGATTTTTCAAGCCAAAGTCATTATGTAGTGAATACCATGTCTATTACTCTATCAAGGGTATTCAACTTTATAAACATTTACGTATTGATTATATAGTTTCATGTATGAATTCCACATTCCTTTATCATGGAATAAATGATGATGTTTAATGAATCTATGTTTTAGGATCCATGTGACACACTTATGCATGAAATGAAATGATTAAGAAGGGTGCACCCTAATAGTAGTCCAATGCATTGGGTAAAGATTAGTATTATGATATGTCGAGTGCAATGAGGGTTTAATCATGCTAATTCAAATGAAATTAGGGTTTACTCATGCTCTATGTGCAATGGTCCATGGATCATGCTAATATCATGTTAAATGTTGTTTCAACATTTCCATGTTATGATAATCATGCTATATCATGCCTTTTTGTTCATGTTTCTATTATGCTCCATTGATATTAATATTAACTAACATGTAATTTATTCTTCATGTTATGCCTTGTTTACTCCCATACAGTGCTTTATAGAGCACCCTTTTCTTATGCATGTCCTCAGGTTATCCCATGAAATGCTAAGTATGAAGGAATGTGTGTGGTCATGTAAAAGAAGTTTTCAATAAAGATGTGTGTTTTATGTTTTAAGTTGTTATGTAATGTTCCTAATACCCAAAGACACTAAAACTATAAATCTTCTATGTTTTATCAAGTGAATATTTTATTTAATAAATTATGTTAAAGTGTGAAATAAAGAGTAGGTTTGTCATATCTTTAACCATCTCCACCAAATCAGAAATGAATGAAACTGGAATGAAAATTGCAACATCACATCAGAATTCACATTCCAAGTGAATTTCAGATATGAACAACATCAACTGCCACTAGTCTGAAGCTTCTTTTTCCAATTGAGTATAAGATTTTTTTTCTTAATGGATCAGCCACCATCTTTCCTTTACCCAGTGTATACATTAAGTTAAAGTTGAAAATTTTTAGATACTCCGTCCATCTCCTTTATCTCATATTCAAATAACTTTGTGAGAAAATATGTTTCAAGCTCTTATGATCCATAAAAACTATAAATTTCTCACCAAATAGGTAATGACACCAGGTCTTCAAAGCATGGACTATGACATCTAACTCTAAATAATGTGATGGGTATTTCTTCTCATGAAACCATAAATACCTTTATCTATAAGAAATAACATGATCTCCTTTCATGAGAACACATCCCAACCCTGATCCCAAAGAATCAAAATACACTATGTACCTCTATAATAATTCCATAAAAATCAAGATTGGTGCTCATGTAAGGAGAATATTGAGATCTTGAAAATAATTATAAAATTCTACATTACATTGGAAGGGAACATTCTTCCTTGTAAAATTTATCATTGGTGAACCTATTCATGATAAATTCGAAACAAAACATCGGTAATAACCAACTAGACCAAGGAAACTGCGTATCTTAAAGACAATATTTGGTATTTACCAAGATAAATAACATCTTTCTTTTCTAGATCCACACTAACACATTATTCAGATATTTCATGGACAAGGAAACATACATATTATATCCAAAAATTACACTTTGATATTTTTTTCATAAAAAATGATGATCCCACAAGATTCCCAACACTATTTCCAAGTGTTCCTCATGCTCATCCCTTGTCCTTGAATACACCAATATTTCATCCAAAAATACCACCACAAAATAATCCACATAATTTTGAAATATCTGATTCATCAATGAAATAAATTTTCTTGGTGCATTCGTAAGACTATAAGGCATTACCACATACTCATAATGTCCATATATACTCATAAAAGTTGTCTTTGGTATATCCTCCTTATGAACTAACAATTGGTGATATTATGACCACAAGTCAATTTTAGAGAACCACCAAGATTCCCTTAATTGATGAAATATATCATTAATGTGTGTAAGTGGATACTAATTCTTTACCATAAATTGGTTAATCTTATGATAATCCACACATAGCTGAAGAGTTGCATATCTCTTTTTGAAAACAAAACCAGTGTTCCTGGTGGAGATGTGCCAGGTCGAATGAACCGTTTTCTTTTCAGATATTCCAAAAACACTTCCAATTAACTTAATTATATTGGTTCCATCTATTAATATGGAAGGGAAATATGACTGGTCTCTAGGAGGAGATCAATCATAAACTCCATTTCTCTTATGGGTGGAAACCCTCTAAAAATTCTAGGAAAATTATTCTGAAAATGATCAACCACTACTGGAAAACTATTATTCTTGATATCTTAAATTGATTCCAAATTCAACACTTCCAACTGTTACGATATCATTCTAACTGTTTGTTCTAACAATACCATTGCACCTACCTTTACATTTCGGTCTCCTCTAAAGGGATGCTCAACACAATCTCCAGTCATAAAATTGACCCTTCAGGTATAATAATCAATGTGATCCTTGAACATCTTTAACCAATCCATACCCATGATTATATCATAGAAATCCATATTAAGCCCAAATAAGTCCCATATCAACTCAGCTACATCAACAGTTCTAGAACATTCTCTACATACCAAGACTCGACAATCTCTTTGACCAAGAGGAGTTTACAATTTTAACATAGAAGGAATCATCTCAACATTCAAACATAGGAAATCAATAGCATTGGAATAAATAAAGGAATATAATTAACCCGTATCAATCAAAGCTTTCATAAGGGTATAATTCAAAATAATTTTACCTCTCAAACCACGTAAATCTAAACCAGGATACGACTTTAATGGACCTTGAAATTGTTTCACATTCCATTAATATAGGATCTAGCTCTTCAAATCTGAGATCCTCTCTTACTTAGACCATTTTCAATTTCCCTTGGTGTGCCTAGATATTTTCCCCTCCCTAGAGTTGTGCATATTTGAGGAAGTCATTGTTGGTTTTTTAGAGTTCTTTCCTACTACTCGCGTGATCCCCTATTTTTGGAGCAAGGGAGAGTTTTGGTCACCTAATATTTGAGGTAGGGATTCTTCTGCCTCTCTCTTTTTTTTATCATGTGGGGTGGGTGTACTAATGATTCCTTGTGAAAAAATGGGTGAGTAATTTTCTTAAAATGAGTAATAAATAAGAAGGGAATATGATAAAAAGATAACAAGGTCAATCAAATAATAGGATGGGAGTGGTTTGATGTTGATCGCTTATTTTAATTGTTATCTTTGATTCCTTTTATGGTTTTTTGTAGCTGCATGACTTTGGAAAATCATGGTCATTGGTGGTCTTTGCTTGTGCACTGGTGATGTTGTGTTTTCATCGTGATGCTTGATAAATGGCTATAACATGAAACCTTCTTAATCATTTATACTTGGCTAATTGAAATGGATTCACTTGGATGAAAACCCTTGTGTGATCACCCCTGCTTATCAAAGTGGGTTAAAGAATAGTGTTTACCAAATTTTAATCAATCCTATTTGATAAGTGTGGTTGTGTTCTATGTTATGTTGGGTTTTGTGACTTTGTGTGGGTTGTGTGGTCTTGCTGTTGGGAGCACAGTTATGGGTACATGGGTTTCCAGGGGAGTTGGTTTTGTGATAAGGGTGTGGTATGTGTGTGTAGTGGGGATGTGGTTTAATGGTAGTTGTTATGGGATTTGTGTATGGGGTGGAATAGTGGGGCGTGTTGGTGTCCCAGTTTGAGATATTAATTGATTGTGGAAGGGATGGACTTATAGGTAGTAGGACTGCCTTTTTTTATGTTGTGGCCATCAAGCGACATTAGGTAGTGGTACTGCAATGTGGTTATGGACTTGTTATATAATGGGACTGCATCTGGGAATTGTATGGGAAGTGGGGATACAAGTTTGGGTTGTTTCGTGACTTCATTTAAATAGGTGTGCCATGTGTGGTGTTATTGTGCAGTGGGACTGCCGAGTTTGGTTGTGAGGGCTTTATTATGCGGTATAACTTTTAAGAATGACAGTTGGCAGTGGTTGAACGGGTTTCTAGGGAAAAAGGGGGTGTGTAGTGGGATTGATGGTTGTTTTTTCTCATTTTTTTATGAATGTGTGTTAAAATGTAAATAATTTACCTTAGTCCCTCTTCCCTTGTTCAGTGTTGGCAGTATCTAAGAACAAAGTGAGTTGGTTGTTGTGTGGTTAGTTAATCATAATCTTTATCGTCTGAGAGGGTTGCAGATGTTTTTCTTGGTAGTTTCCTTAGGTAGTACTGAATAAACTAAGGTTAACCCCTTAATTATGGAATGGAAATTGGTTAAATGAAAAAGGGGTTGGTTTTATGCTTCGATCGTGGCTGTTTGTTTGGTTGTGCATATATGGGTAGCAGCAAAAGTGGTTCTGGTGGACTGGTTGTTTATTTTGGGACCTGTAGGTTGGGTTGAGTGTTTATTTACTTATATGTATAAATTTTAGTTTCTTGTGATTTCTATATGATCCCCACCCTTATTGAGCACCATGTTCTGAACACCCCCATTTCATGGGGGAGGGTGTATTTCCCAACATCTCGATGGGTGCATGGATGACTGATTACTGAATTTATTTTTCACACCCTTTTCTGGGTTCTTACTACTTGAGTATATACAAGTAGTCTGTAATGGCTTGAGGCTTACCATAGTCCAAGATCGTTTGTGAAAGTTTGTTGTGGACGAGGTTATCAGGTGTTTGTGGGCCAAGTTTGTTTTCCCAAGTGTCTTCAGGATGAGGCCCAGGTTTCTTCGGGAGAGAGGCGTGGTTGTTGTGGCCTAGGTCTCTATAGGTGGGATGTGTGTTTTGGTTTGAGGCTCAGGTGTTTGTGGGATGTTTTTGGAAGTTCGACTGTGTTTTTGATGAGTGGTAGCATCAAGACGTTATCTATTAGGAATGAGCAGTTAACTAGTGGGAAAGTGGTGCAGGGTATGAAAATGTCGATGTTCTTATACCACTACTTTACTTAACTTGCGTTATTTTGTGAGTGTGACTTGGTGAGGCTAGGATGGTTAATAATCCTTGGTATATGATTTGAGGGTCTACTATTTTCTCATAGGGGAATTAGTATGTTCCTCAATTTGTGCACGGTTGGCTTTAGTTCTCCCACTGGGTATACTTGTATACTCTCCCAATGTATTTAAAACATTTTTTAGGTTTCCAAGAGGACTTTGAGGATGGTGATGGAATTTACTTTCTTTTACATCAGTATAGTTGTTGTGTTGCTGCTTAGTATCTTTCTTTGGTACTTTTTTTAGTACTCTGGTAGTACTTTTTTCCAGTTTACATTTAAACCATGCATGGGTTGGGTTGTTTTCTGGTTTCCTTTATATAAATGTTTGGTGTTGTTTGGGATGTTAACCGTCTTATCTCATGATCCTATTTTCATTAAAAAGGGTAATTCCTTCCATTTTGTGTGATATTCTATACCCTTGGAGCTAGTCTCCACTCTGGTTCCTATTGATGGTGGGACTCTGGGTTCATTATCTCTCCTTCATCTTGAAGAAGGAAGGGTGTGACACTTTATTGTCCCATCCCCCATCTTGAAGAAGGCGAGTCATTAAAAAATGGTATCAAAGGTAATGGTTGTGATATAGGATGAAGTTTGGAATTAGGAATAATGGGGATTGCAGGTGATGTTAGGGAAATGGTGTTAAGAAATCCTGGGGTGTGAAACAGGCCAGGGAAGACTGGCTAGGACACTGGATTTTAACCCCCCCATGATTCGATTTAAAAACTATGGACCTACTAAACGACCAAGTGAGGCTATACTGATTTTAGGGTAGATACCCTAGGAAATGTACACGCATCATAATAACTTGTGTTATTGTGTGTTTTGGTAATTTTGCAAATTTAATTTAGATAAATAGTTAAAATAAATATTAAAAGGAAATTTCCATACTACTCGGTCTTAGTAGTTCCTTGTTTATTTTTGTTTCAGCTATGACACTCGGACATCACCCATGTGTGGTATGAGCAGTTAAGGCCTAACAGGTTGAACTGGTTGATCAGCGAAGGGCCGATCGAGAGGATAAAGATGACTTGTGGAAAAATACCCTTTGTTATTTCCAGGGGAAGACCCTAGGAAAGTACGAAGGTAGTGTTTTAGACTCATAGACAAAGGGTTGGCTTGAAGAGTTGACAATCACCTTTACCTTGATATGTGCTCCGAGGGAGTACTGGGTTCCTTTTTAAGTGAGCCATATGTGAGGAGTGGAATGTTAGTGGTGGATGCTTTACCTCAGGGATAGGAATGAGACCGATGTCTCATGGGATGAATTTGAGAAAGAGTTTTGGGTAGAGTTTCTTTCCTCAACGATGAAGGTTGAGAAGAGGTAGGAGATTCTCTCCCTCCAGAAAGGGAGTATTTTGGTGAGGGAATTGGGGATCAAGTTCAAGGATCTACTATGCTTTTTATTAGATCTCTTTCTGTATGAGGAGTTGCGGGAGAGATGCTTGGAGAAGGCACTCTGACCTTCTCTTCAGTATGTCGTTACTTTCTTTAATCTACTGACATACTTAGAAGTTCAGAAGAAAGATGAAGTAGTGAAGAGGATGCACCTATAGGTAGGTGTACCATTAGATGGGATACAACCAAGTTTATCTAAGGGGAACATAGTCAGTAGTATGTCTCTGGTGTCAGGGCCTTCCAGGTTTCAGCCAGCGGGGAGTAGGCCTCAGCCGTTCTAGTTCTAATATTATAGTCCTCACCCTTTCCCTATGGGCCCAGGACTGAGGTACTTTGTCTATGGAGGCTATGGAAATATTTGGAACCAATTCCTAGTTTGATCTTAGTATGGTGGGGGTGGGAAGGTCTAACACCCACCCCAACAGTAGCAGTTTTTAGTCCCGCCTTTCCAGTAGTAAGGGTAGTGAGATCCCGCTCCACCGAGGGTAGATGATGCTGGAGGATGCTGAACTCAGGGTTATCCTTAGGTAACTTGACTAGGGAATGGTCAGGGAGGCAGTCAACAGTATAGGGGTATATGATCTTGGCATGGGACGTTTCATGTCACTGAGGAAGCAGTTTCAGTTGGGCCATAGCTTGTTCGAGGTGCGATCAGTCTGTTTAGAACTTGTTTTTGCACTTTGTTTGATTCATAATCCTCATAATCATTTTTTTCACCTGTTCTAGACCATTCTCTAGGACTATATGTCGAGAGGATTCCCATACCCCTGGTGTTGAGTACGCATGTTTGAGGTTAGACAAATTTGTTTGATGTTTGCTGGGGATGTAGACTGATGTTGGTGACACATTAGTCTAGTGGGGATCTTCTTCTACTATAGATGCAGCTATATGATGTCATTCTTGTCATCAATTTGTTGTTATTTCTACATGATATTGTATACTGCCTTCGAAGAATATTCATTTTATCATATATAAACAACTGACACGTAACATTCATTGGAGAGTAGAGATGTCAGGTGGGTAGTTGGTGTGTAGAGCCTCTTCTATACTTATTAGCTGAGATGTCAGTGGGATTAGTGGACACATAAATGGTAGAGCTTCTTAAGGTTGTCAGATAGTTCTTGAATATCTTCCCAAAGTAGGTGGTGACCCTACCCCCTCGATGTGACATTGATTTTATAATATAATTGCAACCCAATGACCTTATGATATCGATGGATCCATATTGAATAGTTCCTTAAGAGTTGCAGGAGTTGTGAATTCAGGTTGATGACTTGATGAATAAGTGTTTTATCCATCCAAGTGTGTCGTTTTGCAGTGCTCCAGTCTTATTCTCAATGAAGGAAGATGGTGGTCTGAGGCTATCTATAGAGTACCAGAGACTGAACCAGGTAACAGTCATGAACCATTACCCCATTCTGAGGATAGATAATCTTTTCAACCAGTTGAGGGGAGTAGTTTGGTTCTCTAATATCGATCTGCATTTTGGATATTACCAGTTTAGTGTGAAAGAGGGTGACATCCTAAAGACTACTTTTAGATGCAGTCATGGGAACTTCGAGTTCATGGTCATTCCCTTCAACATTCTGAATACACCATTCTTTCTTATGGGAATCATGAAATCTATCTTCCAAAAGTTCTTGGACCAGTTCATTTTCATGTTCATCGAAGATATTTTGGTTTACTCAATGTCAGAGAAGGAGCATGTTGAGCATCTGAGGACAGTCTTACAGGTCCTTTGGCACCACCAGCTCTATGGGAAGTTGTCCAAGTGTAAGTTATGGACATGGGAGGTGCACTTCCATGGAAATGTTATGTCTTAGAAAGGGACAATAGTGAACCCATCAAAGGTCAAGGCAATTGTTTCTTTGTTAGCACCCAAGAACATGATAGGGTTCGTAGCTTCCTGGGTCTAGCATGCTATTACCAGAGGTTCATACCTGACTTCTCTCGACTTTCATCTCCATTGACGGCTTTGAACAGAAAAGAGAAAGCCTTTGTTTGGAGTGAGAAGTGTCAGGTAGAGTTCATCTACCTAAAGGGGAAGCTGGTCAGTGCCCTAGTGCTTAGGTTACAATAGGAAGGGGTAATGTTTGAGGTGTTCTGTGACACTTCTGGTCTAGGATTGGGATGTGTGCTGATATAGTAGTGGAGAGTGATATCTTATGGGTCTAGGAAGTTATGTTCACATGAATGTAACTATTTCACCCATGATCTGGAGCTTGCAGCAGTCGTGTTTGTGCTGAATTTTTGGTGACATCACCTCATCGAATAGTGCCTTATGGTCTTCATGGATCACAATAGATTCCGGTATATCTTTTCCCAACGAGACCTGAACTTGCGGAAGCAAAGGTGGATGGATTTTCTCTAGGACTATTACTTTGAGATCTCTTACACCACAAGAAAGGGGAATGTAGAGGTTGATGCCTTAAGAAGAAAGTTCTTGAAGGAGATAGTTCGGGAATCTAGGGATTCATGGAAGGTAATAGAGGATTTGGATGCTTTCCATATAGATGCGAGAGTGGATGATGGTAGATGATGTCTATTTCAGGTGATAGTGTAGTCTTACTTAATGTGGTAGGTGGAGGAGTCTTGGTGGGGATACTCAGAGATTTAAGTGATGCGTGATCGCGTTGTCCAAGGTCATTCTACGGAGGGATGCTAGGAGGATAGTCAGAATCAGATGTTGTTCCATGGGAAGTTGTTTCTCCAAGTGGAAATTTATGAGGGAGTTCTCCATGAGTCCCATAGCTCACCTCTGGTGGTGCATCCATGAGTCTCTAAGATGTACCGAGGCTTGAGGGAATAGTTTTGGTGGCTTGGGGTGATGCAGGCAGTGGTGGAGTTTATGGAAAGGTTCCTAGTGTATTAGTAGGTGAAGGATGAGCACCATGTTCTCAGTGGTCTATTGCAGCCCTTAGACATTTCTGAATGTAAGTGGGATGAAATCTTGATGGATTTTGTCATAGGGTTACCTAGGACTCAGTTAGGATGCGATTCTCTTTGGGTAGTAGTAGATCCGTTGATGAAGTCGGCTCACTTCTTGGCAATCAAGTAGCCAAGCACAGTGGATGCCTTAGCACAAAGGTATGTGGATGAAGTGGTGTGGCTAAATGGAGTTCCAAGATCCATTTTATTGGATTGGGATACATGTTTTATGTCATGAGTTTGGAGGGGATTGCAACATGCCTTTGGCACCCAGTTATGCCTCAACATTTATTTCCACCGTCATACAGATTGGAAGACAAAGAGGATGATCCAGACATTGGAATACATGTTACGATCATGTGTTCTATAATTTATTGGGTCTTGGGTATGACGTTTTCCATTTTTAGAGTTTTCTTACAATAATATATATCACTCTTCCATTGGTATGACTCCATTCGAAGCTCTATATGGAAGGTTGTGTCATTCACCCTTGTTATAGATGAAAGTTGGGGAGGCAACCATTCTTGGTCCGGAAATGGTGCAGAGTACAATAGAGAAGGTTCATATTGTTCGTGAGAGGATGAAGGTAGCACTGGATGGAAAGAAGTTGTATTATGATCATAGGAGGAGGCCTTTGGAGTTTGAGGTTGGGGACCATGTATTCTTGAAGGTTTCCCCTCAATGTTGGCAACAGAGGTTTAGAAGAGGGAGCAAGATTTCTCTTAGGTTCATCAAACCTTTTGAGGTGTTGGGATGAGTTGGAAAGGTGGCATATCAGTTGGAATTTCTACTGTGGTTGGAGACGATCCATGACGTCTTCCATGTCTCTCAGATCCATTAGTATCTACACAACAACTCCCATGTCATTGAATGGAGAGAGTTGGATATTGAGGACAATGCGAATTTCATGGGGTGATGTGTAAGAATTGTGTATCATGAAGATAAAGTGATTTGTGGATGGAAAATTCCTATGGTTCATGTGTTATGGAGGCGTGGTGACCTCGAGGAGAGTACTTGGGAGTGGGAGGTATAGATGCGTGCCTAGTACCCATAGCTGTTCTAATTTTTTTTTATATGTTATACCCATGTGATTAATTTTACGATGTAATTCTTAAACCTATTCATTATTAGATGTGTTGTTTACCTTTTCACTAAATTTTTGTGAAAAGTCCTGACTGTGGGGAGGAGAAGAACTGATTCCTAATCAAGATGCATTAATGTGGATGCGATTAAACTTGTGTGGGTGAGTCAGTGTCATCCAAAGCAGATAGTATCTTGACATGGAGGAAGGAGATCCCAAATACATGTGTTTGGATGGTGTGAATTTGGTGTTTGCATGATTTTTTGGGGTAGTGGGGACTTAGTGTTATTAAAGTTCTTTGGGAGATAGATGTCAAGGATGTGTTCTTGGATGTTAGGGTTTTTCATTCCAGTTTTTAAACAACGCAGGGTGGTTTTTTCCTGAGAGGTTTCTTAAGGGGTGGTTGTTCAGACCTCTCTTTTATTGGGATTGTTTTTAAATTATTGGGGATGATAACAGTTTGATAGGTATCTGATGTAATGACATGGATTTTTCCAGGCCATTCATTTTTGAAAATCCATTGTTTAGGGTGATTTGAGTGGCAACAATATCTCATTTCAAGAGTTTTCCAGTTCTCCAGTTTTTCCATTGGTGAGTTAGGTGTGTAGAAATTGGTGAGTCAGGGGTGTAAACATCAGTGAGTTAGGGGCGTTAGCATCGGTGAGTCAGGGGCGTCGGTTTTGGTGATTCGGGGGTGTCAATGTTGGTGAGTTGAGGGCGTCGATGTTGGCAATTCAGGGTGTCGGTGCCAGGGTGTCAGTGAGTCATGGCATTGGTGAGTTGTTTTGTTGGTAGCTCAACATCAGTGGCTCAATGTTGATAGGTCACGTTAGTAGCTCACCTGTCGGTGGCTCCGCGTGGATGACTCACCCATCGATGACTTATTTCAAGTTTTTCATGTTTTTCCCAGTTTTCTAGTTTCACCCATCTTACATTTTCTTTTAAATAAACTGAGTTTAAAGACTTTTTGTGAATTTTAAAGGATATTAAGTATATCTTTAATATCCTAATACTCTAGGGGATTTGAGATACTCAAGATACGTAAATATTAACCACGATCTGACTTTAATGGCCCCTAAAACTGTTTCATGTTTTGTTGATATAGGATATGGCTCCTCAAAGCTGAGATTATCTCTTCCTTAGAACTTTTTCAGTTTTCCCTTGGTGCACCCAGATATTTTACACTCCCTGGAGTTGTGTATCTATGTGGAATTCATCATTGGGTTTTCTTAGAGTTCTTTCCTACTACTCGCATGATCCTCTGTTTTTGGCGCAAGGGGGAGTTTTGGTCGCCTACTATTCTAGGTAGGGATTACTTTGCATATACCTTTTTTTGTATCATGTGTGGTGGGTGTACTAATGATTCCTTGGAAAAAATGGGTGAATGACTTTCTTAAAACAAGTAATAAATAATAAGGGGATATGATCAAAAGATAATGGAGTTAATTAAATAACGGGCTGGGAGTGGTTTGATGTTGATCACCTATTTTAATTGTTATATTTGATTCCTTTTATGGTTTATTATGGTTTCATGCCTTATGAAAATCATGGTCATTGGTGGTATTTTCTTGTGAACTGGTGATGATGTGTTTTTGTTGTGATTCTTAATAAATGGTTGTAACATGAAACCCACTTAATGATGTATACTTGTCTATTTGAAATGGATTCCCCATGATGAAAGCCCTTGTGTGATTACCACTGTTTATTAAAGTTGATTGAAGATCAATGTTTAAAAAATTTGAATCAATCATGTTTGATAGGTGTGGTTATGTGCTGTTTTCTGTTGGGTTTTGTGAATTTGTGGGAGTTGTGCAGTGCTGTAGTTGGGATCACAATTATGGGTATGGGGGTGGGTAGGGGAGTTGTTTCTATGATAAGGGTGTGGTATGTGTGTACATAGGGATTGTGGTTTAATGGTATTTGTTGTGGGCTTTGTGTATATGGTGGTATAGGGGGTGTATTGGTGTCCTAGTTTGAGAGACTAATTAATTGTGTAATTGATGGACTTATAGGTAGTAATATTACCTTTGTTTATTTATGGACATAAAGCGAACTTGGGAAGTGGGACTTCAATGTGGTTATGGACATGTTATATAGTGGGAATATATCTGGGAATTTTTTGGGAAGCGGGGTTTCAGGTTTGGGTTGTGTCGTGACTTCATGTAGATGGGTGTGCCAGGTGTGGTGTTGTTGTGTAGTGGGGCTACAGGGTTTGGTTGAGAGGGCTTGATTGTGTGGTGTAACTTTGAATAATTACATTTGGCAGTGGCTGAATGGGTGTCTAAGGAAAAAGTGGGTGTGCAGTGGGACTACAGGTTGGTTTTTCTTGGTTGTTTTTTATGAATGTGTATTAAAATGTAAATTCTTTACCTTGTTCTCTCTTCCCTTGTTTGATGTTGATAGTACCAAAGAACATAGTGAGTTGGTTGTTGTGTATTTAGTTAATCATGATCTTCACCTTCTGAGAGGGTTTCATATGTTGTGCTTGGTAGTTTCCCTAGGTAGTGATATAATAAACCAAATTGAACCCCTTAACTAATGAATGTAAAGTGGTCAAATTAAAAGGGGGTTGGTTTTATGTTTCGACAGTGGTTGTTTGTGTGGTTGTACATATAGGGGTAGCATAAAAACTGGTCCTAGTGGGCTAGTTGTTTGTTTTGGAACCCATAGGTTAGGCTGAATATTTGTTTACTTATATATATAAATTTTAGTTCCTTTTGATTTCTATATGCACCCCACCCTTGTTGAGCACCATGTGCCAATCACCCCCATTTCATGGGGGAGGGTGTCTTTCCGAACATCCCAGTGGGAGGATGGATGGATGATAAAACACTATTTTATTGAATATTTTATTAATAATAAATGAAATAATTTCCTCACATTGTGTTAAATATGTTTAATTAGAAAGTATTTGGGATTAGATCATTCATTTGAATATTTGATGAAAATTCCAGTTTTACCCTTTATAGTTCACTGTAGTATTTCGAAGATACATATTTTTATATTTATTATTTGAATTTGAAATTTTTAACAGTGTTACTAACTTAATTATCTACAACTTTTATTCAGGACACTAGAGCTAAAAAGTGCATTTGGTTGTTGAAAATGGGCCATGAATTCAAAGTTGGGCCGGACTCGCCAGAATGGAGAAGCTTCTGTATTTCAGACATAACTCCTTCATATGGGCATGGATTAAGCCCAAATTTTTATAAGAGATATAGGACCCATATCCTCACATATTATCCTCCTGGAAGGCCAACCAATTCACGTTTTGTGGTGGTCAAATGGGCGGTGCAATTTGTAATAAAATATTTGGCCGAATTTACACATTCACACTTGAAACCACTTGTAACCTCCCCTCCCCTCCCCTCTATAAATTGGAGTTTTTCTCATTTGGAGGGGTTGGGACGTGCATTGGGAAGTTGAGGGAAGATGAGAAGTGCATCCACTCCAATTCTCCAACCATTTCAATAAGGGTGGCTCTTGAAGCAAGGATCCCTTCGACGAAGCCTTCTTCTTCTCCTTCATGTTGTAATGATTTTGTTTGTGTAATAAACTTCTTTGTTATTATTTTATTTCTTATCTTTTATTATTTTTTGTTTAAATTTCTTCTTATATTAATCTTCCTATTTGGGCTGGAATTCTTTAGTAGAAGAGTTATTGGGTTATACCCATTATAAACCTTTGCACATGCAAAACGCTTCTACGATGATTACGCCACCCATGAAAGAGTGGTTATTTTTAGTAATCGATCGACCTCTATCCTTCTTCATTAATTTATTTTGAATCAATCAGCTACTGTGATTCACATAATATTATCCATGAATTTTGTTTTTAAATTACAAGAAACTAAGCAAGAAATTGAACAATTAATACAAAACACGCGAGGTCGAGATTTTGTGTAAATTGTGAGAGCGCGATCTTAATCGGTAATAAAAGACCACACGGGAGAGATTTGTAGAGTTCAAATATAATCCCTAAACACAATTCATCCTCATTTCAGAATGGATATGTGCTCTAATTAACCACTGACCATAAGTTATCCTTAGAACAACAATCAAAGCAGGGTGCTGCGATTGCGTGTTTCGAAGCTAGCCTAGGGTTTAAGTAATTTCATCTTTATGGTTAAGTTAACTCTCGTAGGGTTTGAGGGATAACAAATTAGGGGATCATAATTAAGTGGATATTGATTTAAATGATAATTATTAATAAGTGAATGAAGAGGTAGAGTTAAATTGATTACGCCTTTTAAAATAGATTTCTAAAAAAACATCTTCTTGTTGTGTCATTTTAATCGAAATTCATTTCAAAACAAAAAACAAAAAAATACACAATCTTCTTCCAGAAAACTTCTTCTAGATTTATAAACTACAAAAAACCACAATCCTTTAAATTAGTGTTTTTATTCTATTCTATTTTATTTTTTTAGAATACCTTTAATAAGTTGTTAAATTCACTTCCTCCTTTGAGAGACGACCTTGGTCAGCCACTCTGCTGCACCTAAGTACCCCAAAATCACACTAATCATTTGAGGGTGCCCATGACAGTGCTCTTTCAAATTGGTACCGTTTCCGGGGAGGCAGGTAATTTATTCAAACATTTAGAGGTATTTCTTTTATTTTTCATTTTATTATTTTCTTCACCTCTCTCTTTCATCTTCCCCCTTTCTCAAGTTTTCATTTTTTTCATCCTCTTTTTTCTTTTTGGACCATCAAATCAACTTCTAATTTTTTTTACTATGGTACACTCACTTTATTTTCATTTTTATCTGATTTATAACACAAACTAATCTCGAATATCTCTTAGATCTTGACCCTGAGATTGAACGCAGCCTTAGGGCACGAATCAGACATTCTCAGTCTATGGGAAGTTTCAATATTCAACCAGTTGGTGAATTCCTCTCTTCTGGAAACATTGAAATTAGAAGAAATTCAAATTCATACATAAAAGAATAACTAATGGATGGAAATAATGGAAATGAGCTAAATAGAACCATTCGAGAATTGGCTACACCTGATATTAACTATCAACCAAATTGTATTGCATACCCAAATCTCGAATCAAACTTTGAACTAAAATTTGGGTTAATTCACTTACTTCCAAAGTTTCATGGCTTATCTGGTGAGGATCCCAATAAACATTTGAAAGAATTTAATGTGGTCTGCTCAACCCTAAAACCTAGAAATGTTTCTGAAGATCAAATCAAATTAAGAGCATTCCCATTCTCACTTGATGGAGCTGCGAAGGATTGGATGTACTATTTACAACCTGAAGATGTAACATGTTGGAATGATTTGAAGTGTGTTTTCTTGCAGAGATTTTTTCCAGCATCAAGGACCACTTCCATTCATACGGAGATCTTGAGGATCAAGCAAGCACAAGGGGATTAAATGTATGAGTATTGGGATAAATTCAAGAAGTTGTGTGCAAGCTGCCCACATCACCAAATCAGTGAACAATTACTCATTCAGTACTTTTATGAAGGACTCACACCTATGGAGAGAAACATGGTGGATGATGCAGCTGGAGGAGCATTGGTGGACAAGACACCAGTAGCTGCATGAGCATTGATCGACAAAATGGCCCAAAGCTCCCAACAATTTGGCGATAGAGGTACACCACATGTTAGGGGAGTACATCAGGTAAGTCCTTCTTCTCTTGAAAGTCATTTGATTGATACAAAGTTGGAAGAATTGACCACTATGGTGAGGCAGATTGATTTGGCTCAAAAGACATCCCAACCCACTCCTCCAAAGGCCTTGTGGCATTTGCACTGAGACAAGCCACCCAACTGACTGTTTCCCACAACTACAAGAGATAGAGGATTGTGAAGCAGTATTCCCTGGGAGACCATTTTATCAGAAACAACAACCATATCCCCAAAAGAAGTTTGATTAATTTTCTCCAACATACAACCAAGGGTGGAAGGATCAATCAGACATGAGGTATGGATCTGGACAACAACAAAGGCCCCCTTTTCAACAAAACTTCCAGCAGCCTCCACCTTACTAGTAGGGTTTCCAATAACCCCAAAAGAGATTTGAAGCTCAAACATCAACAAGCCAACAACAAGGGAATCCCCCACCCAAGGTAGATTCTAACACTGATGATCTTGTGAAGAAAATTGTTCTTAATCAACAGAATGAACTGAAGAGTCAAGGTTCGGAGTTGAGGGAGTTGAAGACTCAAATGAGCCACATTGCCACCGCCCTCCATGAACTTGTGAGTAAGAATTCTGGAAATCTACCTTCCCAACCCACTCCAAATCTAAAGGGGAATGTCAGTGCCATCACATTGAGAAGTGGGAAGCAAATGAACAATACATCTGTACCTACCATTCCACCGGGATTCACCTCAACTCCGGATCAGCCGCATTCCAAACCAACTGATGAGCAATCCAAGGAAAAAGATAAAGGTAAGAAAAAGATTGATGATGTTCCTCCTAAACCCCTTCCTTTTCCCAACAGGGTTGTTCAAACCAAGAAGATGGATGAATAAGCAATGCAAAAAGAGTTTTTTGATACATTCAAGCACGTGGAGATCAACATTCCTCTACTTGAAGCCATTAAGAAAATTCCAAGGTATGCGAAATTCTTAAAAGAACTTTGTACCAATCGAAGAGGGCTCAAGGAAAATTAGAGGATCAACCTTGGAAGGAATGTCTTAGCACTCATTACACCAACTCTAGCAATGCCAACAAAGTGCAAGGATCCCAGGACATTCACCATCCCATGTACCATAGGGGAGTTTCACTTCTCTGATGCTCTATGTGATTTAGGAGATTCAATAAATGTGATGCCTCACTCTGTATTCTCTTCTTTACAGGTTGGTGAGTTGAAGCCGACGAGACTAGTGCTGTAGTTGGCGAATAGAGCTACGGAATATCTAGCGGGAGTTCTTGAGGATGTACTTGTCCGGGTAAGAGACATGATCTTTCGAGTGGATTTCTATGTTCTTAACATGGAGGATGATCAGGTAAGTTCTCATGCCCCCATTATCTTAGGTAGTCCCTTCCTCAAAACTGCAAAAAAATATCATAAATGTCAATGAGGGTACACTTTCCATGGAATTTGGGGATGAAGTTGTGATATTTAATGTTATGGATTCCATGAAGTACCCCTCAGAGGATCATTCTACATTTGTTATCTCCCATTTTGAACCACCAAGTAAAAACACCATGGAATTGGATTTTCCTATGCTTAGGGAGATTATGAGTATTGGATCTAGGTTGATGTCTAAGAGTACTTCCACACCCATTTCCAAGGAACAAGACTCTCTAAGATTTGATTTTGAAATGGAATCATATTCTGATTTTGATCATGTGAACTCTGATTATGACATCACAATATAGTATGCTAATGGATTTGATGCTTTATTCTCTGATTTTGATGATGTATATTCTGATACCGATGCTCTTTGTGCACATATTTCAGTTCCTTCAATGTCTCCATCCATACTACACCCTCCTTCATTAGAACTCAAGCCATTGCCACCAAATCTGAAATACTCATACTTGTTGAGTGGTGAGAGATTACCTGTTATCATTGCTAACAATATCCCTTTTGAACATGAACAAAATATTTTGAATATTTTGAGGGAGAACATTAGGGCGATTGGGTGGACCTTGGATTACATATCAGGTATTAGCCCCTCCATTTGAATGCATGGGATTCTCTTGGAGGATGGGGCTAAACCGGTGAGACAACCAAAAAGGAGACTCAATCCCACCCTCCTGGAAGTTGTTAAAAAAGAAGTTGAGAAATTTCTCGAGGCTGGTATAATCTTTCCCATTTCAGATTCTCAGTGGGTAAATCCTATTCAGGTTGTGCCTAAGAAGAGTGGTGTTACTGTTGTTAAAAATGATAAAGATGAGTTAGTTCCAATGAGGGTACAAAACAGTTGGCGTGTGTGTATTGATTATAGGAAACTAAATCAGTGCACTCGCAAGGACCATTTCCCCCTCCCATTTATTGATCAAATGCTTGAGAGACTAGCTGAGAAAACACACTATTGTTTCTTGGATGGATTTTCTAGATATTTTTAGGTTCTTATAGCTCCGGAGGACCAGGAGAAGATGACATTCACCTGCCCATTAGGTACCTTTGCTTACTGAAGGATGCCATTTGGACTTTGCAATACCCCAGGTACCTTCCAGAGATGCATGGTGAGTATTTTTTCTGATTTTATTGAGACTTGCATGGAGGTATTTATGGATGATTTTACAGTGCATGGGTCTTCATTTGATGAATGTCTAAGTAGTTTGGGAAAGGTGTTGAATCGTTGTATTGAGAAGAATCTGGTCCTGAACTTTGAAAAGTGTCATTTTATGGTAGAGCATGGCATTGTCTTAGGGCATGTAGTGTCAAAACATGGGATAGAGGGTGATAGATCTAAGGTAGACATTATTTCATCCTTACCCTATCCTTCATGTGTGTGTGATGTTAGATCTTTATTAGGGCATGAAGGATTTTATCGGCGCTTTATCAAATATTTTAGTAAGATTGCTCTTCTTATGTCAAGATTACTTCAAAAGGATTCTGATTTTGTGTTTGATGTTTCTTGCAGGAATTCATTTGATGAGATAAAACAACGTCTGACCACTCCACCTATCATACAGCCCCCACGGTGGGAGGTTCCTTTTGAGCTTATGTGTGAAACCTCCAACTTCGCGGTTGGAGCTGTCTTAACTCAGAGGGTAGAAGGATGTTCACATGTGATTGCATATACATCAAGGACACTGGATTCAGCCCAATCAAATTACACAACCACAGAAAAGGAGTTTCTTGTAGTAATATTTTCTTTAGATAAATTCCGTTCATATTTATTGGGCTCTAAAGTAGTTGTCTTTTCTGACCATGCAACTCTGAGGTACCTCTTAAAGAAGCCAGATGCAAAGCCCAGGCTGATTTGATGGATGCTCTTTCTTCAAGAGTTTGATATTGAGATAAAGGACAAGAAGGGGTCAGAAAACTTGGTGGCGGACCACATGAGTAGGCTTACTCACACACTAGACGATGACACCATGGACCAGGTACCACTTCAGGACACTTTCCCCGATGAGAATCTCTATACCATCTCAGGTACGCATCCTTGGTATTCTAATTTGGTTAATTACATTGTTTCCTCTGAAATCCCATCAAATTTAAAGAAACATCAAGTCCAAAAATTAAAGAGTGAGTCAAGACATTATGTTTGGGATGAGCCATACTTATGGCGCATGTGTAGTGACCAAGTTATTAGGAGGTGTGTTCCTGATCATGAGTTTGAGTCTATTTTGCAATTCTATCATACACTTGCATGTGGTGGACACTTTGGACCCCAACAGACAGCTATTAAGTTTTTGGACTCTGGATTATATTGTCCTAGCTTGTTCCATGATGCCCATGTGTTTTGTAAGTCATGCTCTCATTTCCAACACATAGGGAATATTTCTAGGAGACATGAGATGCCCCAACAACCCATACTATTCTGTGAGATTTTTGATGTATGGGGCATCGACTTTATTAGTCCTTTTCCTAGTTCATTTGGATTTTTGTATATTTTGGTTTCTGTTGATTATGTGAGTAAATGGGTGGAGGCCAAGGCCACTAGGACTGACGATTCTCATGTTGTAGTGGATTTTTTCAAGACTCAAATTTTCTGCAGGTTTAGAGTACCAAAGGCCATAGTCAGTGACCAAGGGACACACTTTTGCAATAGGAATTTTTCTTCCCTCCTTCAGAAGTATGGGGTGAAACACAAAACATCAACACCATACCACCCCCCAAAAAATGGCCTGGTTGAGGTTTCAAATCACGAGCTAAAACAAGTATTAAAGAAAACTGTGCAGCCAAATATGAAGGATTGGAGCAAGATCTTGGATGATGCATTGTGGGCTTATAGGACAGCATACAAGACCCCCATTGGTATGTCCCCATTTAGGATTGCTTTCGGGAAATCATGTCATATCCCAGTGGAAGTCGAGCATCGGGCATATTGGGCTATAAAGAAATGCAACATGGAATTGGCCCAAGCTGGAATTCAAAAAAAGATGCAAATTCAAGAGCTTGAGGAGATTCGACTGGCATCATATGAGAACTCAAGGCTCTACAAGAAAAGATCAAAAGCAGTTCATGATAAAATGATCCAGAAAAGGGAGTTTCATGTTGGAGAGAAAGTCCTACTCTATAGTTCATGACTGAAGTTGATGCCTGGTAAGTTGCATTCCAGATGGTTAGGTCCTTATATTGTATCTAATTTTTTTCCTTATGGTGTAGTGGAGATCACACAAGAGGACACTGGAAGGAGTTTTACAGTCAATGGGAAACTTTTGAAGAGATACATTGAGGGACTTCCTACTGATGCAGTGGATTTTATCACACTGCATGACCCCATCATCACTTGAGCACATCAGGCTGTTCCTAACCCTTTCACTTTTATATTATTTGTCCTATTCAAAAATTCTGCATTTCATGTGAATATATCATCTCATGGGTTCAAATTGAGGAAAATTCAATATTTTAAGTATGGGGGAGGGAACCTTTTAGTTTATAAATTTCAATTGTTTTCCTGTTTAAAAAAAACCAAAAAAAATTGTGTGTTTTTCAAATTTTGTGTGTTTATTTTACAATTTTCTATGTTTGTTTTGAAACTTTTGATCTAAAATGATTCTCATCACTAGTTTTAAATCCATATCAATAAGTGAAACAATTTACCCCTTGAAACTAAGCTTAAATGAATGCTGAAATGACTTTGTTTCAAGTTCAAATATTTAGTAATTTCATGAAAAGTACACTGAATTTTGAATCCCATGCCACATCTCACTGTCTTTATATTTGAAATCACTTTCCTGTGAGGCTTCTAAACCATTATTTTTATATTCTTTACATTCACCTCACTTCTTGAGAGAACCAAACCATGCTTTATTTAACCATAATTTGATCTATTCCTATCAAAACTTGAGGGTTTGAGGTACTTATGTTTAAATGATTGAGGCATTTGTTTGGTATTAAAGCCCCTATTTCAAAGAATCCTTTTTTATAATGGCCTACCTTGAATATTTAATACTTTTAGCCCTTAAAATCCATGCACAGCCTTTTAGGTTAGCCACATTACAAGCCAATTTTCCCTATCCAACCAACTCTTGAAGTGAAATTGCATAATCTAGTTGAGCTTAAGTGTGGGGGAATCTATCTTGTGTTGTGCCACCACATTCTGTGATACTTTGGGTGGAAAATTAAATTATGAAGAGATGTGTTTTCTACTGAAGAAATTCATTATATTGAAAGTTGTGCCTTTTCTGGAGCTTTCATGACAAGTGAAGTTGTGCCTTTTCTGGAGCTTCTAATTGAGGTGGAAAGTTGGGCCCATCTGGAGCTTTCAAGAAAATCATGTTTGAGAAGATTGAAATTTTTGATGCTGAAATGATGAATGGTGTAAACCTTTCATGAATTTTCATGATGATGGAGATGAATTTATACTATGGGGATTGAGGAGAAGACCATATTAAAGTGAAAATTAGATTAATGCAATTTTTCTTCAAAAAGAGTCAAGCCCTCCTCATTCAGCCTCAGAATTTTTCACATCTAAATCCTACCAACCGAAAGTCACAGAACAAACCTGAAAAGTCCTCATGATAAACATATGTCCTTTACTCACATTAGGTAGTGATGTAGGAATCTATCAAGCCTATGGTGACCCTTGTATGAGTTTGGATGAGAAAGACATTGCAAAAAAAATTGACATTTGTGTGATAAGAGAAAATTCAAGTGAGGTAAGTGTTTTGTGCATGGGAGGATAAATAAAGTGAAAGTATATTGAATGATATAAATGAAGAACTTGAAATAATGGTTTTTTATGAGGCATGATATCTTTTTTTTCTTGGTGTGTAATTTTTTGATCTCAAGGATATGTGTTTTAAAATTGGTTTTGATTTGATATTGATGTTTACTTGATATGAGGTTTTTCACAGGAGTGAAAAAGGGTAAGTGTGGGGGATTTGATAAAACACTATTTCATTGAATATTTTATTGATAATAAATGATATAATTTCCTCACATTGTGTTAAATATGTTTAATTAGAACGTATTTGGGATTAGATCATTCATTTGAATATTTGATGAAAATTCTAGTTTTACCCTTTATAGTTCACTGAAGTATTTCGAAGATACATATTTTTATATTTATTATTTGAATTTGAAATTTTGTAACAGTGTTCCTAACTTAATTATCTACAACTTGTATTCAGGACAGTAGAGCTAAAGAGTGTATTTGGTTGTTGAAAATGGGCCATGAAGTCAAAGTTTGGCTAGACTATCCAGAATGGAGAATCTTCTGTATTTTGGCCATAACTCCTTCATATGGGCCTGGATTAAGCCCAAATATTTATAGGAGATATAGGACCCATATCTGAACATATTATCCGTTTGGAATTCTGGCCAATTCATGCTTTGTGCTGGTCAAATGGGCGGTGCAATTTGGAATAAAATATTTGGCCTAATTTCCACATTCACACTTGAAACCACTTGTAACCTCTCCTCCCCTACCCTCTATAAATTGGAGTTTTTCTCATTTGGAGGGTTTGGGACGTGCATTGAGAAGTTGAGGGCAGAGGAGAAGTGTATCCACTCCAATTATACAACCATTTCAATAAGGGTATCTCTTGAAGCAAGGATCCCTTCGACGAAGCCTTCTTCTTCTCCTTCATGTTGTAATGATTTTGTTTGTGTAATAAACTTCTTTGTTATTATTTTATTTCTTCTCTTTTCTTATGTTTTGTTTAAATTTATTCTTCTCCTTCCTATTTGGGCTGGAATTCTTGAGTAGAAGCGTTATTGGGTTATACCCATTATAATCCTTTGCACATGCAAAACGCTTCTACGATGATTACGCCACCCATGGAAGAGTAGTTCTTTTTAGTAATCGGTCGAACTCTATCCTTCTACATTCATTTATTTTGAATCAATGAGATACTATAATTCACATAATATGATCCATGAATTGTGTTTTTAAATTACAAGAAACTAAGCAAGCAATTGAACAATTAATAAAAAACACACGAGGTCGAGATTTTGTGTAAATTGTGAGAGCGCGATCTTAATCAGTAATACAAGACCACACGAGATAAATTTGTAGAGTTCAAATATAATCCCTAAACACAATTCATCCTCATTTCCATAATGGATATGTGCTCTAATTAACCACTGACCATAAGCTATCCTTAGTACAACAATCAAAGCAGGGTGTTGTGATTGCGTGTTCCGAAGCTAGCCTAGGGTTTAAGTAATTTCATATTTGTGGTTAAGTTAACTCTCATAGGGTTCGAGGGATAAAAAATTATGGGATCATAATTAAGTGGATATTGATTTAAATGATAATGATTAATAAGTGAATAAAGAGGTAGTGTTAGAACGATTACGCCTTTTAAAATAGATTTCCAAAAAAACATCTTCTTGTTGTGTCATTTTAA
This sequence comes from Viscum album, assembly GCA_963277665.1. Classification (NCBI taxonomy): domain Eukaryota; kingdom Viridiplantae; phylum Streptophyta; class Magnoliopsida; order Santalales; family Viscaceae; genus Viscum; species Viscum album. The sequence continues at coordinate 1,964,558,331 of OY728152.1, forward strand.
TCGAAATTCATTTCAAAACTAAAAACAAAAAAATATACAATCTTATTCCAGAAAACTTATCTAGATTTATAAACTATAAAAAACCCCAATCCTTTAAATTAGGTTTTTTATTCTATTCTATTTTATTTTTTTATAATACCTTTAATAAGTTGTTAAATTCACTTCCTCCTTTGAGAGATGACCTTGGTCAGCCACTCTGTTGCACCTAAGTACCCCAAAATCACACTAATCATTTGAGGGCGCCCACGACAGTTCTCTTTCAATGGATGGTTACTGACTTTGTTCCTTACACCCTCTTTTGAGTTCTTACTGCTTGAGCATATCCGGGAAGGCTGTAATGACCTGAGGCTTACCATAGTCCAAGATCCTTTGGGCAGGTTTTTTTGTGGAAAAGGGGCATAGGTGTTTGCCGGACAAGTTTTTTTCCCAAGTGTCTCCAGGATGAGGCCTAGGTGTTTTCAAGGGAGGGGCATGTTTGTTGTGTCTCAGGTGTCTGCAGGTGGGATGTGTGGTGTGGTTTGAGTCCCAAGTGTGTGTGGGAAAGTTATTGAAATGGGACTGAATTTTGGAAGAGTGGTAGCGTCAAGTCGTTAGCCATTAGGAATGGGCAGTTAACCAGTGGGAAAGTTGTGTGGGGTACCCACATTTAGAAGTGATTATACTACTAGTTTACTTGACTTTCATTATTTGGTGAGTGTTCTTTGGTGAGGCTGGGCTAGTTAATACTCCTTGGCAGGTGCTTTGAGGTTCTACTGTTTTTCAGAGGGGCATTAGTATGTTCCCCCACTTGTGCATGGGTGGTTTAGTTTTACTATTGGGTATACTTGTATACTCATCCAACATCTGTAAAACTATTTTTAGGTTTCCCGGAGGACATTGAGGACCATGCTGGACTTTACTAGCTCAGGTGTCGGGATAGTTGTTGTGTTTATGCTTAGTCTCTTTCTTTGGTACTTGTTTTAGTACTTTGGTTGTACTTTTTTTATAGTTTACATTTAAACAATGCATGGGTTGGAATTTTTTTGTTTCATTTATATAAATGTTTGGTGTTGTTTGGGATGTTTACCATCTTTTCTCTCAATCCTGTTTTCATTAAAAAGGTTAATGCCTTCCATTTTTTGTGAGATTATATTCCCTTGGTTCTATTCATCACTCCAGGGCCTATTGTAGGTGGGACTTGGGGTCGTTATCTCTACTTTATCATGAATAAGGAAGGGTATAAAACTTTTTTGTCCGTTCCCTCATCTTGAAGAAGGCAGGTCATGACATGAAGATTCACTGATCCAATTGTCTGATTCTGAGTCATCCTCATAACTTGGAAATATCTTCCCCTCTTCCGCTTCCTCCCAACAATAGAGTTACCACTGTTTCCCATAGGTATCAACATGCACCCTCCACATGTATCTCCAAAGATGTCCCTTTTTACCACTGTATCTCTATTAACCATATCTATATAATCTGTAATGCAGATCAAAACAATATTTGAGATATTATCTTGTCTCGTCCCTGATTCAAAGATGCATGCCTTTAAGTATTCACTAGTAGCAACTCTAGGTGAAAAGTGGACTAAGTTCATAAATTTAGCTGCATACTCTATCATTGTGAGGCTCTATTACTTCAAGATGAATAATTTCATCATTCTTGTGATCCTGAATGTATGTGGATAGAATTGGTTGTTGAATAATTATTCAAAATCCTATCAACCAATTCCTTCGTATAATTTATCCTGAACAACTAAATCCCACCACCATCGTGCAAGATCCTCCAACATATACATCACCAGTTTCAATTTCAACTCTACTAGTGTTCCAAGGAGATCAAAGATTCGATTCATCCTATTCAGCCACACCTTTTCCTTATATGGTTCCAAATCACCATGAAAGATGGTTGGATTCTACTTCTGGAACTGGATATAATGATCCACTTTCCTTGGTTCATCACTCTTGTTCCCTCTTTCCATGAACATAAAGTCTTGGACTATACTTTAGACTAATTGTTGGTTCACCTATGTCTTAGTTGCAACCATGATCTCATAAGCTTCCTCTAGTTGGTTTCTACTATACCTACTAGGTTCCATTTTCTATAAAAACAAAAAATTCCATAAGTTTCCTTATCTAGAAAACGAGGTCCTGATAATTTCAAATTATACCACATCACAATTGTCACAAATATGATTTCCAAAACCAACCTTTTCCATATTCAACAATTTTTGAAAAATCACAACTTTCTTTTGAAAATCAGCCATTTTCAAAATTCCATAACTATTTCATGCCTTTTCAAAATATCACATTTGAAAACAAATTTATTTTTTTTCAAAAATCTAAACTTTTGCACCAAATCATAAATCATTACTCAAAATGAAATATGAACTCCTAGTGGGATGTAATTTCATTAATGCATGTCAGGCTCATATCATTGGCTAAACCCATGAGAATGAGATTCCAATTCTATATGTGTCTCAAAAACACTTATGTACCAAAATCCTTGGTAACTTAAAGTTCAACATAAAAAATGTTAGATACGTATTTTTATGATCTATATTTCAAGTCCCAAAAATCCTACTCCTTTCTACAAAACTAACATAAGGAATAGTCCAAAATGAATTTCAAATCCTATATCGATAGAAATGATGACCACATAATATTCAAGTACCGAACAAGATGATATCACTTTTTCCACAAATATATTTGGAAGGACCAAGACTGATTCCACTTGTAACATCCCATCCCTCCTCATTGGCTTGAGAAGGCATAAGGAAATTACTTGGACTTAAGCGATATCTCCAAGATGCCAAAGGCTGGAAATAAATGCCAAGGGATTCATTAAAAAATGGGGAATTATTTTTCCTTTGAAAATAAAAAAACCTAACCAAAAATGCCACAACAAAAAACCACTACATGATGCATGATAAAAATGTAAAATGAATCAAAGTAATACCATTGATATCAAAACCAACTACAATCAAGTACCATAATGAAAAACAAAAAATATCAAAGTACACAATAGAAGAAAAAAACAAAAAAAAACTCAACGACAACCTACATAACTCCAATGATCCAACATGATCCATGATCCAACTCCACAAAACAGCCCAAGTATCATGATGCACTGCTAAAGAAGTGTGATACTTTACCTTTTCTTGTGTCCCAATAAATGATATCAGTAAAAGTACCAAAGTTCCAAATCAAGGGTGAATAATGAAACTTAGTAGGATTTTCCCAAATGAATTCCCTAATCATGCCACTATGATAGAACATTTTAGAACATTTATATAAAATAATTTATATAAAACAATTGAAAATAGTTGTATCAAATCCAAGTAGTTTAATACCAAAACAATTTTCCATACCAAAAAAGTTTCCAAGGAAAAGAAACCAAATAATACATTAAACTATTTCAAATTCTTTTTTGGAATACCCATTCTATGATTTACCACACACACACACATGCTTCTATGATAGTTACATACTCATGAGAGGTTTCTCATCCATTCACTAAGTAATCACAAACTGACCATTCTACTTGTTCCCCAATGACACATGCCCCTTATCTATGGTCATGTCCCATTGTACCCTAGTGGTACACGCCCCTTATTTAGGGTCACGTTGAAAGAATGAACTCATGCCACCCATGTATTCCGAAACCATTTCAAACCAACCAATTAAACCATTTAAATAAAAATTTTCTTTTATTAAAAACCATTCAAACAAACCATTTCAATACATTTCAATAAAACCATCCTTTTATTGAAAACATATCAATTACACCATTTACCAAAAATCCAAAAAACCCATATTTTAAAATCAACATTTTAAAATCAAGTAAACAAGGAACATTGTTCAACCACTTTCTACAATTAGAAAATTTCACAAAAAAACCATAAAATACTCAAACTATCACTAAAGAGGGTTTCTACCATTCATTTCACACAAATTTCACAATATACTTCAAATAATTTAAATAATTTCAAATTAACCCTTTAATTTATAGAAAGAGGATTCGAGAGTGAATCCACCTACCTTAGAAAATTTGGTGAAAATGAATAATGGCATAAAAACACCCACAAAATAGTGTTGAATATCCAAAAAACCCACCTCAGATATCTTCCCCTAACATCAAAAAGGCACAATATTACCATGATTGGAATCAAAAACCTTATATCTATCTATAGTGGACTAGATATAAGAAATAAAGAGAAGGAGGAAAGTATATCTAAGAATAACCTCCAAAACCCACTAGAAATGAGGAATTTCCAAGGTAATCTAGCTTCAACGCACTAAGGGAAGCCTTTAAATCACCTTTGGATTAATGAGACAAGCCTCTACAGCCTTTGGGAGGAATTAATATTGAGTTAGGGTCGATATGGTGTAAAAAAAGGGGTTCAAAGTTAATCCTAACCCAGATACACATTTTAAGGATATTTCTTTATAACCGTTCATGGTTAGTCGTATGATTAGGAAAATAATACACTAACCTTGTGCTAGCCTCTGTCTTAAGGGAAACCTTACACAGTTAGACTGCAAAGTTATGCAAACCATGCACCAACCATGAAAAATGACACTGTCCCACTTTGGATGGTTTCTCTTTACTAGCCACATAGTTTGGAAAAACTCCGCGCCAAACCATGTTCCATCCCCTTCGCCCCTATCTCACTATGCACAGTTTCCTATAGAAGTTTTATTGTTTCCACAAACTATTCACCTTTATAAAATCCCCAAAAAATTCTAAAAGTCCTCTAAACCCTCCCAAACTTCACCCAAACCCTTTAAATAATTAAAAGAATAAAGAAAGGGTTACTTACTTTAAATCAGAGGTGATACAAAGTTATTGATTAAATGGAATGTGTTTCAGTTATTTAATTTTTCATATTGATTATGGATTATTTATTCATAAATTACATTGTATGCTTACCCTTAAGCATCTGAGATCACCCATTTCATATGTTTTATTTTTACCAAGATAACAGGAAGTTTTTTGTGATCGATGTGCAGGGATATGATTTTTGGAATAATATAATTTGCAACAAAAATATTTTTTGTACTTTATGTTTTAAAATATAATGTGAATTTCAAGTATGTATCTAGTTTTCCTAGACTAGTAAACTATTAAGTACTTCATGATTCCATTCCTTAGATCTTATTACAATATAATTTAGTAGACACAGGTTCTAAGCTACTAGATTTAGGGTTTCTATAGTTGGTATTGCAAGAATTGTAGTACAAACCTTGGGAAATAGATTTAGGAAAAAAATAGATTAGGGAACATAACCCTATTATATAATTTCAGGGTAATTATAGAAGAAAATCCTAAATTTTTGGCAGGGAAGTGATTATATTGTTTTTCTTAGAAAATACATCCATGTTTGGATACTGTAAGTGTATGTGGTTATGGCATAGATGTACCTAGGGGTAACAACTCTAAAAAGGGAACATTAGTGTTGACCTGATCGTTACATTGTTCATTACCACATGCCTTACTATGCACATAGTTTGACACTCCTGAGGGATATTACTGAGTTAATTCAAATCATTTTACAAGCCATTATGAACAATTTGAAAATATTTTTATGATTTAAAAACATTCCCAAAGAAACCATGAGATTATCTATGCATAAAATTTTCAATTTATGTTAAGTGTTTCACTTTTTTAGGGATTATATATTATGTTTCATAATGTTGTAGTCAAATATAGTGTATTCTATTATTTAGAAATGGTGCCTAGCATAAGGAATAGAAACAACATCAATGCACGTAATCCAAAGAGTAAGAATGATAGTTTATTTGATGGGGTTAAGCCAATATTTCAAAGGGAACTTGACTAGAAAACATTTTCAACATATGAGGACACATTATCATGTGATAAAAATATAGAGAAATAATTCTATAAGTATAATGGATTTGAAGGGAATAAAGATAAGAAGGGGATGATAGAGAAAAATATGGATTGAGGGAAAAATGGAAAGAAGGATTTTCCCACATGTGATAATTGTGGAAAGAAACACGCTGGTACATGCTTAATGGGAATGGGATTTTTTACAAGTGTGGATAGAAAGGACACCCTGCTCTTTATTGTAAGGGAAAGAAAAATTTTTACACTGTTCAATTCTTAAAATGTAAGGATATGGGGTACTACACAAACAAATGCCGCAAGTTTCAAAGAAATATACCTCAAAGAAGCTAATGGATCTTTGTCAAGTTTATGTTATTAAACTAGTGCATAAACTGTTTTTTACGATGGTTATTTTTTAGTTTTTACGTCGATTTTTGGTCAACCTTATTATAGAAAAAGTTATAAATATTGGTTTTTATGTTGGTTATTTTAAAACTGACGTAAAAAACAAAAAACCGAAGCATTTTTCACGTCGGTTACTCAAAAACCGACGCGGAAAATGATTCAGAGTCGTGATATATTACATCGGATTTTTACAAACCGACATTGTATATACTTTATCACATTGGTTATTATATAACTGATGTCCTAAATCACTCCTCTGAAGAATTTATCACGTTGGTTATGAAAATAAATAATGAGATAAAGCAGTCTACCAAGCAGTTTTCCACATCGGTTAAATAATAACTGATGTGAGAAAATATCTACTACGTCGGTTATAAAATAACCAACGTAAAAAACTGTTCCTTTCCATTTATTATGTCGGTTATGAAATAACTGACATTAAAATTAATCCCGGTGCATTTTTTACGCCGGTTATAAAATAACCAACAAAAAAACCAATTTTTTTTAAAATTAAACCATTCAACCAAAATTATGCCCAGCCAAAAGAATACATGAAAAAGAATAAAAATAGACTAAAACACCCCCACCCCACCTAGACGCCCCCCCACACCCCTAGAAACCCCCACCCCACTGGACACCCCCCCATACCCCTAGACTACCCCCACCCTCCTAGACAGCCCCCCACACCCCTGGACACCCCCCACAACTATGCCCTGCCAAAAGAATACCTGAAACAGAACAAAAACAGACCAACCCCCCCCCCCCACCCCACTAGACACCCCCCCACACCCATGGGCTACCCCCACCCTCCTAAATAGCCCCTCACACTCCTGGACACCCCCCACAACTATGCCCAGCCAAAAGAATACCTGAAATAGAACAAAAACAGACCAAAACCTCCCCACCCCACCTGGACACCCCCCACACCCCTGGAACCCCCACCCCACCCCACTAGACACCCCCCACACCCCTGGACTGCCCCCACCCACTTAGACATCCCCACACCCCTGAACACCCCCCACAACTATGCCCAACCAAAAGAAGACATAAAATAGAACAAAGAAAGACCCCCACCCCACTAAAAATCCTGCCAACAACCCTATACACCCCCACCCTCCTAGATAGCCCCCACCCCCTGGACAGCCCTCCCACCCTCCTAGACACCCCCACCCCCATGGACACACTAGACACCCCCACACCCTTGGACATCCCTCCCACACCCCTAGAACCCCCCCCCCCCCCACCCCTAGACACCCCTGGACTACCACCACCTTCATGGACACCCTGGACATCCCCCACCCCACTAGACAACCCTCCCACACCCATGGAAAGCCCCCACCCCAATGGAAAACCCTCCCCACACCCCTGGACAACCTTCACACACCCCTAGAACCCCCCCCCCCCCCACACACTTGGAGACCCCCTGGAAAACCCTTCCATTCTCTTGGATACCCCCCAGACCCACTAAATAACCCACCCCCACCTCACTAGACAACCCCCCCACCCCCTGGACAACGCTCCAACACCCCTGGAAACCCCCCACCCCACTAAACGGCCTTCCCACAACCCTGGACACCCCCACCCTCCTAGACAGCCCCACCCCCCTGGACAGCCCTCCCACCCTCCTTGACACCCCCACCCCATGGAAACCCTGAACACCCCCCCCCCCACAAACACCCCTGGACACCCGTCCCACACCCCTAGAAACCACCCACACCCTTGGACACCCCCTAAAATACCCCCCACCCTAATGGACACCCTAGACACCCCCACCCCACTAGAAAACCCTTCCACACCCCTAGAAATCCCCCACCCCACTGGGCAGCCCTCCCCACATCCTTGGATAGCCCTCCCACACCCCTAGAAACCCCCACACCCCTGGACAGGCCTCCCACCCTCCTGGACATCCCCACCCCAATGGACAGTCCTCCCCCACTCCCTAGACAGCCCTCCCACACCCCTGTAACCCCCCCACTAAATAGCCTGCCCACAACCCTGGAAACCCCCACACTCCTGGACAGCCCCCACCCCCTGGACAGCCCTCCCACCCTCCTGGACACCCCCACTCCCATGGACACCCTGGACACCCCCACACCCCTGGACACCCTTCCCACACCCCTAGAAACCCCATACACCCCTGAACACCCCATGGACTGCCCCCATCCTCATGGAAACCCTAGACACCCCCATCCACCCACTAGATAGCCCTCCCACACCCATGGAAAGACCCCACCCCACTAGAGATCCCTCCCCACACCCCTAGACAGCCCTCCCACACCCCCCCCCCCCCCACACACCCCAGGACACCCCCTGGATAGCCCTCCCACCCTCCTGGACACCCCCACCCCACTGGACAACCCTCCCCACCCCACTGTATAGCCCTACCCCCACCCATGGACATCCCTCCCACACCCCTGGAACCCCCCCTCCCCCACCCCACTAAACAGTCTTCCCACAACCCTGGACACCCCCACCCTTCTGGACAGCCCCCACCCCTTGGACAACCCTCTAACCCTCTTGGAAACCCCACCCCCATGGACACCTTGGACACTCCCCACACCCATGGACACCACTCCCACACCCATAGACCCCCCCCCACACACACACACCACTAGACACCCTCTTTACTACCCCCCACTCTCATGGACACCCTGGACACCCCACCCCACTGGACAACCATCCCACACCCCTAGAAATCCCCCACCCCACTGGACAGCCCTCCCATATCCCTAGAACCCCCCCCCCCCCACACCCCTAGACAACCCTCCCACCCTCCTGGACACCCCCACCCACCCCACTAGACAACCTTCTCCTACCCCCTGGACAACCCTCCCACACCCCTAGAAACCCCCCACCCCACTAAACAGCCTTCCCACAACCCTAGACATCTCCCACCCTCCTAGACAGCCCCCACATCCCCTGGAAAGCTCTCCCACCCTCCTGGACACCCCCACACCCCTGGACACCCCCTGGACTTCCCCCACCCTCATAGACACCCTAGACACCCCCACCCCCTGGACAACCCTCCCACACCCCTAGAAAGCCCCCTGACCCCACTGGGCACCCCCACACCCCTAGACACCCCCTGGAATGCCCTCCCACCCTCTTGGACACCCCCCACTAAATTGGACAACCCTCCCACACCCCTAGAAACCCCCCACCCCACTGGACACCTCCCCACACCCCTGGAAACCCTCCCAGACCAGAAACCATACCAGAAAAACCATCAGAACTAGACCAAAACAAGAAGTAGCACAAAATTAAACAGTCACATATATAACATTCATAACTTACAATGTCCGAAAAAAACCCTAAATCCAACCTAAATGACTACCAAATACACAATTATAATGACAATATTCATAATTACATTTTACCCTACAAACAAACTAAATTCCAATCAAAACTGTAAAATAATTTGACCATTCCACTTGTAAGTGTTTGAACTCTTGAGCACTATAGGTTTGAGGGTCATCCAATAACTACAAATTAAAAGGATGATATTTAACATGTATAATGAATAAATAAAATGAAATATTATGGAAAATTTTAAAATGAAATCTTACCATGTCAAAGTTCACAAGTGTTCCAGTTGTAATTATTTCATACATAAATCTTAACATATAATATATGCATTTGATGACACATTGTTGTTCATGAATTTTTTTTTTGAATGTGTGTAAATTCAAAATATTATTTTTATTTAATACATCAAAAAGTACAAATTATAAATGGTTATTTACTTTTACTTCTACATATTTGATCTTGGAACTCCCTTTCTTTGTGTTTTTTTCAAAAGTAAACCCATCCCCTATTAAAAAAATAATATGAATAAAATAAATTTATAATTATTTATAATATATACAACTATTAAGAAATTGAAACTTACTTTTCCAACATATTCTAAAAACTTTCCCACACATCACCATGGACAGAGCATATCCAATAAAGTGTTTTCTCCCTTGGGAAAAAAACACCTAACATCCAATGATCACTGATAAAAGATAATTTAAGGTTAATGATTTTTTATGTTAAAAGATAATGAAATATTTTCCAGAGATATGTTTCATACCTCTCACAAAAAGGCATCATCCAACATTGTGTGATTATATTTTGTTCAAATCTTTCAGCAATATAAAGCATTATTTGTTCCTCATCCAATGCATGTGCTTTAGGATAAATCAGACGTGGGTCCACGAATCCATATACATCTGTCTGCTCATTCCTCTCACACATTTTATAAAGATACCTAATACAAAATAGACATAAGTATACATTTTTAATAAATATAACGTAGGGAAAAAGTGTTAATACTTGCTTGCCAAAAACTTTCACCACATTGATGCCCAACTTATCTCTAGTAACAAGCTCCAAGATATCAATTTTCACAATCCCCATAGTTATTTCATGTCCAAAAACATGATATTATATTGTAAAATCATAATGATCCCCCAAAAATTTTGAATATCTTGACAATCTCTCAAGACTACTAGAATCTATATCTGATGTCGTATCCATTTGTAATTGTTGTTGTCTATACAATATTTCTTTACCTTTTAAGTATTCCTATAAAAATAAATAGAAAAATATATTAGTTTTCAAATGTTAAAAAAAATTTAATAAAAAAAATAAAATAGAAGATATAACATACATACCTCTATGGTAATGAGTCACATAAGTCTGGATGGCCAAATTAAAATATGGCTGATACTATGTCCAACTGTCATCACCTCATATGTAGATAATGGTACTTGAGCTAATCTATCTATAATATCTTGTAAAGTGACCCTATGATTCTCTACCTCTAACTTTTGATGATGAACTGTACCTTATATACAATATACCAGCCCATATGCAACTATATTATGTTGAGGATCATCAACATACAACTTGCAATAAGTAGAAAGATACAGAGGAGGAGTAGGATAACAAATGGGGTCCGCAGGATGAGGTGGGGGAGTGGGAGATACTGGTAGAGGTGGAAGATATATAATGGGGTCTCCAGGGGGAGGTGGAGGAGTGGTAGCTGCAGTCTGAAATTGTATTTTCATATCTGCAAACATAGACTGTATCGATGCTCTAATATTTTCCTCCATCATCGCATTAATATTATGAACTTCAGCCTCCAAGGATTATATTTTTTTTATAAACACCCTCAATTAAATAAGTATAATAACGTGGAAACACTTTTCTTACCGATAAACTCGTCAGATATCGTCATACACGACCAGGATGTTCGGGCTTTCCCAATGTTCCAGATAAAATATCTTGCCTCCCAACAGCTGTAAATACCCCCTGTGAGCTCTTCTCCTCAAGATAATCTCGTATTAATTAATTGAACATTTCTGTAATGATTCAAATTATATGAAGAATCTAGTTAACTTAAATAAATAAAATAAATATCTTACAATCCTCTTATCTACGATTCTCGAATCGTTCAAAAGATATTTCCCCTTTTTGTCCATCCGATCTCTCTTCCATTTTTCATGTCTAGATGAAGGGGATGGAGGGGCAACCTCTCCAGAGCTTGAAGACTCAACTCTCAGTTTTTTTAATTTTTCATGCCATCATTTGTTCTTCCAATAATGAATACCCTCCCCGAGATAAACTATGAGGGTATACTTTTTTATATTGGCTCTCCTGATGATATTTCCTTGTTTGCTGTAAATTCGGAATAAGAAATCATTAACAAAACATTAATAAGATCAGTTATATAAGAAAGCTTATAAAAGTTTACATTTTCATTACCAAAAATGAATCTTTTCTTATACTTTGAATAAACTTTCTCCATGTGTCTTCATCAATGAAAGGATATATATGACATTGATTATCATAACTTCTATAGACAAAAATGAAATTAGATGTGAGTGTTTATTTGAAATCCCTCCATCTCCTAGCATCCATCGATAATCATTTCTTCCTGACTTCTCTAGTGTCAGTAATATCAAATGTCATCTAATAAAGAAGAGGTAAAACATATTATACTAGAAACATTTAAATAATAGGCACACAATAGCAAAATAACTTACCAAAATCATCTCCCACAACAAAGATATTATTACTTTGTCCACAATTCTCCAATCATCATACAAAATGCTGACTTTTCTCTTACTATGAGTTGATACAAAACTCTTAAAATCTTTTGCATTTGGACCTCTAGGAATATCATTCTCATCAAACTCAACAAGTATCCTTTGGTCCTACATATGGGAAAGTGATAATTTTGGTAAATGTGTGCACCCACGTTTACCAACTCTTGAACTCTTTGTCGTTATGGGAGCACATGAGGAAGATTGGGGAACATCAAGAGGATCATGTGAATGTTCTTCCCCAAAGGTATGATCATTATTCTCATCTCAATAATCATGTGGTTGATCGACTGTTTGATCTGTCATTATCCTTCAAATAAAAAAACAAACATTAGTTCACAAATATAAAAATTCAAATATTACAATACTAATGTAAGCAGAAAATGGAAAATTGAACTAAGTTATGTAATAGTAAACATGGTTAATATGGTAAGCATGTTAAACAATAGTAAAGATGGAAAAGATCGTAAACATCTTAGTGTAATTTTCATTCAACAAAATCGATACATATATAAATTATATAAAGGTATACTATGATAAACAATGGTAAACTATGGTAAACATGGTAAACTACACTAAAAAAATTAAAATAAACAAAAACTTCTACTTATTTGTTTTAATACACGTTTTAATAAAGAGAAAAATTATAATATCTAACATTTTATGAAAATAATAAATGTAAAAAAATAAATAAACATAAGTTACCTGTAATATTAGGAATGTACAAATGGATTGTTTTCCCAAATTATTTTGTCATGATTGTTCCTTATGGCACAAACCATGTCTTCAACATGCTCATCATTATGTTCTGTTAATCTTTCCATGGAAGTAGGGATCTCACATAAATTAGCATCTTTATCAAGTTGATCCTCACCAACATATTGTTTTTTCCCTTGTAAAGAAACAAACCACTGCATATCTGATTGATCAACTATATAGAAAATCTATTTTTCATGTGTTTCCATTACAAAAGAATCAGCTGTGTCTTCTAATCTATTCATATTAACAATGGTCATTCCAAATTCATCATGGCTGACACTATTGTTACAGATAAACCATTTACAGTTAAAAACATGAAATTTAATTTTAAAGTGATCAACCTCCCATATTTATTCAATAAATCCATAATATGAACATGATGCAGAAATTGGGTTTTTGCCTTTAGAACTCGAAAAATGCATTGCTTCTACAAACTCCAATACACCACTATTCTAAAATACACTTCTATTGTCCTGAGCGTTTATATAAAATTTATAGCCATTAATGTATTAATCGTACCATGTTATCACATTTAAACATGGACCACCCACTATCCATCCTAATGTATCTGATACATTTTATATACCAAGCAAGGTCTTTTTAATCCATAACAAAAATGTTTTATGTGCTCATTCAAAATCCACATTTCTTTCTTCTTTGGATGACATTGTTTCAACTCATTAATATGCAATGTGATATACGGTTGAGAAACAACTATGTTATTCAAGATGTATAATTCTAACTTCTTCATCTGTTCAACTGAAAATGATTTGAATTTCAATCCACAAATCCCCTTTCCCTCATTATTAACTCGTTCATGGCGAGATGGAGGCAAACCTATGTGCTCATCCGTAGCCAAGTAGCTCATACAAAACTCTACAAACTCCTCAGAAATATACTTTTCAGCAATGGAGGCTTCATGAAAATATGGATTCTTAACATACCCCTTTAATACTTTCATATACCTTTCAAAAGGATACATCCAATGAAGATATACAGGTCCACAAAGCTTTATTTCTCGAACCAGATGAATCATTAAATACACCATTATATCAAAAAAACATGGAGGATAATAAATTTTCAATTGTCAAATTATAGAAATTTCATCATTTTCTAAAATGTTCAAAGCATTCACATCAATCACCTTATTACAAATTGAATTGAAAAAATAACACAACTTCATTATAGTCTTTCTGACATGGATGGTAAATATTCCACGCAATGCAACTGGTAGAAGTTGTTGCATCATGACGTGAAAATCATGAGATTTCATACCTATCAACTTCAAATCCTTCAATGAAACAAATTTTTTTACATTTGAAGAATAACCTTGAGGCAATTTTATATCATGTAGACACTGACAAAAGCTAATTTTCTCCCTCTTAGATAATGTATGACTACCCTAGGGAAGAAATGTTCATCTTCCATTAGAAGTGGGAGCTAACTCCAAACATATTCCCATTGATAGTAAGCCTAATCTTGCATTCAACCCATCTTTTTTCCTTTCCTTTAATATCTAACAATGTTCCAATAAAACTATCTCAAATATTCTTCTCCACATGAACAACATTAATATTATGTTTAACTTAATGATATCTATAATATGGTAGCTCAAAAAATATTGACCTTTTCTTTCAAATATGTCTATCATTACCAGATTTTTGTGTCTTTCCCAATGTCACATAAATGTTTTCTACCCTCTCAAAATAAACATTAGGGGATAAAGGTTTTGGAGCAATATCAAATTCTTGTGATCCATTGAATGCCTTTTTTAGTATTCTATAAGAGTTATCCATATGCAAAAACTTTTGATAACCCATGTACACTGTTTTCCTCCCATGATGCAATTGACAATATGAAGTCGGTTGTTCGCAAATTGGACATGCTTTATGCCCCTTAACACTGTATCTAGACAAGTTTCCATATTTTGGGAAGTCATTTATAGTGAACATAAGCACTACATGTAGCTGACAATATTCCATTTTATAATAATCATACACCCTAATACCATCCTCCCATAAAAGTTTCAAATCATCAATCATTGGTGACAAAAAAACATCAATATCATTTCCGGGTTGCTTTGGACCAGAGATCATTATACTCAACATGACATATTTGCGCTTCATAAAAACATCAGGATAGAGGTTGTAAATTACCAATAAAATAGGCCATGAAATATGTGTGCTACTGAGGGTTCGGTATGGATTCATTCCATCTATGCACAACCCTAGTCTGAGATTTCAAATTTCATTTCCAAATATAGGGAACTACTCATCAATTTTCTTCCATTGTAGAAAATATTTTGGATGATGTATTTTTCCATCACATATCCACTCATCAGCATTCCATCTTAACCTTTTTTCATCATGTGAAATAGTAAATAAACGTTTCAAATAATGAATTATTGGAAGATACCAAAATACATTGGAAGGGATCTTTGTAATCTCTACATCAGCTTATGATTTTTCTTTTAACTTATACCATGATGTCCCACATTTTGGACACTCTGAAAAAAAATTCATATTCCTTCCTATATATCATATAGTCATTTGGATAGACATGTATTTTCTTGTATCCCAATCGCATTGGGCATTATATTTTCTTGGCATTATAATGTAAATCTAGATGATCCTTATCTTTTGGAAGAATGTATTTCATCAATTGTAGAAGCTCTATAAAACTTCTGTCACTACATACATGTTTCACCTTCAGGTTAATCAATATTAACACCACCAACAAAACTGTAAAATCCGTACAACCAGGATACAATGGTTTTTCAGAATCACCAAATAGACGTGCAACTATCAGTTCTATCTCAATTTCTTCTATTGCAATATCACGAATCATTTATTCAATTCCATCGGAGTTACTATCTTTCGAATCATCATCATAAATAGATCTGACATTATGTCTAGTTTCACCATTCCAAATCCAAGGGCTATAACTCGGATTAAAACCATGACAAATTAGATGATCTTTGAGCTCTCTAATTTTCAACTTCTTCATATTCAAAAATTTCAGGCATGGACGGAAAAAGATGTCACTGCTTGGAACATTTCATTTAGAAAATTCCAAAAAGGAATCAACACCATCTTCATATTCACTACTCATTCGATATTCCATAATCCAAATTCAACTCATTATTAACCTATAAAAAATATCAAAATTATGCATCTTGTTAAGATAAGACAAATATATATTTATGTAAAAAATATCATAATTTGAATGTAATTTTTTTTGAAATATAAGCATATTTGAAAAAAATATACATGAAAATAATTTTTAAAAGAAAATATAGTTAGATATTACAGTTTTAAGTTCATCTTGGACCCTTTATTATTAAGGTACACAAATAATACATGCTGGTGCAACTGGATACCAAATTCACCCTTCCGTAAAAAAGAAATATGAAGTATAAATATTAAAATATGTATGGATTCACTAAAAAAATTACACAGATCCTAACGATTTGAAACCATTGGGATAACCCCTAAAACGGTTGGGGTACCCAATGGTTTCACACACTGTTGGCATGATGGTCATTGCAATAGACCTATACCAACGATTATACAGGAACCATTGGTATAGACAACTTGAAGTTAAAATATTCCAATGGTTTTAATGAAACCGTTGGGATATATATATATATATATATATATATATATATATATATATATATATATACCAATAGGGTGTCCAAGGGGGTTGGGGGATGTCCAGGGGGTTTTCCACGAGGGTAGGGGCTATCCAGGATGTCCAGGGGGTGGGGGTGTCTGGGGGGTGGGGGCCTGTCCAGGGGGTGGGGGCTGTCTATGGGGATGGGCGGTGTCGAGGGGGTGGGGGAGTGGTGTCCAGGGGGTGAGGGGGTTGTCCAACCCCCTACCCCATTGGACACCACCCCCACCCCCATGGACACCCCCTGGACACCACCACCCCTGGACAGCCCCCACCCTCTAAATATCACCCCCACCACTTTGGATAGCCCTCCCACCCTCTGAATAGCCCCTAACCACTTTGACCGCCAACTCACCCCCCCCCCGGACACCACCCCCACCCCCTGGACACCCCTACCCCCTTGGACAACCCCCTCACCCCCTGGACCCCCTGGACAACCCAACCCCCTTGGATAGCTCCCACGCCCCCTTGGACACCACCTCACCCCCTTTGACACCCCTTGGACACCCCCACCCCTCTGGATAGACCCCCCACCCTCTGGACAACCCCCACCCCTCTAGACAGCCCCCACCCCCTAGACACCCCACCCCCTTGGACATCCCCCACACCCCCTGGACACCACCCCCACCCCCTTTGACACCCCCTCGACACCCCCACCCCTCTGGACAACCCCCACCCCCTGGACAACCCCCACCTCTCTGGACAGCCCCCACCCCCTAGACACCCCCACCCCCTAGACACCCCTACCCCTTGGATAACCTAATCACCCTCTGGACACCCCCACCCCCTGGACACCCCTACCCCTTGGACAAACCCTCACCCCCTAGACACCACCCCCACCCCCTTAGACACCCCAACCCCCTTGAACAACCCCCACACCCCCTGGGCACCACCCCCACCCCCTTTGACACCCCTTGGACACCCCCAACCATCTAGACAACCCCCCCCCCATGGACAACCCCCACCCCTCTAGACAGCTCACACCCCCCTTGGACACCCTACCCCCCCCCCCCCCCGAACACCACCTACCCCCTTGGAAACCCCACCCCCCTGAACACCACCTACCCCCTTGGACAGCTCACCCACCCATCTGGACACCACCCCCACCCCCTGAATAGCTCCCCACCGCTCTAGATATCCCCCACCCCCTAGACACCCCCACCCCCTAGACACCCCCTACCCCCTTGGACAACCCACTCACCCCCTGGACACCACCCCCACCCCCTGGGCTACCCCCTTGGACAACCCCTCACCCCCTGGACACCACCCCCACCCCCTTGGACACCCCAACCCCATCGGACACCCCCACACCCCCTTGGACACCACCCCCACCCCCTTTGACACCCCCTGGACACCCCCACCCCTCTGGACAGCCCCCCACCCCCTGGAAATCCCCCCACCCCACTAGACAGCCACACCCCCTGGACACCCCCACCCCTAGACACCCCTACACCCTTGGACATCCCACTCACCCCCCTGGACACCACCCCCACCCCTTGGACACCTCTACCCTCTTAGACAGCCCCCTCACCCCCTGGACACCACCCCCCACTCCCTTGGACAACCCAACACCCTTGGACAGCCCCCACACCCACCTGGACACCACCCCCACCCCCTTTGACACCCCCTAAACACCTCAACCACCCTGGACAGCCCCCACCCCATGGATAGCCCCCACCCCTCTATAAATCCCCCCACCCCTTTGACACCCCATGTTTGCACACTCACACATGATGGAACACACAAAAAGCATAAAGTTGCATGATATCACTTCCATAGTTTATGTTACCAGAAAATAATTTAGCACGATATAAATGAACACTATGAAACTTACCATGATAGAAAGAACAAATATAGAAAAATAAAATCTCAAAAAAATTATTTTAGGGCATCGTGACAAATAAAAACTAAAACCGAGCCATGTGAAGCTCACTTGAGTGTTGCGAGTCAACCTAATAGATCTGGTGACAATAAAGATGATGAATGATGTTGGAAAAATGAGGCTAGAGGTCACGACTTTGAATATTCCTTTCTAGGTTTTCCTTGTGGGAGAGACGAGTCGCAGGTCGCCAGATCGAAGAAAACAGAATGATTGAATACGGGGCGCCATAAATCCTTTAAAAGTTTTATCACATTGGTTATTTTATAACTGACCTTATAAACTATTTTTTATGATTATAACATCAGTTATTTAATAAGCGATGTATAAAAGAATTTATCAAGTTGGTTATTTTATAACCGATGTGATAAATTTCCAAGATTTCCTCTATCACATCAGTTATTTTATAACCGACGTGATAAAGTGCCCAGATTTGATTTTCATGGTGGTTATAAAATAATCGACATGATAAAGCTAATATCGGTATTTATCATGTTGGTTATTTTATAACCAATATAAAAAATAGATTCCTATCGATTTATCACATTGGTTATTTTATAACTGACATGATAAATCGATTTTTATAGCTTTTCACATTTGTTATATAGAACCGACGTGAAAAATGTTGACGTGTTAAATGTTTTTTCCACTAGTGTTACCATAGATGAAGTAGAATGATTAATGTTCTTGTGTTTAGATTCAATAATTCTTTCATTTGAGTATTTTATCAATGATAATTATGAAATGTATAAGGATTTTACTAGAAAAATTTTTCATTAAGGATTTGAATGCATTTGTTGAATGGTTCTGATGACCATGAAAAATTATTTTACGGAAATTTGAACTTCTTGTAAAACACATGATTGAGGAAAATATAACCCTTAATATGTTTCTGATGTTGAGATAACAATGTTGGGATAAATATATAATTGATATAGATAAAGTAAATTTAACAGTACTGACTAACTTGGAGCTGATTAATGATTTGTTGGCAAAGTGGTTTATTCTATCATTGATGGAGTTTACAACATTTTTGGATTTAGGGAATATATCCAATAATGTATATTTTATTTAAGGAATAAGGAAGAATTATTGTTTTAAATAATTTTTAATGATAATTTAGGTTATTACCATGCTTTAAGAAAATACATGATGAAGGTATTACCATGATTGGTATGTGATTATTAAGAGCTACTTCATGTTTTTTAGGGAATGAATGATAAGTTCATTTTGTAAATTTAGTGAAGTTATTTCTAATGTTTTGGATATTAATCTTTTGTAAGGGTAATAAGGTTAACCATTTATGAAATGGTCTTAGTTGAAATTTGGAAAAGGTTTTAGAGATTAATGTATTAATTCACGTTATGAAGATTTATCCATATTGGATAACATGTGCTAATTATTTTATTATAATGTTAACTAGATAAAAGAGGAATGACTTGTCATTCTATTATGGATCTTTTTATTTGTTAGCGATTAAAGCATAAAAATACATCTTTATTTCTTAGAGTAATATATGAAGAGGAAATTGATCAAGGAATAACCCAAGGGTGAGATTGTTCATATTAAATATAATGAAATAAAAAAAGTATATATTCTCATGAAAATTCTTGATCTTTAGGAAAAGTATCTTTAAATAAAATGTTATCCCATTACCATCATTTCTGATGATATCAATGGCCATTTTTCATATCTATTTGGTATATGGATTTGTGGTTATTTATTTTTACAAGATCATTCAATTTCTTGTGATCAATTATCTCTACAACTCTTCATCATTATTTGAACATTATGCTTTTCTTTCATGTCCAAATCTTCACTTCCCACCTATGTTCTCCTATTTGGAAACATAGCATGTGTTATTCTAGATGACCTTCATACATAACTTTATATCTTATCAAGAGTATATTTATTTAGACTTTTTATGATGTGGGTTTCCAATAAAGGTTTTTTCAATTTTAAAACCCTTTATTTCCATGATCAAGATTAAATTTTGAGGACACAATTTATTTAAGGGGGTAGAATGAAACACCCTGAGACTTTAAAACATGAAAATCATATTTGAAAACATGTATGAAATGAAACACCATGTATAGAAGGGAATATAACATCCTAAGACTTTCTGATATATTTATTTTTTAAATAATTCAATCTCTTTGATAGCTTTCAACACACGCAACACCAGGTCTGAATAAAACATGATACTCTATTAAAATATTATTATTTAAACATAACTATTATAACCAAGCCATTAAGTTGGTGGATATGAATATTAATAACTAAATTATAAAAAATTTATGTTTTAATCATGTATAAAACAAATTCAATGGTTATATATTGATTATAAATACAATAAGAATGATTTGAAATAGAAATAAGTGTTTTCTAAAAAACTATATTTTTTATGAAAGATGGATTAGTCATACATTGTGCATATAATTTAAAATTAGTTTTTAAAAGTTTTATAATATTTATTTGAAAAAATAAAATTCATTTTTAAAATCATATAATAAAAATTATCTTAGGATTAATTTTTTTTATTTTTCTAAGAAGTCTCATTTTTTATGAATATTGACAAATACTGAATTTTAATTCAAAAATGCCTTTTTGTTTAAATTATTTATAAAGTTAAATTATATTTTAAATTAGGTTTAAAGTAAAATTAGTTAAATTATATATATTTTAATCTAATTTATGTAATTGGAATCATTTCCTTATTTAATTTTTACATAAAAATTTATAAACTTTTGAACATTTTCTCTTTGAAAACCCGCTTTCTCATCACACTTATGGGATTAATTTTAAATTATATATTTACAATTATGTGAATGAAATATTGAAAAACTTATTCCATATTTATAATCATAATAATTTATATTATATAATAATTTAAACTTAAATTTTGACCATGATGAATAGTGAAAACAGTAAAAATTAATTACCACGGTTAGGGTAAAAACAGATTTACGAGGGGGATAAACTAAAAAGATAAGGGTTAAAATGACCTAACAACTTTTATAAAGTCTATTTTATGGAAATATTATATCTTATAATATCTAATTATTTATAATACTCCATTTGGACCCTTTTTTATGGTAAAAAACATGGGTACACCTTTTTCTTATAAAAATTTAAAACTACCCCACTCACCTCACTTATAAAAGGTCATCCCATATCCTATATTATTTAAACATTAAAACCATTTTGTTTAAAAAAATAACTACATAAATTAATTAAAAACTTCCATACCATCATCATATAATCCATGGTTTTTTCCATAAATCCATTATAGGAATACTTTAGGTATAATCCTAAAGACGTGGTCTGAGAAGAGGTGAAATTCCTAACTATGCGTTTTTGTTTTATTTATAATTTAAACTCCTTAAAATATTATTAATTTATTATTATATAATAAAAATTTATCTAAAATATACTGATATTTTATTCTTTTAAGTTCACTACGTATATCCATCCCATATTCCCTCAAATGTGAAAGAATAACATCGGTCGTGTGTACGGTGGACTACCACCTCATGAACCGATGTGACGCATTTTCCATCAACACCTCTCAAGGTTGGGAATGCTGATGATTATAATATATATATATATATATATATGATATTTATAAAATAATTATACATATGTTGTCATTATATAATATATACATTTTTACTTTCCATTCCATAGAGGATAAGATAACGTCACTCGTGTGTACGACAGACTACCACCTAACAAAGCAATGTGATTTGTTATTCGCTAACACTTCACCTGGAAATTAATAAGGATAATTTTAAAGAATAAAATTAATATAAATAAAATAATTTTGATATTAATTACATATTTATCATTCTAATAATATAATATATCATTTTATTTCTTACACTGAATAATGATAATGTCGTTCGTGTATGTGTGGACTACCATTATCACAAAGTGATGTGAAAATATTTTCATCACCACACCATATGGATGATATATATAAGTGTATTTAAAAAAAGTATGGTATATATGATACTATTATTATTATATAAAGATAAAATATTACTTTACCTTCTTTCCATAATGATCATTGAAAAATGGAAATGTTACTCATGCGTACACACAACCTACCGTCTCCATGATTGTAACATAGCTCATTTTTCATAACCATATTTTATGATTGTTTTTAAAAGTATAATTTATATATAAATATGATAATTATTTCATGATTATTATTCTATATATGTTTAAATAATGAACTCTTTAACCATATTCAACCTACCAAATCCATTTTTAACACATGAGAAAAATATCATCAAAACATCTAACGTAAACTTAATTGATTAAGTAATCATATATAACATGGAAATAAGTGAAGTAAAAGGAATAATAAAATTAAAAAAGATTATTAATAAAGTAAATAATTAACATAAGTTTATTATTAAGGAATATAAATAACATACGTGATGAGTTTGACTCAAGGTAAGGGTTTCTCGCCTCACTTTTACTTCCATGAGACATACACCATATTCACCAATTATTTATTTTATATGGTATATATACTGAAAATTTTTTATGTTATTAAATAAATTAATTTATCTTCATGGTATTTAATATTTACTATAAAGTTATTTATTTTATGGGGCTTATGATACAATACTTACCAAAGTGGTAATGATTTATTCCACAATCTCATCATTATCGGGATTGTTTTTGTTTAAGTATCACTTGGAGGAATTATTTGATATTTATATCTTAAAATCAATATATTTTGTTATCCTAAGGTTATTAATGAAAATTTTCAATTAATTGTACCATTTCCCCTCTCTTTGTTACTTATATTGATTAAGAAGTTATTTTAAGAAAACCTTACTTTATTTCTCTCCTCGGTTGAAAATCATTTTTCTTCCAGAAACATGTTTTTTAAAAAAATTATTTTTTTATATTCCCAAAATTATTTATTAAAATAAATTTTACCCATGTTTGAATTTTTAAAAAATAGTTTTAAAGGAATATCCTTTTAGTTTTCCGAATAAGGCACCTTTCTAACATTTTTACAGTGTAAAAGGAATGTTCTTTTTAACCTATATAGTATATATGAAATTACCCTCCATCATGACTTTCATTTATTTGAATCTTAATTTTCATGTTTATAAGGTTATTTTTAAAGAAATTTTTTCCTAATATTCTGAAAATTCTTAGTTTTTAAAAGTGATTTTTAAGGGAAACTATTTTCACAATATTTTATGAATTTTCTAGTTTTAAAATAAAAAGGTGATTTTCAAAGAAAGGTTATTTTCCTCAAGGAATGTTTCAAGTGAACATTAAAATTTATTTTTCATCTAATAAGACATCCTTTTATGTAACTTATTATTTAATAGGGATACAATCCAATGATACCATCCTTATTATTTATCTAGACGGTTTATGATCAGTTTGACTAGAGATGTACTATGTTGATACCATTCACTTTACTCTAGATGGTTTATGATTATGTTTACTAATTGGGGAAAGTATTTAAATTTTGTATGCTAGTTTAAATACAAATATTTATGTGCATTATTTCTCACCCATTTTATTTGAGGAATTCATTGGACTTAGTAAGTGATGGGTGGAGACCACTATAGCCCCTTGATACATCACTAGGTCTCATGAGACAACCTAGATTGAGTTTTGGATGTGGCCTTACCCATTTATATATATGTCTTGGTATAATCCCTTGATGGTATTTACATGTCTTAGAACAAGGCCTTGATGGTATATTTTAAATGTCCAACATTATGCATTCCATTATTATGAATTCAGTTATTGATATTCCTTGTGATTATTCAATTAGTTATATTATCCATGGTTAAGTTTTCTAGCTCATGCGATTATTTATATGGAATTATTTGAAATCGTTTATTTATACCATATTATTCTATAATTATTGATTAAATATAATGTGATTTAGTTTTTTACATTTACATATTGAATATGCCTTATTTATTCATGGATTTCATTATATTCTTTCCCTTAATGAGCATCTGAGTTCACCCCTTTCTAATGTTTTATTTTCCCCTAGATACCATGAAGTGTTTTGTGATTGATATATGGGGATACTCTAAGGGAAATTATAGTGTTATTAAAGAAAATACTTTGTGTATTTTATGTTTTCAATTATAATAATAATTTCAAGTATGTATATAGTTTATCATGACTACTAAACTATTTGGTGCTTTGGGATGTGATTCTATATATAATATAAAAATTTAATAATGTAGACACTGGATTTGGACTACTAGGGCCAGGGTTGCTACATACCAGGAATCTCAAGATAGTCTTGAGTACACTTTGAGCACATCATCTTTATGATAAGTTTTATAAGTGTCACTTTTTGATTTAGGAGGTGTTCTTCCTTGGGTATGTGGTCTCAAAGGATATAATTTATTTAGAAATAGATATGGTTGAGGTATTGATGTCTTGGTTATCCCTCGAAATGTATTCTAGAACAAGAGTTTCCTTGGATTAGTAGGGTACTACTAGAATTTCATCTAATAATTCTCACATTTTTAATCCCACATAAAAGATATGAACAATAAAGTCATGAATTTTGAGTGGTTAGATCAGTGTGATGAAGCATTTCTAGAGATAAAGAGTATATTAAAGATAAATCAAGTGCTGACATTCCAAAACCTAGTATGGGGTACATAGTCTTTTGTGACGCCTTAAGAGTTATATTAGGAGTTGTGATGATGCATGAATATTGAGTAGTAGCTTTTGGGTATCCCCGGCTATAACCCCAAGAGTGGAATTATTCAACCCATTAATTGGAGTTGGTAGTTTCAGTCCACACTTTGAAGTATTGGAGAAAATATCTCTTTTGAGAGAGGTTTTATGTCTACATCAACCATCAGAGTCTTCACTATATATTCTCTCAATGATACCTGAATTTAATATAGAGGAACTGTGTGGAGTATCAATAGATGTTTTATTTCAAGATTAATTGTGTTATAGGTAAGGGAAAATTCATTTAAGATACCCTCAGTAGAAAGATTAAAGATACCCAGGAGCTTAGATAGTGGCCTTCAGAGGAAGAGTGGTGTATGATGTGTTTGTTGGATGATGGGAGGATAGATGTGACTGAGGAGTGAGGGGCAGTGACATGTGAACCATTGGTTATCATGTAAGATTTATTAGACTAGGTAAAGGCCAACTAGGAATTAGATATTGAGTGTTAAATGATGTAATAAATGTTGTTGGGAGATGATATTTCACCTGGTTGGTCCTTAGGTAATTACGACACACTTTATGTCCATGGGAGGGTTATAGTTCTTGCTTCTATTAGGGAAGTGATTATGAGAGACTCCCATGCCTCATTGTGGATAGTTCATCCATGGTCAATAAATATGTACCATTAAATAAATTGATAGTTTTAGTATCTAGGTATGAAGAGTGATATCATTCATTTTGTTTCATGATATCTTACCTTCTAGAGACTAACGGATGAGCATCAAAATCTTGGTGGTTTACTCCAGCCACTTCCAGTGCCCATGTGGAAATGGTATAATATCACAATGGATTTTGTGATAGGGTTACCAAGGACCTCAAGGAACTATGATATTGTATGGGTGATAATATATTATCTGACTTGGGTGGCCCATTTCTTTCTGATTCAAGAGACTCTTTCTATGGATGAGTTGGGAAAGATATATGTATGTGAGATTGTATGTCTTCACAGGGTTCCCTTGATCATTATATCTAATAGAGATGTGCATTTAATATAATAATTTTGGAAGGTATTGTAGAAGGATATAGGGAGTCAAATTAGATTGATCATGACATATCACCCATAAAAAGAAGGATAGTATGATATTATGATTCAAATTCTTGAGGATATACTTCAATATTGTGTCCTAGACTTTGTAGGATCATGGGATGAGAAAATAAACTTAGTGGAGTTTTATTATAGTAATAGTTACTATGATTCAATCTAGATAGCACCCTATGAGGCTCTCTATATATGACCTTTATGCTCACTATTATTCTAGCATGAGGTGGGTGAGTCAGTTATAGTGGGACCAAGCCTGGTGTAGGAGACTTCAGATAGAGTGTAGTTGATCCAGAAGTGGGTGGTCAATACTTAGATAAGAAAAATATCATATGTTAACCATAATAGGTAACTATTAGAGTTCATTATGGGTGAAAAAGTCTTTTTTCATGTGACTCCTCAGTTAGGGTGTCCATTTCTTCATAAGAAAGGAAATATAACACCAAGATATTTTATACCATTTGAGATCATTGAGTACATAGGGACAATGGGTACCATTTAGGTCTTACTCATCATTACTGATGTATGCATGATTTATTCCATGTATCTTAGCTTCATATATACCTGAACAATACTATTCATGTTATATACTATGAGGATGATGAGTTGAATATGGATTCATTATATGAAGAATGGTTGGTATTTATAGTCGACCAGGGTGAGAAAGATTTATAGGGGATGATGGTGCCACTTTTTTAGATCTTATAGAGGCATGTATGGGTCCAAGAGGAGACTTGGGAGAGAAATTCTAAAATTTAGGGGAAACTGTCCAAGTTATTTGATCTCGACTCTAGTGATACTTCTCAATAAATAGAAGTACTTAAAGGGGTATAATTGTAACACACACATATTCATTGAGTATGTTAATGTAAGTCCTGGCATGTTTTAAGTGATGATTTTGAATCTTTTAATAGTTTATATTTGATTTTGGGATGTTTTGGATGTTTTGGAAGATTATAATTGGATTTTATACCTTTCTAGTCAAAAATAGGCTACACCACAATCACAGTGTAGGCCGTGGAGGTCCCTAGGTGTCTTGGTGTAAAATTGAAAAAAGGGGAAATGGGTGTGGCCATGGCATGGTGATTGAGGAAGATTATTGTGGTCCAACGATTAGGAGACCTCACCCTGGACATGGTAAAGGTCATGGTAAGGGAAATCAACACGTGTTTGGGAAACACACTATTGGAACAAGGCATGTTCAAATACACCATGACGTGGCATAGGTCGTGGTGGAGGGTGTGACAACATCATTCTAGTTTGGAAATAGACAAAACCATTGGAATTCTTCTCAAATATCATATGTTTCAAAAGAAAAATGTGTGAATCATAGATGAAGGATCATGAATGTAGTTTTAATTCAATTCTTACCTATATTAATCTATTATACCTCCTCACTTGATCATTATTCATTTTTTAAGATGAAATATCAGAAGCTTTGGAACACCTAGGTTCTAATCTTATGGGACCTTTATCCATGTACTAATTTCTTCTTTGTTTGGATCAATCTTGCCTATCCTTGGGACGATCTAAGGACTCTTTCCATCTACCATTGTCGATGCTTCTAGTTTGGGGTGATTTGGTGGAGAAATCTAGTGATTCATTCTTATTCTTTCCAAATTATTCTATCCTTATTGAACAATCATAGAATGATGATATTATGTCTTAGGCTATGCTGATTGATTTATTATTGAAAGGTGGTTCCCAATTTTTTTGTATAAACATCCTTTATTTAGGATTTCATGAATTTTATGACATCACAATAGTGATTCTCTTAGAGACTCTTCTTTGGAGAGTCTCTTTCTTTCTATCCTTGATGTTCCTCTCTAGAATCTCTGTCGTTGAAATCTTATGTGACTTTTAAGATGGTTCTTAGGAATTTGGGTGTGAGATTATTTTGGGTGACTACCTTCTTGGATAACCTTGATATTGACATCTATAATATTGGGGTAGGAATATCCTTACTATATAGGACCTTATATATGATGTTTTTGTTATTTTATCATTTATGCTTGAAACCCATGCTTTATATATGTGTCATGTGGGTGTTTTCATGTCCCTTGAGACCCATACATGATATGTGTACTTATGATTTTTGTGTTTCTTTTTTAGAATTATTATTGATACGAATTATTGTTCCTTTATATGACACATATTTCCTATGGTATTTCATAACCCATGAAACCTTGGTTCAGGTATCAAGATGAACAAGTTGCTTGTTATTAGTTAGACAACCCCTTAGGGGAGGGGGGAGTGAACAATTATTTTGAATGTTTTGGTGATATTTGGGGGGGGGAGTGATTATTTGAAAAAGGATACAAACTATGGATAATTTAATGTTGTGATTAAGATCACATACATGTCATATGATGTGGGAGTAGTGCATGAAGTGGTATTCAGTATCCTTTGGCTACAAGACAATATGGTATATTTCCATGAAAGGGTGATGTAAACATATAAATACATCCTACATGTCAGGTAGGACTTACCATCATCCAAGGACCATGACCACTGCCATGGTGGGGTGTGGGGTGTTTTGTTAATAACCACTATCTAGGAAAGTGACATTCATTAAAGGAAGAACACAAATAGATACAGAACTAATAGGCATAGGGTTCCAAATGATGATGGGATTTGTGACATGTCTTGTGATGTGAAATGAGTAACATTGATAATCTTACTAGCCTTGTGTCAAAGCAGGGAGGGTCATGGTTCTTGGTGGATTACTTAGCACATGATGACCCAACATATGTGTGTTTTCATGATTACTTGTGAATTTACTTTATGTCATGAAAAACAATATTATATATTTATTATGCACTTGTGTTGAGGATGCATTGGTGGTGTCCTATTGGGTTTATACTCACACTCTACATAGGGATCTCCATGTGCATGCAGAATTCATGATCATAGACCCAGGGAAGGGAAAATGATCAGCATTTTGGATCTAGGATATTGATTATGGTGCTTGAATATGGTACTAGGATATAATTTAAAGGGATTTATTAGTGTTTTATTTACTTATTTATCGACTCTTATTCTAGTTTTACCTTACACTTAGGGGTATTTAGTTTATTTCTCTGTATGACTTAAGATACATGTCATGCTATTTTTTTATCATTTTTTATTATTTATATTATGTTATTATTTATGATTTTATTCATTGATATTGAGTGTATAGTCTACCCACATATGACATTTAGAACCTCACTACTAGTTGGAAAACTCTTGAATATAGTGAGGCATGCATGAGGCCATGCGGCACTCTGGCTCGAACCTGGTGATTCAAGTTGGACCATTACACAGGTCCACCAAAATTAAGAAAAAAAAACCAATATTAGATTTATGAGTGTCTATATTATCATTATAATCATAATAAACAAATAAAACAATGTCATCATGATAAATATCATTTTATCCATATCAAATTCACAAATTACAAGACATAAAAACATACCTAAAGAGCCATTTTTGAGTATGAAATATGGTTTTGAAGGTTTTCCCACAATCCTTATTAAGGTACACACAACAAAAATAATACGCAATAAAGGGTAGAACATTGCATATATATTAATTCCTACTATAGTATCATATGGAATATTATTATAGAAATATTCCTCAGGTTCACTAACAGGGGACCAAATAATGTAAAACTTAAAGTTCAGACCCATGGGGAATGCTAATAAGTTTAATTTTCACAAACATATTCCATTTTAAACACTATTATCATAATTATTTTGTGAAATATACAATATTATATCATCTATATACCCAATGATTTCTGTTACCAAATTTTTTTCATTAATCAAGTCTTTGATTTCAAAAATATAATTGATATGGAATTTTATACGATTAATCAACCTCATATTTTTATAAATTACTAGAATATCATCAATATATAAAAGTAAGTAAATCTTATCTTTATTAACATGCTTGATGTAAACACATGGATCAAACTTACTTTTGATAAAACTATTTTTAATCATAAAGGAATAAACACTTTTATTCCATTATCTTGGATATTGTTTAGGACCATATAAATACTTTTATAAAAGATAGATTTGATTCATTTTAATATCTTTTGAAAATCCCTCAAGGGGCCTTATATAAATTTTTTCATCTAGTTTACCATGAAAAAATTACGTTTTAACATCTAACTATTCAATGTTGAAATCATTCTCAGTATAATAATCAAGAAGAATTTGAATAGAATAATATTTAACAACAGGGGGAAAATATTACAATAGTACATCCCTTAGTGTTGAAGGAATACCTTTTCAAATAACCTATATTTATATTGTTTCCCTCCCTAGTGTAATACTCATTTATTTTAAAGATCCATTTGTAGCCAATTATTTTTTATTTTTCCAGTTTGGCCATATTATCCATGGTCTTATTATCAAGAAGATAATTCATTTCATCTTTCATAGAAGCTTTGTGACACCTGCATGAAACATTTGTTTTATTATTTTATTTTATTTTATTTTATATTGGTGTGTTCTTATGTTTATAGAATGTTTCATCTTGAAACTTGAAAATATGGAAATTTTCTTGCTATGTATAGTTTATACACATGGTTTAAGGGAAACTGTGTGGTCACCCTTACACAAGGTGGGTTTCAATTCATTTTATTTATCACATGGTTGGTCTACATGGGTAGCATAAGACTCAGTACCAACCATGAAAAACTTAGTAAAAACTATGTGGGACCTTTGGTGTGTGTGAGAACTGTCATATGACTTGTGCGTAGTTAGTAAAATCATGTAAAAAGAACATTAATGGGGTTACAATGTGTCAATGTTGTTCTGTATGTATGTAGTATGGTTTGTTAAACTGTGTGGACAAACTATGAAATTGTGTTCTGCTTAAGTAGTGTCATCCACATGGTTAACAAAACATGTGGCCAAACTGTAAGAGTTTCCTTTATTTCACTTAAAAGTTAATTTACACTTATACCCCTATGATTTTTTTTATTTTTCCCTCCATCTTCCTCTTCTCTTTCTTGGAAAAACTGGGGGGAACCTCCTCCCTCATCTTTCCATTAAAATTTATGGCCTTATACTTGAGTTTCAAGTGGATTTATAGGTATTTTTATCCTCATTTATGCTTTCCCTCTCTCTTGTTTTGTCTCTCATTTGACAAATAAAACTATTGTCTGAGTTACGATTAGGGTTTGGAATTGTTCTAATGAAATGGATTTGGGTTATTATGGGTTCTTGAAGGATTATCCTTACTCTTTTAGCATTAACCATTGAAGGTTACTTGTTTCGACTTTGTTTTCACATGGATAAGGTATATGTTTATTTGGAATTCCCTTATAATTCTTATTATAAGTTTCATGAGTATTTTTAAATTATTTCTTATGAAATTATAATCCCATGGTATACCTTTGATGGGTTAGAGATAGTTTTAAAGTGGTTTAAAAACCTAAAATAGACTTGTCACATGAAAATTTTTTGTTAAAATTTTTAAGTATCTATTTTAAATGGGTTCAATATTTTGAAAGGGTATTTGAAACCAGTTCCATTTTTAAGGGGATGTATGATGTTTTGAAGGGACACTTTATAAAAATAAGGGGGTTTGACATCATTTTAAATTATTTTTTTGATCTTTGGGTCTCATTGATGTTTTAATGAGCTAACAATGAAATTGGGAAAAAATTTGGTTTCCTAAAGGATTTACAAACGTGATTTGATCAATGGATTTCAAGGAATTTTTTGGAATAATATTTTAAATAATATAAAAATATTTCCATTTTGAGTTACCTTTTTAAAGATTGGTTATCACCTCTAAGGGAATTTATTTCTAAAATATATGTTACCCTTATTATTGTTTATCCAATTTATTTATATTATTTTTGTCATGGATTGAGACCCTTTAAGGGATGACTATTATCGTTTCTTGTGCATAAATGTAAAAGTGTTTGTTCTGTGCAAGGGTGTAAGGGTGGGATGAGTGTTATTTATAAATTCTTTATACTTGTTCTCTATGCCATGTGTTTTCTCACCTTTATTGTACTTTTCATGGGAATACTATGAGTACTAAATGACATATATAAGTGAAACATTAGTTTATTTTGTGTCTAGATAGAGGTAGGAATCGCGAATGTTGAGTTCTCTCAGACCCATGATATCTTTTCGCTCCTAGAATGGTTGTAGGAACTGGATAGTTTTGTGGGACTAGAAAGTTTTATAGGTTCTTATAAGATAGTTTAGGGTTTGTATCACCATTTTGAATCTTGTTACTTGAGTACTAGGAAGTTTCCCATAATTCTTAGGTCTTTCTTGGGATATTTTAGGGGATTTCATATCATAGCTCATTTGTATTCCCCTAGATTTGTTTTATTACATGGAACCTATACTTGGTTTATTTTATCTTAGTTTTTCTTTCTTGATACCTTGGTACCAGTTTTTGAATATATCTCACTTTGATTGTGTTTTTTTTACTTTCAAATTGATTTCTAAAATAGTTTGGAAAGTGTGGTTTTAAAAAGGAAAGTGATTCTTGATTTGAGAAAAGGAATTTGAGAAAGGTTTTAGGAAATATGGAAAAGGGTAAACCTGTCTTGTTTTCAATGGTTTTAATAGCCATATTCTAATGTGTTGAAAATATTTAATTAAAGAGTTTTAACCTTTATTTATTTATAATGGATTGGTATTTTATAAATGTGAAGAATGTGTTATTGGCTTCTTTTATACCTTCTTACTAAAACCTACTTAACAATTCTATGTTAAAACAAGTTTTTTATAAATTGTATTATGAAGGGAATTGGACGGAATCCATGGTGAGATCCTACTAGTCATGTTTAACTCGCATCCTGTATATGCACCAGTGTTCAGGTGCATATGTAGTTCTTATGGTTTCTTTTTTAGGTTCGCTGGAAATGGTCTCCCCTTCTTGTTATGTTTTTGTTATTCAGTAATGGTTGGGTTGGGATATAGATAGTGACCAAGGGGTCACACAGATATGGTTGGTTTTAGTTTAGTTTTGTTTTATTTTGAGTTATCCCTATACTGGCCAAGAATACTTAGACAATGTTCAATTTGTTTGTCTATTTATGAGATGACAATTATTTTTCAGTTATGTTTTGTAATGATTTATTTATTTAGTCATGTTGTGTACTATGTTGAATTTTTATTTTTTAGGCCATTTTTATATTGTTCATTACTAGTTCAAGGGAGAAATTGTTCCCAAAGAGTGTTATGTGATTCCCAAACACTATTTTCCCACCCATGGGATCATGAATTCCGTTTGATCCTAGTAATGGCCTGGGTCGAGTGCTGATTTAGGTGGCATCTTCGGATGGTTCATTAAAAAATAGAACCAGAACCTAGGTTTCTCAATAAGGCCTTAGTTTTTAGAGTCAATATCTTACTATTTAGGGTATCATGATAAGATTGAGTTAGGATTGCTTTCATGATTCATGAGGTCATTCATGAGTGGGTGCTTGATCACTACCCTTCATGACAGTGCTTGAGTTACCACAGGTAGTGGGATTTGAATTTTTAATTTGGTATTTCATTTTAAGTATCATTGATCTTAGTTTTGGTCCTCATTGTCATGGTATGAGTTTCCTTGGGAATTTTGATTGATTTTGAGGTGAAAATAGGAAAACAATATTAATGGTGTGAGGTAAGTTTCTACAGACTAATAAATCAAGCAATGTCCAAATTCTTGATCTTGTAAATATATTAGGAATTATTTCATAAATTTCCTATGGTCCATCAAACAATAAGGTATAGTTGAACATGGTTCAGTATCATGCTTTGGCTAAATATTTATACTATTTGTGGATGATTCCTATTAATGGAGAATTAATCAATGGGTATCTTTTGATACATTGAGATTATTGGATTAAATTTTGCTTTAGAATTATGATGTGCCTCCTTTTTATGCGATTGTGGTGAAAATTGGTTTTTTTTGAAAAAATAGTATTTTATGGAAAATGATTTTGGTTTAAAATGATGCTTTTGGGATTTTTTGAAAAGTGGAATTGGTTTTCCAAAAAAAATGTTTTGGTTTTAAAATATATTTATTTCATTATTTAGCCGAGAAAGTATTTTGGTTTTAAATTTTGGTTGGTGGTTTAAGTTTAATGTATTTCAAACCTTTTTGGAGTGTGATTTTAGAAATGGTTAGTTTTAAAATAGAAAACTTGGCGATAAATGATTTTTAAATGTTTTGAATTAAGGAAGTTGGATTTTTAAACCATTTTAAAATGTGTTTTTTATTTTTAAATGAGTTTTTGAGACTCTATGTTAAGGGATCATGGTTTTAAAAACCTTATTTTAATATTGGGGATTATTTATGTGATTTAGGAAAGATGACCGAGTTGGGTTTTTGTTTCTTTTAATTAAAGTATTCCTCCTAGAATGGTCTTGAGAAAAAGTAAAGTGTTTATCTTAATGGGTAATTATTTCATTGTTCCTAGATCTTTCCTAGGTTCCAAATGGAGTGGAAAGTTTTTCTCTCTTTTAGTGGTGTGGTGGAGTATTATTTATCAATTTATTTTGGATTCATGTAGTTTGAGTGGGGTAGAATAGACTAGTGATCCTTTGTTGGTTAGGTGACTTGATGGGTATTGATCATCTTGGGAATCAAGTGATGGTTTTTTTAAGGATTCATGCTCAATGAGTTTAGGTATTTTATGGAATATGGGTTTATTTTGGTTGGTTTTCTCTTGGTTATTTCTTTTCAATTTCTCTTGGGAAATATATGGTGGTTTTGGGTTCACATGACCTATTTTGTGTTCCTTATATGATTGGTATTAGAGTGCTATTTTTTTATATCTATGATTTAGTTTTCATTCATTAATTTGGGAATGTGATGACCCTGGGCATATGTTTTAGGTGTATTAGATGGGCATGGAACATGTTGAGTTTATGCACAGGCTAGTGTTGGTTTAGATATGGTGGGGTTAGTTGGGTGATAGTGGATCGAGTATGAGTTTATAGATCATCCCTTTATTGTGGTATGTGATCCAAGTTTAGAGCCCACGTCGTCTTCTAAATGAGGCATGTTATTAGCCAACTCATGCTTCGGATGTTTTAAAATTTGATGGTTTCTATTCTTTTAGTGTGACTAGATCCTATGATCTTAGATGTTTGTTGGTTTTTTAGTATTTCATTTAGCTTTGGGTGGAACTAGATTGATGTATGTTCATGCTTGATGGAATATGGTTATCCTCTATATTGATTTGTGGAACCATGGTTGTTTTTGGTGCTCTTTTTTGAAGTAATTATTCAATGCTTCGCTATTTTAGTTTATTACTAAATGGTGGGGAGACCTATATTGGGCCTTTTCCTTATTCTAATTCCTTGTGGAATAGTTTTGTATCAAATTATTTCTTAAGGTTGTTGATTAGGTTTGAATATTTTTATATATTTTTGGAGGATAGATCTTGATCGGTGTTTTCTTAGTCTTGTAGTATTCTTGAGTTATACCCAATCCTCCCAACTCTTGTATTTTAGTTTATAGGTTTTTCTTCTGGAAGTTCTTCTATTTTGACCAAGTACATCATGAGGGTAGAAAGTGTCATGGTAGGGGGAATTTTTATACCCACCTATCACTCGTTTTTATTTCTTTATTTTATTTTATCTTATCTTAGGGTGTTTTTATGTTTCAAAAAAATTTCAATGTGAAACATGAAAATAAGAAAATTTTCCTTCCATGTATGGTTTTCACCAACAGTTTAAGGAAACCATGTAGTCACCCATACACAGTGGGTTTTCAATTCATTTTTTCAGTGTGTGGTTGAGCTGCATGGGAAGCTCATGGTCAGGTCAAAATTGGTTGAAGCTCTGTAGAAACTATGTAACGTCTCTGGTGTGTATGGTCACTAGTTCACCACTTTAGAATGGTTAGTTAAACTATAAGATAAGCGTGCTAATGGGTTCTACAATTCTTTAGTGTTGTTATACAAGATTGATGCATGGTTTGGTAAACTGTGTGGATAAAACTTGCTCGCATGTTTTTCTTAGGTAGTTCTATCTGCATGGTTGGTTCACAGTTTACCGAACTATGTAACTAAATCGAGAAAGATGTCCAGATTTTATTTAAAAGTTAATTTTCACTTATATTCTC
The DNA here is from genome assembly GCA_963277665.1 of Viscum album. Taxonomy (NCBI): domain Eukaryota; kingdom Viridiplantae; phylum Streptophyta; class Magnoliopsida; order Santalales; family Viscaceae; genus Viscum; species Viscum album. Next base: position 1,964,594,839 of record OY728152.1, read on the forward strand.
CTTAGTTTTATATGATTTACCATCCCACTTCTTATTCTATTTCTCAAGAAAACCATGGGATAACTGGGGATATCCACCCTATTCTTTTCCTTTAAATTTATGGTCTTCTTGAGTTTTATATGGTTTCCTAGGTATTTTTATCCTATATCCCTCTTTCCTTAATTTCTTTTTTCCCTCTCTTTCAGTTTTTCTATAATATATAAACCCTAACCACTTTTTTGTATATGATTATGGTTTGGGATGGTTCTAATAGAATAAGTTTGGGAGTTTATGGGTTTGTGTGGGCTTCTACTTGCTCCATTGTGCATTCCCCACTGAAAGAAACATGTTTTGGTTTCATTTCTACTTGGATGAGGTATTTTTTTCTTCGGAATTCAATTTTAATGTATTTATAAATCTTTTTTAAATGATTTATTATGAAATTATAATCTTATGGTATACCTTTAATGGGTGAAAGATAGTTTTCAAATGGTTTAAAACCTTTCCATGGAATTTTTACATTCCAAGTGTTCCTAAAAATTCATGAGTGGCTCTTTCAAATGGATTTTAATGTTTTTAAATGGTGCTTAACACTAGTTCCTTTCTTATAGGTATTTGTTATGTTTTAATGGTATGTTTTAAAAATAAGGGTTTGACTCTCATTTTAATTTGTTTTGGGATCGTTAGGTCTTGGTGGTGTTTTGAGATTATTTAAAAATGAAATTGTTGAAAATTTTGGTTTCGAGACTTATTTCTAAATTTGATTTGACAAATGGTTTTAAGGAATTTTTTGGAATGATATTTTAAATGGTATAAATGGTTTGATATTCTGATCTCCCTTTTTAAAGCCCGGTTATCACCTTTAAATGAGTTGATTTAAAAAATGTGTGTCACCATCATTATTATTGATCCCCTTTATTTATATTATTTTCTTTAAGGATTTTAACCCAATGGGGGATGTTTATTATTTATTCTTATGAATGAATGTGAAATTTTTTGTTCCATGTGATGGTGTAGGGGGTGAGATGAAGGTTTTTTAATTATTTATACTTGTTCTTTTTCCTTGTGGTTTTATCACCTCCATTTGAATTTTCATGGGAATCATTGGAGTCATAAAAGTCATATATAAGTAAAAACCTATTTTGGTTGTGTCTAGAACTCATAGATGTTGAGCATTCCCAAACTTGTTGTAACTTCATGATCTTGGGATGGTTTTATGTCCTAGCTAGTTCAATGAAACTATCAGGTGGAATAAGTTCTTGTAGGATAAACTAGGGTTAATTTATCCAGTTCAGATCATGTTACTTGAGTCCTAGGAGGATTCCCATGATGCTTAGGTCCTTATCAGGACATTTTAGGGGATTCTATATCATAGCTCTTTTTTATTCCCCTATATTTCTTTGATCACATGAAACCAATGTTTGGTTTAGTTTATATTAGATATGGGTTAATGATTCCTTAGTTCTAATTTGTGATTGTATCTCACCTTGAGTGTGTTTTTTTACTTTAAAATTGATTTCTAAAATGGTTTGTAAAGTGTGGTTTTAAAATGTAAAGTGATGCTTATTTTGAAAAATTCATTTGGGAAAGGTTTTGGGAAATTGGTAAAAGGGTAAACCTAGATTGTATTAAATGGATTTAAAGTCCATATTTTCATGGGTTAAAATTATTTAATTAAATATTTTAAACATTTATTTATTTATAAAGGGTGGGTGTTCTGTAAATGTAAAGGATTCATTATTGGTTTTCTTTATACCAGCTTGAAAAAACCTATTTTATAATTTATGTTCAAACTTTATTTTTATGGATTGTATTATGAAGGGAATTTCATTGAATCGTTGATGAGATCATATTGGTACTTTTTAGCTCATAACCTGCATGTGCATCGGTGCCTAGGTGCCTATGTAGTTCTTATGGTTTCTTTTTTTAGGTATCCTTATTATGGTCTCTCATTATGGTTATGTTTGGGTTGTTCAGTAGTGGTTGGCTTGAGACATAGAGAGTTAACAAGGGGTTTCAAAAAGATGGATAGTTTCAATTTGGTTTTCTTTTTTATTTTGAGTTATCCATGCATTGGACATGATGACTTAGACTATCTTCAATTTTTTTATTTATATATTTATGATATATTGGTTATTTTAATGTTTTTTTCCAATGATTTGTTTTTTTATTCATGAAATGAACCTTTTTGAATATTAATTTGGTAAGGTTATGTTTATATTGATAATTACTTATTTAAGGGAGAGTCATTCCAAAAGTGTGTTTTATGATGCCCAAAAAATAGTTTTCATCTTGTGGGGATCTAAAATTCCCTTCAGGCCTAGTAATGGGTTAGGGTAGGTTTCGGTTTAGGTGGAAGCCTAGTATGGTTCATTACAAGCTATCCATTGTTATGTTTCTTTGAATTTCATATCTTTCTTAAAAGTTTTAGGTCTAACAATATTTATTTCTTGAGAAAAATTAAACACACACACAATCACATCGATGTGGATGAACCAATAAGGGGGTATAATAGTCCTCCTCACTCTATCTCGAATCAACTGATAATCTCTAAGATTATCATCTCTCTTAGAATCTGGTTCTGAACTAGAATCAGACTTGGACTCACCTTGAGTCTATGGGGGAGGATCAGTGGAAGCACCCTCAGGCTCAAACTAATCCTATGACTCATTACTAACCTCAACACCCAATATTTGGTGTGTAATAGCCTCATTGGATGTGATAATATTCCCTTTAAGAAGAATATACTCATGAAATACAACATCATGATTGATGATGCATTTATGATACCCAGGGTTTTTTATCCATAACTTGAAACCCTTAACACCCTCTAAATAAATGATGAAGATACACATCACAACCCTGGGTTCAAGATTATCATTATTAGTGTGTTTATAATATTTGGATCTAAACACTCTAAGTTGTGCAAGACTAGGTGGTTTTACTATCTAGAGTTTTTTTTGATTTGAAAGCATTAATTGGGGATGGTCATTGGTTTATCTATCACACTATCGTAGTGACAGTCTCATCCCAAAAGGACCTTGGTAAAATAAAATGAGACAAAAATAATCAAACCCTTTCTAATATGATCCTATTTATAGGTTTATCTAATCCATTTTTTGATGGGTTTACATAAAAGTCTAATATCTATGAATAACTTTAGATCTATAAAATTATATAAATTGATTGTAAATACATTCCAAAACTTATCGTCTCTAAGATCCTTCAAATCCTTAGTAGATTTAATTTCTAAACTATATTTCCAATTATTAAATGACCTAAAGGTATCAAACTTTTGTTTTAGAATTTAAATCTAGTCCTTATGGGAGTAATCATCAATAAATGTGACAAATTAGTAACACCAACCATGGGAATAATTCCTTGAGGAACCCAAAAGATCATATTAAATACACTCAAGTGGGTTTATAGCCTTTCATGATGACCTATTGAAACTCACTTATCTTAACTTACCATACACACAATCCTCATACAATAAAATACTAATATGAGTTATATACATAAAAAATCCTTGTTTTATAAGATCATCAAGAACTTTATCAATAACATTCATGAGTCTCCTATTCCTTAGGGTAGTATTATCAAACATTTAAACATGAAATACATCGAGTCTATTCATGTGAGTCCTACCATACAACACATACAAGGCTTTCAAGAGAGTTCCCATTATCACAGTGAGGGATCGATGAGCAATTGTATGACTACCAGAAGACCAGAAAGTATACCTCTTCAAATATATGATTACTAAGGGAAAAAGGTTTCTCTTAAGTTCAGGTACCAACCGAACCATTTTTATAGTCTTAACCATATCATCATGAAGTTCTAGTGACATAGAACATATTCCCATCATGTGAAAACTCTTATTATTTCTTAGGTAGACATCACTTGATTCAATCTCCCTTAATTCAGCAAAGTTCTCTCTATTAGGATACATGTTAAAGGAGAATCATGATTCTAGGATCCACTCCTCATAGATGATATGATCAAAAAAATTAAACACACCAAAGGTATTGAAATATTATTCAACCAACAAAAAATTATCAATTTTATTATCTTAAAACTCATATTTCTTATAAGGAAAGTTCCTCTTTATATGAACATTTTGTTTACATTGGAAACATTTAATAACATTGTTCTTGTATTTAGATCAATGATTCCTATACTAAATCCACTCTCTCCACCTACCCCTATGTTAACTTATTCCCTTAATGTTCAAACACTTATCCTTACTCTTAATAGTGCCTTTCTTTTGAATTTATTAGGCTAAAAAAGAAAACTGAACCACCTCAAGAGTTCGATTATCCCTACCATATATCATCAATTTATTAACAGAATTGAAAGAATCATCTAATAATATTAACAGAATTATAGTCAAATCCTTATCCTCTACTTCAATATATATGTTTTAATGATCTAATTAGATTTTATTAAAATCATCAAGATGGTCTCTGACCATAGTTTTAGGATACATCTTGAAGGTGTAGAATTTCATTTTATTATATAATCTTCTGAATAATTTTTTTACATGTATAAATATTCTAATTTATACTAGATAACAGAAAAATTATACTCAAAATCTAATTCCCTATAAACTTTATCACCTAATGAAAATAAAATAAATCTATGAACCTTCCCAAGAAAACCATGAATCATTTTTTTATATGAACATTATTTTGGAAACAGAAAAGGAAAGTAGTAAATAGCACAAAGATGAATTATGATTAAAATTTCTTGATCCTGTAGGCATGGAGAGAACACCACTAAAAGAAAAAAAAATATTATTAAAAAAAATCATGTAGACACGTGACATGAAATAAAAATAAATAACAAATAAACTATCCAAGTAGGATGACCAAGCTAAACTTAGTGTTGATGATAAATTCAATCATGAGGAGTTAAAATTATCTACTCTTAGATGAACTCACACATGCACATAGTGGATAAGATATAACAACATAATTGAAGAAATATATGGATATATCTTATAGGTTTAGACTTCTACTAGTAATGAAAAATGGGCCCATAGCCTGTGGGCTTTGTGGATATGGGGCGGGTGGGCCTAAAAAAATTGGCCATTTAAAGTGCGGACTTATGTGGGTTAAGCCCGCACGGATGCGGGAAAAATAGGTTAAGCTCGTACGGGTTCGGGCTTACCTATGGTCCTAGTTTATTAAAACTAAATTATCCAATTAATTATTTTTGATGTGGGAATATCACATGAGTAGTAATAATTTCTAATGAACACATAGAAAGTGTGTGAAATCTTCGTAAATTGAGTTATATTTGGGAAGCGAGAATGGGTGGCGATAACTATTATGAGAACTAAGGAGATGTAAAGGAAAGGGCCCATGTTAGGCTTCCCATCCTAGGGAAAGTTGTATTATCCAACATCAGTTTCCTTCTTATCATATGCATCCTTACATTTAATTGCATTTACTTTCCATTATCTCCAATGAAATTGAAAATATAAATGAAAAATAAAAAATATATTCTTATTTTTCTACCATGATGTGTCTCTATAGTCCATTAATCATGTAAGGATCTGGTTCTATCAAACTACATAAAGTCTCTATTTAATTCAAATTCTAGTAAGGCTATCATTCTTTCCAACTCCATGAAGCACATGGATCAGGCGGGGAATAAGAAGTACGTGAAACATGTGACAGTGTGGCACAAGGACATAGAGCTGCACCTAGCACCAAAACATGGTAACATGGAGGTGGTGAGGAAGATCCTAGGAGAGATCGACGCATAGATGATGGGGATGTTGAGCAGCACCGAGTTCGATGTGGAGGTGGTGAAGATCTGGTTCTCTATCATGAATGAGGTGAACGAGTTGGGCGAGATGGCGCAGTACGTGGAAATAGAGAGAGGGCACATGGAGGTGGTGAATGAGCTATTGAAGTATTATACAATGTACGTTTTAGCACTCCTAACCTCTATCATTGGCCTTTAAATTGCGATATAAAGCGAAAGTGTGGGTCAGAGTCTTAGAGAATGACTTCACACCATTCACATATGCTTCAGATGCCACTTCCCATCTAAATATCACACATCCTACATCCTTGTTCTCTGCTACCATGATTCAAAAATGTGGTACATGACACCATTATTCATTTTTTCATCATCCCGGTCTAGTTTCGACAAACTATTGGCCATGTAAAAGGATGACAGTTAAAGAATGAGGAATGATTAAAGGAAAATCAATAGAAATAGAATCTTTAGTTGTCTACTCATCCGATGTGCATTTGATAATGAGGAAGTACGTGGATCTCAACACTAGAATCTGGGGGAGTCATAGGCTTTATTGTCCACAGAAGAACAAATATATTATTTAAATGCATATAAATAATAATAATTTTAATTGTTTATAATGTGGTCAAGACCCTAGGCTACTCGCGGGGTTATACGGGGCAAGGTGGGTTTGATATTTTTTGTTCACATTGTATGTAGGATTTTGCAGACAAACCCATGAAGGATCGAACTTTCATGGGCTTATCCCACTCTCCCCAACCTTCCTATATTTCATCACTAACTTCTACACCAAAATCCAGTTACAATGCAAAGATATTAACTTTTCAATCTCCAGGATACGTGTAATCGTCATCTAACTTTCAAGAAGTCATTGTATCCACTGAATATCCACCAGAACAAAAGTACCAATTGCAAGAGATCACCATGCCAAACATTGGGGAGAAAATAACCATTGGGAACCTCATTTATTACTCTACCTATTCATGATATCACTTGAAAATTTAAGATTTTCCCACTTATCTCTCACTAAGAAAAACCAAACTTAATGAATGTTTCAAATTAAATGCCAAAATCCTAATCTGCAGAATAGTCATGAATCTAGTTAAAATGATAGGCACAACATGTTAGGGAATGAGATAGAATCCACATGTATGGATAGGATTAATCAAACCATTAGTGTAATAGAACATGATCTAACTCACAGGGCATGCAGAAAAAATTGATAGTTTATGGGAGAATGATGTGAATCTTGCCACATTATAGAGACAAAATAAGCACACCAAAAAAATAAGGCATACATGGGAGCTATTGAATATTAGTGATAAATGATCACAATAAACCTTATATAGTATAAGGAAAAAAATACGGGATTATCATTAAATTTCAAGGGAAAATTAAATCTAAATATTGTATTTAAGCAAGGCATGAAAACTATGCATGCACATGAATAAGGAATACAATCAATTGAGATATGAAATGAAAAAATGCATGAATATATAAAATATATCAATTTTATTCAAATATAAACAACATGAAATACTAAATACAATATTATACATTTTATTCAATGATTTTATAATGTTATTATAGTATAAGATCTTCTTGGTTATTAAGGTTTGTATTGTTGGATATAATTTTTAGGATTGTTCATTATTAATATTTTTTCACCAATGAAAAAATATCCTCCCCCTCTCACATATACATGCATGAACATTGAGGGTTCTTGATTCCCAAGTCATATATGTTCAATCGCTCATCCCATCCCTCTCTATCAGGGGAGGGGCTTGTTGTGAGTACTACTTCTGACCATTGAGGCCTCGATCGTGTAGTTACCTCCTTTACTAGCTCAGATCATATTTTAATTTCTCCATGTATCCCGGTGTACCCAAAGTTTCTAGGTTCACTAAATACCCTTAAATATTATCTATCTCACCTTTTTAGTTCATAGAGGCATCGTCCCTCCTTGATTTTTCTACGTGTGTGAGGTTTGGTCACCACAGAACAACCATCGACACCTTCAACAAGCATGTCAACAAATTATGGGGAAAGGGGAATAACCCGATAGTTGATATTCTTTATCCCCAATATATCCATATTCATTTAGTTAATGAATAAGATTTACTAAAATCTTGGTCTAGTTCTCCTAGGGTTTTCAACCCATTTTAGGTTTTCTTATTCATATAGATATTCAAATTCCACATAAAACAAGACCCAACTAGTGATCTAGTTTTGATTTATAGGTATTCATATTCCATTTAAAAACCATTATATTATTTAATTTTAGGGAAAATACATTTGAAGGTGCCTCTAATTGAATCATAGAACAAATACTTTGTGTCATCCTATTGTATCGTGTATTTGTGTTCAAGTTGATATTTTGAAGCCACCCTCATTATTGTGCTGGTGTGAAATTGTTTTTAGGAAAAATAAATATATCTTTTAGATGAGGTGATTTTAGTAGATATATTATAGAACCATATGATATAATTACAATAGAACCATGTAATTCTAAAACTGGTGGCAAGTGGTAGTAGTGATGACAATTGACTTTAGATGTTGAAAGTGTAGATGGAGAAATTGACTTCTATAGGTGTAGCTCTGTGGAATATATAATAATAACCCAATATCTTTCAAAGGTTTATTTATAATTATTTATAGGGTTTTATAATAATAAAATAAATTTTCTTCCGCTATTAAACAGGAATCAGATGTTGAGCTAGTGTGGCTACCAGTGGCTTTGACTAAGTGAAGGGACATCCGTGAAGATAGGAAGGTGGTGGCATTGGTATAACGAGATATAATTTTCTATTAATATATGGTTTATATCACTTGTCCACTTAATCTTGTAATCATTCAATTTTTATTCCATGATTAATAAAGTAGCGGTGTTTCTCCCATGGAGTTGGACTAAGTCTAAACCACATAAATCCCTTTGTTGCTCTGTGTGGGTATGATTGTTTTTTGTTCTTTTACTTGTTTGTGCATTCCAGAAGATCACATGAGGTTAAAGTGATTTGAAATGAGATTTTGGATCAAATTTTTCCTATCTAAATGTTGACAGTGAGTAATATTGATTTCAGAACATTCAAACCTTATTTCAAAAGTGAGGCTCTATAAGGGAGTTATGAAACCTAGAGTCATCGATACAACAAGTGGTTTCATAGCTTGACATAAAACATATAGTGAGGTTCTTTACACTCGTATTTTTCAGTGGTATTTTACTATATCAGAAGTAATGGCATTAAAAGAATTAAAATTTTGAATTACCAAGTTTGATAGGTCATACTTCGGATTCCAGAGGATTTTGATTGAAAACTATTTATAATAGAATGATATTTAGCTTTCGTTAAAGGGTATGAAACTAGATTCAATGGAAAAAGAAGAATGTGAAAGACTCAACTGAACAACTCTTGAGTTAGTTTAGATAACATTGGCCTAAAATGAGACCTTCAACATTTAGAAGGTAAAAATAACCACAGGACTAATGACCAAGATTTCCAACATGTCTGAAAATACCACCACTATGAACCAAGTTTTTATGATGTAGTGAATATTCAGTATGAATATTTCAGATGGAAAGTTTATGGATAGTCATGAAAATTAATTCAACAAGATTCAGAGTCAACTAGATCCTGTGGTAGTGAAATTTAATGATGCAATGTGTGCATTGATACTTCTTTCATCACTTTTGGAATATTGGGATTTGATGATTACTACTGTAAGTAATTCCAGTGGTAAGAGTGACATGGAATTCAAAGAAACATAATATCCTATTCTAAATGAGGAGATTTAGATAAAGGAAGTCTAGGATGATATTATAATTGTGTTCAATGAAGAAGGTAGTGGACATTCCGCTAAAAGGGAAAACCAATGCCATAAGAGTTGGATGTGTCCTAAAATATACATTCATATGATGCATGTACATTAAATACATGTATAAGATACTTATAGTATTGGTGTATATATATATATATGCATATAATGAATATATATATATATATATATCATGTTAATATACAAATATACTATATTGTGTGTGTGTGTGTGTGTATATATATATATGGTGCACATATAAGACATAAATACAATGCATATAGATTACATGTTATGACCTAACCGATCGGGACCCCACCTGGGCCGTTAGTAATTCAAGTGTGACACCTCAGTTCCACCTTCAATAGGATAGAGGCTGATGATTGGCATCATTTTTTAAGAAGGTAATCTCGAGGAGAAGCTGATGACTAGCATCGAGTGGGCATATAACTGAAATTGAAGGACATAGACTAATGTATCTGTATGCACACACACAAACAGCTCTATGAAATAAGGTAAAGATATAATGAAATACTAAAATGCCTAGGGTGTAAACCAGGCATGAAACAACCTCCAGAAAATACATCAAAGTACAATGGTGTGATACAAATTATATAAAGGGGTAAAATACATACCCAACCAGAAAATGAGGTCCCAACCTGACAAATACTAGGAAAAGGGAAACTAAAGAGAGTCTGACTCACAATCTCTAATTCTAGCCACCAAACATAGGTAGAAACTCCAAGCACTACTATGCTCCTCTGAAGTCACCATCGATCTATCCGTCATCTTCATAATACACCAACACATGTGGAAAATGCCATGTATGGGTGAGTATATACATGCCCAGTATGATGCCCCAAAAAAATGGAGAAATAGAAATAAGAATTGTTAATTAGCTCAACCCATTGACAAAGAGGGAAAAGGAACCCATCGTAAAATATTCTCAAAAGAAACTAAAGTGAAGAGAGAAAGGTGGTCTCCATATTCAAAGCCAATCTAAGAATGATGAGTCTACCCTCAACTCCAAAGGTCAAATCACTGATGCCAAAATAACCTGTGTAACCATATATGATAAATATTGGAGGGTTTTCACCTTATCACTAAGTTCCAAAGTTGAGGGGACACTATGTCCTATCCATGCATCTCATGTAACCTCACAAGAATCCATGTGGTGGGGATGAACCTAGCCATTGAACTCTATAGCCAAGGGGGGACTATCTTGAGTAGAGGACCTTCTCCCTGCCAGATCTCAAAGCCCGAGGGGGTCTACTCTATAGATTAAGGAGCCTCACCCTATATATGGGGGGTTTTCAACTCTGTTTGTATGAAGAGTATGGGGACCCATATCATAGTGTGAGAGGGGGTTTTCAACTCCAATAACACTCTGATGATCACACCTGATCACTGATACTGACTAATCATAACTAAGAGAACGATACCTCTAGCATTACCTCAGGCCACAACTTTGCTGCTGAAACAAAGGTCACCATATTGTCCTAAATAAGAAACTACACATAATGGACTACCCACGTGTCCAAATATGAATCTGGTAAAACCTTGATGAAAACACAAGAGGCTCATAATCGATCCTAAGGGATAGAACATAAATCTATCAAACTACCACTACAAATGGCCATGAATGACCAAAGAGATAGTGCCATTTTGATTAATGTGGAAAAACATTCAAGATAGGCTATTTATTTGTCCAAAATGAACACTCGGTGAACAAAAAGTGCATTTAATCATATCTCAGACAAAAGTCACTTTATAGGCACAATATACGAGTTAGGATTAAATACTTGAAATAGGATTTGAATTGACCGCTTGAATATCATGATCATGATGCCATAGATTGATCGTTAATTTAATTTCTCTATGTAAAGTTATGACCGAAACAAGATATTAATAATAATAAAAATATTATTATTATTATTATTATTATTATAAAATATGTATAAATATAAAAGATAAGGGTGTTCCACATAGCTTGTCTCCCCCACCCTCAATCACGCATACAACACGTGCCCCCTGGGATTCCCCTTTTTATATTTTAGTTTTCCTTTTTTAAATTTTATAGAATTATTATTTATTCTATCTTCCCTCCAATGCCATATTATTCCCCAAATTTCTTAGGAGATCTGAATCTACACCAACACCCCCTCACATGAAATGCCTTCCCTTGCATAGGACCTCCCATCACACATATCCAACCTCGGTTCTAGACACCCCTCAACCACGTTACCTCACCATGCTGACCATCATCATCCGACCACTGCTCGCTCCTCACCATCACACATCATGCAGTCATGATCCACCGATAGACTACAAACGTTCTCACCTAGAATGGAAACTATGTCAAAACAGTCATTCCAAAGTTGAACTATCCCAAGTGATAATTGATGATGATCGAACATTAGAAAGAGAAATCAAAATTAGAAATGACGTTCAGTGAAAATAGTGATCATCTGATGATCATTGAAAACATAAATTTGAAATGAATTAATGAAACAAATCACCACTTGACAAAATAGGATGATCAGGCTCTTAAAATATTATATTCAAATTAAAAATCTAGGAATAATTGAGTGATGAAAAATAACAAAACTATACTTCAATCAGATCATTCATTGGTGAAGAACATGTTCTCTAATGATGATGATGAAGATCCCACTGCATTCATCATTCGTTTCATAATTATCCCTGATCATTTGATGTCGATCCACATTCTCGAGCTGTCAAAGCCAATATAGCTCTCACTTACTCCTCTCTAATCGCACAGGGTTATAAAACTAACCCTGTATCTTTGTCATAACAATGTATAAATATATATGAAATTATATTTTTTTGGCATTTAAGTTAAATTAAATAAATAAATAATTTAATTTACATAATGCACCATCAAAAGTCGCCTCCAACTGAAAGTCAAACATCAACCAACTTTACATCACACCTCGGGAAAACCCCACATTCCATAAACAACTATGGTCTTAAATTTCTCATCCAATGTCCCAATCAATGGGGAAACCATTTATTCCAAAAATATGTGTGCACATGCTTGTACATATTTAATAGTTAGAATTCATCAATATTGAGCCTCTCTGGGGCCCAAAATCTCAAGCTAAATCAGCTTTTGGCTTCAAAAACATTTCTTTAAATATTCAATACCCTTACAATGGAAAAAAGATTCATTACATTCTCACCTCATTCAAGTCTTTTCACCCCGAATATCACAAGCTATAAAAAAAGGTGGGGGTATTGAGTCGCATCTGGATTTCATGCTCCCAGGAGATCTCCCACACTTTCCCATGCTAACCAAACACTTGATCTAGAGGAATGGTCAATTCACACAGGATCCTCTTCTATTTATCCTTGATCACCACTGAGTACTTTGAGAAGGTGGCTCCATCCTTGATGTCCAAGTTTCCCCAGTCAATAATGTGCATCTGATCATGCATGTATCTCACCATATGTGACACATGGAAGGCATCACACACTCAGTACAAAGGTGGGGGTATGACCAAGCTATAAGAAAACTCTCCAACCCTCTGAAAAATTCTATAATGACCCAATAAACCTCTGGGATAACTTGCCTCCCCAGCCAAATCTGTTAATTCCTCATCATGGGGATACTCTTATGAAAACATGGCCTCCTTTTTTTAACTCCAAAGACCTACGATGTTGGTCCATGTAAGATTTTTGTAGGCCCCGATTTTTCCTCATATGCTCATGGATCACATAAACATTCTATGATGTTGTATGCACCGGTTCTGGACAAACAAGAGAAATCTCACCAACCTCAATAAAGCACAAGGGTGACCTGAATTGTTTCTTATATTGTGCATTGAATGGAACAACATCAATAGTGGAGTGATGGCTAAAATTATTATAAGATAACTCCACCAGTGGAAAGTGATCTTCCTAGCTCTGACTGAAAACCAATACAAAAGCTCTCAGGATGCATTCTAAAATCAAGATGGTTTGCCCAAACTAGTTATCCACCTAAAGGTGAAATGTCATGTTTATCTGAAACTTTGTCTCATTAAACTCCAAATAACCTCTACACAACCACGATTTATATCAAGCATCATGGTCAGAGGCGATCATCATGGAAACCCCATGAATAAGGATATTCTCTTTCATACATAAATTCCCCAAATTCTTAACTGAGGTCTTCCCTTGGATGGTAAGGAAGTTTTCCGAATTGGTAAGTCGATAAAAACACACCCAGATAGAGACGTGACCTCTCTCTACATGTGGAATCCCCTTTACCAAATTTATTGATATTTAATCCCATATCTATTTTAGGATCTCAAGGGGTTGATTCAAACCTGTTGGAACATGATTTATAGCCTTTAACTACTAACATGTGAGGCCTTGAGAAATAAAGTCAATAACACTCTTCCCTAAGACAACCTACCAAACTACCACTAAAGTTTTTAGTACATATTTACTACTACCAGATGTACCTCCAATGGGGAGGAAGAAAACTTCCTCAACACCTTCTCACACAACTTGACCCAAACCATAATCCATCCCTAAAAAGGGATGACATGCTCCCCATCTTCAGAAATCTCATCTAGTGTATCTCATGAGGATATATGGTCATGTAGAACATGATAGTAGACATCTCCCAATAGAGACTCTCTCACAGACTTAAGATGAAGTGGAGTTACCACTATCAAATAAAGATAAAATAAAATCATCTCCTCCTCCAAGATCAACTACAATAAGTACAACTGATTGATCACCTACTCCACTAGGAAAGAACAAGATTTAATACTAATAAAATATTCCACCATGTTTTTTTTCCCTAGAGTATAAACTATTTCAAAGTCATAGTCCCTTATGAACTCTAAATAATGACTATTCCTCAGGTTTAGTTCTCTCTAGGTAGTTATTTAACTAAAACTCTTGTGGTTTGAGAAAACATTGAAATGCTCGCCCATAAGATAAATCCTTTACATCTTCATGGTGAATATATCCATTTCCAAAACCAAGTCGCGAGTCATGAATTTTTTCTCATGGGTTCTCAAATACCTTGACTGTTAGGTAATCACTTCTTACTTATATATCAACATGAATAGGAACCTAGCTCTGAATGCATCTCAAAAAACTATGAACTAAACTACCCCCTCTAGTAGTCTCAACATGGAATCACTAATCAAGATCTCCCTTAGCTCCTTAAAGGATCTGTCACTTCTCAAGAATAGTCAACGACTACCCTTTCCACATCAAGGCAGTCATAAGGGGATGGAATTCATGAAAATTTCCTTATAAACCTCTGATTGTACCTTCCAAACCAATGAAACTCTATACCTTTGACATGATCTTGGGTGGTTCCCAAGAAATAACTACATCAATCTTCTCTAGATCCCAAAATATACAATGTTCATAGATGACATTCCCCAAGAAGTTAACCTCATATATCCAAAACCTACTATTTGAGAGCTTACCATAAATCTAGTTCTCCTATAGTAAGTCTAGGACAATCCTTATAAGATCCATAAGCTCCTCCTCAAATTTAGAGTAATTGAGATATTCATCGATGAAGACTACAATGAATAAATCCAATAGTCACTAGAAGATCTGGTTCATATGATCCCTGAACACGTTGAGGGAATTATTCACACTATAAGGCATCACTAGAAATTTATAGTGTCCATAGTGACATCGAAATACCATATTTGTAATATCATCCTCACGAACCCTCAACTGATGGTAGCCGAAACCGAGATCAATATTTGAAAACCAACTTGCACCTTTAAAATAGTTAAAGAGGTTTTCAATCCTTGATAAAGGGTGATTTTTCATTCCGATCACTTGATTCAGAAAATGATAGTAAACACAAGGCCTCAAACTCCCATCCACCTTTTTCATGAACAAAATTGGTGCTACCCCAGGGGGAACACTAGGTTTGATAAAGCTTTTCTCTTAAAGGTTTTATAATTTCACCCTCAGATCCCAGAGCTTGTTAGGGGCCATATGTTATACCAAAGAAGATATTGATGTGGTAATAAGGTGAAATTCGATGTAGAAGTCAATCTACCTCCTTGAAATTAGTCCCAAGACATCCTATGGAAGGATGTCCACATAATCCTCCACTACCATTGGAAGTCAGATTCTAGAAGATCCCACTGCACCAAGGGATAATCTCTCCAATTAATGGGCGATGGTTTGTTGTTTCCTACTTATGATCCCTACCCGCTCAGTCATAATATCTCTCTCACCGAAGAAGAATAATCTCTTCCCATATACATGAATTCATCAAACTCTCCTACGATGATAGTCTATCTGGTAATTCATCACATACAACTAGTCTAGTCCCATAATGACATCATCAGGTTCCATCTCGAAGACCAAATGGGTCCCATGAGAAAATATATCCTAAAAAATGATATTGAACATAGAATTAAAAGGAACTCATCACCACACCTTGACACTATATGATTTTGGAGTCAATGACTTGTCTGTATGGCTTTAAATCATGTCACAAGAGAATGTGTCTTGGTGGGAGAAGCATCCATATTCCTTTCATCATTGAAGTCACATCACATGACACCGATTCAAGGATCCATCAATGACCTATATTTCCTTGAATAATTCTAACTATCCAAACCACCATATCACTAAGATTTTTCCTACTCAATTTGGAAAACCAAATCCATCACCTCTAGTTAAACCTCGGTTACCCATAGTACTACTGGAAAACACTCCTCTCTAAAGATAATCACATATCTATCCTAAGATAGGGTAACCTCATCATGGATCTAGATAACTAGATCACATAAGTTGTTTATTTCTCTCTAAATAAAACTAGTTGTGAGCACAACCATATGATCAATCAGGTTTCTAATGTAGAAAAAAATCCAAACCACTTCCTTGCATCAATCCTATATCACCTAAGGGCCTGTCTCACCCTAAATCCTCAATGATATTTGTCTCTAGAACCTATGTAATGTGATAAGACTACAAGTTCCATCATCCTATACTACTAGAACCATTGATTGTTAAACATCTAGATGATCATCTACCTGAACCACTGGAGGTGGATCCATGAACTACTCATCATGTGGTAGAACTGGTCTGTGCCTTCCAAGAGAAAACCCCTAATGAATAGTTCCCTAAAATGAGGCCTCATCACTCAAGTGGTTCTCATCATGGTAGTATCTCGAAATCATAGTTGGATGTCATAGAAATACATCTTAAAAGTTATCAAAACTCAACATGGTCAATAAAATATCTGGGGAGATGATTCAAGAAGGATAGGAAAAGTTAAAGAACATAATCCTATATAATACATGTGCCATCAGTTTCCCCCACAATAGGTGCCTTGGTATGTTGAGTTGAAAAGTAGGAAGGTAGAGACCTGTTGTATGGATATGTCTGCCACTACACCAATACTAGATTCCCTGGCCTAAAATACAAACTCAAGAGACTCCAAAATCATTTACATATGTTCCCAAACCAACTATCATGACATGTACAATTCCAAACACCAACCCAAGGAAAAACCAACCTTAATACCACTCTTTCAGGACCCGACCAACTAGGACCCCACCCGGGCCAATGATAAGCTGATTGTGACACCCTAATAACACATACATAGGCTAGGGGATGATGACTAGAAACGAATAGGAATATAACTGAAATGGGAGGATTAAGCCTAAAGTACATGTACACACAGAGATAACTAGCTCCATGAAATAGTGCAGAGATATAATAAAATACTAAAACAACTAGAGTGTAAACCATGCATGAAGCAACCTCTAGGAAATACATCAAAGTAAACAAGTGTAATATGAATGATATAAAGGGAACAAAATTTCACCCAACCATAAAATAAGGTCAAAACCTGAAAACTACTAGGAATAGGGAAACCAAAGAGGGCCTGTCTCACAATCTACAAGGTTGGCCTCAAACCATGAGCAATACCTCTACTACTGGAAAGAGGGTCTAACCCAATGGAGCTATACCCACAGTTTTATAAACAATGGGTATAGACTGATTCGAGTTTGTCTATACCCATGATTTTGAGTAAATTGTGGGTAAAGGATATCAATACCAACCATTTTTTACTTAACCGTCGGTATAGAGAGGTGATTTATTGCTCCTCACCCCCTCACTCGCCAGGCCACAATTCCCCCCTGCAGTTCCCTTTACCTCCCCCCCACATTTCCCTCACCTGATGCCCCTTCTCCTCCTCTAGTCAACGATAGACATCCCCACTCCTACTCTTCTTATAAGTGCGCATCCCCTCTCCTCTTCCTCCTCTGGTCGAGAATCCCCTCCCAGGTCGTGCATCCCCCCTAGGTTTAGAATTCCCTCACCCGATGCACATCCCCTGTAGGTCAAGGAGTCTATCTATTGTAAATAAAGTGAGAGTCTAGTTATTGATTTTTGTGTGTGTTGTTAATAGAGATTATATGTATTTCACTAATTTTGGTTGGACTAGGGATAATAAATCTTGAGTTAGATGAATTTATGATGGGTTCAGGTATGTTTTCTGGTAATAGGTTAACATTTAATTACTTAATTTTTTTCTAGAGGTTGTAAATATGGCTTTCATATATAAGAAAAAATGGAATGAAGAAAATGGATTTGGGAAGATTCCTTATATTTCTATGATTGGTGGTGAGACTTTAAGTAGTATGAAGAAGAAGTTTGATGGTTCATAACACACCATCATGTGTATTTTATTTTGTGTGGTTTGTGGTCTAATTAGAATTTCTTTTTATCCTCGATTATTCTCCATTTATTCATGCATTGGTTTTGTCTTCCTCCTAGAACCCTAATTCATTGTTCCATCTAGGGATTAGGCTCATTATGGTTCTAAGCTTTGTTTTTTGTCTATTTTGTCTTATAGAGGATATCTTCTTTCTAATTCATATGGTCATTTCTGAATATGACACATTTTAGATTAGTTTTTTCTTCTGACAAGTAGTTTTTCTACAAAACTGCTTCATTTTAGAATTCAACGTTTTATATATCTTTTTAAATCTCATTTTATTGAAATTTTGAATATATGTGATATACATGTGATGTTATTAATACATATATAATAAATTTGAGCTATCATAATGTTTTTTTTAAATTATATTTTTTTAGGATTAATATGGAATTTTTTTATATGCTAATTATTTTTGAAAAACCTATGTTGCTATCTGAGATGGTTGTAATGGTGTGTGTTTTATTTTTATCCAATATGTGTTTTTAAAGCATAAAATAAATTATTTAAAGATATATTTTTTTTATAATGAGGTGTTGACCATGAAATGATTTTAAAGGATATTATTTGATTATTTAAAATATTTATTTGAAAATGGTTTATTGTTATGCCTCTATTGAAAATTTCCTTTATGACTCTTTAAAGTGTTTTTGGTGGAAAAAGAGTTCCATTAGATATTTTTTGAATTTAAAATAGGAATAAACATGTTTTAAAGGGTGGGTTTTAAAATAGAAGTATTGTTTGTGGTTTTATTCGACTTCTAAAGGATGTTTAAAGTACTATTTTTAAGAAATGGAAATTTATTATAATTTTAATCCATGTTTAATGGTTTTATACCAATTTTCACTTCAGAATGAGTTTCATTTAATTCTTTAGATACCCTATTGATTTCCCCTTATTTCATGTTTCTCCTTGTGAGGGTTTTTACCACTGTGTTATTATTATTGATCCCCTTGCGTGGGAATGTTCTTATTTATTACATTGATACATGATGTGTTAGATGATATTCATTATAAAGGTGTTGGATGTGAGGGAAATTTATTACCTATGTATTTTTTTATTGATCTTGCCTTGTGGGTTCACTCGCCTAACTTTGTTATTAATCATGGAAACATGGGTACTATTTCAGAATTCTACTCTTATGTTAACTAGTTGGTTCACAAGTAACAAGTGTCCCCCCAATCATGCTAGGTGATTGGGTGTGGAGGGGTTGTAATTTCAATGAAGATTTTGTGGGATAGTTTGATGGATTGTGAATTGGACTTAAAACATGTCTGATGTTGGTCTTCATACAATTTATAAAATTATATGCATCTCACATTTGATTCCTAGGGTAAAGCCCACGATATACTCATTCATGGTTATAGGTGTAATATATGGTATTCCCATAACTTTATTAATTGTATATTTCCTCTACTGATATTTTTATGGAACCTTTATCTTGTTTTCATAAGTTTCTTACCTTTCGAATTGTGGTTCTTGCTTGTGTGTATAGTTGACCCATTATGTTTGGGTTCATTTTCTTTTTAATAGCTTTAAAAGATGATTCAAAACTCATTTTAATTTTGAATTATCATATGTGGGTTTTACAAAATTTAAAAGAGAAATTCATATTTAAAATATATTAGGCTAATATAACATTTTTTAAGTGTGTCTTTTTATTTGAAGAAAACAAATAGAATGTTTGAAAAGAATATTATATGCTTGATATTGATCTTCAATTTTCTATGTTTGAAATCACACTTCCTAGTCATATGTGAAGTGCGTGTTGTGTAAAATTTCAATTCAATTGTTGTTTTATATCAATATTCTTTAAGAATAATTAATTCCTTTTAATTTTTTTGTGAAACAACAGTTCATGAAGAATAAAATTATTTAACCAACAACATGAGATAGGATATAGTTTCTATGAATGGATAATATAATTTATGTGATTATAATTTCATGTAATCTTTAATAATCATTAATTTGAGATGTTAAGAATTTATATACATTAAACACTATCTAATTTAGTGATATGTTACACATACTTAGCTATAATGAAATTATCTCTTGTCAGGAATCATGAATAGGTGAGAACATGCTACTCAGTTCATCTTAGTGGATAGAAATGTATAATCTTCTTTATCCTAGAGAAGATTTTATGGATTAACTGATTGGAATTATATTGTAGAATCTATTATTGGCACATCTTACCAATGATAGTAAAGAGAGTTCTAGTTATGAGACTAAAGCATTTAATAATATTGTGTCCCTATTTTATTAATTTTTACTACATCCGAGTAAGGTTAAATTTAAAAGAAAATAGATTAGATCTTAATATTTTTATAGTGGTCAATGTCAATATAATGAAAAATTTATAAAAATATCAACTTACTCAACCACCCTCTCCCAACCTTTTCAGTGGTGAAACACCTCTATTGGCTCCTAAAATTGGACCAAGTCACCCCACTACCATACTACACATGGTTAGAGTTTAGTAGATGTATTTTGATTCTTATAAATAAATTTTATTTTCTAATTGTATGAGGAACTATATATCACTTCATAATAAGACACTTGGTTCACATCTTAGTTATGGATGTGATTGTAGGAGGAATTTATAACCCAATAATAGATCATTAAAAACTAACTCCATTAGATTAACAACTATGAAAATTAATACTTTTATGTTTTAAAGAATCTAAAATGGGATTGTATGTTAGATGCTAGCTAGATATGGGATGATAACATTATCATGGTATAGTTCAAATATAATGACACATACCACTCTATCATAGACCTGGAACCTTTCTTTTACCATTATGGTTTACCTTGTTTATCATCCCTTTATAGAATAGAGGTATGAATTTTATCTCTTATATTGAAAGGGTTAAAATTGGTGATAAAAAAATAAGGCACTTACAATACAAATGTGGATTAGATTTAACTATTAAGTTTTTATATTCTAATAGTTTTATTTTTTATAGTAAAAATATATATTTTAATTATGGTTTACATTTTTGATTGGAATATAACTTTTTTTTCTTGTTATAGAATGAATAGAAGCTAGATGTATCGTACCGATTGAATTTCAAACGTATTTCAAAATAATTTGGAGAATTTTTTAGATTTTTCATTTGATAATGCTTCATATATAGTTTCTATACAGCTTCCATGAAATAAATGTGTTGTAAGACCATGGTTAATCGAGGAAGAAGTTAGCTACCATATAAAAAATTTGGATTTCAAACAAACAATTATGTTTGGTATCACCACGGAGAGACGAGTCAATGTTATACTATTCATGAACAAAATAAAATAAGTGGCATGGAGAATTTGATATTTAATCAGTTTCCATTTGTAAATCATCTCAAGAGAGATGTTATGACAGTGTAAGAAGACAATGATATCAGTACACATGAGGAAAATACCAAATATGATGATGAGAGAGAGAAAATTTTATTGGATAATTCCAAAACTCCAGTATATCAGGAATGTGCTAAAATGACCAAGTTGGAATTTTTAATGCGGTTATATCATGTGAAAACCATGTTTGGAATTTATAATAATATCATTGATTATATTATTACATTTTTGAAGGAATTTATTCTTGATGGTGTAGATATTCCCTCGAGTCATTACAAGGCATCAAAGTTAATTAAATAGCTTGGATTTGATATTAATAAAGTCCATGCTTGTCCAAAAGATTGCAGTTTATTTTGAGAGGAAAAAACTTACCGTAATGACTGTAAAGAATGTGGTACATATCTATGGAAGACAAATGCAGATGGAACACCATCTTGTGGGGCACAAAAATTCATGTGGTACTTTCCATTGATTCCCAGACTTAAAAATATATTCATGTATTATAAATCTCAGCCAATATATGATGGAAAGATACTAAGAGAAGTAAAGGTAGGAATGAGTTGGTTCATCCTGAATATGGATTATCATGGTGTAAATTTGATGCACAACATCCTAATTTTGCTGTTAAGGTGCGTAATGTTAGGTTGGGTCTATCCTATGACGTTTTTAATCTGTTTGCTCAGATGATTACTGCTAACAACACGTGGCCTGTTTTTATTCATGTTTATAATTTTTCTCCATGGTTGTGTATGAAAAAATATTTCACTTTCTTGAGTATATTGATATCTGGACCTTCTGATCCTAGTAATGATATAAATATCTACTTATAGCCTTTAATAAGAGAGTTGAAACAACTTTGGTATTTGGGTGTGCAGATATTTGATGCTTCTTCAAAGAATATGTTTCAAATGCGTGTTACCTTTCTATGGACCGTAAATTATTTCCCTACTTACACAATGATTTATGGGTGGAGCACAAAAGTAAAACTATCATGTATTATTTTTATGAATAATACACGATCGAGAAGGCTTAAATATCATCGTAGTTTCAGTTTCATGGGGAATCAATGATTCTTTCCAATGGATCATCAATACATAAAGAATCATTGGAGGTTTGATAATACCATTGACACTAAATAACCACCTCAAAGTATTTCAGGAAGTGATGTGCTTAATGAATTAAAATATTTAGTTTTTCATTAGGTAAAGGTCAGTTTAAATATAAAAAGAGTAAGAATGTTGACATTGAATCCATTTACAATTGGAAAAATAGAAGTATTTTTTTGAGTTTCCATATTGGTCTACCAATTTTTTATGTAATTGTTTAGACTTAATTCATATTGAGAAAATTATATGTGAATTGTTGCTTGAAATTATTCTAAATATCAATTGAAAGACCAATGATGACTTCCGATATCATCAGGACTTATTGGATTGGGCTATTCGACCAGAACTGCATCCTATGTGAATCAGTGAAAACAAATGGAAAGTTCATTGTGCTTATTTTGCGATGACACCATCAGAGAAAGATCAATTTCTGGAAGTATTGTATTATATCAATGTTTGTAATGGTTATTCTATAAACATGTATAAATGAGTTAATAGAAGAGATTTGAAACTAAAATCCCTAAAAAATCATGATTATCACATCCTTCTTGTCCTTTTCTATACAATAATGTAAGGGTGATAGTGATTCAGTTGTTCCATTTTTTAGAGACCTTTGTGTTTAAAGGTTATGCAAGTCATTCTTGATAGAAATGATGCAGGAGGCGCTATTAATTTTATGTGAGATGGAAAAAAATTCCTCCATCCTTTTTCACTTTCATGTTGCATTAACAGTTCATCTTCCAACTAAAACACTTCTTGGGGGACCAGTTTATTTCCAGTGGATGCATCCTATTGAAAAAAATATTTTCACAATGAAATCATATGTTCGACACAAGAATTATCTTGAAGGTTTGATTGTGAGGAGATATATATCTCAAGAATGTATGGATTTTTGTTCAATGTATTTTTCTGGTGTGACCACAAGACATAACCAGCCAATGATAAATGAAGATGAAAAGTATGGGAAAATTTATCCCTCATTTCTATCTCTTCCCAAATAGGGGGAATTTTTGGGTCTTATACATTAGCTTCATTGAGCCTTGAAGAGAGGGAGATGGAACATTGCACAATCTTGTTTAACTATGGTTTTTTCAATGAGTATATCAAGTAAGTAATTTGGATATTTATATGTTATCTCATATAATAAAATTTCACATATACCTTGCACTTTTATTGTCATTTTATGTAGGGAACATAAAAAAATTATAAGTAGAGTTAATCAATCTTTTCCTTTGAGAAGGAGAGAGGCTTTTCATAGCCTAGAGTTTCCCACTTGGTTGAAATCAAAGGTATTACCATTAATTTAATTAGCTTAAAATATAGATATCCATTTAATTGTATTACTCATATATATTTTAGGTGTTTAATTTACCTATTGACACCATTTCTCAAGAATTAAGAGATTTTTATTTTGGTTACAATTTGTTGGGTTGTGAATGAAAATATTTAATAATCAATGGGTATAAATTTGTTACAATGGATCGAGCGGTGAAAATTAGAATACAACATGATGGAATTATGTTAACTTCTACAATGGATCATTATTACAGTGTATCAGATAGTCATACACGATATGAAGATGTGTATTATTATGGAATTGTTAAGAAAATATTGTTATTATATTACTACTCTCAAGGTAGAGTCACTATAAAGAAATGTAAATGTTTTGATTCAACGAGACGATAGTGTACATTTGTTGATGACTGTGGATTCAGATTTATTGATATGAGTCGATTCCTATGTACTGATGAACCATACATTTTAGCATTAATGGATAAACAAGATTTTTATGTGAATGAACATATGAGACCTGATTATGGTGTCATTAATGACATAATCCCAAGACATATTTTTCATGATGCTGGTGATGAAATTTCCACCATTGATTCCCCCGTTGGTGTTGCCCAAAATACTTCATTTGATGAATCAAATTTTCCCATTGTGAGAGTTGATGTTGAGCTTGAAGTAGTGGTCAGTAATATATAGAAGAAAACATATATTTTCACTGTTTATTTAGTTTACATTGACATGAGTTTATCAGGTTAGTATTATTGTAATTACTTTAATTATGTTTTAATTTAGAATAATATGTTTGTTTTTTTATTTTTTGGTTTCGTTTCATTAAATCATATTTATTTCAATGTATAAAACTTGGTTTAAATATTTTTTTTAAATGTATAACTTGGTAATGTAATTTTAAAAACTGTGTTAGTCATTTACTTGTAATATTTTGTACAATTAATAATTAAAATAAGTCAAATTGGTTTGTCTCATGAATTTCTGATAGATGTAAGTTTTATACATGATTTTTAAAATCTATTTCTAAAAAATTTACATTTCATTCTTATGTAGATTATTCCAAATACTACATAAGGTCAAAGGAAGTGACTATTTGATCCCAATCGACCGGGGTGTGAGCCTGTGTTGCCTCTTTCTCTTCCATCAGTGAGTATAATAATTTTAATGTTTTTCATCAACATTAAATATAATTTAATGTTGATATTTTTTATCAATTTTTTAGGGACATTCAGTTCCACTGGATTTTACTCCTAATATTGTTAGCATGGGTATGAGTGGACATGATCCTAGACCTAGACAAAGCACCCATCATACCCATTTTCACACTAACCCACCGACAGACACCCCTTCCACCACACCTTTCCATCCTCCCCTTGAGTCTTTGGGGATGTTCTTATCCATGCCTCCATCATCATCTCATATTCCCTCTTATTCACATTCCATGTCTTTTCCACCTTCAGGGATGATCCCACTGATTCCTCCAACACCTCATTTTTCCTCTTCTTCCCATACAATGAATACACCACCTCCACAGATGCTTCCACCTTTACCATATCCATATCTGATGATGTATACCCAATCTTAATACCCATAAGCTTCCATGTCTACATTGTATACAATTAATACCATCCAGCCAATATCTGATGAGTCTGTTCCATTAGCTTCTAATCCAGTGCATGAAGGTCGCCCAGAGCATGCACTGAAACAGACACTTCCTGCAGAGGCTTCTGAGTTAGGACGGCCCATATATACATCATGGTCTATTGAGGAGCCTAAAAAAGGTTTTTTTATTATAACTATTTCAAATTATATCAATTTTTTTGTTGTACCATGACATAATTCTCCTTTACCCCATTTTTCTTATTCATTGGGATCTTCTGCTAAGAGACATGGGCTCACTCGGATGAAGGAAGCTTGGAATCGTGAGACATAGCTAATGGTGGATTACAATCGACAAAATCAGATGGTAGATCCAAATGAAAAGCAGTTTAGAATTTTCATGGCCACTTTGGACAAGTATCATGATATCAATCTAGTGGAACTGGTGTCATGAAGATGTACCAGTAAAGAGATCAAGGAAAAAACATGGGAGAAACTTTGGGTAAGAAAATTTTATAAAGATGTATCTATATTATTGTTGTATTTTAATGAAATAACATGTTCATTGCAGATTTGGTTTAACTTTCCCAACATAGAAACTACTAAGACTACAAGGTTGATGGATGTTGGGGAATACTGGTTATCATACAAGATTGAGTTGTATATTGGTTGGAAGAGTAGGGTTGGTAGTTACTTAGAGGGTGTACCTACATTCCCTGACTATCCAAAAAGTCAATATGAAAAAATGATTTCACATTAGAAGACTGTAGAGTTTAATGTAATCTCAATATTTAATGGTTTTTATATAAAATTTAATTCTTATTACTTGTATTTGATTTTTTTATGATTTTTCAGAGAAAAGCATAAAGAATAAAGATTCAATCACATATCTGCACACATTGGGGCACACTAGAATGCTCAGTCATGAAAAGAACCAGGTACTTTAATTGGGTATTGTGATGTTATACAAGATTATATATTGAAAATATTATTGAATAGATATAGTCCATATTTTTGCATTTACCATATATGGTTTTAATCAAGATTTGTGAATTTCCCATTCTCAACAAGTTGTATTGGGCATTGAAAGTCCTCTACCTCGTGCCAAATTATTTAGCTCCAATAGAAAGAAAAAACCTGGAAGTGCAGTAAATACGTAGACACATGATAAAATTATAAGGTTTTTTATTTATATTTTAAACATTTAGATGAAATTAAAAATTTAATATGTTTATAATTTCAACAGTCTACCTTGGAGGACCTCGATGGTAAAGAAGATGACATCTTCGGGCCACATGATCATTTAAGTCAGGTATTATGTGTGGAGCACCTGGGGAGAGTACGATGTCGACTAGGGAAAAAATTGTCCCCTCTCGGTATTAGTCATCATCAATCTCCTCTCAAGACTCTGAGACCTCTGAGTTGGAAATTTCTCGTGCTAAAGCAGCTGAGACAAAGAAAATAGCTTTATAGAAGCATTAAAGATGTTAGTCGATGACCGAGCATTTCATGAAAGCTATGAAAGTTTTGAGTCATTCACTTCCATCAGAGGCTGGTGATACTTTTGAATCATATATAGAATCAATGCACTCTTTAAAGGATGTGTTGGGTGATTCTAATAAGGGTCATTGTGGTGATGAAGGTGGTGGCGATACATCTGTTGGTGGTGAGGATGTTGTTGATGTTGTTGGTGGCGATGAGGCTGTTGATGTTGTTGTTGATGATGATTATGGGAATGGGGATGTTATTGACGGATGGGATATTAATCCTCTCCATTTTTGACATATCAGGGAGACTTATTCATCTACTTTAAGAAATTGATGTTGGGCATGTTGTTGGATTTGGATTATTTCTTGATGTGATTGTTTTTTCTCCTTATGTTTTGTTTAATTTTTCATTTTTTATATTGACATTTCTTATTCCTATGTCATGTAAATATAAATTTAATATCAATACCTCTCTATAAAAAGGAAGTTATATATCTAAAAACTCATGATTTAGGGTTTATAGGAGAAGAATTAAGGATAACCAGAATTGTTAAGAAATCCTATAGTGAACTTACTGCATACATAGAGGATTATAGGATACTTTGTACTAAAGAATTAATATTTATTTTTTTATCTAGTGGATTTTTTAGGTTATAAGTATAACTCCCTTGTACAACTAGGATGTAGTAAATGGGATTAATTTGTAGTGGTTGATCATTGAATAAGAAGGGGAAGAGGATAGTGATGTCTTAGACCATATAAGATGGGGAATCTGTTAATTTTTGTGAGACTTTTATACTTGGGTACCAATTATATAG
The DNA here is from genome assembly GCA_963277665.1 of Viscum album. Lineage (NCBI taxonomy): Eukaryota > Viridiplantae > Streptophyta > Magnoliopsida > Santalales > Viscaceae > Viscum > Viscum album. Next base: position 1,964,622,788 of record OY728152.1, read on the forward strand.
TAATTGGCATGTGTATATCAATTAGAAACTACAATAGGTTACTATATTGAAAATAACATTGAATAATCATGGTGGAATGGGGGTTTAGAAAGGTGACTAAATTAATGGTTCTAGTTTCTCCTATGAAATTTGTGCGATCTATGTTCATCAAGACTATTGTTTGTGGTCTAATATAGTTTTGTATTCAAGGCTATGATTTCATAGTGATTTAGAGATAGGGTATTGGTTTGGAATTGTTATTTAAAAAAACAACCATGTTCTCGAATGTACTTCTAGAACCTCAACTTGTATAAATAGGTTAATTTTTTTGAAACTAGTAGACACCTGATTTCAATGTATAGACAAAGAAACTATTTTAAACATCAAATACTGAATCACCTTCATCACAAAAAACATTAATTCTATAAAAAAAATGTACATAAAATGGAATCAAATCACACCACACTAAATAATAAGGATTTACCTAATATAGTCTTAGTCCTACTCCATGAGAGGAATCAATGTAACCCTTTCTAAAGGAATTTTTTCAATAACTTAGAAATTAATTTATACAACAAAACATATGATAGACTAATAACTACATTTGAAGTTAAACTTTTTTTGGAAGGGGATAATTAGTTTAATAAGATGATCAATAATGATCTAGAACACAAAATGAATTTATCATTACTGATACATGATAAACATGGGAATCCAAATTTATTCTAATGCATTTTTTATGGAGTTGAGTTTCAAACTAAGGTTGGGAAGTTTTCTCCAATGATGGATGATTAGTTATCTTGGAGGGTTTCAAAGAAATAAACCTATGAGGTTTTCTTATCCTAGTATGAGAACATCGTGGAGAAATGATGAAAACCAATATAATAGATGCAAAACTATAAAGTGGAAAATAATCTACCTGGTTGTTCTTATTTTATCAATCATACATTAAAATTTGGTGCATGTTTCTTAAGGTAAGTCCCATGTTAGAATCATTGGACTCTTCCAAGTATTTTTGGGATAGATATTTGATGATATGGGTGGATGTGAGTTTATCAATGCCAAAGAATATCCTAATTCCCATATCAGTCTTTACTTCTAGATTGTTAAAAGACTTAGGCCTAAAAAATTATGTAATAAAGATTTCAAGAACACTTTAAATTGACATTATAAGTTTCTATATAGACCTTATAGAATTCCCCCTAGTACGATGACTAATAAATTATCTAAATTAAAAAAATAATGTAGTTACATAAAAATATATTTGGGTAGTGATTCTGGTGAGCATAACTAACAAAAATGTCATATGTGTAGGATATGGTCCCTATATATTTGGTTGCAAATTTGGAAGTATAGAAATGAAATGAATATACCTCCATAAAGAATACATATCATGATATACCATATACTGGTAAACTTTCTTTGACTAATTCTTTCTAGAGAGGTGAATGATATACATGTAGCCTTCCCCTCACAAGATTTTTTCATTGGTTTGAATGTTGACTATGCTAAGGCATGAAATAAATAATAACATAATGGGAAAATATTATGGTTGGTACATTAATTCAATGCTCTTATATACATTGGGGATAAAGAGGAACCAAATCATCAAAAATAAACAACTATGTTTGGAGGGGGTAGGGGTTGGGTGCAGGTAGAGAGGGGAGGTTGGGTGTAAGTAGGGAGGAGGTAAACATGTTTGGAGGGGGGATATAGGTTAGGAAGGAGGGGGTGCAGGTAGGGAGGGGGTACAGGTTTGTAGGGGGTGTAGGTTTGGAGGGAGGGAGTGGAGGTAGGGAGGGGGTGAAGGTTTGGAGGGGGTGTAGGTTGGGAGGTAGGGAGTGTAGGTTTGGAGGGGGGTGGGTGCAGGTAGGGTCGGGGTGCAGGTTGGGAGGGAGGGGGATGGGTGTAGGTAGAGAGGGGGGAAACATGAATGGAGGGGGTGAAAATTATGAGGGAGGTCTGGGTGTAAGGGGGATGGGTGTAGGTAGGGAGGGGGGCAATAGGAATAGAGGGGGGATATAGGTTTGGATGGGGGGTTGGGTGTAGGTAGGGAGGGGGGTGGGTGCTGTTTCGGAGGGAGGGGTGGGTGCAGGTAGGGAGGGGGGATGGTTGTAGGGAGTGAGGTAGGGGGTGGGTGAAGTTAGGTAGGGGTTGTAGGTTAGGAGAGGGGTGAAGGTTTGGAAGGTGCATTTTTTGATGGGGGCTACAAGTGATACTTTTGTTTTTTTACTAAAGGAGTTGTATGACTATGAAGACAAGATCAATTATGTTGTTTTTCTTGGAATTTAAGGAGGACCACATAATCACAAAATCACTACCTTGACAGTTACCTTAAAACAAGTATGCATACTACTGAGATGTTTCTCTTCAGGTTTGTTGAAGTTTCTATACAATGTAATGAAAACATTTTTTTTATTTCTGAAAATGTCGGCCAGGACTCCAGGGTACAAATCCTATCAAGAAAGGGTTCTGAGTAATTTCTTGAAGTTTTCACAGGTGTGATATATTTATGGATTTATATTTGGATTTATTTTTTCATTTATATTTAATTATTATTGTCATTTTTCATAGGGGGGTTATAGTGGGTATGATTGTTTTGAAGTGATAATTATAGAAGCTATAATTTTGAGGAATAATAGATGTCATGGGAGTCATATAATATCAAATGGTCACATCCATGATTTGTTGGATTATGAAGGTATCAATCTACTTCATTTAATTATGATATATTATGTTCTATATTTATTTATTAGAATAGGATCTGTTTTCTTCTATTTAATTAGTGTCACATCATGTTTATATTAATGACATTCATAGTGTCTTTTATTTTGTATTTTTTTTTCATTTTATGGTTTTGGAAATGAAGGTATTTAAATTATGGCCCTTGAAGACAAATATTTAAGTGGATTATTCACTGGGGTGTGATTTTGACAAAGGATACTTTGTCTCGGAGCAACATACAGCTGTGATGTGCTGATTTGGAAAGGTTGTAGAGTCTATGATTTTTTTGTGAATTGTGAACTAGATGATTTAATAAGTTTTTTGTTTTTATATTTTCCCTAGTTATTTTTTTGATTTGTTTTTCCTTTTTATTGTGAGATGAGTTAAAAGTTTAAATGCATTTCAGGTCATTATGTTGTTAGATTTGATAGTTCATGGCCTATACATCCACAAGGAGGTTTTTCTACGAGATCTTGTAAGGTGTAGTTGTGTTACTAGCTGTGCCTCACATTTCACTTTATTCAGGTTTTCTAGTTCATGAATTAATAAATATTTTGATTCATTTGGACTACATTTCTGACCCTTCTCCATTATTTTATTTTTGTAATAAAAGTGATGCTATCGATAAGTTAAGGTTCTTAAGTGTGACTGAACTTGTGCTTCTTAGAGATGCTGGTGAGCTGGAGATTCACATTAAACCAAATCCACACAATGGAACTATCACTGTAATGTATGTTAACATGTAATTTATTAAGATAATTTTTTAAATGGGCAGTAGGATAATGCTGAAAGTTTTCTATTTTGATCACAGGGATAGTAGTATTGGAATGACAAAGTAGGATATCATCGACTGTCTTGGGACTATAGCCCAGAGTGGCACCACAAATTTTTTAAAGGCTCTTAAGGTATTATTTTTTTAAAAAGGTTATATTTACTCTTTCTCTTTGTGTCTCTACTTTGATATCATGGTATCTTACTACATTAAGAATTTTAATTTCATCACTGATACTTTATTGATTTTAAACTCTTCTATTTTAATTGGCTGTTTTTTTATTTATTGTGAGGTGATAAATAAATTCTCATCCCTCCCCTCTAGAATCCTATTCCAACAAGGATAAATTTCCCATTCTTCTGAGGTGTATAGCCCCAAAACACTACCTACCAATGATCTACCCTTAGTATACTAAGGGAAATTTATCAGTTCCTTGTTCTCTTTTGTCATCTTCGAAAATGAATAGTTTTATTAAATTAAATAGAGATATGATAATTAATGGAAATAATTTCAAAGGATATTCATCATATGATTTTAGAGTTAAGGTAGTAATCTCAGCCTTTATTGATATACTGGTTGATTACCCCATTGATGTTCCCATTTTCCATCATCTCACACACAAGCCTAGTGGTTAGGATATTTTCATTGATATTATGCACTCTCATATCTCCAAATTAGTGGAATATGTGCTAATATATACTAAATTAATGTTAATAATGATTCTTGTGGGATATTTCACATTCCCTGTCTATGGAATGCATACACCTCCTTGATGTGAAACCTATAGATCACTTCTTTTCATGATTACTAGCCAGCTACTACAAAGGTTAAATCTAACAAGATATACATAGCTTGGGAAGGTATTATACCATTCTTAGATTATAATGCATAAGATTTTCAATAATTTGTTATTGGGGGGATTGAGTGAATTGTCGACTTAGATCATTAAAGGCTTCCACCTTGGACTACCCTTTCAATGTCTTCCTTGTTTCACTTCTCCATTATCAATGACATATAATACATTTACCCTAGTTAGATATTAGGATAACATTTTATGAAAATAATATTAAATCCATATTTTTGAATACTGAAACATCAACTATACACCAACATCTAGGAATATAAAATTTATCTTGACATTGGTGTCCTCTCAAATCATTATTAACCAGAGTTTCATTTTCACCATAGGATATCACTCCATCCTAGAATCCAAAAATGGTGTTAGAAACCATCACTACATGAACCAGAATAGATGATAAAATCGGTAGAGTGCATATACCACGCAACTGATGTCCCAATTGATCTACATTAATAATACACAGTCATGCATGGACATTATATATAATCCCAATTCATATCCCCTTGATGATAATCTAGGACTATGCCAATTTAGAATTCACTGTATGTAAATAAATAGAATAATGAGTATCTCCCTAAAGTTTTAATGATTATCATCCTATCCATTAGTAGAACCTGAATTCTATAGAAGGCCTAAATAAAGGGTATAAATCTACACCTCAGAATCTAAAGTGTGTTATGAAATTTATAAAACTTGAAGTGTGATTTTGAACAAATATAAAGCACCTAAAATGTTCTATAGGTATAAAATAAGGTCTTACCTTGATAGATGTGTAGTATACATTTGTATATCTTTTCTAGTATTTGACTGAAAATTAAATTTTTATTTCAAAAGCACATTTGAGGAAAAAGTGGGAAACTAAAATGACATAAAAGACATAAAACAAAACCATGATCTTGGTCAAACTTATATAAATGCTACATTATGTTATCAGGTGTTTTCTAATTTTGTAAATGTATAGATTGTGGTTTTTAACCTGTTTATATTCTAGTTTGAATTGTTTTTACAGGTAAAAAAAACATTATGGTTCCATTGGATTCTGGTTTGTATTCTAGTTCCATTGTTTTAGCATTCTAGTTTGGATTGTGGTTTGTATTCTGGTTTGTAGGAGCAAGGTGAAATCAAGGTGGGAAGTTGTTGTTTTAGGTAAACCCATTTATACCCACGGTTCAATGAAATAGAGTGAAGGGAGAGAGAAATGGGTGAATAGAAAAGGCAGCAATAAAAATAACAACATTCAATCATCACATACCATAGACAATAAGGGAAAGGAAATCCATCATCATATATTCTCAAAAGCAACCTAAGAAAATAGAAAAGGGGTATCTCAATCTCTACAACCCATCTAAGAATGATGAGTCTTCCCACAACTCCAAAGGTCCAATCACGAATTCCAAAACAACCCATATAACCATATAAAATAAATATTAGAGGTCCCACACCTCTCCATTCCATACCATAGATGAGGGGGCACTATCTTCCATCAATTCATCTCACTTAACCTCATAAGAATCTATGCGGAGGGACCACTCTCCACTACACTATACAGCCATGGAGGCACTATCTCCAATAGAGGATGCACTCCACACCATAGCTCAAATATGGGGGGTTCTTATTTAAAGATAGTGGACCCACATCCTATGTATTATGGGGAATTTACAAATCTACATGTATAAAGAGTATAGGGTGCCCATGCCCTAGTGAAATTGAGGGTTTCCAAACCTAGTAAAACTATGATGATCACATATGATCACTGATACCAGCTAAGCACCACTAAGAGAATTATCCCTCTAGCATAACCTAGCATCAACACTATGTTACTAAAATGAAGTCCATCATCATGTACTATAGAGGAAATTACTCATAATGGACTTCTCATTTGTCAGAATCTGAATCTAGTAGAACCTTGATGAACATACAAGAGGCACATCGTTGGTCTTAAAAACTAAAGCATAAATCTACCAAAATTCAACTAAAAATGCAAAAGAATGAAAAAACATATCACATAATTGTGATCTATGGGGAAAATACTCAGGATAGGCTATTTAATTTCCCAAAAGGGACACTCAATAAAAAATGAATTTCTTCATATCTAAGATGAAAGTCACTTCGTGGGTCCAATCTATGAGTCAGAATTAAAAACCCAACATTGGTCTTGAATAACCTGCTTGAATACCAAGATCATGATGCCATAGAAGAATCATCAATATGATTTCTCAATGTAAAGTTATGATTGTAGAAATATATTAATAATAATAACATTATTATTATTATTATCAATATAAAGAATATATTAATATAAAAGAGAAGGGGGTTCCATTCATCTTTCCTCCCCACCCTCAATCATGAGTACAACATGTACCTATTGGGATTCATTTTTTTATATTCTGGTTTCCCTTTTTTATATTATAATATTATTATTTATTCTATCTTCCCTCATATGCCATCTTCTTCCTTAAATTTCTCAGGAAAAAACCATAATCCATGCCAACACATCCATTTTCATGTAATGTCTTCCCTATCACATAGGACCTCTCATCACACATAGCCATCCTTGGTGTCAGCCTCCCTTTAACCACATGACCTCATCACGCTGACCATCATAACTTGGACACTACTTGCTCATTGACATCACGCACCATACAGTAACACACCACCGATCGACTACCCCTACACACATAGCTTCCATCACAGAACCCTTAGGGATAAAAAACTTCAGTTGAACACATGAAATAGAGTGAAGGGAGAGAGAAATGGGTGAAGGTAATTTTTGCATTACAATTTTTTTCACTTCCATGCTCGATTACCAATGTTCTCACCTAGAATAACCACAATGTCAAAAAAAAAATCCCAAATTTGAACCATCCCAAGTAACAATCAAAGATGATGAAGCATTAGACATAGAAATAAAAATGAGAAGTAGTGGTCAATGAAAATACCGATCATTTGATAATAATTGGAAGCATAAACTTGAAATGAATTAATCAAACAAATCACTAATGGAAAAATAGGATGATCGTGGATCTTACAAGATTATATTTGAGTTGAAAATAAATGAAGGACATAGGGACACAAAATAAGAAATCCCTACTCTGAGATTTTATCATTCATTGACTAAGAAAAAATTCACTAGTGATGATGGTGAAGATCTCACTTTATTCTTCATTCATCTAATGATTATCCTATATCATTTATCATCGATCCAAATTTCTGAGTTTTCAAAGCCAACATATCTCTCAATTCTTCCTCTCTAATCTCATAGGGTTATATAACTAGCCCTTTAGATTCATTATAATAATTTATAAATATAGATTGATTTTGATTTTTTTTCATTTAATTAAAAATAATTAAATAAATAATTTAATTTACATAACGTACTATCAATGGTCACCTTTAACCGAACATCCGACTTCGACCAAATTTATATTGCACCTAGGGTAAGCCTTATGTTTTGGGAACAACTGTGGACTCAAATTTCCTATATGAAGTATTGATAAATGGGAAAACCATTTATTATAAAAATATGTGCACAAGTGATTTAATATATTTAATATTTAATATATATCAACAACAAGCCTCTTAGGGCCCCGAAATCTCATGCTAAGTCAGCACCTGGATCCAAAAATATTCCTTAAAATATTCTAAAGTCTTACAAATAAAAAATAGAGTCATCAATTTACAAGCATGAAGTGTACATACATACAATGCATGACCACCCATAATACAAGTATGATATGTCACAATACAACCTGTGCATCACATTCCTGTATTCCATTTCTCTCCACATAGTTTCCATTATTTTAATTCATTAAAAATATATTAAATACTTTTCATTATGATCATTTAATGAATTAATATATGAGGGTGTTATTTGTTGATGCCTATAATTCTTGAATCATTTCACATTCATAGAGGAATGTCGAGACATCACCTATAAAAGGATTAGTGGTTCTCTTCATTTGGGTGTAGCTTGATCACATTCGTTCTATGTTGATTATGATCACTGGTTTGGTGAAAATTTTCACAAGATTTTTTCTTCTCAAGCATTTTACATCACTCATATGAAGGCATTAGAACCCCTTTTATAAGCTTAGTTATCCTTTAGTTGAGATTAAAGATCTAGAATCCAATGTATCCCCCTCAGAGGTAATAGAATTAATTCAATTACTCCTCATGATTTCTTTCAAGTGTTCTCCCCATAATAAGGAAGAATAAGGCTGCTCCAATAACAAACAAGGTATACTCAATTCTTTTGGTATATTTCATTTCCTTGCATGTTAATTCATTTGAGGACAGATTCAGTCGACTTTGGGGACATCTTCCTCCATCGAGGATCATACAATGATCCTCTAATACCCATAAGTGGTATTTGAGCACTCTTCCTCGACGAATAATCATTCATATTTCATTTTTTTAAATAGGATATATGAAATTAAATTGTTTGGATACTATATTACATGATAATGTTGAGTTATGTATGAATTTAATCTATAAAATACATCATGTTAACCTATTAATATGATCACAAGGTCAAGGCATAACAGTGTTATCAGATAATGTGATTGGTATTGAGTTTTGGAAGGAAAGAGATCATCCTCTTTTCCGTTTACTTTACTGAGTGTAAATATAGTGATGGGAGTAGGGGATTAGAATTACATTGTATGATAATGTAATTACAAGCACTAAATGACTAGGATTCATGAATTTCTTATCTTTGACATGTAAAAAATGGTGGAAGCACATTATACAGATATCATGAAGTGAAGGTGCTCAAGCCCAACAAACACACCCACACCCACACACACATATCAGACATGGTATGATACATGCACATTGAGCATTTCATAGGGATAAAATGTATGCACCATACGTCCCATGTGTGTCTCATAGAAGAATGGGGAGAGGTGAGCATGGCATGAAGTGCACACAAGGGAGGATGAACGATGCCCATACAAGTGAATCCCATATCAGATTTTTCTATAGATGGGCACTACTTTATTACCCAAAAATGTGATAGGGATCTCGATTAAGTTATGTGCCACCCCACATGGTGATGCCCCTTGACACAATCTTGTCACCCTGTATAGTGGTTCTCTCACTTTCACCTCTCCATTTATAGACTCATGCTCACTTACAACCCCTTTTCCAAATACAACCATAATTTCCATGAGCTTAGATGGCTACCCTTATGGTGGCCAACTACTCAGATGGGATAGCCCATGACTAGCTTTATTTTTGGAGCAACTAAATAAAATAAATATATTTTGGAATATATACATATAAATAAAGTGTTAGTATATATAATATAGATTTTATTATTTAAGTTTATAATTTAATTATAAAATTTTATGTGATAGGTTTTATAAATTTTTATTTTCAAGCCTATATTAAATATGAAATTGTTTATACTTTTTTTATAATAAATAAAAAAATATTACTTAAGAAAATTTAATTATGAATTGAATTAAGTTATTTATAAATTGTTTATAAATAATGAAAAGGTATTTTGGAATGTTTATAAAATTTATAAAAATATTTTCTATAAATTAATGAACTATAAAATGTTTATGGTTAATCGATTAAATGTTTTGAAACATTTATTATATATATTCCCATTTATATTAAAGAGATAACATTAAGAATATATTTTTTAAATTAATATGGTTTATAAAATTATTATAAATCATAATTAAAAGTAATTAATTTTTTTTACTAAATTATATAGAACTTCTAAAATCTATAAATAAAATTTTTATTTATAAATTACACTGATAATTTAAAGAGTTTTAAAATTACATAAATAAAGCTTAAAAATAAATATATTTCTATTTAATTCTTTATTGATTAAAGACTCCCCAAGAAAATGGACTTGTGTTCAGAGTACCCATCAGCCTGAAGGATTATGCCTTTTTCTAGAAAAATGATGGGTTGTCTATATGTCACTCTGGGATTACTCTGTGGATATTATCAATCCTATATAACGATATAATTTATATAAAAAATTATGTACCTTTTTCACTAGATGAATTTGAATATGTATGAATATATCGGGCTTCTTTTTTTGGGTGAGTAACAAAAACATATTGGTTGGGTAAAAGTTACACATTAATGTGGTGTGAGAACATTAATTTTGTGGATGGAATAAGGATTCTAAAACTAAATCATTAGAATCATTCATGCACAAAGGAATAAAAATGAAAAGATAAATAGTGAATAAGATAAAATAGTTATGAGTTTAACATAACTCTGATGAAAATTAAATTGTAAATACTTTTAATAAAATCTCTAAAATACTAAGTGTGTGATTCCTTCCAAAACGACACTTGTCGTGACCTCAATCATCCAACTAGGTAGTGTCATGACTCGACCCACTAGGGCTTGCTTAGAGAGAGGCAAGCAGGGTGTGAGAGCCCTAAGCCCACCTCCAATAGGCTAGGGGCTAGTGACAAGTGTTGTGAAGGTGTAACTGAAATGAGAGGCCTTAACCTAAAGTAATTGTACAATCACACACAATCACCTCCATGTAAAAGTAAAGACGAATAAAGAAATACTATAACATCAAGAGTATGACCATGCATGAAATAAACTCTAGGAAATACATCAGAAAATGATAGTATAAACAAAAATGTAAAGGAAAAAAATACACACCCAACTTGAATTGTGGTCATGACCTAAAAAATGGAAAAAGGAAAGCTGAAGAGAGATTTACTCATGATCTCCAAGTCTGACTATCAAATACGGCCTAGGACCCAAGTATCACTATGCTCTAATGATGTCACCGTTGATATGTTTGTCATATTTATAAGACACAACATGTAAGGGAAAAGATCATATATAAGAGATTATATAAAAACTTAGTAGGATTCCATGAATACAATAAAGGGAGAAATAAAAAGATACACCAGTAGTCAAATCAACACATAGTAAGAGGGAAACAAAACCCAATATATATATATATATGATAAAAAAGATACCCAGATGAGTGGAAACCAAAAATAAAGTGCCCTTCCTTGATTAATAATAGATCATTGGTGAAGATAAAGTTTGATATAAATGAATAAGATCCATTTAATTCACTTCCAACCACTCGATTCACCTTGATCCAATTGACGTCCTCCTCCAATCTCAATCCTCTAACTGAGAATGATTCCTCCAACTCTCTAATCACTTAGTGTTATGTGGATAACCCTAAAGATTTTATATATTTATATATTTATAGAGGTATTCTAGTTTTAAGGTTATTTAATAAAAATAAATAATTTAAATATTTATTTTATTAGACACAACTACCAAGGATCACCTCCCTCAGGATGTCCAACATCAAACAACCTTAGGTCGAGCCTAGGGAAAATGTCACATTTTAGAATAAATTGTGGTCTATAATTTCTCATCTAATGTCCCAAACAATGGGAAAACCATTTAAACTAAAACGATGTGCACACATGCATAAATATATATTAATATTTTTAATATATAAATTTTGGGGTCTCGAGACACACAAACATCATGCTGAATCTGAGGTTAAATCGAGATATATACCTATAAATATTCAAATGACTAATCCAAAAAAATCACAGTTGTTACATTCTCCCCTCCTTTAAGGATTTTCATCTCAAAAATCACAAGGTACACAAAAATTTGGGGTACTGAGTCCACATTTGACCCTCACATTCCTAAGAGATCTCATGCATGCTCCTATACTACTAAAGAACATGAACCGAAGGGATGGTTTGCCAACATAGGATCCTCCCTTTCTGATCCTTGATAGCCATTGGGTACTTCGTAAAGGTGGATTTATCCTTGATGACCAACACAAGCCCAATCAATAGCATGCATAGGGTCATGTATGTATTTACTCAATTGTAAAACTTGGAAGACATCATGTACCTGATCCAACTATAGGGGTAAGGCTAGGTGGTAATCAGCCTCATAAAACCTCCTCAAGATCTCAAATGGCTTGATTGACCTTGAGGATTTCTTGCTTCCTTATTCAAATCAATACAATCCTTATCATGGAGAGACTCTAAAAAAACATGGTTTTTATAATAAAATTCCAAGGGCCTTTGACGTTGATCCATGAAATATTTCAGTCTTCTTTGGTTGTCCTCCTGTGCTCTTGGATCACCTGAACTTGCTTTGTCATTTCCTACATCATCTCTAGAAAAATAAGCGATATCTCTCCAATATCATCCCAACATAAGGGTTACTTGCAAGGTCTCTCATATAAGGCCTCGAAAGGTATCATTATTATAGTATAGTGATATCTATTATTATAAGTAAACTCTACCAATATAAAGTGATCCTCTCATCTTTGTCTAAATATTAGAATGGAGGGTATCAACAAATCCTCCAAAACCTAGATTTTATACTTGGTATTTCCATCTTTATGGGGGTCAAATGTCATGATCATCCTCAACTTGGTCTCAGAGGCCTCCTACAAGATTCTCCACAACTGTTACATAAATCGAGAAGCATGTTCAGAGATGATCATTAAGAATACCCCAAGAATTCAGATGATCTCCCACATGTACCACTTCTCCAAACTCTCAACTGAGCCGAGCTCTCAGATAAAAAGAAAGTGCACTGATTTCATAATTTGTTCAATATTCACCTATATAGAATCATCTAACCTCATTTTCTATGTAATCCCCATCACAAATTCTATAAATATTTCATCTCACTTCCACTTTGAGACCTCAAGAGGTTGTGACAAACCTACTAGAACCCAATGATTATCCTTTATGTACTGACATGTGAGATACTAAAAGATGAAATCAATAATGCTCCATCTCATGTTATCCCACCAAAAATACCATTTAATTTCCTTGTGCATCTTTTCCACACTAGGATGTACAAACAAGGGGGAAATGTTAAACTCTATCATCACCTCCTCATGCAATGTGACTGGAACCATCATCTTATCTTGGAAAATGATGACATGCTCCCCTGCTTCAAAAAATACATATGGTATATATCTTAAGGATATATATTCATGTATAACCTCACAATTGATGTCTCCCAATTCATCCTCTCTCACATGCTGAATAAGAATAGGAGTGACCACAATTGACTGAAGAAAAATTTCACCTCTCTCCACCATTAGGGTCATCTGCAATGAAGTCTACTACTCAAACACCTCCTCCACCAAGTGAGAATGAGAATTCCTACTAAAGGAATATACCACCATGTTTCCCTTACTAGGAGTATTGAAAGTATAAAAGTTAAAGTTATATAAGAACTCCAACCATTGCATCTATCTCAAGTTAAGATATCTCTAAGTGAAGATGTACTTGAGACTCTGGTGGGCTGATTATACAACAAAATGCTCACCTAGAAGATAATTCCTCTACATCTTCAGAGTGAAGACTATGACTGCCAACTCTAGGTCATGATCCATGTTTCTCTTCTCATTGGGTCTCAACTACCTCAACCCACATGTGACCATTACCCACCTTTTCATCAACATGCAACTAAGCCCAGCTTCAGATGCATCAGAAAACACAACATACTCAAAACCACCCTCCGATAGTCTCAACATCGGTGTACTATTTATCCTTAGCCTCTGATCCTCAAAGGATCTCTGACACTACTCGGTCAAGGTAAACAACTAGTCTTTACACATCAGGGTGTTCAAAGGGGCACCAATCCTAAGGAATTATACCATGAACTTCATGTAGTACCCCTTCAAGCTAAAAAAATCCACAACTATGACATATTTTTGGTTGGATCCCAATAAAGCACCACATTAATATTTATTGGGTCCATGGTTAAACCATGATAAAAAATGACATGCCCCAAAAATTAAACCTCGAAGAACCGAATCCGGAACTTCAAGAGCTTACCATAAAGCTAGTTCTCCCAGAGTATGTCTAGGATTATCCTCAAATTATTTTCATTCTCCTACTATTATATAGATTAAATGAGTATGACATCAATGAAGACAACCAAGTTCTAGTTCAAGAATGGCTAGAAGATTCAGTTCATAAGATCCATAAACACGATGGGAGTATTCTTCACACTAAAAGTCATCACTAGGAACCCATAGTGTCTGTAGTCAGCTCCATCCACAATTGTTTCCCTCTACTAGGAATCTCTATTTAACTAGAACCCACTCTAGAACTCCATTATAAGTAGGTACGCACAAGGAGGCAATTCTAGAAAAAATATCTTTATAGAGAGCCTACTTAAACTTCTACACCTAAAAGAATCCATCCCACACCATATAAAGGGATAAACGTGTGATGTTGGTGAACCTCATAGTGTACTAAGAAACCATAATATCACACTTCTACATCTCAAGGAGCTCTTGAATCCTCATATAGTGAAAGCATGAAGGGTAATATTCATCATGAAATAGCTTCTGAAAGTCTAACCATGTGAGAATAATCTCATCAAAATTCTACATCATCAGACTCTACTAGTGCCTTGCTGCTCCATGGAAAAGACTCACTTCAAGTGTAACCATCTGATTGGTCATGATTCAAACAAGTCTAAAGACTCATATCACCAAATCAAGAAAATACTCCACTACATGGGGATCTAGCTATCCATAAAACCTCAACAGTCTCTAATGATGGAACACGTGTAGCACACTAAGACTATTCATATCATTATCCTACCTTGACGGTAATATATGATGATCAAAAGGTGGTGGAACTACTACCATCATACCTAGAGGAAACACCTCATGATATGGCCCCTTAACTAAGGCGTCATCACTCAACAGATAATCACCACGATCCTGTATCGGTAACCTGACTGGTCGACTTCATAGAGGCATCCTAAAAATGATCAAGGAATACAATAATTATATGAGAATATATATGGAGAGTTAACTCAATAAATACAATACAAGGACTCAATCCTACATTATGGATGTATAAATGGTTTCCTAAAACCAGTGTCTCGGTATTCCAAGTTGACAAGAATGCACCAACACTGGATTACCTAGCCTGAAATCCACACTCAAGAAACATCAACACCACTTCCCTAAGTTCATATACCAATCCTAAACATGGGTCCCACTACAACACTGACCCAAGTAAGAACCTATCTATGATATCACTTTATCATGACCGGAACCACTAGGGCCCGCCTAGATGGCAAAAATCTAGGTGCGACGGCCTGAAGCCTGCCACCAATAGTTTAGATCCTGTAAACAAGAACTAAGAAGGAATAACTAAAATGGGAGGACCTATCCTAAAGTACCTACACACACAATCATGTCCTTGAAAAAGTGAATAACAATTATGAAAGACTACAACATTTAGAGTATAGTAATTCCCACAATAACCTCTAAGGAATATATTAGAATGCAACAGTATAAACTAAAGTGAAAAATGAAAAAATACACACCCAACAAGAAATGAAGTCCCAATCTAAAAAAACTATAAAAAAAGAAATTTAAAAAGAGCCTGACTCTTGTTCTCCAAGTCCAACCACCGAACGTGAATTTTTCACCCAAGTATCAATATGATCCATCTATTTCACTATTGATCTGTTTGACATATTTATTAAACACAACACATTCAAGAAAATACCATGAAGGGGTGAGTATAGACATTCCCAGTAGGATGCCTAGAAAACCAGAAAGGGATAAATAGAAAGATAAAATTATAGTCAACTCAACCAACAACAAGAGGGAAGAAAAACCCAATATATATATATATATATATATTCTAAAAAATAAACCTAGACATTAGAGAATTAGAATATCCATCTTGAAAACCTAGTCAAAGAAGAAGAGTCTTCTTGTAGCTCCAAAGGTCCATATTTGATACCCAACATCTCACATGTCTATACAAGAAACCATGTGGAGGAACCACACCACTCCCCTATTCTCCATAATCTAGGGGGAATTATATCAAATATAGGACACGGTCCCTAATTTAATAGGGGGTTCCACTCAGTAAATAGAGGAACCAAACCTTGATGTATCATGGGGTGCCACTCTGTAGATAGAGGACTTGTACCCTAATACATTAGGGGGTGTCACTCAGTAGATAGAGGACTCATGCCTTTGTGAATCTAGGAAATATCACTCAGTATATAGAATAATTTTCCGCAAGTTCATTAGGGGGAGACACTCGGTAGGTAGAGGACCCATTCCCTAGTGTGTCAGGGGGTTCCACTCAATTGGTGTAGAGTGTGAGGGACCCCCACTATAATGACCTGAAATTTTATCAATGGAATTTAACCCTTATTATAATAATTAAATATAGAATAAATCACATAAAATCACATAGATAACATAATAAAAAAATTTATAAATAATTAATGAATGAAATAATAGATATTCTTTGAAATTAAGGAACCTATACCGATGGAATAGTAACTTGACCTTTTGAATATTAACATGACCCTTAGAAATACTAATCTGTCCAATTTCATAGTAACTTAAAATTTTAAATTATAAATGAAATTTAGGTATCTTATGAATGAAAATATGATATATTTATTTCATGGCATAAGTAAATAAATGTTTTAAAAATTATAAATTAAGTGTTGGTATTTTTGTAAGTCCTAAATATGGAATTACAATTTTACAATTTAAATATTTAAATAAAATATAATTTCATAAAATGTATTCAAAAATTAATATTTTTTTTGTCTTATGATTATAATATAATTTTATGAGACCTTAATTAAATTTTCAAAGTGTTAGAAAATCAGTTTTAATTTTAAAATCTGTATTTTTCGAGTAAATGATGATTTTAATTAAAAATTAAATTTATCATTATTAGAAAATTATTTTCATAAAATGGAGTTTATTTTTTAATTCTACACATTTAGAAACTCTTGTTTTACTTCTAGTGAGATTGTTTCGTCTTCACTCAAAACTAATGATTCTTATACAAAGTATATTATTCCTATATCTTTTGGGAACCCCAAAATTTATTCATCTATGTATTCTTTATAAAATGAAACCCATTTATTTCCATGGGTTATTTTATGTCCAATATTGATATATGTTCTATGTGGCATGCATGATAATTTAAATGTTATGATGTGATGGGTGAACTCGAAATTATATAGTGCATGTAAATGATATGAAGTGACGGGTGCATAAAAAATTATATAGAACTCCAATTCATTGGGTAATGTGGTGTATCTCATGAGATAAAGTGATGTATGTATGGTATTTGACCACTAATACACAATGATTCAATTTTATGCATTGCAACATTCCAAGTATTTATTTACTGCTTCCTCTCATTATTATGATCCTATGCTTATGTTATGTTGATAATGATAATTCTCACCCCATGTTATATTGATTAATATTTTTATATATAAACTTACTAGGATTTTATCATACCCCTTTCTTTGATTTATATCCTCAGGTGATTACATGTACTAAGTAGAACACAAGGGACACTAAAAATCTAGAGAACAAGGAATTAAATAAATGTTTATGATTTATTTTTTAAATGTTATGTATGGTCCTAATTTTCCCAAGACACTAAACCTTTTGGTCCTGGTTTTGTAATGATTTTATCTTGTTTATATTTAAAATGATGTGATAGCTATGTAAGAAAAAGTAGGGTCACTATAGTTGGTATCAAAGCACAAATTACTTAATTTGGGAATTAGGATTAGAGAAACATAGTGAAACCATTAGTATAAGACTAAGTAAATGAAATGAACCAATATTCCTTGCTTTAGAATAATTTTAAACATATGAATCCTATAAGATATTCCTTTACAGTTAATTTCAAAAAGGAATAAATTATTTTTTCCTGACTTGATGACTTATGTTTTTTCTAACATTTTATATATTAGAAAATGGTGGGAATGAGGAGTAACTAGGACAATAACACATGCAAGGGAAAATGTTGTGATTTCCTGAATGAAATCCCCAATTCCATGGGTGGTGGAATTCAAAATTTCATAGCAATTCTTACCTAGCTATCTCAGGTTATGAAGAATAACCTGAATAATGTGGAACGTTCACCTTCACCTAATAGGGTGAAACTGGCTATCAAGTCCTTTATGTGAAAATGACCACCAACATATAGTGGATATTCTAATACACTAGTCCCATAATAGTGGTTCAGCTCAATGGAGAAGATCTTTTCTATGATTCACTATTCTGATATGGAGAAGGTGACTTAGTACATTTACCATTTAGATGGAGAGGTTGATCAATGGTGGGATTTGATTAAGAACACCAAGAAAATGGATGAAATTGAAGATAGGGAGTGGGAAGACTTTAAGATAATTTCTATTAATAATCATTTCCCTAGAACTCTTCATACAAATATGGAGAGAAAATTCATAGGGCTGAAGCAAAATGAAGGGGAATATGTCATATCCTATGATGAAAATTTCATAAGTCTTTCAAGGTATGCTTTGGGTTTTGTTATCAACAATGATAGAAAATTTATTAGAACCATTAGTGTATTAAAACCTAAAATTTGAAAGGCTTTGGAAATTCGATAATTTAGAAGTTATGAAGAATTTATTTGATGTGCTATCAAAGTGGATATGGAGTTTGGAGAATGGTCCCATGGTTATGGTGATTAGAAAAGAAATATGTAGTTTCAAGATGGAGAATCTCATGACAAAGGGGGAATAAATATCAACCACTAACATGTCAAAAATGTGGGAAGAAGCATCATGGTAACTACCTTAAAGGGATTGGAAAATTCTATAATTGTGGGAGAGAAGTCCACCAAACTCATGAATGTTGAAGAGATATAAAGAAGATGACTGATACTATGGAGGAAAGGAGAGCACTACCCATGGTCCAGTACTAAAACTGTAGGGAGCAAGGGAACTATCAAAGCCAGTGCACTAAACCTAGATCCCTCAAGGGTAATCACCATTATCAGCCACCAAATCCAAAGGAGTAAGGGAAGGCTTATGCCATCACCACTGCTGAAGTGGAGAGAGAAAATGTAGTCATAAAAGGTATAATTCATATTCAATAAAGAATAGAAAAAGTATTATTTTATTATAGTTCTACGCATTCCTTTATATCTTGAAAGTTTTCTATAACTATTGAATCGAATCCCCGAAACCTTGAAGTATAGATATCCATAAAAACACATTGTGGTCAAATAATTACAACCCAAGTGTTGGAATCTTCTCTTGTTGTAATATGTGGGAAGATTATTCCAGTGAATCTTGTGATGCTTCCCTTGGTTTAATTCAATTCATATTTATGATAGACTGGCTCTCGTTATATAGAGCATAGAAAAAATTTTGGGGGATGTAAATATCTTTTCATATTCCAAACCATCCCATTCTACTCTATAAATTCAAGGAAGACCATGAATCTCCTTTTGAAAAACCTTTAATGGTGTGGGTGTTGATTCCCTGTAAAGAATCATACCCCACTCAAAGGGTTGAGTCAAAGGAATGTATCAACCTTGGGGAAATTCCCACTGTGAGGGAATAAAATGATGTATTTCCTAAAGAGTTACCCATACTGCTACCAGATCATGAGGTAGAGTTCTTAGTATAACTCATACCCGGAGCTACTACTATCTCAAAATTACTCTACAGAAAGGCCCAAATCAAAATGGAGGAGTTAAAGAAGAAGCTACAAGATAATTTAGAAAAAGGGTTCATATTCCCTAGTGCATCACCTTGGGGTGTTCCAGTGCTCTTTGTAAAGAAAAATGATGGAGCAATGAAACTATGTATCAATTATTAGTAACTAAAAAAGATCACTATAAAGAACAAGTATCATATTTAAAGGATTGATGACTTGATTGATCAACTATGAGGAGCTCAGTAATTCATAAAAGGTGGATCTACATTCTGGATATCCTCAGCTAAAGGTGAATAAGGGAGATATTTAGAATACTATCTTTTGCACAAGGTATGAGAACTATGAGTTTCTCATAATTCCCTTCAAACTTACTAATACCCCTGAAATCTTCATGGATTTGATTAATAGAGTCTTTCTACATTACCATGAAATTTTTTTGGTAGTGTTTATCAATGATATTCTTATCTACTCCAAGATAAAGGAGGAAACTGTAGAATATATAAGGATAGTTTTGGCGACATTAATGAAGTATAAGTTGGATTCCAAGTTCAGAAAGTGTGACTTTTCGATGCTACATGTCACATTACTTGGACATGTGATCACAAGTGAGGGAATTTCAGTAGAAACTTCAAAAAAAGGTAATTGATTAGTGACCCAGACCCTCTAGTGTCATGGAAATTCATAGTTTTCTTGGATTAGTGGGGTATTATCAACATTTTTTGAGACATTTTTCATGATTGTATTGACCAATAACTAAGTTAATAAGGAAATGGTTAAATTATGTCTGGATAGAATAATGTGAGGAAAGATTCAAGGAGCTAAAGAGAAGGCTTATCACTGCACCTATACTCATGAAAGAGCGTTTTCGTGGGAGCCCTCAAATGATTAGTGTGATTTTGGGGTACTTAGGTGCAGCAGAGTGGCTGACCAAGGTCGTCTCTCAAATGAGGAAGTGAATTAAAACAACTTTTCAGAGCTATTATAAAAATAAAAGAGAATAGAATTGAAAAAATACTTAAAAGGATGGGGTTTTTTTATAGTTTATAAATCTAGAAGAAGTTTTCTGGAAGAATATAGAATTTTTTTTGTTTTTAATTTTGAAATGAAGTTTGATTAAAAAAAACACAACAAGAAGATGTTTTTTTAGAAAATATTTTAAAAGAAGTAATCGATCTAACTCTAACTCTTCATTTGTATATTATTAATTATAATGTAAATCAATATCCACTTAATTATAATACCCTAATTTTTAACCCTTGAACCCTACAAGAGTTAACTTAATCACAAAGATGGAATTACTTAAACCCTAGCCTAGCTTCAGAACACGCAATCGCAGCACCCTACTTTGATTGTTGTTCTAAGGTTAGCTTATGTTCAGTGGTTAATTAGAGCATATTACCATTCAGGAAATGAATATGAATTGTGTTTAGGGATTATATTTGAACTCTATTAATTTATCACGTGTGGTCTTGTATTACCGATTAATATCGCGCTCTCACAATTTACACAAAATCTTGACCTCGCGTGTTTTTGTGTTAATTATTTAATTGCTTGATTAGTTTCTTAAAATTTAAAAACACAATTAATGGATCATGTTAAGTTAATTACAGTATCTAAATGATTCAAAATAATTAAATGAAGAAGGATAGAGGTCGATCGATTACAAAAAAGAACTACTCTTCCATGGGCGGTGTAGTCATTGTGGAGACGTTGTGCACTTGCAACAGTTTATAATGGGTATAACCCAATAACACTTCTACTCAAGAATTCCAGACAAAAGAGGAAGATTAAGAGAAGAATAAATTTAAGCAAAACAGAATAAAAGTGAATAAATAAAAGAAGAACAAAGAATTTTAAAACACAAATGAAAATATTACAACATGAAGAAGAGAAGAAGGCTTCGATGAGGGGATCCTTGCTTCAAGAGCTACCCCTCTTACAATGGTTGGATAATTTCGATGAAACAAATTATCCTCTTCCTACAATCTCCTAATTCACATCCCTACCCCACCAAATGATAAAAAAAACTAATTTATAGAGTGGAGGGGAGGCTAGGTTTAAAGAGGTTTCAAGTGTGAATGAGAAATCTCGGCCAAATATTTTAATACAACTTGAACCGTCTATTTGACCACCAAAACGCGTGAACCAGATCTCTTTCTAGAAGGATGATTTGTGATAAAATAAATCCCCGAGCTCCTCTAAAAATTTAGGCCTAATCCAAGCACGGATGATGCTGTTATGGCCCAAAAACAGAACATATGTCCATTCTAGCGAGTCCATCCCAACTTTGACTTCATGGCCCATTTTTAACAACCAAATGAACTATTTAGCTCTAGTATACGGAATAAAAGTTTTATAAAATTAAGTTATTAACACTTTTACAAAATTTAAAATTCAAATAATTAACATAAAAATATTTATCTTCGAAATACTTCAGTGCACTATAAAGGGTAAAACTGAAATTCTCACCAAATTTTCAAATGAATGATCAAATCCCAAATATTTTATAAATAAACATATTTAACACAATGTGAGGAAATTATGTCATTTATTATCAATAAAATATTCAACAAAATAGTGTTTTATCAACTCCCCCATAGTTACCCTTTTGCACTCCTGGGCAAAACCTCATATCAAGTAAACATCAATATCAAATCAAAACAAATTTTAAAACACATATCCTTGAGATACAACAATTACACACCAAGAAACAAAAGATATCATGCCTTATAAAAAATCATTATTTCAAGTTCTCCATTTATATCATTTAATATATTTACACTTCATTTATCATTCCATGCACAAAACACTTACCTCGCTTGAATTTTCTCTTATCACACAAATATCAATTTTTTTTGCAATGTCTTTCTAATCCAAAATCATACAGGGGTCACCATAGGCTTGATAAATTCCTACATCACCACCCGATGTAAATCAAAGAAATATGTTTATCATGATGACTTTTCATGGTTGTTCTGTGGCTTTCGGTTGGTAGGATTAAGGTGTTAAAAATTCTGAGGCTGAATGAGGAGGACTTGACTCTTTTTGAAGCAAAATTGCATTAATCTAATTTTCACTTAAATATGGTCTTATCCTCAATCCCCATAGTATCAATTGAGATCCATCATCATGAAAAATAAAGGAATTTTCACACCATTCAACATTTCCATAGTAAAAATGTCAATCTTCTCAAACATGATTTTCTTGAAAGCTCCAGATAGGCATAGCTTTCCCCCTCTATTAGAAGCTCCAGAAAGGCATAACTTTTTTTATCATGAAAGCTCTAGAAAGGAATAGATTTCAATATAATTTTTTTCTTCATAAGCAAACACATCTATTCATAATTTAATTTTTCATCCGAAGTATCACAAAATGTGGTAGCACAACACAAGACATCTTCCCCCACACTTAAGCTTAACTAGATTATGCAATTTAACTTCAAGAGTTGGTTGGATAGGGAAAATTGGCTTGTAATGTGGCTAACCTAACAGGCTGTGTGTGGATTATAAGGGATAAAAGGATTAAATGTTCAAGGTACTCCATTATAAAAAAGGATTCTTGGAAATAACGACTTTAATACCAAACAAATGCCTCAATCATTTAAACATAATTACCTCAAACCATCAAGTTTTGACAGAAATAAATCAAATTCTGGTTAAATAAAGAATGGTTTGGTTCTCTCAAGAAGTGAGGTGAATGTATAGAATATGAAAATAATGGTTTAGAATCCTAAAAAAAATTGGTTTCAAATATAAATACAGTGAGATGTGGCATGAGATTCAAAATTCAATGTACTTTTCATGAAATTACTAAATATTTGAACTTGAAACAAAGACATTTTCAGTATTCATTTAAGCTCAGTTTCATGGGATAAATTGTTTCACTCATTGATATGAATTTCAAAATCGTGATGAGAATCATTTCAGCTCAAAAATTTCAAAAACACAAAGAAAATTGAAAAACAAACACACAAAATTTGAAGAACACACAATTTTTTTTGTTTTGTTTTTTTAATATGAAAATAATTGTAATTACTAAACTAAAAGGTTCCCTCCCCCACACTTAAAATATTTCATTGTCCTCAATGTGAAAACATTAGATGATATATGCACATGAAATTTATAATTTTAAATAGGACAAATAATAAAAAAGTTAAAGGGTTAGGAACAGCCTGATGTGCTTAAGTGATGATCGGGTCATACAGTGTGATAAAATCCACTACTTCAGTAGGAAGTCCCTCAATGTATCTCTTCAAATGTTTCCCATTGACTATAAAGCTTATTATTTTGTCCTCTTGTGTGATCTCCACTACACCATAAGGAAAAACATTAGTCACAACATAAGGACCTGACCACCTGGAACGCAACTTACCAGGCATCAGCTTCAGTCGTGAACTGTAGAGAAGGACTTTCTCTCCAACATGAAACTCCTTTTGTTGGATCATTCTATCATGAGATGATTTTTATTATTCCTTATAGAGCCTTTATTTATCATATGAAAACAATCGAATCTCCTCAAGCTCTTGAATTTGCAGCTTCCTTTGGATTCCAGCTTGGGCCAAATCCATGTTGCATTTCTTTATAGCCCAATAAGCCCGATGCTCAACCTCCACGAGGAGATGAAATGATTTCCAAAAAACAATCTGAAATGGGGATATACCAATGGGTGTCCTATATACTATCCTATAAGCCCACAATGCATCATCCAAGATCTTGCTCTAATCCTTCCTATTTGGCTGCATCGTTTTCTCCAAAATTTGTTTCAACTAACGATTTGAAACCTCAGCTTGGCTATTTGTTGTCGTCAAGAGCCATACCTCACGTAAGATTGATCCTTCCACCCTTGTTTATATGTTGTATCAAAATTATTTTGGGGATATGGTTGTTGTTGTTGTTGCTGATATGGTCTCTCAGGGAACACTGCTGTACAATCTTCTGTTTCTTGGATTTGTGGGCAACAGTCAGTTGGGTGGCTTGTCTCAGTGCAAATACCACAAGGCCTTGAAGGAGGGGGTTGGGATTAATTTTGAGCCAAAGAAATATGGCTCACCATAGTGGTCAATTCTTCCAACTTGGTATCAATCAAATGACTTTCAAGAGAAGAGGGACTTACTTGATGTACTCCCCTGACATGTGGTGTACCTCTATCGCTGAATTGTTGGGAGTTTTGGGCCATCTTGTCGATCAATGCACGTGTGGCTACTGGTGTCTTGTCCACCAATGCCCCTCCTGTTGTGGTATCCACCATGCTCCTCTCCATAGGTGTGAGTCCTTCATAGAAGTACTGAATGAGGAGTTTCTCACTGAATTGGTGATGTATAGAGCTTGCACACAACTTCTTGAATCACTCCCAGTACTCATACGTTGAATCCCCTTATGCTTTCTTGATCCCCAAGATCTCCTTATGAATATAAGTGGTCCTCGATGCTGGAAAAAATCTCTGCAATAAAAGATGTTTCAAATCATTCCAACAAGTTACATCTTTGGGTTGTAAATAATGCATCCAGTCTTTTGCAGCTACATCAAGTGAGAATGGGAATGCTCTTAGTTTGATTTGATATTCAGAAAAATTTCTTGGTTTTAAGTTTCATCAAACAACATTAAATTATTTAAGGTGTTTATTGGGATCTTCACCAGAGAGGCCATAAAATTTTGGAAGTAGGTTAATTAATCCATATTTCAATTCAAATTCCGACTCAAGTTTTGGATATGCAATTCAATTTTGTTGATAATTAATATCGGGTGCAACCAATTATCGAATGGTTTTCATTAAGTTAATTTACATTATTGTCATCCATTGGTTCTTGTTTTATGTTTGAATTTTAATTGATTCCAATTTCAATGTTCTGATATTGGAGAAATTCTTCAACTGGTTGAATGTTGAAACTTCCCGTAGACTGAGAATGTCTGATTTGTGCCCTAAGGATGCGTTCAATCTCAGGGTCAATATCTAAGAGATCTTTGGGATTAGTTCGTGTCATAAATCAATGAAATATGAAAAGGAAATAAAGAAAAGTGGACCATAATTAAAATAAAATAATTTTTAGTTGGTCTGATAAAAATAAAAGAAGAGAGTAAGAGAAAAAAAATGAGAAAGGGGAAAGAAGAAAGAAAGATGAGAAGAAAATAATTAAATGAAAAATAAAATAAATACCTATAATTGGTTGAATAAAATACTTGCCTCCCCAGCAACGATTCCAATTTTTTTGGGGGTGGTATGGTGTTGATGTTTTGTGTTTCACCCCATACTTTCGAAGAAGGTAAGAAAGATTCCGATTACAGAAGTGTGTCTCTTGGTCACTGATGATGGCCTTCGGTACTCCAAACCTGCAAAAAAATTTGCGTTTTGACAAAGTCCACAACAAAATGAGAATCATCGGTCATGGTGGCCTTAGCCTCCACCCATTTACTCACATAATAAACAGAAAACAAAATAAATAAAAATCCAAATGAACTAGGAAAAGGACCCATAAAATTGATGCCCTGTACATCAAAAATCTCACAAAATAGTATGGGTTGTTGGGGAATCTCATGTCTCCTAGAAATGTTCCCAGTGTGTTGGAAATGAGAGCATGACTTACAAAACACATGGGCATCATGGAATAAGCTAGGACAATATAATCCAGAGTCCAAAACTTTCCTAGCTGTCCATTGGGGTCCAAGTGTCCACCACAAGCAGGTGTATGACAAAAATGTAAAACAGACTCCGACTCATGATCAGGAACACACCTCCTAATAACTTGATCACTACACATGAGCTAGAGGTATGAATCATCCCAAAAATAATACTAAGTCTCACTTTTTAATTTTTGTACTTGATGTTTCTTTAAATTTCCAGGAATTTCAGAGCAACTTTGTAGTTAACTAAATCTACTTACCAAGGATCTGTACCTGAGATGGAATAAAGATGCTCATCGGGGAAAGTGTCCCGAAGTGGTACCTGGTCCAAGGTATCATCCTCTAGTGTGTGAGTAATCCTACACATGTGGTCCACCACTAAGTTTTTGGACCCCTTTTTTTCCTTTATCTCAATATCAAATTCATAAAGAAGGAGCATCCATCGGATCAGCCTGGGCTTTGCATCTGGCTTCTTCAAGAGGTACCTCAAAGATGCATGGTCAGAAAAAAAAACTACTTTAGTGCCCAATAAATATGAACAGAATTTATCTAAATCCAATATGACAGCAAGAAACTTCTTTTCCGTGGTTGTGTAATTTGATTGGGTTGAATCTGGTGTCCTCGATGCATAGGCGATCACCTGTGAATGTCCCTCCACCCTCTGAGATAATACAACTCCAACAGAAAAGTTGGAGGCGTCACACATAAGCTCAAAAGGAATCTCCCAAAGTGGGGGATGTATTATCGGTGGAGTGATTAAACACTTGTTTATCTCATCAAAGGAATTCCTGCAAGAATCATCAAACACAAAATCAGAATCCTTTTGGAGTAATCATGACATAGAAAGAGAAATCTTACTAAAATAATTGATGATGTACTGATAAAATCCTGCATTCCCTAGGAAAGATCTAACATCATGCACACATGAAGGATATGGTAAGGATGAAATAATATCTACCTTATATCTATCAACCTCTATCCCATGTTTTGACACTACATGCCCTAAGACAATGACATGCTCTATCATGAAATGACACTTTTCAAAGTTCAGGACCAGATTCTTCTCAATACAATGATTAATTACCTTTCCCAAACTACTTATACATTCATCAAATGAAGACCCATACACTGTAAAATCATCCATAAATACCTCCATGCAGGTATCAATAAAATCAGAAAAAATACTCACCATGCATCTCTAGAAGGTACCTGGGGCATTGCAAAGTCCAAATGGCATCCTCCAGTAGGAAAATGTGCCAAAGGGATAGGTGAATGTAGTTTTCTACTGATCCTCCAGAGCTATAGGAACCTGAAAATATCCATAAAATCCATCCAAGAAACAATAGTGTGTCTTCCCAGCTACTCTCTCAAGCATCTGATCAATAAATGGGAGAGGGAAATGGTCTTTGCGAGTGGAATGATTTAGTTTCCTATAATCAATACACACACGCCAACTGTTTTGTACCCTCATTTGAAATAACTTATCTTTCTCATTTTTAACAACAGTAACCCCACTTTTCTTAGGCACAACCTGAATAGGACTTACCTAATGAGAATCTGAAATGGGATAGATTATACCTGCCTCGAGCAATTTTCCAACCTCTTTTTTAACAATCTCTAGAAGGTTTGTATTGAGTCTCCTTTGTGGTTTCCACACCGGTTTATCCCCATCCTCCAAAATAATCCAATGCATGCAAATGGAGGAGCTAATACCAGATATGTCAGCCAAGGTCCACCCAATTTCCCTGATGTTCTCCCTCAAAAGATTCAAAAGTTTTTCTTCATGTTCAAAAGGGAGATTGTTAGCAATGATAACGGGTAATTTGTCACCACTTAACAAGTAGGAGTATTTGAGATTTGGTGGCAATGGCTTGAGTTCCAGTGTAGGGGTGGTGTATGGATTGAGACATAGAAGGAACTGAAATATGTGCACAAAGAGCATCAATATCAGAATAGAAATCATCAAAATCAGAGAATAAAGCATCAAATACATCATCATACTCAACAACCATGTTATAATTAGAGTTCACATGATCAAAATCAGAATATGATTAAATTTCAAAATCAAATCTTAGAGAGTCTTGTTCCTTATAAACGGGTGTGGAAGTACTCTAAGACATCAAACTAGAACCAATACTCACAATCTCCCTAATCATAGGACAATACAATTCCATGGTGTTTTTACTTGGTGGTTCAAAATGGGAGATAACAAATGCATAATGATCCTCTGAGGGGTACTTCATGGAATCCATAACATTAAATAGCACAACTTCATCCCCAAATTCCATGGAAAGTGTACCCTCATTGACATTTATGATAGTTTTTGCAGTTTTGAGGAAGGGTCTACCTAAGATAATGGGGGCATGATAACTTACCTGATCATCCTCCATGTTAAGCACTGTTGACGCCCCTTTTTCGTCACAGAGTTCAAAGGAATGTAAATGGAAATGACTTTGCACAAATTGATCCATCCTTTGAAGAAAATATCAAAAATCGACAAAGGGATGAACAAGGAGAATATTTCCCATAAGTTGCGCAAGTTTCCTCATAGTCACGCAAGTCCACTTGCGCGACGCATTATGTTCGCACAAGTGACTTGCGTGACCTAAGTGATAACCGCCCGAGGTCTTCTCCTGCCTATAAATAGACCCCGTGGGCCCCCCATTCAAGGAGGATTTTTTTACAGAAACTCAGATTTGAGCTCCCGGCACCCTAGTCTCTTCTCAAAGCTTCTGAAACCCTTATAAGGTAATTTATTGCCTAGAATGGAAGATATAAAGAGGGGGAGAAAGGACTAAGTGTTGAAACTCATCAACACTTGCGTGCCTGAGCGGACAGCCCTTAAGGGAAAAGGTCCACACTTGCGCGCCACCTTACTCCTTCAATAGATCTTGCGTGCCCCTCTTCTGTAAGAACCTCAAGAGGATTCTAAAGGCTTTAATAAAGAGTCTCTCAAGTATTACCTTTCTGGTTAACCGTCACGCAAGTACACCATGTGTCGCGTAGGCATACCTGCGCGACCAGGACTTGCCCGCCCACGCAGTACCTGCGCGTCTGCCAGGACTTGCGCACCCCTGCCTTTTTCGGTGCCTTTCTTGCCCATTTCACCCCTCTTAAGCCATTACACATTTCCTATTCAAAATTCAGTATTCAAGACACTCTTTAAATCCATTTATGGCATGCTTTATTTATTTGACTTCCTTATCTGAAAGGAATTCTGTGGAATATCTCTCAAAACCTAGTGATTTACACATCTTTATGTCACTAAAGATTGAGATTTCATTCATTTAACCTCATCCTTTAAGATGAGAGATCCCCTAACCTGGGCCTCCTTTTTTAGGAGTAAGTCCAAGCCATAATTCTTAACTTGGGCATCTTCCTTAGGAGTAAGTGTAAAGACCCGTAAATTCCAAGGAAATTTTTTTCTTAATTTTCTTTGGAATTTTACAAGAACGCAGTTTCTGACGGCACCTGATTCCGATGCCCAGTGTGCCTGGAATCATTTTCCGAAGTTTGGCTCGGGTACGTTCAGTGAACGGACGAGCGGGTTTTTCTAACTTTTGAACCGGTGCTCAGAATCGAATTCTGAGGGCACCGATGGAATCGCAGTGCCAGTACTTGCTTAGAAACGCCTCTTCCGGAGTTGCGTTTGCTCGAGTGTGGTTTTTAATTTTCAGGCTTAATGTTAAGAAATAAAATAATTGTACGAAAAACTTTATTTTATTTCACTTAAGCCACTTGGAAGCCACTTGAAGCCACTTAAAGCGGCTTAAGCTGAGTTGATCCGGATAGGGTGCTATCTGAAATTATCCTACCCTCTTGGTAGGATATTTGTGGGGTGGGGCCCGCACGAGCCCCGCCGTTTCTTTTCCGCTAAGTAACTCACCCGCGAAAACCCATCATTATGAAAGTCAACTGACGCGTTTTCTTAATTTCTTAACGCACCAATTAATTGGGCGGTTTATTTCGTTGAATTAATTCTACGAATTAATGGGTCATTACTTATCTCTTTTTCGTTTCTTAACCGGTTTGAAATCCGTTGGCGTCGTAATAAAATAAGACCAACGCCACATCTTGAGGATTACACGTTGGGAGGCTTTTGACAGAATTCTTGTGCCTTCACCCTTCTTCGCGAAGAACGCGAAGAACGCGAAGAACGTGAAGAACGCCGGCCTCCGACGAAGAACGCCGAAACCGCGGAAATCGACGACGCGACGCCGTGTGCCGCGACGACGACGTTTCCTCTTCCGCGACGTTCTTCTGCGACGTTCCTTCGTCCACAACGAAATATTAGATCTTCTGTTTGATGTAAGAGTTTTCGGGATTCTTTTAAAACTCCTTTGTGGTTTTTAACAACGCACAGATTTAATTATTAAAATTAAATCTGTTGTTCTTGAACCTTGTAGTTTGTCGACGCGCACCGTATTACGCGACGACGCGACGCCCTTCCGCGACGATGCGACGCCCTTCCGCGACGACATGACGCCTTCCGCGACACGACGATCGCCTCCTTCCGCGGTGATCAAATCCGCGAAGAACCCGCGTGCGACGACTTGACGAGGTAGGTATTTTATTTGGATGTTTTACGTTCTGTGTTTGTTTCCGTTCAAAATGAAGAACCCGGTTCATAAAAAAAAATTAATTCATTAAAATTGTTTTCGGTTATGTATTCATGTGTTGAATAATTCTCCTGTTTTTTTTATCCAACGCGGAGGGTGCGGGCCAAACGAACACGGCCCAACAACCCTCCGCCGTTCTTTGTGGTTGTGCGGATTTGGCGGGCAACGAAAAAACGTGATGCAAGGGCGATTAGATGATTCCGCAGTGAAGAACGGATCCCGGGAGGAACAGCGGCGCTGACGGGAAGGAAAATGGACCACCAGAGCAACTCCAGTGGCCCGCGGAAGCTACCGGCGGCCGGAGGCGGCGGCGCCCCGGCGCGCCGCCGGACAGGGCCGCCGCGGCTAAAGTCGCGGTGGCGGTGGCCAACGAACCTGCGGGCGCGCGGGTTCGGCTCGCATGCACGGGATGCGACGACATGCCGCGTCCGCTGGTCCAGCACGACCCCTCGAGGGCCGCAGCTTCCTCAACCTGCGGGGGCGGCGCCCCGCGGCTGCGGCGCTCGGCCGCTCGGCTGAGCCGAGCCAGGCCGGTACGACCGGCCAGGCCGCGCCCTGGCCGGACCGGACCGGGTCCATCCAGGTCGGACCGGGTCGGGTCGACCCGGTTCGGCCGACCCAGGGGGGGTCGGGCCAGGTCGGCCCGGGCCCAGACCCCCCGTCTTCGGACCATTTTCGGTCTTTTGTTCGTAACTTGAGCTACGGGCCTCCGAACGATGCGCCGTCAGCGGTGATGCGATCGTTGGATCGAGACGGTCGTTTCGGTATATCAAACTCAAGGTTTCGGAAAACTTTGAGTTTGGATGGGTTGGTTCGTACACGAAACCAACCGGGCCCTCGGAGCGGAAGCACTCATATCTTGAGCTCCGGACGTCCGATTGACGTGTCGTCGACTTTGGTGGATTCCTCTAAGTGAGAAGGATCTTTTGGCTTACTCCGCTCGAGGTTTGGATGCAGTTGGAGTATGGTTGGGTTGGTTTTGACTTAAAAACCAACCGGGCCCCTGGGACGAAAAAGCCAATAACTTCCAGACCGGGCGTCCGATTGACGCGCCCTCTATTGTGTTGCGTTCCTGTTGACGATACGGAACTTTTGGCATCCTCCGCCCGAGTTTTGGATGCAGTTGGGTTATAGCCGGGTTGGATTGTACCTGAAATCAAACCAGGCCCCTGGAACGGAAAAAGATGATATCTTTCAGACCAGACGTCTGATTGACGAACCGTCAGCGGTGTTGGTGATCACGTTGAGAAATGGTCCCTATAAGTATACCCTATGAGTGTTCGGGGTACAGTTGAGATACGGCCGGGTTGGTTCGCTTACGAAACCAACCGGGCCCCTGGGACGAAAAGGCTAATAACTCACAGACCGGGTGTCCGTTTGACACGCCGTCTGTTGCGTTGAGACCCCTATGACGAGGCAGTCATTTGAGATACTTCTTCATGGGACTTTGAGATACTTGGAGTATCGACTTGTAGCTCGTGGAGCGGACCCTACCAGAGACGAGCGAGCGGAGTATGGAGACCGTGTAGACGACTGAGACCTGATGACTGCTTGACCGACTCGACTTGGAGTGAGTCGACTAGCCCAGTGGACGGAGCACCCGATATTTGGCGGCAGAACCACGGCGGACGGAGCGCCTGGTAGTTGGCCGCAGACCCGCGGTACTCAACCGGAGGAGTACCTCTGTAGGCTATTAGGGAGAGCGCCCGGTATTTGGCGACAGGCCCTCAGCGGACGGAGTGCCCGGTAGTTGGCCGCAGACCCGCGGTACTCGACAGGAGGAGTACCTCAGCAGTATTAGGTTAGTGAGCAGTACCTCGGAGTCGTGATAGGACCACTGTACACTCCAGAGACGGAGCTCTTCAGCAGTTACGATTTCGATAATGAAAATCCTGGTTTGAGATAAGACTTTTGACCTTGTGTTTACCTCATGATTGAGATGGGTCACTTGCTAACTTAGGTATATGTATGGGCATATACCTGGGTAGTGGTTATCCGTTGATTTCACAATCCTTGTGTTTCCTCATGATTGAGATGTGTTACTTGATAACTTAGGTATATGTATGGGCATATACCTAAGTAGAGGTTATCTGTTGAGATCTTCTTTGTGGTTATCCTTGTTGGTTTAGTGAGACCTTGAGGGTCTCAGGTTCCCTACTGAGTATCGTTATACTCACCCCTGCACGGGCTATGCTCGCACCTCGTTGTGTTGGTTGCAGATGACGGACAGTGCTGACGGAGGCCGAGTGTTTGAGGACTGGACGGTACCCAGAGGTGTACTACACGACGAGTCAGTACCCAGAGGTGGACTACACGATGAGTCAGTACCCGGAGGTGGACTACACGACGAGACGACACACAGAGGAGGTTGACGGGCGAGAGCGTGGAGGAGGCTATCTGCACCTACCCTTCAGGTAGGATCCGTGGTGGACGACCAGGAGCTGCGTCATCTGTACCTACCCTTCAGGTAGGATCCGAGGAGGACGACCCAGGAGCCGCTTTCGTCCTTCCAGCTGTTATCTTTTCTGTTGTATTTGTTCAGTTGTAGTTGTACTTTCTTTTGGGTTTGTATTCTGGCCCATTTACTTTTCAGCACTTCTCTTGTACTTAGTGTTTACTTTTTCCGCTTGCTTACTCTGTGGTGCTTGTTTTCTTTTATAAAGGCAATTCCTTCCCAGTTATCGGGATTTATGCCTTTGGTGCTAGTCGCTAGCCCCTGGCCTATGGAAGGCGGGCTTGGGGCAGTCACGACACGGGGCCCGAGGATGGGTCGTGACAAATTGGTATCAGAGGAGTTCGGTTCTACCACAGAACTTATAACTCTAATGTTTCTTTCTGTGAAGCAATAGTGTTAAGAGTACCGAGTGTGGTTTTCAGTTCAGGGAGTCCAGTGTTGGTGCGGGCGGCCGACGTATCCATACACCAGGACCTTGATAACTGATTTCCGACTTTGTGCACGAAAACACTGATTGCGTGGGTGTTTTCCAGAAGTTTTATTTAAATGTCAGCTCAAACCAGGTCAGCTCACCAGGGATAATCTTTTGACCGTGTCACGTTGTTTCTTTCAGGATGCCTCCCCGTGGACGACCAGCTAGAGCCCCGAGAGTGGTACGTACTGACAGCCCGCCGAGCGACGAGGCCTCAGTACAGGGCCCTATCCCAGTTGAGGCATCAGCGGAGGCACCAGCGGTACTACTACCTGTTGGGCCACCGATGCCACCAGCCCCAGCATCAGAGGATGCACGTTTCTTGAGCGCAATGCATGAGTTCTAGAGCTAGAGGCCACCCAGGTTCCAGAGAGGGACGGACCCGCAGGCGGCTGAGGATTGGCCGGAGGCTGTGGTGAGAGTCTTCAGGATAGTGGGGACGCCGACAAATTTCATGGTGATCCTGCCTGCCATCCTTCTTTAGGCAGCAGCATGCAGATGGTGGAGCCTGATGCTTCAGATGCATGACAAGGCGACACTTCTATGGGAAGACTTCTAGAGCCTGTTCCGGGCAGAGTTTATACCAGCCACCCTTCGAGCGGTGCATATACAGGAGCTACTTCAGCTGCGGCAGGGCAGCATGTCAGTGGCGCAGTACTCAGCGAGATTGACATACCTCTCACGCTACTCCACAGATATGGTACATGACCCATTCTTCAGGGCCCGAACCTTCGAGCAGGGGCTCAGGCGAGAGATTAGATCTTCTGTTGTTTCTCACAGCATTCCGACGTAGACAGGGGTGTTGGAGAGAGCCCTCTTAGTGGAGAGTTTCCTTGCTGAGCAGTCTCCAGTAGCAGGACCCACCACTAGCCGACTTGTGGCAGAGTCTTCTGCAGCAGGCAGTAGACAGATGAAGCAGAGGTCCAAGAGGACCAGACCTACCGATGGCCGACTGCACGACTCAGGTTCAGTTGTGCGGGGAAACCGGGGTGGAGTCAGAGCCATACGTGCCGAGAGTGGACAGTGTTACTCCTGCGGCGGAATTGGTCACATGGCACGTGACTGTCTGACCCGCCATGCAGATGACCAGAAGTTAAATGAAGAACCTTCGAGGCAGAGGCAGAGGTTCGATCAGGGCAGACCTCAAGGAGCAGGCGGCCATGGAAGAGGAGCTGGCTGTGCAGCTGGAGGTGGACGACGCTTCGGGATGTTGCCACCACCACCACCAGGAGGCCCACCCCGACCGCAGGGGACAGGAGGACATGGGAGAGCTCAGCTTCAGGCAGCTAATGCCTACGGTCATGGAGCTCCGGAAGCAGATAGACAGGAGCGGGACTAGCTTCCGACCTGGAGGCTATTAATCTTTTTGCTTCTAGTTTTGTTGATGTTTGTCTGTAGTGGCTTTGTGTCTTTGTATTATGAGCTGCAATAATGAAAATACACTTATCTTTGTAAGGTTTGATTTCCTGTCCTTTTTGTTTAGTTGATACTGAGTGGTCCCGGTTAAGACTGTTGACTTGACCCTCACTTTTGAGTTTTCTACTGAAGGAGACCTAGTGACCACACACTGATGCTGACAGTGTGACTCGACCCTTGGAGGCGAGAGTGACAATTGGATCTCTTGGTAGTTACGTCGAGGCCTTACGACGTCATCCATGGCATGAATGCATCATTTATGTCAGGATTGATTGTATTAGGCAATGAATGTGGTTTATCCAGGGGATGATACCGGATTTCTCTTATCGGCAAAGAAGAAATCATAGTAGCTCTTGTGAGGCTAGAGAAGGCCCGGGTCATCCAAGAGAGGATGAGGACGGAACAGGGCTGACAGAAGCCTTATGCTGATAGGACTTTGAGGCCTCTAGAGTTCGAGGATGACCATCACGTCCTTATATGAGTCTCACCTCGACGAGGTTTACAGAGATGTGGCCAGGGAGGAAAGTTATCTCCGAGGTTCAACGGAACTTTCTAGGTCCTCAGCTGGGTAGGCGAGGTGGTTTGCCGCTTGACCTATCCACTTCAGTTGCACTAGGTGCACGACATTTTCCACGTATCTCAACTGAGGATATACGTGCTTGACCGTCCACATATCATTGACTATGAAGAGATGGACGTTGATGATGGGGTGACTTTTTCGGAGGTCCCAGTGGAGATCGAGGATCGACAGGAGCAGATCCTAGGAGGACGGTCGATTCCTCTTGTGCACTTTCTTTGGCAGCACGGGAACCTCCAGGTGAGGACATGGGAGCGAAATGCTCAGATGCGTGCTCAGTACCGCCTTTGTATCCCTAAGTTTGTGGTGAAGCTTTACGAGGATGTAAAGCCCTGTGGTGGGAGTAATGTAAAGACCCATAAAATCCAAGGAATTTTTTTTCTTAATTTTCTTTGGAATTTTACAAGAACGCGGTTTCTGACGGCACCTGATTCCGAGGCCCGGTGTGCCCAGAATCATTTTCCGAAGTTTGGCTCGGGTACGTTCAGAGAACGGACGAGCGGGTTTTTCTAACTTTTGAACCAGTGCTCAGAATCAAATTCTGAGGGTACCGATGGAATCGCAGCGCCGGTACTTTCTTAGAAACGCCTCTTCCGGAGTTGTGTTTTCTCGGGTGTGGTTTTTAATTTTCGGGCTTAATGTTAAGAAATAAAATAATTGTACGACAAACTTTATTTTATTTCACTTAAGCCACTTGGAAGCCACTTTAATCCACTTAAATCGTCTTAAGCCGAGTTGATCCGGATAGGGTGATATCCAAAATTATCCTACCCTCTTGGTAGGATATTTGTGGGGTGGGGACCGCACAAGCCCCACCATTTCTTTTCCGCTAAGTAACGCACCCGCGAAAACCCATCATTATAAAAGTCAACTGACACGTTTTCTAAATTTCTTAACGCACCAATTAATTGGGTGGTTTATTTCGTTGAATTAATTCTACGAATTAATGGGTCTTTACTTATCTCTTTTTCGTTTCTTAACCGGTTTGAAATCCATTGGCGTAGTAATAAAATAAGACCAACGCCACATCTTGAGGATTACACGTTGGGAGGCTTTTGACAGAATTCTTGTGCCTTCACCCTTCTTCGTGAAGAGCGCGAAGAACGCCGGCCTCCGACAAAGAATGCCGAAACCACGGAAATTGACGACGTGACGTCGTGTGCTGCGACGACGACGTTTCCTCTTTCGCGATGTTCTTTTGCGTCGTTCCTTCATCCGCAACGAAATCTTTGATCTTCTGTTTGAGGTAAGAGTTTTGGGTTTCTTTTAAAACTCCTTTGTGATTTTTAACAATGCACAGATTTAATTTTTAATTATTAAAATTAAATCTGTTGTTCTTGAACCTCGGAGTTTGTCGACGCACACCGTATTCCGCGATGACGTGACGCCCTTCCGCGACGACGCGACGCCCTTCCGCGACGACGCGACGCCCTTCCGCGACGACGCGATGCCTTCCACGACGCGACGATCGCCTCCTTCCGCGACGATCAAATCCGCGAAGAACCCGCGTGCGACGACTTGACGAGGTAGGGATTTTATTTGGATGTTTTACGTTCCGTGTTTGTTTCCGTTCAAAATGAAGAACCCGGTTCATAAAAACAATTTTAATTCATTAAAATTGTTTTCGGTTATGTATTCATGTGTTGAATAATTCTCCCGTTGTTTTTATCTAACGCGGAGGGTGCGGGACAAATGAACACGGCCCGACAACCCTCCGCCGTTCTTCGTGGCTATGCGGATTTGGCGGGCGATGGGAAAACATGATGCAAGGGAGATTTGATGATTCCGCAGTGAAGAACGGATCCCGAGAGGAACAGTGGTGCAGACGGGAAGGAAAACGGACCACCAGAGAAACTCCGGTGGCCCGCAGAAGCTACCGGCGGCGGCGCCCCGGCGCGCCGCCGGAGAGGGCTGCCGCGGTGGCGGTGGCCAACAGACCCGCGGCCGCGCGGGTCCGGCTCGCACGCACGAGACGCGGTGACATGCCGCGTCCGCTGGTCCATCACGGCCCCTCGAGGGCCACGACTTCCCCAACCCACGGGGGCGGCGCCCCGCAGCTGCGGCGCTCGGCCGCTCGGCCGAGTCAAGCTAGGCCGGTCCGACCGGCCGGGCCGCGCCCTGGACGGACCAGACCGGGCGGACCCGGTTCGGCCGACCCAGGGGGGGTCAGGCCGGGTCGGCCCGGGCCCAGATCCCCCGTCTTCGGACCGTTTTCGGTCTTTTAGCCGTAACTTGAGCTACGGGCCTCCGAACGACGCGCCGTCAGCGGCGATGCGATCCTTGGATCAAGACGGTCATTTCGGAATATCGCACTCAAGGTTTCGGAAAACTTTGGGTTCAGCCGGGTTGGTTTGTACATGAAACCAACCGGGCCCTCGGAGCGGAAACACTCATATCTTGAGCTTCAGACGTCCGATTGACGTGCCGTCGACTTTGGTGGATTCCTCTAAGTGAGACGGATCTTTTGGCTTACTTCGCTAGAGGTTTGGACGCAGTTAGAGTATGGTCGGGTTGGTTTTGACTTAAAAACCAACCGGGCCCCCGGGACGAAAAAGCCAATAACTTCCAGACCGGGCGTCCGATTGACGCGCCGTCTGTTGCGTTGCATTCCTATTTATGATACAGAAATTTTGGCATCCTCTGCCCGAGTTTTTGATGCAGTTGGGTTATAGTCGGGTTGGATTGTACCCAAAATCAAACCAGGCCCCTGGAACGTAAAAAGATGATATCTTTCAGACCAGACGTCCGTTTGACGAACCGTCAGCGGTGTTGGTGATCACGTTGAGAAACGGTCCCTATGAGTTTACCCTATGAGAGTTCGGGGTACAGTTGAGATACGGCCGGGTTGGTTCGCTTATGAAACCAACCGGGCCCCTGGGACGAAAAGGCTAATAACTCACAGACCGGGTGTTCGTTTGACACGCCGTCTGTTGCATTGAGACCCCTATGACGAGGAGGTCCTTTGAGATACTTGGAGTATCGACCTATAGCTCGTGGAGCGGACCCTCCCAGAGATGAGCGAGCGGAGTATGGAGACCGTGTAGACGACTGAGACCTGACGACTGCTTGACCAACTCGACTTGGAGTGAGTCGACTAGCCTAGTGGACGGAGCGCCCGGTATTTGACGGCAGACCCACGGCGGATGGAGCGCCTGGTAGTTGGCTGCAGACCCGTGGTACTCGACCGGAGGAGTACATCTGTAGGCTATTAGGGAGAGCACCCGGTATTTGGCGATAGACCCTCAGCGGACGGAGCACCCGATAGTTGTCCGCAGACCCGTGGTACTCGATAGGAGGAGTACCTCAGCAGTCTTAGGTTTGTGAGCAGTACCTCGGAGTCGTGACAGGACCACTGTACACTCCAGAGACGGAGCTCTTCAGCAGTTACAGTTTCAATAATGAAAATCCTGGTTTGAGATGAGACTTTTGACCTTGTGTTTACCTCATGATTGAGATGGGTCACTTGCTAACTTAGGTATATGTATGGGCATATACCTGGGTAGTGGTTATCCGTTGATTTCACAATCCTTGTG
This sequence comes from Viscum album, assembly GCA_963277665.1. Classification (NCBI taxonomy): domain Eukaryota; kingdom Viridiplantae; phylum Streptophyta; class Magnoliopsida; order Santalales; family Viscaceae; genus Viscum; species Viscum album. The sequence goes on from OY728152.1 coordinate 1,964,662,310, forward strand.
TTTCCTCATGATTGAGATGAGTTACTTGATAACTTAGGTATATGTATGGGCATTTACCTAAGTAGAGGTTATCTGTTGAGATCTTCTTTGTGGTTATCCTTGTTGGTTTAGTGAGACCTTGAGGGTCTCGGGGTCCCTACTGAGTATCGTTATACTCACCCCTGCACGGGCTATGCTCGCACCTCGTTGTGTTGGTTGCAGACAACGGACAGTGCTGACGGAGGCCGAGTGTTCGAGGACTGGACGGTACCCAGAGGTGGACTACACGACGAGTCAGTATCCGGAGGTGGACTACACGACGAGTCAGTACCCGGAGGTGGACTACACGACGAGACGACACACAGAGGAGGTTGACGGGCGAGAGCGTGGAGGAGGCTATCTACACCTACCCTTCTGGTAGGATCCGTGGTGGACGACCAGGAGTTGCGTCATCTGTACCTACCCTTCAGGTAGGATCCGAGGAGGAAGACCCAGGAGCCGCTTTCGTCCTTCCAGCTATTATCTTTTTTTTTGTACTTGTTCAGTTGTAGTTGTACTTTCTTTTGGGTTTGTATTCTGGCCCATTTACTTTTCAGCACTTCTCTTGTACTTAGTGTTTACTTTTTCCACTTGCTTACTCTGTGGTGCTTGTTTTCTTTTATAAAGGAAATGCCTTCCCAGTTATCGGGATTTACGCCTTTGGTGCTAGTCGTCATCCCCTGGCCTATGAAAGGCGGGCTTGGGGCAGTCACGACACGGGCCCCGAGGATGGGTCGTGACAAATTGGTATCAGAGGAGTTCGGTTCTACCACATAACTTATAACTCTGATGTTTCTTTCTGTGAAGAAATAGTGTTAAGAGTACCGAGTGTGGTTTTCAGTTCAGGGAGTCCAGTGTTGGTGCGGGTGGCTGACGTATCCATACACCAGGACATTGATAACTGATTTCCGACTTTTTGCACGAAAACACTGATTCCGTGGGTGTTTTCCAAGAGTTTTATTTAAATGTCAGCTCAAATTAGGTCATCTCACCAGGGATAATCTTTTGACCTTGTCACGTTGTTTCTTTCAGGATGCCTCCCCGTGGACGACCAGCTAGAGCCCCGAGAGTGGTACGTACTGACAGCCCGCCGAGCGACGAGGCCTCAGTACAGGTCCCTATCCCAGTTGAGGCATCAGCGGAGGCACCAGCGGTACTACTACCTGTTGGGCCACCGATGCCACCAGCCCCAGCATCAGAGGATGCACGTTTCTTGAGCGCACTGCATGAGTTCCAGCGCCAGAGGACACCTAGGTTCCAGGGAGGGACGGACCCGCAGGCGGTTGAGGATTGGCTGGAGGCTGTGCTGAGAGTCTTCAGGATAGTGGGGATGCCGACAAATTTCATGGTGATCCTTGCTGCCAGCCTTCTTCAGGCAGCAGCAGGCAGATGGTGGAGTCTGATTCTTCATATGCATGACGAGGCGACACTTCTATGGGCAGACTTCGAGAGCCTGTTCCGGGCAGAGTTTGTACTAGCCACCCTTTGAGCGGTGCATATACAGGAGCTACTTCAGCTGAGGCAGGGTAGCATGTCAGTGGCGCAGTACTCAGTGAGATTGACATACCTCTCACGCTACTCCACAGATATGGTACATGACCCGTTCTTCAGGGCCCAAACCTTCGAGCAGGGGCTCAGGCGAGAGATTAGAGATTCTATTGTTTCTCACAGCATTCCGACGCAGACAGGGGTGTTGGAGAGAGCCCTCTTAGTGGAGAGTTTCCTTGCTGAGCATTCTCCAGTAGCAGGACCCACCACTAGCCGACTTGTGGCAGAGTCTTCTGCAGCAGGCATTAGACAGATGACGCAGAGGTCCAAGAGGACCAGACCTACCGATGGCTGACTGCACGACTCAGGTTAAGTTGTGCGGGGAAACCGGGGTGGAGTCAGAGCCAGACATGCCGAGAGTGGACAGTGTTACTCCTGCGGCGGAATTGGTTACATGGCACGGGACTGTCCGACCCGCCATGCAGATGACCAGAAGTTAAATGAAGAACCTTCGAGGCAGAGGTAGAGGTTCGATCAGGGCGGACCTCAAGGAGCAGGCGGCCATGGCAGAGGAGCTGGCCGTGCAGCTGGAGGTGGACGACGCTTCGGGATGTTGCCACCACCACCACCAGGAGGCCCACCCCGACCGCAGGGGACAGGAGGACATGGGATAGCTCAGCTTCAGGCATCTGAGGCCTATGGTCATGGAGCTCTGGAAGCAGATGGACATGAGCGAGACTAGCTTCCGACCTGGAGGCTATTAATCCTGTTGCTTATAGTTTTGTTGATGTTTGTCTATAGTGGCTTTGTTTCTTTGTACTATGAGCTGCAATAATGAAAAGACACTTATCTTTGTAAGGTTTGATTTCCTGTCCTTTTTGTTTAATTGATACTGAGTGGTCCCGGTTAAGACTGTTGACTTGACCCTCACTTTCGAGTTTTCTACTGAAGGAGACCTAGTGACCACACACTGATGCCGACAGTGTGACTCGACCCTTGGAGGCGAGAGTGACAATTGGATCTCTTGGTAGTTACGTCGAGCCCTTATGACGTCATCCATGGCATGAATTCATCATTCATGTCAGGATTGACTGTATTAGGCAATGAATGTGGTTTATCCAGGGGATGAGACCGGATTTCTCTTATCGGCAAAGAAGAAATCATAGCAGCTCTTGTGAGGCTAGAGAAGGCATGGGTCATCCAAGAGAGGATGAGGACGGAACAGGGCTGACAGAAGCCTTATGCTGATAGGACTTGGAGGCCTCTAGAGTTCGAGGATGAACATCACGTCCTTATATGAGTCTCACCTCGACGAGGTTTACGGAGATGTGGACAAGGAGTCAAGTTATATCTGAGGTTCAACGGACCTTTCTAGGTCCTCAGCTGGGTAGGCGAGGTGGTTTACCGCTTGACCTATCCACTTCAGTTGCACTAGGTGCACGACGTTTTCCACATTTCTCAACTGAGGAGATACGTGCTCGACCCTCCGCATATCATTGACTATGGGGAGCTGGACGTTGATGATGGGGCGACTTTTGCGGAGGTCCCAGTGGAGATCGAGGATCGAAAGAAGCAGATCCTAGGAGGACGGTCGATTCCTCTTGTGCACTTTCTTTGGCAGCACGGGAACCTCCAGGTGAGCATATGGGAGCGAAATGCTCAGATGCGTGCTCAGTACCGCCTTTGTATCCCTAAGTTTGTGGTGAAGCTTTACGAGGACGTAAAGACCTGTGGTGGGAGTAATGTAAAGACCCATAAATTCCAAGGAAATTTTTTTCTTAATTTTCTTTGGAATTTTACAAGAATGCGGTTTCCGACGGCACCTGATTCCGAGGCTCGGTGTGCCCGGAATCATTTTCCGAAGTTTGGCTCGGGTACGTTCAGAGAACGGACGAGCGGGTTTTTCTAACTTTTGAACCAGTGCTCGGAATCAAATTCTGAGGGTACTGATGGAATCGCAGCACCGGTACTTGCTTAGAAACTCCTCTTCCGGAGTTGCGTTTTCTCGGCTGTGGTTTTTAATTTTCGGGCTTAATGTTAAGAAATAAAATAATTGTACGACAAACTTTATTTTATTTCACTTAAGCCACTTGGAAGCCACTTGAAGCCACTTAAAGCGGCTTAAGCTGATTTGATCCGGATAGGGTGCTATCCAAAATTATCCTACCCTCTTGGTAGGATATTTGTGGGGTGGGGGCCTCACAAGCCCCACCATTTCTTTTCCGCTAAGTAACGCACCCGCGAAAACCCATCATTATAAAAGTCAACTGACACGTTTAATTAATTTCTTAACGCACCAATTAATTGGGTGGTTTATTTCATTGAATTAATTCTACGAATTAATGGGTCATTACTTATCTCTTTTTCGTTTCTTAACCGGTTTGAAATCCGTTGGCGTAGTAATAAAATAAGACCAACGCCACATCTTGAGGATTACACGTTGGGAGGCTTTTGACAGAATTCTTGTGCCTTCACCCTTCTTCGTGAAGAACGCGAAGAACGCCGGCCTCCGAAAAAGAAAGCCGAAACCACGGAAATTGATGACGCGATGCCGTGTGCTGCGACGACGACGTTTCCTCTTCCGCGACGTTCTTCTGCGACGTTCCTTCATCCGCAACGAAATATTTGATCTTCTGTTTGAGGTAAGAGTTTTTGGGTTTCTTTTAAAACTCCTTTGTGGTTTTTAACAATGCACAGATTTAATTATTAAAATTAAATCTGTTGTTCTTGAACCTTGGAGTTTGTCGACGCACACCGTATTCCGCGATGACGTGACGCCCTTCCGCGACGACGCGACGCCCTTCCGCGACGACGCGACGCCCTTCCACGACGACGCGACGCCTTCCACGACGCGACGATCGCCTCCTTCCGCGACGATCAAATCCGCGAAGAACCTGCGTGCGACGACTTGACGAGGTAGGGATTTTATTTGGATGTTTTACGTTCCGTGTTTGTTTCTCTTCAAAATGAAGAACCCGGTTCATAAAAACAATTTTAATTCATTAAAATTGTTTTCGGTTATGTATTCATGTGTTGAATAATTCTCCCGTTGTTTTTATCTAACGCGGAGGGTGCGGGACAATGGAACACGGCCTGACAACCCTCCGCCGTTTTTCGTGGCTATGCGGATTTGGAGGGCGATGGGAAAACATGACGCAAGGGAGATTTGATGATTCCGCAGTGAAGAACGGATCCCGGGAGGAATAGCGGTGCAGACAGGAAGGAAAACGGACCACCGGAGCAACTCCGGTGGCCCGCAGAAGCTACCGGCGGCGGCGCCCCGGCGCGCCGCCAGACAGGGCCGACGCCGCCGCGGCGGCCAACGGATTCGCGGCCGTGCGGGTCCGGCTCGCACGCACGAGACACGGTGACATGCCGCGTCCGCTGGTCCAGCACGCCCCCTCGAGGGCCGCGACTTCTTCAACCCACGGGGGCGGCGCCCCGCGGCTGCGGCGCTCGGCCGAGCCGAGCCCAGCCGGTCCGACCGGCCGGGCCGCGCCCTGGCCGGACCGGACCGGGTCGACCCGGTTCGGCTGACCCAGGGGGGGTCGGGCCGGGTCGGGCCGGGCCCAGACCCCCCGTCTTCGGACCGTTTTCGGTCTTTTGGCCGTAACTTGAGCTACGGGCCTCCGAACGACCCACCGTCAGCGGCAATGCGATCCTTGGATCAAGACGGTCATTTCGGTATATCACACTCAAGGTTTCGGAAAACTTTGGTTTCAGTCGGGTTGGTTTGTACACGAAACCAACCGGGCCCTCGGAGTGGAAACACTCATATCTTGAGCTTCAGACGTCCGATTGACGTGCCGTCGACTTTGGTGGATTCCTATAAGTGAGACGGATCTTTTGGCTTACTTTGCTAGAGGTTTGGACGCAGTTAGAGTATGGTCGGGTTGGTTTTGACTTAAAAACCAACCGGGCCCCCGGGACGAAAAATCCAATAACTTCCAGACCGGGCGTCCGATTGACGCGCCGTCTGTTGCGTTGCATTCCTATTGACGATACAGAAATTTTGGCATCCTCCGCCCGAGTTTTGGATGCAGTTGGGTTATAGCCAGGTTGGATTGTACCCAAAATCAAACCAGGCCCCTGGAACGGAAAACGATGATATCTTTCAGACCAGACGTCCGTTTGACGAACCGTCAGCGGTGTTGGTGATCACGTTGAGAAACAGTCCCTATGAGTATACCCTATGAGAGTTCGGGGTACAGTTGAGATACGACCAGGTTGGTTCGCATACGAAACCAACCGGGCCCCTGGGACGAAAATGCTAATAACTCACAGACCAGGTGTTCGTTTGACACGCCGTCTGTTGCGTTGAGACCCCTATGACGAGGCGGTCCTTTGAGATACTTCTTTGTGGGAATTTGAGATACTTGGTGTATCGACCTATAGCTCGTGGAGCGGACCCTCCCAGAGATGAGCGAGCGGAGTACAAAGACCATGTAGACGACTGAGACCTGACGACTGCTTGACCGACTCGACTTGGAGTGAGTCGACTAGCCCAGTGGACGGAGCGCCCGGTATTTGGCGGCAGACCCACGACGGACGAAGCGCCTGGTAGTTGGCCGCAGACCCGCGGTACTCGACGGGAGGAGTACCTCTGTAGGCTATTAGGGAGAGCGCCCGGTATTTGGCGACAGACCCTCAGCGGACGGAGCACCCGGTAGTTGGCCGCAGACCCGCGGTACTCGATAGGAGGAGTACCTCAGCAGTCTTAGGTTAGTGAGCAGTACCTCGGAGTCGTGACAGGACCACTGTACACTCCCGAGATGGATCTCTTCAGTAGTTATGATTTCGATAATGAAAATACCAGTTTGAGCTGAGACTTTTGACCTTGTGTTTATCTCATGATTGAGATGGGTCACTTGCTAACTTAGGTATATGTATGGGCATATACCAGGGTAGTGGTTATCCTTTGATTTCACAATCCTTGTGTTCCTCATGATTGAGATGGGTTAGTTGATAACTTAGGTATATGTATGGGCATATACCTAAGTAGAGGTTATCTGTTGAGATCTACTTTTTGCTTATCCTTGTTGGTTTAGTGAGACCTTGAGGGTCTCGGGGTCCCTACTGAGTATTGGTATACTCACCCCTGCACGGGCTATGCCCGCACCTCGTTGTATTGGTTGCAGACGATGGGCAGTGCTGACGGAGGCCGAGTGTTCGAGGACTGGACGGTACCCGGAGGTGGACTACACGACGAGTCAGTATCCGGAGGTGGACTACACGACGAGTCAGTACTCGGAGGTGGACTACACGACGAGACGACACACAGAGGAGGTTGACGGGCGAGAGCGTGGAGGAGGCTATCTGTACCTACCCTTCAGGTAGGATCCGTGGTGGACGACCAGGAGCTGCGCCATCTGTACCTACCCTTCATGGAAGACCCGAGGAGGACGACCCAGGAGCCGCTTCCGTCCTTCCAGCTGTTATCTTTTCTGTTGTACTTGTTCAGTTGTAGTTGTACTTTCTTTTGGGTTTTTATTCTGGCCCATTTACTTTTCAGCACTTCTCTTGTACTTAGTGTTTACTTTTTCCGCTTTCTTACTCTGTGGTGCTTGTTTTCTTTTATAAAGGCAATGCCTTCCCAGTTATCGGGATTTACGCTTTTGGTGCTAGTCGCCATCCCCTGGCCTATGGAAGGCAGGCTTGGGGTAGTCACGACACGGGCCCCGAGGACGGGTCGTGACAGTAAGCCCCAATTCTTAAAGTTCCCAAATCTGGGCATCCTCCTTAGGAGTAATCCCTAGTCCCCTAATTTGGGCATCCTCCTTAGGAGTAAGACCCAAACCTTAATCCTTGACTTGGGCCTCCTTTTCAGGAGTAAGCCCTAGTCTTAATTTCTCTTAACCAGTCTTAATTTACCTTTGATATGGGATTCCTTTTCAGGAGTGAAACCCAATCATAAGTCTTCTCCTAAATTGGGCCTCCTTTTCAGGAGTAAGCCCGAAGTTAGAGTATTCAAAATCTCCATGAAGCACATATACCTTTATGGACCCTGTTTCTGGATTTCTTTCCTAAAGTAAATCCTAACCTTCATTTATCTGGGCATTCATACATACATAAGCCCCACATTATTTCTTATGATTGCATCTTTCATGGCACAATTGTCTATTTTTTACTAATACCTCTTGTTTCTGACATCGAGCATGACTCACGTGAGCTTAGAGTGTAAAAGTAATTGTGACATCCTTCTTTGAGCCATCAATCAAAAACATCATATTCCCTTACTCAAACTACGTGGGTTATGATTCCTTTTATAAACAAAGGATACGTAGGTAGCCCGTCTACGAGTTCGATCCCAACTCTAAAATAATCCATGTCCTTCTGAATGACAATAAACTTCAAGTGCCCCACTGAGTGGATTTAAAACCAGAACGGTCATCATAATGACCAAGAGACTTTCATATAAATGTGTCGAAGGGTACCATTGACCAAGAATCTATAATAAATACAGATGATTCTCTATTTATGAAGAAACTCGAATACATATAAAAGATTCTTTAAATTTACTACATATTTGATCATTGATTGTCAGATCTGAAGGAAAGATCATTTTATACTTGGTAATGTAATAAGGATTCACGAACATAACTTAAATCTATAAAGAGAGTCCCGGAGTAGAAAATAATTACCCTCAAAAAGGTGTGATGAGTCCGACCTCCCATCCTCTCGACCAATGCAGATTCTTAAGCCTCATTAGTCCACAAACTAATGAGCACCTAACTTTGGAAAGTAGGTCCGAATGGATGTGGAATCATTGGATGTTTCCAGTTCTATGAACAAACCCGTTAGAAACCGATCTGAATGTTTGAACCTCCCATCAAGGTGGTCATCCCCGGATTCCAAGGGAAACAAAAATGGTGAACCCGACGTGAATCCTTAACCAAGTTAAAAATGATGTTTTACCTATTTGTTAGTCCCCTATTTAATAACTCAATGAGAGGGCCAACAAAAAAAATAATTGACATATGTGCTCATCCAAAAGATGTAGTGTATGAATTTATCTTGATTACGTCTGTTATATCAAATAGGCACTCTTTTTCCAAGATCTTCTGCGTTTCTAAAATGGCTGCTCTCAAGTTCACACCTGTGAATACTGCTACTGCAAATGCCACTGCTACTACTCCTGCTGGATCGTCGTCCGCTCTTAGGACGATATCACATACTCAGTGTCTTCAACGCTGGGTATAAAATGCATTGGTTAAGGAGTACCGTCAACACGGTACCATCCCAACTCTGGAGGCTGTCTGACAAGCCCTCCGAGTAAACAAATCACATCGGTCGTCCGGACAACGATGACCAGTGATCAAGAAGCAGGCGGTGCTGACTACCATCTCCAACCGTTTCAGGTCGTTATCCCCAGAATGAAATCACCATTCGCTCCCTTATTCTGAGGAGGTGAATGAGAAGGTCCCTCAGGACCTTAATTCAAACAGACAGGAGTCCTTCCTGAGGTCTCCCACCAACAATTGCCGCCAGACTTGTGCGGCAGTGCGCCCTCAACATGATGAGGGTACAAACTCCAGGCGTTCATCTCAGGTTCCTCGAACCCGAGAAAGCAAGACGAACCACCAAAGGCGGAATCCGGTCAATAGTGAGCAGGTTCTCATCTCTGCCATCTCCGGAGAAGTCCACCAACCTAACTTGGTGGAAAGCAACGAGCAGGCACATACACCTGCCCGTTTTAAACCCGCTGTCCAGCAGACTCGTCTGGCAGCATCACGCCAATCCTACCTGGAAATTCCAAAGGAGTACTATAGGTAGGAACATACACCTGTTTATACATCATCAGCTAGTCAGTAGGCTCGTCTGACTACATATGATGGATCTCGTCAACCACATTTGGAGAAGTGCAATCAGCAGGCACATACACCTGCTAGTATTAATCAATCCTACCAATAGTCTCGCTTGGTAGCATTCGGAGAAGTTATTCAGAAAGCCCCGACAACAAATAGGAGGCATACTCAACTCTCTACCCCCACACTTGAGTACTGTCAAAATTCACTAACAGGAAAAGGAGGACAGGAGCAGGCACATACACCTGCTCCAAGCCCGGAATGGACGTATATTCCCGTTCCGGCAGCTGAAGTCACCAAGCATATTCTATCAATGGTGAAAGAGAAGAAGCAAATCCCTGCTCATATTCTGGATGCCTGCTAGGATATTTTAACAACTTCAGTGGCATCTCAGGGAAAGAAACATAAATCTATCCCTACCAGTGGAGTGATACATCAACAATTCACTCCGGAACAGACACACACATCTGTTCCAGTCCAAGAGGGTTATGGGGAATACTCCCCCATATCATACGGACGACGAAGTCAGACACATACACCTGATTTGAGAGGAGATTGTCAGCCTAACCTGGCTATCTTTCCTGATCAGGCACATACACCTACTCAGAGCAGCCACTTTCGTCAACAAGTGGTTTCCAAGGCGAGTAATAAGGCATCTAAGAAAAAGACCCGCCCAGTACAGTCAGCAGATCAAGAGCCAATCAGTAACAAGGCCTTGATCGATGCTGGAGTTCTTGAACCCCTCAGACAATTGTCTGTTGGAATTCAAGATTCTACTCCCTCAGTTCCCAATAGTGGGAACATTAATTCCAAAGGTCTTCAATAGACACTTCCTCATGAAGGCTTGCTTCATGAAAATTCGGTCGATCTCGAAGTTTCATCTTCAGATGAGTGCCACAGGAACCCTCTGTGTGGTCAGAAGACCAAGGAGCAAGAGATCTCATCTTTTGTTGTAACCCATTATGGTGGTCCTCCCCATGATGATGAATTTCACTGCAGATGTCCTCTCCGTAGTAGTGATGCACATTGCCCGGAAAATGCTCCAGTGGACAATGTAGTGCCAAGAAATCCCTCTTATCTTGAGGCACTTGAAAATGCGAAACCATTCACGTCTGAAGATTAATCGCTAGCAGGTGAAATACTTTCTTAATCAGAGGATAGCCCAGGGTGTAGTTCATTCTCCGAACCACCCCTAAGTCATGCATCTTCTAGTTTGATCAATTATTTCTCTACCAATCCTGTTGAATCCAATGAAGCAACAAGGAAACACCAACTCTGGTCAAATCAGGTAGAAGAATCTTCATCAAATGATAAAGAGGAAATGATGAATATGAGAAAACAACTGGCGAAAGGTGAAGTGCCAGTCATGTTTTGGCCTCTGGCTGACTCTCAGTAAATATTCCATAAATGTTGACGGAAGATGAAATTCATGATATTCGTCTCAACATATGGAAAACTCTTTGTCAGTTGAAAAAGAAAGTATTATATTATGATGAATATGAAAATCACCTTAAGATAATAGAAGGGTTACAACGTCAGATTGATTTGGCGTCTCTATCAGTCTCTCGATCTCCTAAGGCAGAAAAGCAGCAGAGAGCCCTTCAACGTTCATGCTTTGGTGCACTAAGAAGATTGCGTCAGTTAATTGCCAATGCCCCATCTGGTATTCATGTCAGAGGATGGGGTGTTCATGGAGCACTGCATTTCACGGTGCTCTCTAGTCAGAAAAGCCCGCCGAAAATGGTCTCATGCAATGTTATTGCCCATGGCCGTCCATAGTCAATGGGCTTTGTTTGTAATCGAAAGCTTTCCCAAGAACAGGCTTCAACTAGTTCCTCTAAAAATAAAGAATACAGAGAACAAGTTGTCGAATTACTCTTGTATCAAACAAACGAGAATATTGAACATGCCTCTCATTTGGAGAAAGCACGTCACCAAGTGACAGAAGTGTCAGAAATCATCCAACGGTCTTTTAAACTGGGTGATAAAAGCGGATACAGATTAATGCATCCAGTTAATTTCTGGACTAAGGCTCGCAAGATCAGAAGGACTTTCAAGAAAGTCTCAGACATAGCATGTCAAGAATCACCCCATCTCGCCAGACTGGGGACTCTTTTAAAACAACCCTCGGAATCAACAAAAAGGATTTGGGGAGTTGAGCGAGAATAGCAGGAACAACCCCATTCCACTGGACTGGGGACTTATTCAAATCATCAATCCCCTCCTCAGAGAAAGTCGATCTTTTCTCGATTGGGGAAGAAACCTCAAGAGGAACGTAGATCCAAATTATCAGGAAATTCCCTCCAAATTACGATTCATCGTGAAGTTCCTGAGGGATTGAATCAACAAAAGGAAATTTCTCATCAAAGACATAAAAGAAGAAAATATCACAGAAATGCTGATATAAGGGATGCAATGAGTTATGCATCGATTAATGTCATCAATGCCATTGTTTCTGATCCACCAGATGAGGCTCACTCAGGGGACTCAGATGAAGAGGTTCCCGCTTAAGAAGATGTACGTACCGACACAAATGAAGAAGGTGTGCGTACACGAAGTTAAAGGATTACTCAGAACTTAAGTAATCCTTCGAGTAACCCACTTCCCCCTCTCCGAAAAGGATCCAACAAAGGGAAGGGAAAGAACCAGGTTACATATCCTTCCTCTGGAGAAGGTCAATCGCTCTCACTAGAGCAGAGGTTTGCACAACAGGAGGAAGAAATGAAGGAATTAAGAAGGTTGAATGTAGAACTACTTCAGAGTAGTCTTCTTCTTAAGCATGCTGGAGTCAGTCAGCCAAAGCAATTTGTTGAAGCTACTGAGATAGATCAAGAATATCCTCCTCTATCAGTACACCCTCACAGGTCTAGTCCTACAGGTCAAGTGCAACAACAATTGGTAGTGCTACCATTAGTTGCAGTGCCAATCTCCACATCTTTCCAAGCTCCAGTCATTGCACCTACCCAAGTCCAAGTTCAATCGTGTGTTTTTCAAAAGTTAATAACTACTATTGATTCATTAAGAGCACGGTCAGAAACTATGTAAGGGAGGCGTGCGCAAGTTCAACCAGAAAAGAAATTTTACCCTGAATGGGTAGATTCAATTTCTCCTCCATCCAGTTTTGGGAACCATGTATTCCCTATTTTCAATGGATCAGGTGATCCTGAACAACATTTGACGCATTACGTGTCTTGTTGCAATCCTATGATGGGAACTCCGGAGCAGCAAGAAGCAGTAAAACTCAGATGCTTCGTGCGAACCTTGTAAGGACCATCTTTTGTTTGGTATACAAGCTTGCAATCCCGGTCAATTACCGGATGGGAGGATCTTCGCCAAAAATTCCTCCTTCAGTTCAGCTCAACATTTCCAAAGACAAAAGTTTTCGATCTTACAAACTGTAAGAAAAGAGAGAATGAAAGGGTCTCTGATTTCATTGCTCGATGGAAGGGATTAATATATTCCTTGAGTTTAGCACTCCCTCAAGAAGAATTGTTGCCAATATGTGTGGAAAATCTGCGTGATGAATCACGCACGCCGTTAATCCCTATGAAATACACAGGAGGGTTTCGAGACCTTACTTCAACCACTCAGCAGATTGAAGATTCCCTTATACAGGCTAAGGCTAAATCTCGTGTAATTCCATCATCTCCAGGAAGGAGAATGGGTAAAGTAGAAACTGCTACAGTTATGCTCAAACAAGCACCTGTACCTATTTCTACCTCAAAAACTTCATCTTCTCGAAGGGCTCCACCTTCTGAGCACCAAAAACAAAGGCCTTTTCGTCCAGATGATCAAAAAGATCAAAGACAAAAACAATTTGAGGATCTGAAGAGTAAAACATACTATTTCTGAAATGAACAAGTTCTTGGTTATTTCATTTCAGCTCTGGAAAACAATTTGGTTCAATTTCCAATACCCAAGAGGCCAAACAAGAAAGGAGATGAAGACCGTCCTAATTATTTCCATTTTTATCAAATGTTGGGGCATCCCATCCAGGAGTGTTTTGTCTTCAAAGACCTCCTGCAAAAGATGGTTGACTCAGGACAGGTCACATTGAAAGGCTCCTCAGACCAGGTAGCATGTTTCACTGCTACAGTTCCAGAGGAGGAAGATGAATGGCAGGAAGTCAAAAGAAAAAATGCACAAAAGTATGATGATTGGATGGTCAGAAAGATAATCAATCAAACTCATGCTATTTTGCGAACACAATTAAGGAAACCAATTGTGTCTTCTTCCATGAATGTTGCGGCAAAACCCTCTTCGTCAGAGGGAAAGTCCTCAAAGGAACGGCATGATTCAAAGAAAGAAAAAGAATCAGAAGAAGATGAGTATGTGTCAAAGCCTAAGTTGTCATTGACTTTGGCGGATTTCATGCCATCTACTTCAAAGCCACGGGCATCGCCCCCCCAAACGTCACAGCCTAAACAGGATAAGCAGGCAGAGTCTTTATCAGACGAAGAGTTAATCTTTGGTTCTGTTAATATGATTCAATTAACAGATCCATATGCCAGTCGCAGTTTCGATTTCAATGAGCCTGAATTCCTTGTATCAAATAGAGGAATCAAAGTAAGTTCTAGGGGCTCAGGATACAGGGGAACACGTGGATCTTTCAGAAGCCACTATTCCAATTCTACCCCTACTAGAACTGTGTACGCAACAGAAACTCGTGGTAGATCCCTTCAGCGAGCTCAGCAAGAACAAGCAAGTTCTTCTACCAATAGAAAATTCAGTCCTGGCACAGTTATTTTTAAAGACCGGTTGAAGGTTCCATATTCTTCCTCTCAGAAATTAAATGGATCTAATCGGTATAATCTTCCAAAACTAGGAATATTGCCAACTCCTATCCCAATACAAGATGCATCAACTTCCAAAGCATCTGCTTCCAAAGTACCTGCTAAACCACATATTCTTGTTGGGAAACACAAACCTCTGGATCAAAAGTATGATATATTGAAACACTTGGCCCAAGTACCAGCCAAGTTATCAATTCTGGATGCTTTGAATCTGTCAAAAGATCTTCGGGAAGCACTCATCGAGGCTTTGTCAAGTCCTCAGGAGTTTGAAACTGAAATTGCTACAACTGAAATCTATCACATAGATAATAATCCTGCAGAATTCCATGCAATAATATCTTTTACTGATAAAGATGAAGATGATGTTGTGCATGGGCATATCAGACCTTTGTATTTATCTGGAAAGGTCAATGGTGTAGACGTCCGAAGAGCTTTCATTGACAATGGTTCAGAAGTCAACCTCATGCCCATTCGTACACTTCGTCGATTGGGCCTCACGGAATCTGATTTATCTCCTTCTACCATGATGTCAAAAGGATATGATAAAAATGAACCAGAACCACTGGGCGAAGTTACACTCAGAACTCGGTTTGGAGATCTTGTATCCAATTCAGATTTCATGATTGTAGATCAAGACTCAGCTTTCAACGTCTTGCTTGGAAGACCCTGGCTACATCAGAATGCGGTTATCCCTTCATCATACCATCAATGTCTCAAATGTTGTTTCGATGGTCAAGTTGGGACATTGTATGGTGATAAGGCCCCATTCAAGACATGTGAGTCTCAATAAATTGAGGCGGAATTCTATCACATGAAGCAAAGGGAGAAATCCATAACAAAGGAGATTACCAAAGTTAATGCTCCATATGGTTTGGAAAAAATTCCAGTAAATCCATTTACACATGTGAGTACAGATTATGTGTTGCCTATCAGTCAAATTGATAAGATGGACCCAAATCAAAATACTCTTATGGAAAGATCCATAATGTCAATTATGGCAATCGATCCAGACAACATGGGAGAAATTGGTAATCTACCAAGCAGTGATGAAAGCACAAATGGTGATGTCTTCATTTCATCTGCTGAAATCCAACAAGTATATGCTTCACCAATTAGGCCAAAAGAAGTTATAGCAACATCGGAGGTGAATAATGATGTCGATTCTCAATCCATCATCTCTTCTTTATTACCCAAAGAAGACCCTTCATCATCAATCGGGTCAGAAATGGAAGCTTCTTATTCAAGATATGCAAATTTCGACATCTCTTCAGATCATGAGAATTCTACTTTATCATCTACTATGCAAGTATAAAAGGAAGAAATAACACACGATGAAGAAGAAGAGGAAGATCTCATAGATTCTCCTCTAGCATTTGAAGAGGGTATCTCTACCACTGTGGATGAACTAAGAGAAATAAATCTGGGTACAAAAGAAGATCCACGCCCCACTTTAATCATTGCAGCCATGACTCTTGAAGAGAAAGAGATGTATATTTATTTTTTAAAGAAAAATAGAGATATATTTGCCTGAAACTATATAGAAATGCCCGGGCTTGATCCTGATGTTGCTACTCATCATTTGGGTTTACCAGAAGAACATCGAGAATTTAAGCAACCGCGAGAAGAACACACCCAACTTATGCTTTCAAAATTGAAGAAGAAGTGGATAAGCTTATCAAAGCTAAATTCGTCAGAGAAGTTCAATATCCCAAATGGTTGGCTAATATTGTCCCTGTAAATAAAAAGAACGGACAAATTAGAGTTTGCATCGATTTCAGAGATCTTAGTTGGCATTGTCCTAAGGATGATTTCCCAGTTCCGATTACAGAACTTCTAATTGATGCAACAGCTGGCTATGAAGCACTTTCCTTCATGGATGGATATTCAGGATATAATAGGTTCCTAATGTCTCCAGAAGATGAGGAATCTACAGCCTTCAGAGCCCCTCAAGATGTGTTTTGCTACCGGGTAATGCCCTTTGGCTTAAAGAATGCAGGTACAACTTATCAGTGTGCCATGCATCGTATCTTCAAACCCTTCTTAGGGAAGTTTGTTGAATTCTATGTAGATGATTTGGTAGTTAAATCCAAACAACGTTATAATCACTTGGCTGATTTGGAAGTCATATTCTGCAAGCTTCGACAACATAATTTGAAGATGAACCCCTTAAAATGTGCTTTTGGGGTAACCTCAGGAAAATTTCTCGGCTTTTTTGCACGCCATAGTGGTATTGAAGTCGATCCTGATAAGACCAAGTCAATCCTTGGTATGTCACCTCCTAAAAATTTGAAAAAATTAAGAGGACTTCAAGGAAACTTATCCCATATTCGGCGTTTCATCGCCAATTTAGCAGGAAAAAGTTTACCCTTCACCAAATTGATGAAGAAGGGGGTCACTTACCAGTGGACTGGAGAATGTCAAGAAGCATTCAATATTCTCAAGAAATACCTCTTGATTCCACCGGTACTCATGCCACATTTTGAAGGAAGACCACTTATCCTCTATGTTACATCTCTAGAGCGATCATTGGGTGCCTTTCTTGCTCAAAAGAATGATGCTGGGAATGAAAACAGTCTCTACTATCTCAGTCGAACCATGCTTGAAGCAGAAACCTGGTATTCAAGTATTGAGAAGTGCTGCCTGGCATTAATCTTTACAGCTCAGAAGTTGAGACACTACCTGTAACATCACGAGGTCCAATTGGTATCTCGCAATAACCCTCTCAAATTTATCCTAAGTCGTCCAATGCTTACAGGACGCCTGGCAAGGTGGGCAGTTATTTTGAAGCAATTAGACATTCAGTATGTGTCTCAAAAGGCAATAAAGGGCCAAGCTATGGCTGATTTCCTAGTTGAACACCCTTCAGTGGAAGACACATCTTCAGATATTGAACTCCCTGATGAGGAAGTCTTCTCTATTCAAGAAAGTCCTCAGGCATGGGAAATGTATTTTGATGGTGATTCCAGAAGTCCAACAGGGAGGAAAATGGAAAATCCTAAATTCAACAAATTTGGCTTAGGAATTGTGCTCATTTCTCCAGAAAAGGCAGTGTTACCTTATTCCTTCTTATTATAGGATGGTGGTACCAATAATGAAGCAGAATACCAAGCTCTCATCGTAGGTTTGGAATTAGCACTTCAAGAACAAGTGAATAACTTAAAGGTGAAAGGTGATTCAGACCTGGTAATCAAACAAGTCAATAGGGATTATGCCATTAGAAAAGAAGAACTAATCCCTTTATATGATTACTTCAGAGATTTAATGGCGGAATTCCCTTTGGAACCGACATTTTCTTATGTCCCATGATCACAAAATGCTCAAGCTGATGCATTGGCTAATATAGCCACAGCTCTGGCAGATCCAAATCGGGACGAGACAACCATTAGTATTGCCCACCGTCGTGCAATTTCACCTTATGTTAGAATCAGAATAGAGGAAATTAATGAAATATGTCCCATCCCTGAACCGTATGGTCATAATACAGGATGGACGTCACCTATCAGGGAATACCTTCAAAATCGAACACTTCCACCTGATAGAGCTGAGAAAGAACAAATCCGGCGACGTGTGGTTAATTTTACTCTTTATGATATCCCAGATCACCTAGAGAAAATTATCTACAAACGTGGTTTTGATGGAGTTCTCTTCAGATGCATTGATGGTGAAGAGACAATGGATGTCATGAAAGAAGTACATGCAAGAGTCTGTGGTGCCCACCAGTCTGGACATAGACTGTCTGATCAGATTCTAAGGCTTGGATACTTTTGGCCTTCAATGATACGAGATTGTGTCGAGTTCACAAAGAAGTGTCATTCATGCCAAGTACATGCCAAATTCATTCATCAGCCCCTAGATTTGCTTCATACAGCTAAATAATCATGGCCATTTGCGACATGGGGAATGGATGTGGTGGGACCTTACCCTTCGGCTACGGCCAAGCAGTTTAAGTATATTCTTACAGCTACTGACTTCTTTTCCAAATGGGCAGAGGAAATACCTCTCAAGGAAGTCAGTTCTAAATGCATTGTTAGCTTCGTCAAGTCTAACATCATTACCAGATTTGGTGTCCCTCATACCATATTGACAGACAATGGCACCGATTTCTGTTCATCCGAGATGAAGAAGTTGTATCAAGAATACAACATCACATCCAACCATTCATCTCGGTATCATGCAGCGGCCAATGGCTAGATATAAGCCTTTAACAAGACTCTTTAAAATATACTGCAAAAGATGGTGGATAAAGATAAGAGGTCATGGCCTGATAAACTCTTTCGTGCTTTATGGGCTTATCAAACTACCACCCGCACTGCAACTCGGTCAACTCCATATTCATTGGTATATGGAACGAAAGCTGTCTTGCCCATTGAAGTTCAAGTACCCTCACTCAGAGTTTCCATTTGTGATCAATCATCTATATATGAACAATCTCAAAATCAATTGAATGAATTGGAACGGTTAGATGAGAAAATATTGTGCACTTTGCACCACTTGGAAGTCTATCAGAATTGAATAGTACGAGATTTTAACAAAAAAGTTCATCTTCATTCATTCACTCAGGGAGAATTGGTATTAGTTCTCAGAACTCCAATGATAACAGGAAAGAAACCTCCCAAGCTTGAGCCAAAATTGGAAGTACCTTATTCAATACATAGGGTCTACTCCAATGGAGCTTATTCATTAATCTCAATGGATGGAGAACTCATCACTACTCCAACCAATGCCAGATTTTTGAAGAAGTATTTTGTATAAACTGCAAAGTACCTTCATCGTCCTTGCTATATGATGTTAAAATATACAAAAGTCCTTTAATACGTCCTACAAGACATTAAACTGTACTTTATCCTTGCTATATGACGTTAAACTATACAAAAGTCCTTTAATAAGTCCTACATGACATTAAAATTTACTTCGTCCTTGCTATATGACGTTAAATTATACAAAAGTCCTTTAATACATCATACATGACATTAAATTGTACTTTGTCCTTGCTATATGACGTTAAACTATACAAAAGTCCTTTAATACGTCCTACATGACATTAAACTGTACTTCATCCTTGCTATATGACGTTAAACTATACAGCAACGGTCCATACATATGACCTTAAACTATTTGTACTTTTGTCCCACACGATGCTAAACTGTGAAAAAGTTCCCTAAATGGTCATGTATGACCTTAAACTGCAAATAGGTCCTGTATGACCTTAAACTGCATCATCAATGGTCCATGCATATGACCCTACACTATTTGCAGGTCCCTTACGTCCAGCACGACGTTAAACTGTGACGTCCTAACTACATGACACTAAACTGTATAAAAGTCCCTTACGTCCGGAAAGACGTTAAAATACATAATCATCAAAGGTCCTGTATGACCTTAAACTACACCACCGTCCATCATGACATTAAACTGCCCCATCCACGGTCCATGCATATGACCTTAAACTATTCTCACTTTCGTCCAACATGACGCTAAACTATATTGTCCCTTTTTTCATCCAACATGACGTTAAACTGTGAAAAAGTCCCTAATGCGTCCAACATGACGTTAAATGGTGTACTCTTTTGTCCTCACTGCATGACATTAAACAACATAGTCCCCCTTTCGTCCAACATGACTTTAAACTCTATTTTCCCCATCGTCCTAACTACATGACGCTAAACTGCAGAGAAAGTCTGTGATATGTCCTACATGACATTAAACTATATTTTGTCCCTGCTACATGACACTAAACTGTGCAGCACCAATAGTCCTAACTGAAAGACTTTAAACTGCATAGTCCCTTTATATGTCCTACATGACATTAAACTATGCATCTTTAAGGTTATTTTTACCTCTTGTTTATCACACCGAGTATGAATCACGTGATCTTAGAGTAAACCTCAACCATAACACTCTCTCTGGGCCGCTAACCATGTGTAAGTCCCAACATCATTTTATTGGTCGTTGTACCCAAGAACAACTTAACCATTAATTCATTCTTTAATTGAACTACACAGACTTTGATCCTTGCCTTCTAGGCTGGGTATGTAGGCAACCTCCCAAGGTTCAAGCCCAAAACCAATCTCTTCACGTCGTTTCATCTCCATCTCATACGATGTTAATTCGTGAAACCACCCTTAGAATCAATATCTTTACATTGGTTCACTTTTTTCCTTGTTATACGACGTTAAACTATACAGCACTTTTGTCCAGTATGACAATAAACTACAAATTTCTTTGATACCCTCACCTGAGAGGGAACCATTATTTTCATTGTTTTTTTCAATCATGTTTCATTTTAAAGACTACGTTCATACATGGAAATGCCCGAACCTTTTATCTTGGGTTAAACCATCATTGCACTAAAGTCCCCTTTCACCCTTCACATGTACGAACCAAATTTGTATAGGGGGTATTTCTAGAACTATGTGGGCTTGATTCCCATCCTTATGGGATACGTAGGAACGTTCGAGTGTCCCTCGAATCCAGCCCCAAGTCTTTGGGCCTAACACCAAATTCCACTTTTAGTCCCTTGGCTGAAAATTCCCCATGAAAACACACATTGTGTATTTCTTACAATGGTCCAAGCTCTATGACCCTAAACTAAGATCTCTAATCCGTTTTCCCCACATGACGTTAAACTGTATTTTAAGAACTATGTATGGATTGATTCTCATCCTTATGGGATACATAGTGAAGTCCAACATTTCAATTCAGGACCCAGCCACAACATGATTATGGTTAGCATTGATCTATGTATCCTTGTATACATTGAACAATGCCCATCTTTATGTGTCATAATCCTAACCTTAAATATTTTCAGATCCTCATAACCCTTTTCATGACTTCTAGTCACAAAAATGTCAATCTTCTGAGAGTTCTTTTGTCTGACTATGCAGCACGTGCCCATAGGCGGCCTTGCACCAACAATCTACATAACAGACTTTTCAGCCAAAAGATAGTATTATTTGACTATGCAGCCAATGCCTTTAGGTGGCCCTGCATAATTCAACCCCCTAACGGGTTTTTCGGATAGTGGTAACTTCATTCTTTGGAAGAATGCCTCTTTTGTTCTTATTTGTCTTAAACGACAGTATGTAGGGATCCGCAAAAAAAAAAGTCATCCTTAACATATATGTCCCATATCCTTTTTCATGATCTGAAAGTATTCAAGTCTATGGTTTATATTATCCTTCCTTATGTTTGGGTCAGACCTTCGTAGGAGTGATATTCATCCAGTTCTTCGACAATATTGTTTGGAAATATCTTCTCCATATTCAAGTACATCTTTCCATACAACAAACTCTATACTTTGGAAGATTTGAATCTCTATAAACTTTCACTAGATTTTAGCACTAGGAAAGTAAATTTCTAAGAGTTCTTTTGCCTGACTATGCAGCACGTGCCCATAGGTGGCCTTGCATAAACAGTCTACATAACATACTTGTTATCCAAAAGATACTATTTTATTTAACTATGCAGCCAATGCCCTTGGGTGGCCCTGCATAATTCAACCCCCTAACAGGTTTGTTAAATAATGGTAACTTCATTCTTGGAAAATACTTATTCTAATTCCTTTTAGCTCTTTTTCATATCATTCCTCAGATTCAAATATTCTCAAGTCATAGCTTACATATTTTCCCTCATACTTGAGTATGGTACTATGTTTTCAGATGAGTTGTCAAGGAATTGAGTCAATTATAATCCATTTTGGTCAAAGCTATTTCGACCTTAAACATTAGCCTTTTTTTTCGAAGTGCGTGACTCTAAACTACCCATAAAAGACAAGGGAACTCTGAATAAAAGTCAAGTTCCCAGCTCACTAAACATACATTTTTTATGATTTAGGTAACATTGAGAAATTAAAAGGTTTTAAGTTTGTAGGGTTATTTACATTAATCCTAGTAAAAATCAAACTATTCTTACTAGGCCCATTGTCTTAGGTAAAATCTAAAGCATGTATCAAAAGAGAATGCAAGTACAAATGATTGAAGATGAAAGTATTTTTCATTGATGCACAAGAGTTAGAAGGACATCCATAGACTGGAGTCTCTTCTATTTTTCAAGAATTACAAGAGGCTTTCAACATAAGTCTTCAATTGATGAACGGAATCTCGAGCTTCATCAGCAACCACCTAGAATACATTCATTCAACTGGATAAAATAAGAGATGTTGTGATACCAGCTATTCTTGGAACAATTGTAAAACGATGTTCTTGAGTGCGTTTTGAAATTTTTTTCTACTGATCAAACAGTGACTCTGTTTCTGTCCAAGAGACTTGGAAGATGGATACATGGATTTGAGAATGGAGCATTGGAAGTAAAGAGCCATTTGGAGAGAGTACTCTTTTCAGATATTACTCTAATGCCATGTTTGTCTCCTCTCCACCAACTGGAAGCAGAAAATATTTCAGCCCATGGGTTTTCCATTTTCATATCTGCAAGGAAATGACATGGAGGAATTTGAAAGTTCACACCATTGTTGTTTCTCTTAATGCACAGCATAACCGAAATGGAGGAGTGGAAGTGCAGCTGCATTTCAGGCGTATAGTTCTTTGTATCTAGAACATTGATTCCTTGCAGATGACCATAGCCATACAAAGGCAGATAAGTGCTCTGTGGGAAGTCACGATGATATTTCTTCAGATACTTAGCCAAATTCGGAAGAGTGCTATCACATATATCATAGTAATCATGGACAATTATGTTCATCATATCATCAATCTGCTTTCTATCTAGTTCATCAACCGTTCCAATTCCCTTAGGAACCATTGAATCTACATAAAGTATGAATAATCAACCTTTCAGTAAGTTGATTTTTCATAAAATTTGTGAAAGAATTCGAAAAAATGGAAAAGGCATTAAGGTGCGCAAGTCTAAAACATGGCACGCAAGTATCATCGCGCAAGTCAAGATACCTTGACAGCAGCGTGCCATCAAGGAAACACCGGAAAATAGAACAACCTACGCGGCTAAAGTGATTTGCACGGTGAGATATCGAAGATGTGAAGTCTGGAAATCTGGATGCTTTGTACGGAAGTGAGGCCCTCTATTTATAGACGCGGCCAGAACCCTGTGCGCTGTACCCAGTGTGCCTAGGCCCTGTGTGATGCGCACTTGTGCCCCACGTGTTGCGCACTGAACACTTGCGCGCCACCTTTCCTTTGGATGTCTTCGATTTCCTCAGAGTCAAATCCTCATTTCTTTTGGATTCAACTCTGAGGGGGGACTTTTGTTGACACTCCTTTTTCATCACAGAGTCCAAAGGAATGCAAAGGGAAATGACTTAGCACAAATTGATCCATCCTTTTAAGAAAATATCAAAAATCGACAAAGGGGTGAACAAGGAGAAGAATTCCCATAAGTCGCGCAAGTTTCCTCATAGTCGCGCAAGTCCACTTGTGCGACGCATTATGGTCGCGCAAGTGACTTGAACGACCTAAGTGATAACCACCCGGGGTCTTCTCCTGCCTATAAATAGACCCTGTGGGCCCCCCATTTGAGGAGGATTTTTTCCAAAAACTGAAATTTGAGCTCCCGGTGCCCTAGTCTCTTCTCAAAGCTTCTGAAACACTTCTAAGGTAATTTCTTACCTAGAACGGAAGATCTAAAGAGGCGAAGGAAGGCCTAAGTGTTGAAACTCATCAACACTTACGCGCCTGAGTGGCCAGCCCTTAAGGGAAAAGGGACAAACATGCGTGCCGCCTTACTCCTTCAATAGATCTTGCGCGCCCCTCTTCTGGAAGAACCTCAAGAGGATTCTAAAGGCTTTAATAAAGAGTCTCTCAAGTATTACCTTTCTGGTTAACCATCGCGCAAGTACACCATATGTCGCGCATGCATACCTGCGCGACCAGGACTTGAACGCCCACGTAGTACCTGTGCGTCTGCCAGTACTTGCGCGCCCCTGCATTTTTGGGTGCCTTTCTTGCCCATTTCACCCCTCTTAAGCCATTACACATTTCCTATTCAAGATTCAGTCTTCAAGACACTCTTCAAAGCCATTTATGGCATGATTTCTTGATTTGAATTCCTTATCTGAAAGGAATTCTGTGGAATATATCTCAAAACCTAGTGATTTACACATCTTTATGTCACTAAATATTGAGATTTCACTCATTTAACCTCATCCTTTAAGATGAGAAATCCCCTAACCTGGGCCTCCTTTTTTAGGAGTAAGTCCCAGTCATAATTCTTAACTTGGGAATCTTCCTTAGGAGTAAGCCCCAATTCTTAAAGTTCCCAAATCCGGGCATCCTCCATAGGAGTAAGCCCGAGTCCCCTAATTTGGGCATCCTCCTCAGGAGTAAGCCCCAAACCTTAATCCTTGACCTGGGCCTCCTTTTCAGGAGTAAGCCCCAGTCTTAATTTCTCTTAACCAGTCCTAATTTACCTTTGATCTGGGATTCCTTTTCAGGAGTGAAATCCAATCATAAGTCTTATCCTAATTTGGGCCTCCTTTTCAGGAGTAAGCCCCAAGTTAGAGTATTCAAAATCTCCACAAAGCACATATACCATTATGGACCCTGTTTCTGGATTTCTTCCCTAATGTAAATCCTAACCTTCATTTATCTGGGCAGTCATACATACATAATCCCCACATTATTTCTTATGATTGCATATTTCATGGCACAATTGTCTATTTTTTACCAATACCTCTTGTTTCTCACACCGAGGATGAGTCACGTGAGCTTAGAGTGTAAAAGTAATTGTGACATCCTTCTTTGAGCCATCAATCATAAACATCATATTCCCTTACTCGAACTACGTGGGTTATGATTCCTTTTCTAAACAAAGGATACGTAGGTAGCCCGTCTACGGGTTCGATCCCAACTCTAAAATAATCCATGTCCTTCTGAATGACAATAAACTTCAAGTGCCCCACTGAGTGGCTTTAAAACTAGCATGGTCATCATAATGACCAAGAGACTTCTATATAAATGTGTTGAAGGGTACCATTGACCAAGAATCTATAATAACTACAGATGATTCTCTATCAATGAAGAACCTCGAATACATATAAAAGATTCTCTAAATTTCCTACATATTTGATCATTGATTGTCAGATCTGAAGGAAATATCATTTTATACATGGTAATGTAATAAGGATTCACGAACATAACTTAAATCTATAAAGAGTGTCCCGGAGTAGACAATAATTCCCCTCAAAAAGGAGTGATGAGTCCGACCTCCCATCCTCTCGACCAATGAAAATTACTAAGCCTCATCAGTCCACAAACTAATGAGAACCTACCTTTGGAAAGTAGGTATGAATGGATGTGGAATCATTGGATGTTTCCAGTTCAATGAACAAACCCGTTAGAAACCGATCAGAATGTTTGAACCTCCCATCAAGGCGGTCATCCCTGGATTCCTAGGGAAACAAGCACGTAGAAATCTGCTGGGAAGATCATGTCTCTTACCTGGAAAAGTACATCCTCAAGGACTCCTGCTGGATATGTCGTAGCTCTATTCGCCAACTGCACCACTACTCTCGTCGTTTTTAGCTCACTAACCTGCAAATAAGAGAATACAGAGTGAGGCATCACATTTATGGAAGCTCCTAAATCACAAAGAGCATAAGAAAAGTGCAACTCCCCTATGGTTCATGGGATGGTGAATGTACCTAGATCTTTTCACTTTTTCGGCATTGCTAGAGTTGGTGTAATGAGTGCTGACACAATCTTTCCAATATTTATCCTCTCATTTCCCTTTAGCACTCTCCGATTGGTACAGAGTTCTTATAAGAATTTCGCATACCTTGGAATTTGTTTAATGTCTTCAAGTAGAGGAATGTTGATCTCCACATGCTTGAATGTGTCCAAAACCTCCTTTTTCATTTCTTCTTTAGCCATCTTCTTGGTTTCAACAACCCTGTTTGGAAAAGGAAGGGGTTTATGAAGAACATCATTAATCTTTTTCTTACCTTTATCTTTCTCCTTAGGTTTCTCGTCAGTTGATGTGGAATTGGGATTTTTTGGAGTTGAGGTGAATCCAGGTGGAATTTTAGGTGGGGAAGCATCAGTTATTTTCTTCCCACTTCTCAATGTGATGGAACTAACATTCCCCTTTAGATTTGGAGTGGGTTGGGAAGGTAGATTTCCGGAATTTTTACTTACAAGTTCATGGAGGGTGGTGGCAATCTGAGGCTGAATGAGGAGGGCTTGACTCTTTTTGAAGAAAAATTGAATTAATCTAATTTTCACTTAAATATGGTCTTCTCCTCAATCCCCATAGTATCAATTCAGCTCCATCATCATGAAAAATAATGGAATTTTCACACCATTCAATATTTCCGTAGTAAAAATGTCAATCTTCTCAAACATGATTTTCTTAAAATCTCCAGATAGGAACAATTTTCAATATAATATTTTTCTTTATAAGTAAACACATCTCTTCATAATTTAATTTTTCATTCAAAGTATCAAAAAATGTGGTATCACAACACAAGATAGCTTCCCCCACACTTAAGCTCAACTAGATTATGCAATTTCACTTCAAGAGTTGGTTGGATAGGGAAAATTGGCTTGTAATGTGGCTAACCTAACAGGATGTTCATGGATTCTAAGGGCTAAAAGGATTAAATGTTCATGGTATGCCATTATAAAAAAGGATTCTTTGAAGTACGGGCTTTAATACCAAACAAATGCCTCAATCATTTAAACATAAGTACCTCAAACCCTCAAGTTTTTATAGGAATAGATCAAATTATGGTTAAATCAAGCATGATTTGGTTCTCTCAAGAAGTGAGGTGAATGTAAATAATATGAAAATAATTGTTTCGAAGCCTCACAGAAAAGTGGTATCAAATATAAAGACAGTGATATGTGGCATGGGATTCAAAATTCAGTGTACTTTTCATGAAATTACTAAATATTTTAACTTGAAACAAAGTCATTTCAACATTCATTTAAGCTTAGTTTCACGGGATAAATTGTTTCACTTATTGATATGGATTTCAAAATCATGATGAGAATCATTTCAGATCAAAAATTTCAAAAACACAAAGAAAATTGAAAAATAAACACACAAAATTTGAAAAACACAAAAAAAATTCTTTTGTTTTTTTAATTGGAAAATTATTGTAATTACTAAACTAAAAGGTTCCCTCCCCCACACTTTAAATATGTCATTGTCCACATTGTGTACCCATGAGATGATATATGCACATGAAATGTATAATTTTAAATAGGACAAAGAATAAAAAAGTTAAAGGGTTAGGAATAGCTTGATGTGCTCAAGTGATGATGGGGTCATGTAGTGTGATAAAATCCACTGCATTAGTAGGAAGTCCCTCAATGTATCTCTCCAAATGTTGCCCATTGACTGTAAAGATCCTTTTTGTGACCTCTTATGTGATCTCCACTACACCATAAGGAAAAACATTAGTCACAACATAAGGACCTAACCACCTGGAACACAACTTACCAGACATCAGCTTCAGTCGTGAACTGTAGAGAAGGACTTTCTCTCCAACATGAAACTCCTTTTATTTGATCATTCTATCATGAGATGCTTTTGATTTTTCCTTATAGAGCCTTGAGTTATCATGTGATGACAATCGAATCTCCTCAAGATCTTGAATTTGCAGCTTCCTTTGGATTCCAGCTTGGGCCAAATCCATGTTGCATTTTTTATATCCCAATAAGCCTGATGCTCAAATTCCACGGGGAGATGAAACACTTTCCCAAAAACAATCCGAAATGGGGACATACCAATGGGTGTCCTATATGCTGTCCTATAATCCCACAATGCATCATCCAAGTGCTTGCTCCAATCCTTCCTATTTGGCTGCACCGTTTTCTCCAAGATTTGTATCAACTCACGATTTGAAACCTCATCTTGGCCATTTTTTTGGGGGTGGTATGGTTTTGATGTTTTGTGTTTCATCCCATACTTCCGAAGAAGGGAAGAAAGATTACGATTGTAGAAGTATTTCCCTTGGTCACTGATGATGGCCTTCGGTACTCAAAACCTGCAAAAAATTTGAGCCTTGAAAAAATACACTACAACATGAGAATCGTCAGTCTTGGTGGCCTTGGCCTCCACCCATTTACTCACATAATCGACAGCAACAAGGATATACTAGAAACCAAATGAACTAGGAAAAGGTCCCATAAAATAAATTCCCCAAACGTCAAAAATCTCATAGAATAAAATGGGTTGTTGGGGAATCTCATGTTTCCTTGAAATGTTTCCAGTGTGTTGGCAATGAGAGCATGACTTACAAAACACATGGGAATCATGGAATAATCTAGGCAAATATAATCCAGAGTCTCAGACTTTTCTAGCAGTACGTTGGGGTCCAAAATGTCCATCACAAACAAGTGTATGATAGAAATGAAAAACAGACTCAAACTCCTGATCGGGAACACACCTCCTAATGACTTGGTCACTACACATGCACCAGAGGTAAGGATCATCCCACACATAAAACCTAGACTCACTTTTTAATTTATGGCCTTGATGTTTCTTTAAATTTGCAGGGATTTTAGATGCAACAAGCTAGTTAACTAATCTGCATACCAAGGATGCGTACCTGAGATGGAATAAAGATTATCATCAGGGAAAGTGTCCCGAAGTGGTACCTGGTCTAAGGTATCATCCTATAGTGTGTGAGTAATCCTAGTCATGTGGTCCGCCACCAGGTTTTATGACCCATTTTTTTCCTTTATCTCAATTTCAAATTCTTGAAGAAGGAGCATCCATCGGATCAGCCTGGGCTTTGCATCTGGCTTCTTCAAGAGGTACCTCAGAGCTGCATGGTTAGAAAAAACAACTACTTTAGAGCCCAATAAATATGAATGGAATTTATCTAAAGAAAATATGACAACAATAAACTCCTTTCCATGGTTGTGTAATTTTATTGGGCTGAATCCAGTGTCCTCGATGCATAGGCAATCACATGAGAACGTCCCTCAACCCTGTGAGATAAGACAGCTCCAACCGCGAAGTTGGAGGCGTCACACATAATCTCAAAAGGAATATCCCATCGTGGGGGATGTATGATATGTGGAGTGGTCAGACACTTCTTTATCTCATCAAAGGAAGTCCTGCAAGAATCATCAAACACAAAATCAGAATCCTTTTGAAGTAATTGTGACATAGGAAGAGAAATCTTACTAAAATATTTGATGAAGCGCCGATAAAATCCTACATGCCCTAGGAAAGATCTAACATCACACACACATTAAGGATATGGTAAGGATGAAATAATATCTACCTTAGATCTATCAAACTCTATCCCATATTTTGACACTACATGCCCTAATACAATGCCATGCTGTACCATGAAATGACACTTTTCAAAGTTCAGGACCAGATTTTTCTCAATACAACGATTAAATACCTTTCCCAAACTATTTAGACATTCATCAAATGAGGATCCATACACAGTAAAATCATCCATAAATACCTCCGTGAAGGTCTTAATAAAATCAGAAAAATACTCACCATGCATCTCTCGAAGGTACCTAGGGCGTTGCAAAGTCCAAATGGCATCCTCCGGTAGGAAAATGTGCCAAAGGGACAGGTGAATATAGTCTTCTCATGATCCTCCAGAGCTATAGAAACCTGAAAATATCCAGAAAATCCATCCAAGAAACAATAGTGTGTCTTCCTAGCTAGTCTATCAAGCATCTGATCAATAAACGGGAGGGGGGAAATGGTCTTTGTGAGTGAAATGATTTAGTTTCCTATAATCAATACACACACGCCAACTGTTTTGTACCCTCATTGGACCTAACTCATCTTTCTCGTTTTTAACAACAATAACCCCACTTTTCTTAGGCACAACCTGAATAGGACATACCCACTCAGAATCAGAAATGGGATAGATTATACCTTCCTCGAGAAATTTTTCAACCTCTTTTTTAACAACCTCCAGAAGGGTTGGATTGAGTCTCGTTTGTGTTTGCCTCACCGGTTTAGCCCTATCCTCCAAAAGAATCCTATGCATGCAAATGGAGGGGCTAATACCTGATATGTCAGCCAAGGTCCATCTGATTGCCCTGATATTCTCCCTCAAAAGATTCAAAGGTTTTTATTCATGTTCAAAAGAGAGATTGCTAGTAATGATAACAGGTAATTTGTCACCACATAACAAGTAGTAGTATTTGATATTTGGTGGAAATGGCTTGAGTTACAGTGCATGGGGGTGGTGTATGGATGGAGACCTAGACGGAAGTGAAATATGTGCACAAAGAGCATCAGTATCAGAATAGAAATCATCACAATCAAAGAATAAAGCATCAAATCCATCAGCATACTCAACATCCATGTCATTATTAGATTTCACATGATCAAAATCAAAATATGATTCCATTTCAAAATCAAATATTAGAGAGTAAGTTTCCTTAGAAATGGGTGTGGAAGTAATCTTAGACATCAAACTAGAACCAATACTCATAATCTCCGTAAGCATAGGACAATCCAATTCCATGGTGTTTTTACTTGGTGGTTCAAAATGGGAGATAAAAAATGTAGAATGATCCTTTGAGGGGTACTTCATGGAATCCATAACATTAATTACCACAACTTCATCTCCATATTCCATGGAAAGTGTACCCTCATTGACATTTATGATAGTTTTTTGCAGTTTTGAGGAAGGTTCTACCTATGATAATGGGGTCATGAGAACTTACCTGATCATCCTCCATGTTAAGCACGTAGAAATTTTCTGGAAATATCATGTCTCTTACCGGGACAAGTACATCCTCAAGGACTCCCGCTGGATATGCAGTAGCTCTATTCTCCAACTGCACCACTACTCTCGTCGGCTTCAACTCACCAACCTGTAAAGAAGAGAATACAGAGTGAGGCATCACATTTATTGAATCTCTTAAATCACAAAGAGCATTAGAGAAGTGCAACTCCCCTATGGTACATGGGATGGTGAATGTCCCGGGATCCTTGGACTTTGTTGGAATTGCTAGATTTGGTGTAATGAGTGCTGAGAAATTCCTTCTGAGGTTGATCCCCTAATTTCCCTTTATCCCTCTTCGATTGGTACAAAGTTCTTTTAATAATTTCACATACCTTGGAATTTTCTTAATGGCTTCAAGTAGAGGAATTTTGATCTCCACGTGCTTGAATGTGTCCAAAACCTCCTTTTTCATTACTTCTTCAGCCATCTTCTTGGTTTAAACAAATCTATTTGGAAAATTAAGGGGTTTAGGAGGAACATCATCAATCTTTTTCTTACCTTTATCTTTCCCTTTGGATTGCTCATTAGTTGGTATGGAATGTGGCTTCTCTAGAGTTGAGGTAAATCCTGGTGGAATGGTAGGTACAAATGTATCGTTCATTTTCTTCCCAATTCTCAATGTGATGGAACTAACATTCCCCTTTGGATTTGGAGTGGGTTGGGAAGGAATATTTCCAGAATTCTTACTTACAAGTTTATGGAGGGCGGTGGAAATCTGGCTCATTTAAGTCTTCAACTCCCTTAGCTCCGAACCTTGACTTTTCAGCTCATTCTATTGATTAAGAAAAATTTGCTTCAAAAGGTCATCAGTGTTAGAATCTACCTTGGGTGGGGGATTACCTTGTTATTGGATTGTTGATGCTTGATATTCAAATCTCTTTTGGGGTTGTTGGAAACCCTGCTGGTAAGGTGGAGGCTGCTAGAAGTTTTGTTAAAAGGGCGTCCTTTGTTGTTGTCCAGATCCATACCTCATGTTTGATTGATCCTTCCACCCTTGGTTGTATGTTGTATCAAACTTCTTTTGGGAATATGGTTATTGTTGTTGTTGCTTATATGGTCTCCCAGGGAACACTACTACACAATCTTCTATTTCTTGGAGTTGGGGGGAACTGTCAGTTGGGTGGCTTGTCTCAGTGAAAATACCACAAGGCCTTGAAACAGTGGGTTGTGATGTCTTTTGAGCCAAAGCAATATGTCTCACCATAGTGGTCAATTCGTCCAACTTGGTATCAATCAAATGACTTTCAAGAGAAGAAGGACATACCTGATGTACTCCCCTGACATGTGGTGTACCTCTATCACCAAATTATTGGGAGCATTGGGCCATCTTGTCGATCAATGCACGTGCGGCTACTGGTGTCTTGTCCACCAATACCCCTCCTGCTATGGCATCCACCATGCTCATCTCCATAGGTTTGAGTCCTTCATAGAAGTACTGAATGAGGAGTTTCTCAATGATTTGAGGATGTGAACAGCTTGCACACAACTTCTTGAATCGCTCCTAGTACTCATACATTGATTCCCTTGTGATTGATTGATCCCCGAGATCTCCTTACGAATGGAAGTGGTCCTCGATGCTGGAAAAACTCTCTGCAAGAAAATTTGTTTCAAATAATTCCAACAAGTTACATCTTCAGGTTGTAAATAATACATCTATTCTTTTGTAGCTCCATCAAGTGAGAATGGGAATGCTCTTAATTTGATTTGATGTTCAGAAACATTTATTTGTTTTAAGGTTGAGCAAACAACATTAAATTCTTTAAGGTTTTTATTGGGATCTTCACCAGAGATTCCATGAGATTTTGGAAGTAGGTGAATTAATCTAGATTTCAATTCAATGTCCGATTCGAGATTTGGATATGCAATGCAATTTGGTTGATAATTAATATCAGGTGCAGCCAATTCTCGAATGGTTCTATTAAGTTCATTTCCATTATTGTTAGCCATTGGTTCTTGTTCTATGGTTGAATTTGAATTTCTTCCAATTTCAATGTTTTGATATTGGTGTAATTCTTCAACTAGTTGAATGTTGAAACTTCCTGTAGACTGAGAATGTCTGATTTGTGCCCTAAGGTTGCGTTCAATCCCAGGGTCAAGATCTAAGAGATCTTCAAGATTAGTTCATGTAATAAATCAATGAAAGATGAAAAGGAAATAAAGAAAAGTGGACCATAATAAAAAGAAAATAAGTTTGAGTTGGTCCGATAAAAATAAAAGAAGAGAGTAAGAGAAAAAAACTTGAGAAAGGGGAAAGAAGAAAGAAAGAAGAGAAGAAAAGAATTAAATGAAAAATAAAATAAATACCTATAATTGGTTTAATAAAATACTTGCCTCCCCGACTGTAATGTCTCGTATTTTCTGTTTATTTTTTTTTTAATATTATATGGAATTATTTCGAGACCAGGCGCGAAGAAGACACATCATTCTGAGGTCCAGTGAGCCCAGAATGGTGGTTTGAACTTTTGTTTAGTTAAGTGAGTCGGTACTTGTGCGCGGTTGTGGCAGTTTCCAAATGGATGCCCGGATTAAAAATCTAAGCACACTGTTGTGTCCAGGACGATGACTTTACCTAATAATGAGGCTAACCTCTACCGACACGGGTCGAGGGAAAAAGTTAATTTTTCTGACGTTTTAAGTAAAATAAAATAAAATAAATTAACCAGTTTATTTTATTTCATTTAAGGAAACATCTGCTGCAGCGTGGCGACTGTGAAAATGTTTCCTAAATTGATGGCGCATATTAATGACTTCGAAATAGCAATTCAACACCATTAATACTGCCACGTAACTAAATGCCAACTTGTTTCCCCTTTTTAATGGGTTAAGAAATTGTACGTCCTGGGAAACGTAGAGAGAGGAACCTCTGCAAAATCCGCGGCGCATTGGAGAAAATTCTCAACGACAAACGACAACGGATTGAAACCTGGGATCATTACGCCGACGTTGAAGGATATCTACGACAACGGCAGCACGACGCCTTTAACAACGCTCAATCCTTTCGAAAGGAAGGGGTTGTTATTTTGATTTCTTTTCCCCGTATTTGATTTTAAACGACGAACATGGATCAACCACAAATAAGTTGATCCGCAGATTTGTACGTTCTTGCGGGAGGGATTTTTCTTCGGGAAGATTATGGGGAATTGATCCATGCTTTAAGTTGTTGATGATTCTTACCCCGTTTAAGCCTATTAACGGGATCGGATCAATGTCGTGACAAACGACGGCGGAGGTTCGTTCCTCAATTTTTTTATTTGGATTTCTTCCTCCTTTTGCCCCGCACGTTCTTTGAGTTCTTCGTGGGGTGACGAACACCGGATCGTTGCACATCTGTTCTATGATGCAACGATTCCAAAATGAAGGTTCGACACCGCAACGACCTTGTGGAGGTGCCACGACGATGACGGACGACGAATCAGAACGGATCAGAAAGAGCGTTCTTCGAGAGTTCTTCGTGCGGGAAGATCAGAACGTGTCTTCAGAGCCGATCGGAGGCCCGAAAATGATGGGAGCGGCTTCGTGGGATCGGGGCGACCAGAACCTGGAAGTTTTGAAGCAATCGGATGACCGGATTGATGATCGGAGCAGCATGGGAGGCGCGCCAGCGAAGAGCGCCCTTTCTGGAAATTTCCAGAATAAACGACGTGTACTTCCGAAGAATATGCAGTGTAGTTATGATGGTGGCGGCTAGGGTTTTGGGGTCAGAGAAGGATCACACAGCATGTGACCCCGGTCACACGGTGTGTTGGACCTTACCCGAAGCTCGGCGTGTACTTTGGGTAGTACACGGACACGGGATGGTCTACACGGCTCCAGGAGGCACGGTGTGTACAGCTCGACAGAGGTGGATACGCGGAGCTTGGTGTGTATCCCAGGGATACACGGACACGGGATGGAGTACACGACTGTGTACTCCATCACCCGGCCAGGCGAGGTCAACAGCGCGGGTCACCCCGTGTGCAGATTGCACGGTTTGGAGTACACGTGTTGGTGACCGTGTACGGGCACATGGCCAGAGTACACGGAGCCAACCATAGTTACAAAGACATGGTGTGTACTCCATACTACACGCCGTGTACTAAGTTTTTCTACATGACCAGCCTCATGACATGGGTCGTGGTACACGGGCATGACCCAGGGTCTGACAACACGACGTGTATCATTTCTACACGCAGTGTACTTTTTGGAAAATGACTTGGTCCTTTTGTTCACTGTGCCTTGAACATATTTAGTTTGGGTTAGTTCCACTTATTCTTGTTTCCCTGAGGGTCAGGCATCTTTCCCTCACGCAGGATTTTAATCCCTTCAGTAGGACTTTATGTGATAGAGTCAGGCATCCATCTGAGAGGCCCGGATCGAGATCCTCTATCCATTACAGACCTTAGGTATAGTCAGGCATCGATGTAACCAACTCTACCGGGCATTGATCCTATACCTATAAAATGAATTCCGGATGATTCACTGTATCCGCCATGGCCCTAGCAGTGATCCTCATCTGTGTATCGAGATCTTTCCCACTCAGGAGTGTATCTCCTGTAATGAGTGCTTCTACCTATCGTAACCCTTCCAATTAGGAGTGTGTCTCCCATAATGAATTTATCCATCTCTCGTGACGGTTCCCGACAAACATCACTTGTCGGACGGACGTCATCAGAGCTATAAGACTCGTGGAGTGTGTCCTCCTGGAACGAGTGCATCATGGAATCTTCGAACGGAATCCCTTGCGGGGGCATGCAGTCGTGTGACTTGTTTCGAGACCACGGGTCTGGGTTTTGAGTATATTTGGTTTGTTCTATATGTTCTTTAGACATATATTGTGCATAGATGACCGTACCTTTACTTTGTGTACTAATTTGTGGTTTTCGGGGTCCTCGACCGAGTATTGTTATACTCAACCCTGCACGAGCTTCGCCCGCACGTCTGGTGTCTTGTACAGACGAGCAGCCTTTTTACAGAGTCCAGGGCGAACCAGGACAGGACCGAGCTTTCTGAGTTCCCTACAGGCCGAGGCATTCCTACGACTACGAGCGGCAGTCCCAGTACCTTTGTGCTTACAGGCTGGACTTTGCAGTTTTTCAGACTCTTTATTTTGGTGGGCTTGTATTCTGGCCCATTTTACTTTTACAGTACTCTATCTTTTGTCGTACTCTGTTGGTTGGGTTTATTTGTATGAATGCATTTTTGTTCCTTAGTGTTTTACATTTCAGCATTTGTGGGCTTGGAGATGTGTGTGTGTGTACAGGTACTTAGGCAATGCCTCCCATGTTAGTGACATGACTACTCAGTGCTAGTCACCAGCCCCTGGCCTATTGGAGGTGGGCTTGGGGAGTCACGACGTGGGCCCCTCTCGGATGGGTCATGACAGAGTGGTATCAGAGCCGATCGATTCTACCTTAGGACCAAGAGTCTGTGAGTTTGGTTGGGGGATACAATGTTGTGTGTTTCGGGTTTGTCTTTCAGGCCAGAGACTCCAGTGTTGGTGCGGCGGCCGATGTATCCACACACCAGGACTCTGACAACTTGCTTTTCGACCCGGTTCACGAAAACACTGGTTTCGGGGAAATAAAAGGTACATGCATCATATAGGAATGAGTTGTGTTTTCCATGTCCTTGGTGTCAGCTATCCAGATATACTCATTGACCATGACACATCTTGTTTCCTTACAGGATGCCTCCATGACGCGTACCCGCTAGGATTCAGTAGCATTATCACGAGGATGACCCCATCAGTGACGAGGCTTCGATACAAGGACCATCTCCTGAGGCGTTCCCCCCAGGTGGTGCACCTGTTATACAACCACTAGTGGAGCAGCCAATGGTACCTGCAGTATCGACCGGTGAGGAGCGCAGGCTTAGCGCACTCCACGAGTTTCAGAGACAGAGACCACTCAGGTTCCGAGGCGAGCCCGACCCTCAGGCGGCTGAGGACTGGCTTGAGGCAGTGACCAGAGTTTTCCATCTAGTGAGGACACCGACAGAACAGATGGTGGTCCTAGGAGAGAGACTTCTTCAGGGTTCGGCAAGACGATGGTGGAGTCTGACCACACAGACTCACGATGAGGAGACTCTTTCATGGACAGAGTTTGAGAAACTCTTCAGGGAGGAGTTCTCCCCGGTTACGCTGAGAGATCTGTGCATCCATGAGCTTCTTTATCTCCAGCAGGGTAGTATGTCGGTGGATGACTATTCATTGAGGTTCACCAACCTCACCAGGTACTCGATGGATATGGTCAGAGATCAGTACTTCAGAGATCGGACCTTTGAGAAAGGTCTACGGTGAGACATCCGAGATAGTGTCGTGCCTATATGAATATTGACCTATTCTTGAGTGCTTGAGCGGGCCTTGGTGATCGATAGATTCTTGGCAGAGTAGAGATAGCCGCCGGCAGTCAGCAGCAGGAAGACAGGTGCGGAGACACCGGCAGCAGGGAGCTGACGTCAGACGTAGGGATCAGGACGTGGGAGACGTCATAGGAGGACCCAGGATATGGGATCAACAGTCCAGGGCTCTCAGGCTAGATCCAGTCATCCTAGAGAGAAGTTATGTTATGCATGCGACGGTAGGGGGAATCTCGCTAGAGATTTCCCGACACGTCAAGCTACTGACAGGGAAGTGGTGGATGGACCACCGAGGCATAGGTAGAGAACGGAGCAGGTAGATCCGCCAGGCGGCGGACGTGGAAGAGGATCAGGGAGAGCTGCAAGTGGTGGAAGACGCTTCTACTTACTTCCACCACCACCCCCAGGACGTCCGCACCAGGCTCAGAGAGCTAGGGGACAGGGACGGGGATAACTGCATGCGGTCGAGGCATACGACCCAGGGGCTCTAGGGATGATTCTAGGTATGATCTATGTCATTTCTACCTTAGCTGTCGTACTCATAGACATGGGTTCCAGTCATTCCCTTATAGCCACATGTATTGTACAAAACCTTGAGATTCTGGTAGAACCGTTGACTCGATCTTTATGCTTGGAGACACCTATGGGAGGAGACTCGACGATCACACACCTTTGCAGACAGTGTGATCTTACCCTTGGAGGAGAGAGTTTCGGTTGGAACCTCTTGGTGGTATCGTCGAGGCCTTACAACTTCATTCTTGGTATGGATTGGTTATCTTCAGTCCATGCCCAGATTGACTGTTTTAGGTGAAGAGTGCAGTGTGTCCGCCGTGATGGAACAAGGTTTTCCTTTTTCGGAGAAAAGGAAACCCAGGCAGCACAAAATGGTCTCATTCATAGGAGGGGGCAGCCGATCACTCATGAGTTTGTTAGCCTTACCCTCAGAGCAGTAGATGTTGTGATCTCTCAGTTCCCAGCAGTGGTAGCGGAGTATGAGGACGTCTTTCCGGAAGATGTTCCAGGGTTACCTCCCTGCCAGGAAATTAACTTATGCATCAACTTACACCCCAGGACGACACCGATTTCCTCATCAGATTATCGGATGAATCCCGTAGAGCTTTGCGAGCTGAGGGTGCAGTTGGAGGATTTGCAGAGAAAGGGTTTCGTAAGACCCAGCGTCTCACCCTGGGCGGCCCCAGTCTTGTTTTCCAAGAAGGAAGACGGGAGTCTGAGGTTGTGTGTGGATTACCGGTGCCTGAACCAGGTGACGATGAAGAACAAATATCCACTTCCAAGGATCAATGACCTCTTCGATCAGCTAAGAGGGGAACAGTGGTTCTCGAAGGTTGACCTTTGATCAAGCTATCACCAGGTATGAGTACAGGAAGAGGATATATCGAAAACGGCTTTCAGATGTCACTACGGTCACTATGAGTAATTGGTGATGACCTTTGGCGTGACGAATGCCCCCGCAGTGTTCATGGGGTTGATGAACCGGATCTTCCGGCTATACTTGGACCAGTTTGTAGTATTCTTCATCAACGACATCCTTTTGTACTCGGTGTTAGAGGAGGAGCACGCGAGACACCTGCGGATGGTTCTGGATGGAATTCGGAAGCACCAGCTTTATGGGAAGCTCTCAAAGTTTCAG
This sequence comes from Viscum album, assembly GCA_963277665.1. NCBI lineage: Eukaryota > Viridiplantae > Streptophyta > Magnoliopsida > Santalales > Viscaceae > Viscum > Viscum album. The sequence goes on from OY728152.1 coordinate 1,964,701,091, forward strand.
TTCTAGATTCGGGAGGTCCACTTTCTGGGACATGTCATCTCAGTAGATGGAGTCGTTGTGGACCTAGACAAGGTGGAGGATGTGTTAGCATGGGAGCCACCTCAGAGCGTGACAGAGATGCGAAGCATCCTTGGGTTGGCAGGATATTACTGAGGATTCATCCCTGATTTCTCCCGAATATCAGCACCGATGACGGCCTTGACCAGGAAGGGGCAACCCTTCGTGTGGACAAAAAAGTACCAGCAGTCTTTTGAGCAACTAAGATAGAGTTTGATGAGAGGCCCAGTCTTGAGATTTTCGGAGGAGGGTGTCGAGTACATAGTTTTCTACGACGCATCAGGGACCCGGCTCGGCTGTGTCCTGATGCAGCGGCACGTGGTGATTGCTTATAGTTCACTCCAGCTTAGGCCGCATGAGAAGAACTATGCGACCCATGATCTCAAGTTAGTAGCGGTAGTCTTCGCATTGAGTATGTGAAGACACTACCTTATGGGTGAGTGGTTCATTGTATACTCTGACCACAAGAGCCTCAAGTACATCTTCTCACAGAAGGATCTGAATCTGAGGCAGAGGAGTTGGCTAGAGTTCCTCCAGGACTATGATTTCAAAATCATCTATACTCTTGGGAAGGGGAACAAGGTGGCAGATGGTCTTAGCAGAAGGTCGAGCTCACATCTGTTGAGTGAGGCGACACAACAATTAGACGTGTTACAGTTATCCTTCGTGGATGGAGAGGATACAAATTACCTAAAGTCGATGGTTGTCACCCCTCCACTCTTACAGTGAGTTAGGGAGGCACAACTTGGGGATGTTGACTATGTGACCTTACATGCTCAGTTATCCACATGACATGCTCCATATGGATATTCGCAAGGTTGGGAGCACGTACTTCTTTTCAGAGGACACACTGTTGTACCAGTGGTGTTGCAGGAGGAGGTCCTGAGGGAGTTCCATACATCCCCTTTGGAGGTACATCCCAGAGTGGAAAAGATGTACCAGGACCTCTGACATCAGTTCTAGTGGTTAGGCATGAAGAAGGCAGTGGCAGAGTTCGTTTCTCAATGCCTCACATGACAGCAGGTGAAGGCCGAGCACCAAGTTCCAGCAGGGTTAGATCACCCCCTGGAAGTTCCAGAGTGGAAGTGGGATAGAATATTGATGGACTTCGTGATGGGCTTACCACGAATGTCCAAGGGGCACGATTCCATCTGGGTGATTGTTGACCGAATCACCAAGTCATCCCACTTCCTAGCTATCAGGGAGCAGAGTTCCATAGAGAGCTTGGGATGCCTCTACGTACAGGAGATATTTCGGCCTCATGGCGTCCCCTCGACTATAGTCTCAGAACAAGATGCCCGCTTCAAATACCGGTTGTGGAAGGGATTGCAGGAGGCTTTTGGGACTCAGCTGCGCTTGAGCACAGCGTTTCATCCCCAGACAGATGGTCAGACGGAGAGGACCATTTAGGTTCTGGAGGATATGTTGCGGGCCTGTATCTTGGACTTCGGTCACAGCTGGGAGGACCACCTACCACTGGTGGAGTTTGCGTACAACAATAGCTACCACCCCACCATCGGTATGGCACCGTTCGAGGCCTTGTACGAGAGACCCTGCCAGTCACCGCTTTGTTGGACCGACCTCGGAGAGTTAGCACTCATGGGTCCAGAGTTAGTGAGAGCTACTACAGAGAAGGTGTAGATCATCCGGGAGCGGATGAAGACTGCACAGAGCCGGAAGAAGTGTTATGCTGACAGGAAACGAAGACCTCTGGAGTTCGAAGAGGGAGACCACATCTTCCTTTGGGTCTCACCTTGATGAGGTTTCAGAGATTTGGCCGAGGCCACAAGCTATATCTGAGGTTCATCGGATCTTTCCAGATCCTGGCCAGAGTTGGCGAAGGTGGCGTACCACCTGATTCTACCGCCATAGTTGCATCGAGTACATGATGTCTTCCACGTGTCGCAGTTGAGGAGGTACGTGCATGACCCATCGCACGTCATCGACTAGGGCGATCTGGACATCGAGGATGGAGTGAACTTTGCTGAGTACCCGGTGGAGATCGAGGATCGGCAGAAGAGGATCCTTCGTGGGCGATTGATTCCCTTAGTGCGCGTCTGGTGGTAGCACAGGAATCTTCAGGAGATCACGTGGGAGCGGGAGGCTCAGATCCATGCCCATTACCCTCATCTCTTTGAATAGACTTTATTTTGGCTTTTTGGGGACATAAATCCCCATGGTAGGGATAATGTAATGTCTTGGATTTTCCGTTTATTTTTTTTAATATTATATGGAATTATTTCGAGATCGGGCGCGAAGACGGCACATCATTCTGAGGTCCAGTGAGCCCGGAATGGTGGTTTGAACTTTTTTTTAGTTAAGTGAGTCGACACTTGTGCGCGGTTGTGGCAGTTTCCAAACAGATGCCCGAATTAAAAATCCGAGCACACCGTTGTGTCCAGGATGACGAATTTACCTAAGAATGAGGCTAACTGTGACCGATGCAGGTCGAGGAAAAAAGTTAATTTTTCTGACATTTTAAGTAAAATAAAATAACCAGTTTATTTTATTTCATTTAAGGAAACATCTGTTGCAGCGTGGCGACGGTGCAACTGTTTCCTAAATTGATGGCGCATCTTAATGACTTTGAAATGTCAAGTCAACGCCATTAATACTGCCACGTAATTAAATGCCAACTTTTTTCCCCTTTTTAATGCGTTATGAAATTGTACGTCCTAGGAAATGTAGAGAGAGAAACCTCTCCAGAATCCGCGGCGCGTTGGAGAAAATTCTCGATGAAAAACGACAATGGATCGAAACCAAAGATCATTGCGCCGACGTTGAATGATTTCGACGACAACGACAACGTGATTCCTTCATCAACGATCGATCCTTTCGAAAGGTAGGGGTTGTTATTTCGATTTCTTTTCCCCGTATTTGAGTTTTAACGACGAACGCGGATCAACCACAAACAAGTTGATCCACGGATTCGTACGTTCTTGAGGGAGGGATTTTTCTTCGGGAAGATTATGGGGAATTGATCCATGCTTTAAGTTGTTGATGATTCTTGCCCCGTTTAAGCCTATTAACGGGAGCGGATCAACATCGTGACGAACGACGGCGGAGGATCATTCCTCAATTTGTTTATTTGGATTTATTCCTCCTTTTTCCCCGCACGTTCTTCGCGTTCTTCGCAGGGTGACGAACAATGGATCGTTGAGCATATGTTCTGAAACGCAACGATCCCAAAATGAAAGTTCGACACCGCAACGACCTTGTAGAGATGCAGCGATGATGGTGGACGACGAATTGGACTAGATTTGAAAGAGCGTTCTTCGAGCGTTCTTCGTGCGGGAAGATCGGAATGCATTTTCGGAGACGATCGGAGGCCCGAAAATGACGAACATGGCTTCGTGGGGTCGGGGCGACTAGAACCTAGAAGTTTTGCAGCAATCAGACGACCGGATTGATGATCGGAGCAGCACGGGAGGCGTACCGGTGAAGAGCGTCGTTTCTGGAAATTTCCAGAATACACAGCGTGTACTTCCGAAGAACACGCCGTGTAGTTCTGACGGTGGAGGCTAGGGTTTCTGGGTCAGAGAAGGATCACACGGCGTGTGACCCCAGTCACACAGCGTGTTGGACCTTCCCTGAAGCTCGGCGTGTACTTAGGGTAGTAAACAGACACGGGATGGTCTACACAACTTCAGGCTGCACGACGTGTATAGCTCAGCAGAGGTGGCTACGAGGAGCTCAGCGTGTATCCCAGGGATACACGGACACGGGATGGAGTACACGACCGTGTACTCCATCACCCGGCCAGGTGAGGTCAACAGTGCGGGTCACCCCGTGTGCAGATTGCACAGTTTGGAGTACACAGGTTGGTGACCGTGTACGGGCACATGGCCAGAGTACACGGAGCCAACCAAAGTTACCCAAACACGGCGTGTACTCCGTACTACACGCCGTGTACAAAGTTTTTCTACATGACCAGCCTCACAACATAGGCCATGGTACACGGGCAGTACCTGGGGTCGGACAACACGGCGTGTATCATTTCTACACGCCATGTACTTTTTGGAAAACGACTTGGTCGTTTTGTTCACCGTTCCATGAAAATCTTTCGTTTGGGTTAGTACCCCTTCTTCTTGTTTCGCTAAGGGTTAGGAATATTTCCCTCACGCAAGATTTTGATCCCTTCATTAGGAATTTCTGTGATAGAGTCAGGCATCCATCCGAGAGGCCCAGATCGAGATCCTCTATCCATTCTAGACCCTAGTTAGAGTCAGACATCGACGTGACCAACTCTACTAGGCATTGATCCTCTACCTAGTAGGTGAATTCCAGATGAGTCGCGGTATCCTCCATGACCCTAGCAGTGATCCTCATCTCTATATCGAGATCTTTCCCACTCAGGAGTGTGTCTCCCATAATGAGTGCTTCTACCTATCGTAACCCTTCCACTCAGGAGTGTGTCTCCCGTAATGAGTGTATCCATCTCTCAGGACGGTTCTCAACAAACAACACTTCTCGGACAGATGTCATCATAGTTATAAGACTCGTGGAGTGTATCCTCCCGGAAAGAGTGCATCACAGAATCTTCGAACGGAATCCCTTTCAGGGGCATGCGGTCGTGTGACTTGTTTCTAGACCACGAGTCTGGGTTTTGATTATATCTGGTTTGTTTTATATGTTCTATAGACATATATTGTGCATAGCTGACCATACCTTTACTTTGTGTACTACTTTGTGGTTTTCAGGGTCCTCTACTGAGTATTGTTATACTCACCCCTGCACAGGCTTTTCCCGCATGACTAGTATCTTGTGCAGACGATCAACCTTTTTACAGAGTCCAGGGCGGACCAGGACAGGACCGAGCTTTCTGAGTTCCCTAAAGGCCGAGGCGTTACTACGTCTACGAGCGGAAGTCCCAGTACCTTTGTGCTTACAGGTTGGACTTTGCAGTTTTTCAGACTCTTGCTTTTGGTGGGCTTCTATTTTGGCCCAGTTTACTTTTACAGTACTCTACCTTTCGTCGTACTCTGTTGGTTGGGTTTAGTTGTATGCATGAATTTTTGTTCCTTAGTGTTTTACATTTCAGCATTTGTGGGCTTGGAGATGTGTGTGTGTGTACAGGTACTTAGGCAATGCCTCCCATGTTAGTGACATGCCTACTCAGTGCTAGTCACCAGCCCCTGGCCTATTGGAGGCGGGCTTGGGGAGTCACGGTGTGGGCCACGCTAGGATGGGTTGTGACACCGGAAATGGTGCCAATTTGAAAGAGTGTTGTCATAGGAACCCTCAAATGATTATTGTGATTTTGGGGTACTTAGGTGCAGTAGAGTGGCTGACCAAGGTCGTCTCTCGAAGGAGGAAGTGAATTAAAACAACTTTTCAGAGGTATTCTAAAAATAAACAAGAATAGAATTGAAACACTACTTAAAAGGATTGGGGTTGTTTATAGTTTATAAATATATAATAAGTTTTCTGGAAGAAGATTTTATTTTTTTTGTTTTTAATTTTGAAATGAAGTTTGATTAAAAAAACACCACAAGAAGATGTTTTTTTAGAAAATATTTTAAAAGGTGTAATCGATCTAACTCTACCTATTCACTCTATTATTAGTCATTATCATTTAAATTAACATTAACTTAATTATGATCCCTTTATTTGTTAAATCCCGAACCCTATGATAATTAACTTTACCACGAAGATGAAGTGAATTTAACCCTAGGCTAACTTCGAAACATGCAATCGCAACACCCTGCTTTGATTGATGTTATAATATTAGCTTATGGTCAGTGGTAAATTAATGCACATTTCCCCTATGGAAATTATAATTATTTGAGTTTAGGTATTATATTTTAACACTACAAATTGATCCCTTATGGTTTTGTATAACCGATTAAGTTCGCACTCTCACAATTTACACTAAATCTCGTCCTCACGTGTTTTTATGTTAATTGTTCAATTACTTGCTTAGTTTCAATTAAATTAAAAACTCAATTAATTTATCATATTATGTGAATTAGATTATATCATTTGTTCAAAATAAATGAATGTATAAGGTAAGAGATAGATCGATTACTAAAAGACTACTCTTCCATGGGTGGCATAATCATCGTAGAAGCGAATTGCATTTGCAACGGTTTATAATGGGTATAACCCAATAATGCTTCTACTCAATAATTCCAGCTCAAAGAGGAATATTAATAGAATAATAAATTTAAACAAAATATAATAAAAGAGAATAAATAAAAGGAGAACAAAGAAGTTTAAAACACAAATGAAAATATTACAACATGAAGAAGAGAAGGAGGCTTCAATGAGTGGATCCTTGCTTCAAGAGCTACACCTCTTACAATGGTTGGATAATTTGGATGAAACTAATTCTCCTCTGCCTCCAATCTCTTAATGAACGTCCCAACCCCTCCAAATTAGAAAAAAACTAATTTATAAAGTAGAGGGGAGGCTAGGTTTAAAGAGGTTTCAAGTGTGAATGAGAAATCTCGGCCAAATATTTTAATACAAATTTCAACGCCTATTTGACCTCCAAAACGCGTGCACCAGCTCTCCTTCCAGAAGGATGATTTGTGAGAAAATGAATCCACGAGATCCTCTCAAAATTTAGGCCTAATCCAATCACAGATGATGAAGTTATGGCCCAAATACAGAACCTATGTCCATTATGGCTAGTCCAGCCCAACTTTGAATTCATGGCCCATTTTCAACCAACAAATGCACTATTTAGCTCTAGTGTCCTGAATAAAAGTTTTAGAACATTAAGTTATAAATACTGTTACAAAATTTAAAATTCAAATAATAAATATAAAAATATTTATCTTCGAAATAATACAGTGCACTATAAAGGGAAAAACTGGAATTTTCACCAAAACAAAAAAATGTGTGTTTTTCAAATTTTTTGTGTTTATTTTTCAATTTTCTATGTTTATTTGAAACTTTTGAGCTTAAATGATTCTCATCACCATTTTTAAATCCATATCAATAAGAGGAACAATTTATCACTTGAAACTAAGCTTAAATGAATGCTGAAATGACTTTGTTTCAAGTTCAAATATTTAGTAATTTCATGAAAAGTACACTAAATTTTGAATCCCATTCCACATATCACTGCCTTTATATTTGAAATCACTTTTCTGTGAGGCTTATAAACCATTATTTTCATATTCTTTACATTCAACTCACTTCTTGAGAGAACCAAACCATGCTTGATTTAACCAGAATTTGATTTATTTCTATCAAAACTTGATGGTTTGAGGTAATTATGTTTAAATGATTGAGGTATTTGTTTGGTATTAAAGCCCCTATTTCAAAGAATCCTTTTTTATAATGGCCTAACTTGAAAATTTAATACTTTAAGCCTTTAGAAGCCATGCAGATCCTGTTAGGTTATCCACATTACAATCCAATTTTCCCTATCCAACCAACTCTTGAAGTGAAATTGCATAATCTAGTTGAGATTAAGTGTGGAGGAAGTTGTCTTGTGTTGTGCTACCACATTTTGTGATACTTCGGATGAAAAATAAAATTATGAAGAGATGTGTTTTCTTCTGAAGAAAAACATTATATTGAAATCTGTGCCTTTCTGGAGCTTTCATGATAAAAGAAGTTGTGCCTTTTTGGAGCTTCTAATAGAGGGGGAAAGCTGTGCCTATCTGGAGCTTTCAAGAAAATCATGTTTGAGAAGATTGACATTTTTACTATGGAAATGTTTAATGGTGTGAAAATTCTTTTATTTTTCATGATAATAGAGCTGAATTGATACTACGGGGATTGAGGAGAAGACCATATTTAAGTGAAAATTCGATTAATGCAATTTTTCTTCAAAAAGAGTCAAGCCCTCCTCATTCAGCCTCAGAATTTCTCACACCTTAATCCTACCAACCGAAAGCCACAGAACAACCCTGAAAAGTCATCCTGATAAACATATGTCCTTTACAGACATTGGGTAGCGATGTAGGAATTTATCAAGCCTATGGTGACCCTTGTATGAGTTTGGTTGAGAAAGGCATTGCAAAAAAAATTGACATTTGTGTGATAAGAGAAAATTCAAGCGAGGTAAGTGTTTTGTGCATGGGAGGATAAACAATGTGGAAGTATATTGAATAATATAAATTAAGAACTTGAAATAATGTTTTTTTATGAGGCGTTATATCTTTTGTTTCTTGGTGTGTAATTGTTTGATCTCAAGGATATGTGTTTTAAAATTGGTTTTGATTTGATATTGATGTTTACTTGACATGAGGTTTTTCCCAGGAGTGCAAAAGGGTAAGTGTGGGGGAGTTGATAAAACACTATTTTTTTGAATATTTTATTTATAATAAATGATATAATTTCCTCACATTTTTCTAAATTCAAATGAATGATCTAATCCCAAATATTTCATAAATGATTAGTGTGATTTTGGGGTACTTAGGTGCAACAGAGTGGCTGACCAAGGTCGTCTCTCAAAGGAGGAAGTAAATTAAAACAACTTTTTAGAGGTATTATAAAAATAAAAGAGAATAAAAACACTATTTTAAATGATGGGGGTTGGTTATAGTTTATGAATTTAGAAGAAGTTTTCTGGAAGAAGATTTCATTTTTTTTGTTTTTAATTTTGAAATGAAGTTTGATTAAAAAGACACAACAAGAAGATGTTTTTTTAGAAAATATTTTAAAAGGTTTAATCGATACAAATATAACTATTAACTCTATTATTAATCATTATCATTTAAATTAACATTCACTTAATTATTATCCCTTAATTTTTTAAATCCTGAACCCTACGAGAATTAACTTTACCACAAAGATGAAGTGAATTTAATCCTAGGCTAACTTCAGAACATGAAATCAAAACACCCTACTTTGATTGATGTTCTAAGATTAGATTATGGTCAGTGGTAAATTAAGGCAAATTTCCCCTTTGTAAATTAGAATTAATTTAGATTAGGTATTATATTTGAACACTACAAATCGATCCCTTATGGTTTTGTATAACCGATTAAGTTCGCACTCTCACAATTTACACTATATCTCGCCCTCACGTGTTTTTGTATTAATTTTTCAATTTCTTGATTAATTTCAATTAAATTAAAAAATCAATTAATTGATCATATTATGTGAATTTCAGTATGTCATTGATTCAAAATAAATGAATGTTGAAGGTAAGAGATAGATCGATTATTAAAAGACTACTCTTCCATGGGTGGCGTAATCATCATAGAAGCGAATTGCATTTGCAACGGTTTGTAATGGGTATAACCCAATAATGATTCTACTTGAGAATTCCAGCCCAAAGGGGAAGATTAAGAGAAGAATAAATATAAACAAAACAGAAGAAAAGATAATAAATAAAAGAATAACAAATAAGTTTAAAACACAAATGAAAATATTACAACATGAAGAAGAGAAAGAGGCTTCGATGAGGGGATCCTTGCTTCAAGAGCTACCCCTCTTACAGTGGTTGGATAATTTGTCTGAAATCAATTCTCCTCTGCCTCAAATCTCATAATTCACGTCCCAACCCATCCAAATGAGAAAAAAACTAATTTATAGAGTGGAGGAGAGGCTAGGTTTAAAGAGGTTTCAAGTGTGAATGAGAAATCTCAGCAAAATATTTTAATACAACTTGCACCACCTATTTAACCTTCAAAACGCGTTAACCAGCTCTCCTTCGAGAAGGATGATTTGTGAGAAACTGAATCACCGAGCTCCTCTCAAAAATTAGGCCTAATTAAAGTGGGGATGATGATGTTATGGCCCAACTACAGAACCTATGTCCATTCTGGCGAGTCCAGCCCAACTTTGACTTCATGGCCCATTTTCAACTACCAAATGCACTATTTAGCTCTAGTGTCCTGAATAAAAGTTGTATAAAATTAATTTATAAATACTTTTACAAAATTTCAAAGTCAAATAAAAAATATAAAAATATTTATTATCGAAATACTACAGTGCACTATAAAGAGTAAAAATGGAATTTTCACCAAATTTTCAAATGAATGATCAAATCCCAAATATTTTATAAATAAAAATATTTGACGCAATGTGAGGAAATTATGTCATTTATTATCAAGAAAATATTCAAAAAAATAGTGTTTTATCAACTCCCCCACACTTACCCTTTTGCACTCTTGAGCAAAACCTCATATCAAGTAAACATCAATATCAAATCAGAAGAAATTTTAAAACACATATATTTGAGATTCAACAATTACACACCAAGAAACAAAAGATATCATGCCTCATAAAAAATAAATATTTCAAGTTCTCTATTTATATCATTCAATATATTTCCACTTCATTTATCCTTCCATGCACAAAACACTCACCTCGCTTGAATTTTCTCTTATCAAAGAAATATCAATTTTCTTTGCTATGCCTTTCTCATCCAAACTCATACAAGGGTCACCATAGGCTTGATAAATTCCTACATCACCACCTGATGTGAGTCATAGACATAGGTTTATCATGAGGACTTTTCAGGGTTTTTCTGCAGCTTTCAGTTGATAGGATTAAGGTGCGAAAAATTCTGAGGCTGAATGAGGAGGGCTTGACTCTTTTTGAAGAAAAATTGCATTAATATAATTTTTACTTAAATATTGTCTTCTTCTCAATCCCCATAGTATCAATTTAGCTCCATAATCATGAAAAATAAAGTAATTTGCACACCATTAAACATTTCCTCAGTAAAAATGTCAATCTTCTCAAACATGATTTTCTTGAAAGCTTCAAATAGGCACAGGTTTGCCCCTCTACTAGAAGATCCAAAAATGCACAACTTCATTTATCATTAAATCTCCAGAAAGGCACAACTTTCAATATAATTTTTTTCTTCAGCAGCAGACACATATCTTAATAATTTAATTTTTCTTCCAAAGCATCACTAAATGTGGTAGCACAACACAAGACAACATCCCTCACACTTAAGCTTAACTAGATTATGCAATTTCACTTCAAGAGTTGGTTGGATAAGGAAAATTGGCCTGTAATTTTGATAACCTAACAGGCTGGGAATTGATTCTAAGGGCTACAAGGATTTAATGTTCATGTTAGGCCATTATAAAAATAATTCTCTGAAATAGGGGATTTAATACCAAACAAATTCCTCAATCATTTAAACATAAGTACCTCAAACCCTCAAGTTTTGACAGAAATAAATCAAATTCTGGTTAAATCAAGCATGGTTTGGTTCTCTCAAGAAGTGAGGTGAATGTAAAGACTATGAAAATAAGGGTTTAGAAGCCTCACAGGAAAGTGGTTTCAAATATAAAGACAGTGATATGTGGCATGGGATTAAAAATTCAATGTACGTTTCATGAAATTACTAAATATTTGAACTTGAAACAAAGTCATTTTCACCATTCATTTAAGCTCAGTTTCATGGGATAAATTGTTTCACTCATTGATATGCATTTCAAAATCGTGATGAGAATCATTTCAGCTCAAAAATTTAAAAAACACAAAGAAAATTGAAAAATAAACACACAAAATTTTAAAAACACACACTTTTTTTGTTTTTTTAAACAGGAAAACAACTGAAAATACTAAACTAAAAGGTTCCCTCCCCCACACTTAAAATATTTCATTTTCCTCAATGTGAACCCATGAGATGATATATGCACATGAATGCAGAATTTTTAAATAGGACAAATAATATAAAAGTGAAAGGGTTAGGAACAGCCTGATGTCCTCAAGTGATGATGGGGTCATGTAGTGTGATAAAATCCACTATATTAGTAGGAATTACCTCAATGTATCTCTTCAAACATTTCCCATTAATTATAAAGCTCCTTCCAGTGTCCTCTTTTGTGATCTCCACTACACAATAAGGAAAAACATTAGATACAATATAAGTACCTAACCATCTGGAATGCAACTTACCATGCATCATCTTGAGTCGTGAACTGTAGAGATGGACTTTATTTCCAACATGAAACTCATTTTGTTGGATCATTCAATCATGAGATGCTTTTGATTATTACTTATAGAGCCTTGAGTTCTCATATGAAAACAATAAAATCTCCTCAAGGTCTTGAATTTGTAGCTTCCTTTGGATTCTAGGTTGGGACAAATCCATGATGCATTTCTTTATAGCCCAATAAGCCTGATGCTCAACTTCCACGGGGAGATGAAATGCTTTCCCAAAAACAATCCGAAATGAGGACATACCAATGGGCATCTTGTATGCTATCCTATAAGCCCACAATGTATCATCCAAGCACTTGCTCCAATCCTTCCTATTTAGCTGCACCATTTTCTCCAAAATTTGTTTCAACTCGTGATTTGAAACCTCATCTTGGCCATTTGTTTGGGGGTGGTATTGTGTTGATGTTTTGTGTGTCACCCCATACTTCCAAAGAAGGGAAGAAAGATTCTGATTGCATAAGTGTGTACCTTGGTCACTGATGATGACATTCGGTACTCCAAACCTGCAAAAAATTTGAGCTTTGAAAAAGTCCACAACAACATGAGAATCATCAGTCCTGGTGGCCTTAACCTCCACCCATTTACTCACATAATCAACAGCAACAAAAATATATAAAAATCTAAATGAACTAGGAAAAGTACCCATAAAATCGATGCCCCATAAATCAAAAATCTCACAGAATAGTATGGGTTGTTGGGGCATCCCGTGTCTCCTAGAAATGTTCCCAGTGTGTTGGCAACGAGAGCATGAATTAAGAAACACATGGGCATCATGGAATAAGCTAGGCCAATATAATCTAGAGTCCAAAAATTTCCTAGCTGTTCGTCGGGGTCCAAAGTGTCCACCACAAGAAAGTGTATGAAAAAAATGTAAAATAGACTCTAACTCATGATCATGAACACACCTCCTAATAACTTGATCACTACACATGCGCCAGAGGTATGGATCATCCTAAACATAATATAGAGACTCACTATTTAATTTTTGTACTTGATGTTTCTTTAAATTTGCAGGGATTTCAGAGGCAACAAGGTAGTTAACTAAATCTGCATACCAAGGATGCGTAACGGAGATGGAATAAAGATGCTTATCGGGGAAAGTGTCCCGAAGTGGTACCTGGTCAAAGGTATTATCCTCTAGTGTGTGATTAATCCTACTCATGTGGTCCTCCACCATGTTTTATGACCCCTTTTTGTCCTTTATATCAATATCAAATTATTGAAGAAGGAGTATTCATCGGATTAGCCTGGGCTTTGCATCTGGCTTCTTCAAGAGGTTCCTCAGAGCTTCATGGTCAGAAAAAACAACTACTTTAGAGCCCAATAAATATGAACAGAATTTATCTAAAGAAAATATGACAACAAGAAACTCCTTTTCCATGGTTGTGTAATTTGATTGGGCTGAATCCAGTGTCCTCAATGCATAGGCAATCACATGTGAACGTCCCTCCACCCTCTGAGATAAGACAGCTCCAACCGCAAAGTTGTAGGCATCACACATAAGCTCAAAAGGAATCTCCCACTGTGGGGGCTGTATGATCAGTGGAGTGGTCAGACACTTATTTATCTCATCAAAGGAAGTCCTGCAAGAATCATCAAACACAAAATCAGAATCTTTTTGGAGTAATCGTGACATAGGAAGAGCAATCTTACTAAAATCTTTGATGAAGCGCCGATAAAATCCTACATGCCCTAGAAAAGATCTAACATCACACACACATGAAGGATATGGTAAGGATGAAATAATATCTACCTTATATCTATCAACCTATATCCCATGTTTTGACACTACATGCCCTAAAACAATTCCATGCTCTACCATAAAATGGCACTTTTCAAAGTTCAAGACCAGATTCTTCTCAATACAATGATTCAACACCTTTCCCAAACTACTTAGACATTCATCAAATGATGACCCATACAATGTAAAATTATCCATAAATACCTCCATGAAGGTCTCAATAAAATCAGAAAAAATACTCACCATGCATCTCTAGAAGGTACCTGTGGTGTTGGAAAGTCCAAATGGCATCCTCCGGTAGGCAAATGTGCCAAATGGATATGTGAGTGCAATCTTCTCCTAATTCTCCGAAGCTATAGGAACCTGAAAATATCCATAAAATCCATCCAAGAAACAATAGTGTGTCTTCCCAGCTATTCTCTCAAGCATCTGGTCAATAAATGGGAGGGGAAATGGTCTTTGCGAGTGGAATGATTTAGTTTCCTATAATAAATACACACATGGAAATTGTTTCGTTCCTTTATTGGAACTAACTCATCTTTCTAATTTTTAACAACAGTAACACCACTTTTCTTAGGCACAACCTGAATAGGACCTACCCACTAAGAATCTGAAATGGGATAGATTATACCTGCATCAATCAATTTTTCAACCTCTTTTTTAACAACCTCCAGAAGGGTTAGATTGAGTCTCCTTTGTGGTTGCCTCACCGGTTTAGCCCCATCCTCCAAAATAATCATATGAATGAAAATAGAGGGGATAATACCTGATATGTCATCCAAGGTCTATCTGATTGCCCTGATGTTCTCCCTCAAAAGATTCAAAAGTTTTTCTTCATGTTCAAAAGGGATATTGTTAGCAATGATAACAGGTAATTTATCACCATTTAACAAGTAGGATTATTTGAGATTTGGTGGCAATGGATTGAGTTCTAGTGTAGGGGGGTGGTGTATGGATGGGATCATAGAAGGAATTGAAATATGTGCACAAAGAGCATCAGTATCAGAATATACATCCTCAAAATCAGAGAATAAAGCATCAAATCCATCAGCATACTCAACAGCCATTTCATAATCAGAGTTCACATGATCAAAATTAGAATATTATTCCATTTAAAAATCAAATATAAAAGAGTCTTGTTCATTAGAAAAGGGTGTGGGAGTACTATTAGACATCAAACTAGAACCAATACTCATAATCTCCCTAATCATAGGACAATCCAATTCCATGGTGATTTTACTTGGTGGTTCAAAATGGGAGATAAAAAATGCATAATGATCCTTTGAGGGGTACATCATGGAATCAATAACACTAAATATCACAACTTCATCCCCAAATTCCATGGAAAGTGTACCCTGATTGATATTTATGACAGTTTTTACAGTTTTGAGGAAGGTTCTACCAAAGATAATGGGGCCCTGAGAACTTACCTGATCATCCTCCATGTTAATCATGTAGAAATCTGCTAGGAAGATCATGTCTCTTACCTAGACAAGTACATCCTCAAGGACTCCCGCTGGATATTCCGTAGCTCTATTCTCCAAATACACCACTACTCTCATCGGTTTTAGCTCACCAACCTGCAAAGAAGAGAATACAGAGTACAGAATCATATTTATTGAAGCTCCTAAATCACAAAGATCATCAGAGAAGTGAAACTCCCCTGTGGTGTATGGGATGGTGAATTTCCCTGGATCCTTGCACTTTGTTGGCATTGCTAGAGTTGGTGTAATGAGTGCTGACACATTTCTTTCTAGATTTATCCTCTCATTTACCTTGATCCCTCTTCAATTGGTACAAAGTTCAATTAATAATTTCACATACCTTGGAATTTGTCTAATGGATTCAAGTAGAGGAATGTTGATCTCCATATGCTTGAATGTGTCTAAAACCTCCTTTTTCATTGCTTCTTCAGCCATCTTCTTGGTTTGAACAACCCTGTTTGGAAAAGGAAGGGGTTTATGAGAAACATCATTAATCTTTTTTTCTTACCTTTATCTTTCTCCTTAGGTTGCTCGTCAGTTGATGTAGAATTGGGATTTTTTGGAGTTGAGGTGAATCCTGGTGGAATTATAGGTGGATAATCATTAGTTGTTTGCTTCCCACTTCTCAATATGATGGAACTGACATTCCCCTTTGGATTTGGAGTGGGTTGGGAAGGTAGATTTCCAGAATTCTTACTTATAAGTTCATGGAGGGCGGTGGTAATCTGGCTCATTTGAGTCTTCAACTGCCTCAGCTCCGAACCTTGACTCTTCAGCTCATTCTGTTGATTAAGAACAATTTTCTTCAAAAGATCATCAGTGTCAGAATCTACCTTTGGTGGGGGGGTTCCCTTTTTGCTGGCTTGCTGATTCTTGGGATTCAAATCTCCTTTGGGGTTGTTGGAAACCCTGCTGGTAAGGCGGAGGCTGCTGGAAGTTTTGTTAAAAGGGTGGCCTTTGTTGTTGTCCAGATCCATACCTTATGTCTGATTGATCCTTCCACCCTTGGTTATATGTTTTATCAAACTTCTTTTGGGGATATGGTTGTTGTTGTTTTTGCTGATATGGTCTCCCAGGGAACCCTGCTGCACAATCTTCTATTTCTTGGAGTTGTGGGCAACAGTCAGTTGGGTGGCTTGTCTCAGTGCAAATATCACAAGGCCTTGAAGGAGGGGGTTGGGATGACTTTTGAGCCAAAGAAATCTTCCTCACCATAGTGGTCAATTATTCCAACTTGGTATCAATAAAATGACTTTCAAGAGAAGAAGGACTTACCTGATGTACTCCCCTGACATGTGTTGTACCTCTATCGCCGAATTGTTGGGAGTTTTGGGCCATCTTGTCGATCAATGCACGTGCAAATACTGGTGTCTTGTCCACCAATGCCCCTCCTGTTGCGGCATCCACCATGCTCCTCTCCATAGGTGCGAGTCCTTCATAGAAGTACTGAATGAGGAGTTTCTCACTGATTTGGTGACGTGGAAAGCTTGTACACAACTTCTTGAATCCCTCCCAGTACTCATACATCGACTCCCCTTGTGCTTGCTTGATCCCCGAGATATCCTTACGAATGGAAGTGGTCCTCGATGATGGAAAAAATATATGCAAGAAAAGATGTTTCAAATCATTCTAACATGTTACATCTTCAAGTTGTAAATAGCACATCCAATACTTTGCAACTCCATCAAGTGAAAATGGGAATGCTCTTAATTTGATTTGATCTTCAGAGACATTTCTAGGTTTTAGGGTTGATAAAACCACATTAAATTCTTTCAAATGTTTATTGGGATCCTCATCAGAGAGGCCATGAAACTTTAGAAGTAAGTTAATTAACCCATATTTTAGTTCAAAGTCTGATTCAAGATTTGGGTATGCAATACAATTTGGTTGATAATTAATATCAAGTGCAGCCAATTCTTGAATGGTTCTATTCATCTCATTGTTATTATTTCCATCCATTGGTTCTTTTTTATGTTTGAATTTGAATTGCTTCAAATTTAAATGTTTCCAAAAGAGAGGAATTCACCAACTGATTTAATATTAAAACTTCTCATAGATTGAGAATGTCTGATTCGTGCCCTAAGGCGACGTTCAATCTCAGGGTCAAGATCTAAGAGATCTTTGGGATTTGTTCGTGTCATAAATCAATGAAATATGAAAAGAAGGAAAGTGGACCATAGAAGGATTATTTGTGCCAAATCATGTCCCCGAGATTTCCTCAAAATTTGGGCTCAATCCAAGCCCATATGAAGAAGATATGGCCCAAATACAGAACCCATGTCCAATTTGCCGAGTCCAGCCCACCATTGACTTAATGGCCCATTTACTCCATCCAAATGCACTCTTTAGATCTCATGTCCTGAATAAAAGTTGTATAAAATTAAGTTAGTAACACTTTTACAAAATATTAAGTTTAAATAATAAATATTAAAATATTTATCTTCAAAATACTACAATACATTTTAAAAGGGTAAAACTGGAATTTTCATCAAATTTTCAAATGAATGATCTAATCCAAAATATTCCATAAATGAATATATTTATCACAATTTGAGGAAATTATATCATTTATTATCAATAAAATATTCAAAAAAATAATGTTTTATCAACTCCCCAACACTTACCCTTTTTCACTCCTGGGAAAAACCTCATCTCAAGTAAACATCAATATCAAATCAAAACAAATTTTAAAACAAATATCCTTGAGATCCAACAATTACATGCCAAGAAACAAAAGATATCATGCCTCATAAAAATCATTATTTCAAGTTCTACATTTATATCATTAAATATATTTCCACTTCATTTATCACACGGGTGACCCGAGTTCGATCCCCGGCAACAGAGCCAATTTGAAAAAGCGTTGTCATGGGCGCCCTCAAATGATTAATGTGATTTTGGGGTACTTAGGTGTAGCAGAGTGGCTGACCAAGGTCGTCTCTCAAAGGAGGAAGTAAATTAAAATTTTTTTTAGAGGTATTCTAAAAATAAAAGAGAATAAAAACACTACTTGAAAGGATGGGGTTTGGTTATAGTTTATGAATCTAGAAGAAGTTTGCTGGAAGAAGATTGAATTTTTTTTGTTTTTAATTTTGAAATTAAGTTTGATTAAAAATACACAACAAGAAGATGTTTTTTTAGAAAATATTTTAAAAGGTGTAATCAATCTAACTCTACCTCTTCACTATATTATTAATCATTATCATTTAAATTAACATTCACTTAATTATGATCCCTTAATTCGTTAAATCCCAAACCCTATGAGAATTAACTTTACCAGGAAGATGAAGTGAATTTAACCCTAGGCTAACTTCAGAACATGCAATCGCAACACCCTGATTTGATTGATGTTCTAAGATTAGCTTATGCTCAGTGGTAAATTAAGGCACATTTTCCCTCTAGAAATTAGAATAAATTGAGTTTAGGTATTATATTTGAACACTACAAATTGATCCCTTATGGTTTTGTATAACCGATTAAGTTCGCACTCTCACAATTTACACTAAATCTCATCCTCGCGTGTTTTTGTGTTAATTGTTCAATTCCTTGCTTAGTTTCAATTAAATTAAAAACTCAATTAATTGATCATATTATGTGAATTACATTATATCATTGATTCAAAATAAATGAATTTAGAAGGTAAGATATAGATCGATTACTAAAAGACTACTCTTCCATGGGTGGCGTAATCATCGTAGAAGCGAATTGCATTTGCAATGGTTTATAATGGGTATAACCCAATAATGCTTCAACTAAAGAATTCCATCCCAAAGATGAAGATTAAGAGAAAAAGAAATTTAAAAAAAACATAAGAAAATAGAAGAAATAAAATAAGAACAAAGAAGTTTAAAACACAAATGAAAATATTACAACAAGAAGAAGAGAATGAGACTTCGATGAGGGGATCCTTGCTTCAAGAGCTACCTCTCTTACAATGGTTGTAGAATTTGGATGAAACCAATTATCCTCTACCTCCAATCTTCTAATTCATGTCCCAACCCCTCCAAATGAGGAAAAAAACTAATTTATAGAGTGGAGGGGACGCTAGGTTTAAAGAGGTTTCAAGTGTGAATGAGAAATCTCGGCCAAATATTTTAATACAACTTGCATCGCCTATTTGACCTCCAAAACACGTGAACCAGCTCTCTTTCCAGAAGGATGATTTGTGCGCAAATGAATCCCTGAGCTCCACTAAAAATTTAGGCCTAATCCAATCATGTATGATGAATTTCTGGCTCAAATACAAAACCTATGTCCATTCTGGTGAGTCCAGTCCAACTTTGACTTCATGGCCCATTTTCAACAACCAAATGCACTATTTAGCTCTAGCTTCGAAACATGCAATCGCAACACCCTGCTTTGATTGTTGTTAGAAGGTTAGATTATGTTCAGTGGTTAATTAGAGCATATATCCATTCTGGAAATGAGGATGAATTGTGTTTAGAGATTATATTTGAACTCTACAAATTTATCCCGTGGGGTCTTGTATTACCGATTAAGATTGCGCTCTCACAATTTACACAAAATTTCAACCTCACGTGTTTTTGTGTTAATTATTCAATTGATTGATTAGTTTATTACAATTTAAAAACACAATTCATGGATCATATTAAGTGAATTACAGTATCTCAATGATTCAAAATAATTAAATGAAGAAGGATAGAGGTTGATCGATTGCTAAAAAGAACTACTCTTACATGGGCGGTGTAGTCATCTTGGAGACGTTTTGCATGAGCAAATGATTGAAAGGGTAGAACCCAATCTCGTCTCAACTCTTGATTCCAACCCAATTAAGAAGATTAATAGAAGAATAAAAGGGAATAACACAGAAGATTATTTGAAGAAAAATTCAAGATACAAACATGAAAGAAAAGAAATATAAAAAGGAGGTGAGAGTGGAGAGCCTTTTTGGAAGAGAGGTTTGCACAAAGACATACTTATTAAAAGAGTTTTGAGGGGCTCCCAAGAGACACCCTTTCTTCAAAACCTTCCCAAATCCTCTACCAGCCCTCTCAAAGAGTGAAAAATGGTTTTAAATAGAGTTTGTGAGGGCCAGGGTTACATAACTTTTTAAGTGTGAAATGAAAAACTCGGCCAAATATTTTATTCAAAGTTGAACCACCTATTTGACCTTTAAAACGGGTGAATTGGCTAGACTTATAGAAGTATGATTTGTTCCAAATCCTGTACCCGAGCGTTTCTAAAAATTTGGTTTCAATCCAAACTTGGATGATGAAGATATGGCCCAAATACAGAACCCATGTCCATTCTACCGAGTCCAGCCCGCCATTGACTTAATGGCCCATTGACTCCATCCAAATGCACTCTTTAGCTCTAGTGTCCTGAATAAAAGTTGTTTAAAATTAAGTTAGGAACACTTTTAAAAAATATTAAGTTCAAATAATAAATATAAAATATTTATCTTCAAAATAGTACAGTACATTTTAAAAGGGTAAAACAGGAATTTTCATCAAATTTTCAAATGAATGATCTAATCCCAAATATTTCATAAATGAGTATATTTAGCACAATTTAAGGAAACTATATCATTTATTATCAATAAAATTTTCAAAAAATAGTGTTTTATCAACTCCCCCACACTTACCCTTATGCACTCCTGGGCAAAACCTCATGTCAAGTAAACATCAATATCAAATCAAAACCAATTTTAAAACACATATCCTTGAGATCAAACAATTACACACCAAGAAACAAAAGATATCATGCATCATAAAAAACCATTACTTCAAGTTCTTAATTTATATCATTCAATATACTTCCACTTCATTTATCCTCCCATGCACAAAACACTTACCTCACATGAATTTTCTCTTATCACACAAATGTCAAAAAAATTTTGCAATGTGTTTCTCATCCAAACTCATACAAGGGTCACCATAGGATTGATAAATTCCTACATCGCTACCCAATGTGAGTCAAGGACATATGTTTATCATGATTACTTTTCAGGGTTGTTATGTGGCTTTCAGTTGGTAAGATTTAGATGTGAAAAATCCTGAGGCTGAATGACGAGGGCATGACTCTTGTATTAATCTAATTTTCACTTAAATATAGTCTTCTCATCAATCCCCATAGTATCAATTCAGCTCCATCATCATGAAAAATAAAAGAATTTTCACACCATTCAACATTTCCACAGTAAAAATGTCAATCTTCTCGAACATGATTTTCTTGAAAGCTCCAGATAGGCACAACTTTTCCCCTCTATTAGAAGCTCCAGAAAGGCACAAATTATTTTATCATGAAAGCTCCAGAAAGGCACATATTTCAATATAATGTTTTTCTTTATCATCAAACACATCTCTTCATTATTTAATTTTTCATCCGAAGTATCACAAAATGTGGTATCACAACACAAGAAAGCCTCCCCCACACTTAAGATTAACTAGATTATGCAATTTCACTTCAAGAGTTGGTTGGATAGGGAAAATTGGATTGTAATGTGGCTAACCTAACATGCTGTGCATGGATTCTAAGGGCTAAAAGGATTAAATGTTCAAGGTAGGTCATTATAAAAAAGGATTCTCTGAAATAGGGGATTTAATACCAAACAAATTCCTCAATCATTTAAACATAAGTACCTCAAACCCTCAAGTTTTGACAGAAATAAATCAAATTATGGTTAAATCAAGTATGTTTGGTTCTCTCAATAAGTGAGGTGAATTTGAAGAATATGAAAATAATGGTTTAGAAGCCTCACAAGAAAGTGGTTTCAAATATAAAGATAGTGAGATGTGGCATGGGATTCAAAATTCAAGTTAGTTTTCATGAAATTACTAAATATTTGAACTTGAAACAAAGCCATTTTTAGCATTCATTTAAGCTCAGTTTCATGGGATAAATTGTTTCACTTATTGATACGGATTTAAAAATGGTGATGAGAATCATTTCAGCTCAAAAGTTTCAAAAACACACAGAAAATTGAAAAATAAACACACAAAATTTGAAAAACACACAATTGTTTTTGTTTTGTTTTTTTAATTGGAAAATAATTGTAATTACTAAACTAAAAGGTTCCCTCCCCCACACTTAAAATATTTCATTGTCCTCAATGTGAACCCATGAGATGATATATGCACATGAAATGTATAATTTTAAATAGGAAAAAGAATAAAAAAGTTAAAGGGTTAGGAACAACCTGATGTACTCAAGTGATGATGGGGTCATGCAGTGCGATAAAATCCACTACATCAGTAGGAAGTCCCCCAATGTATCTCTTCAAACATTTACCATTGACTATAAAGCTCCTTCTTATGTCCTCTTGTGTGATCTCCACTACACCATAAGGAAAAACATTAGTCACAACATAAGGACCTAACCACCTGGAACACAACTTACCAGACATCAGCTTCAGTCGTGAACTGTAGAGAAGGACTTTCTCTCCAACATGAAACTCCTTTTGTTGGATCATTCTATCATGAGCTACTTTTTATTTTTCCTTATAGAGCCTTGAGTTCTCATATGATGACAATTGAATCTCCTCAAGATCTTGAATTTTTAGCTTCCTTTGGATTCCAGCTTGGGCCAAATCCATGTTGCATTTCTTTATAGCCCAATAAGACTGATTCTCAACTTCCATGGGGAGATGAAACGCTTTCCCAAAAACAATCTGAAATGGGGACATACCAATGGGTGTCTTGTATGATGTCCTATAATCCCACAATGCATCATCCAAGCACTTTCTCTAATCCTTCCTATTTGGCTGCACGGTTTTCTCCAAGATTTGTTTCAACTCACGATTTGAAACCTCAGCCTGACCATTTGTTTGGGGGTGGTATGGTGTTGATGTTTTGTGTGTCACCCCATACTTTCAAAGGAAGGAAGAAAAATTCCTATTGAAAAAGTGTGTCCCTTGGTCACTGATGGTGGCCTTTGGTACTCCAAACCTACAAAAAATTTGAGCCTTGAAAAAATCCACTACAACATGAGAATCGTCAGTCCTAGTGTCCTTGGCCTCCACCCATTTACTCACATAATCCACAGAAACAAGGATATACAAGAAACAAAATTAATTAGGAAAAGGTCCCATAAAATCAATTCCCCAAATGTCAAAAATCTCACAGAATAAAATGGGTTGTTGGGGCATCTCGTGTCTCCTTGAAATGTTTCCAGTGTGTTGGAAATGAGAGCATGACTTACAAAACACATGGGAATCATGGAATAAGCTAGAACAATATAATCCAGAGTCTAAGACTTTTTTAGTAGTACGTTGGGGTCCAAAGTGTCCACCACAAGCAAGTGTATGACAGAAATGCAAAACAGACTCAAACTCCTGATTGGGAACACACCTCCTAATGACTTGGTCATTACACATGCGCTAGAGGTAAAAATCATCCCACACATAAAACCTAGACTCAATTTTTAATTTTTGGACTTGATGTTTCTTTAAATTTACAGGGATTTAAGAGGCAACAAGATAGTTAACTAAATCTACATACCAAGGATGCGTACCTGAGATGGAATAAAGATGCTCACAGGGGAAAGTGTCCCGAAGTGGTACCTGGTCCAAGGTGTCACTCTCTAGTGTGTGAGTAAGCCTACTCATGTGGTCCGCCACCAAGTTCTCTGATCCCTTTTTTTCCTTTATCTCAATATGAAATTTCTGAAGAAGGGGCATCCATTGGATCAGCCTAGGATTTGCATCTGGCTTCTTCAAGAGGTACCTTAGAGCTTCATGGTCAGAAAAAACAACTACTTTAGAGCTCAATAAATATGAACAGAATTTATCTAAAGAAAATATGACAGCAATAAACTCCTTTTCTGTGGTTGTGTAATTTGATTGGGTTGAATCCAGTGTCCTCGATGCATAGGCGATCACATGTGAACATCCCTCCACCCTATGAGATAAGATATCTCAAACCGAGATGTTGGAGGTGTCACACATAATCTCAAAAGGAATCTCCCACCGTGGGGGTTGTATGATCGATAGAGTGGTTAGAAACTTCTTTATCTCATCAATGGAAGTCCTGCAAGAATCATCAAACACAAAATCAGAATCATTTTGGAGTAATCATGACATAGGAAGAGCAATCTTACTAAAATCTTTGATGAAGTGCTGATAAAATCCAGCATTCCCAAGGAAAGATATAACATCATTCACACATGAAGGATATGGTATGTAATGACCCAAAGTTTCATTAATGGAAAATCCCTCTTGATCTAGTTAAATGTATCTTTATGAAAAATAATTTTTTTTATTAGATGTCAACTTATTTGGTTTTATGTTAAGAATTTTGACCGTTGTTAATATAGCCGTTGAACAGTGATCACATGATTAGTATAAATATAGGACCTATAAAAATCCAATTTACTCAGACAAAAGAAGCGATGACCTCATCCAGTAGAATTTCCCCATAAGAAGCCCATTTTTCGGAGCTCGAAAAATAGGTGTCATCCTTGGGCTTCACCCTTGACCAAGCCCAAGCTGAGCTTCACCATGTCAAGCTCAAATGGGACCGTCTACGGGAAAAGTGGAAGTTGATAGAGATTACCACTCGAGCGATGTTTTCCGAGCCACCCCAAGAGTCTGTCACCATCGCACACCTTACCCTTAGGTCTTATACGACAGTTTTAAGGGGTTATGTAAAAAATAATTAGTACTATGTTCATGTATAATATTTTTGTATATAATAATGAATATAATTTCTAGTCATTTTTGATACATTGTAAATAGTTTTTAAAGTACAAATGGTGTTTTTAGTTATTATTTAATTAAGAAATATATTTTATTAAATTAAGGGATTTTTGAATTAAATAATATTTTAATAAAATTATTATTATTAAATTAATTTTTATTAAATATAAATGATCTTATAATTTTATGAATTCAATTATAATTTTTATTAAGGTTTGAAATCCATTTCTGTCAAAACCCGTGAATTTTCGATAAATGTCAGTTTTTATTTTAAAAGTGAAAATTCACATATTTAGAAAATTATTTAGATAAAATAAATGTTATTTCTGGAATCAGGACGTCGAAATTATCCAACGGTGAATTTTTCAGAATTTTCTGAGACAGTCAAATTTTTGGGTAAAAATTAATACCGTTTAAATTTATAATGTGTTTTATGACATCATAATGACCCAATGGTGATGTAATAAAATTCTATAATCTTTATGTTTGGCCAATATATGTTTTAACATTAAAATACTGTGATTTTGGGTTTGTTTGAATTACTTTTCAAAGCATTAATGGACCCCTCAAGACATATTCAACACTTTGCCTTTTTAAATTAATTTCCATGCGAGTGTGGCTCACCTCCACAAAAGAAACATTATTATTTTAAGAAATTTGGACCTGGTCCATATAAAATATTTTTTTCCTCTTCCCTTTTCCAAAAACCATGGGAAAAAACCATGGGATGGTTTGTGGTTTGGATTAATTTAATGTAAGGGGACCCAAACCTAAATAATAAAGAATTCTCTCACCTTTCCTATATAAAACCACCCAAGCTCCCACTTCCTCCTCACTCAAATCCCTTGGAGTTCGTCCAAAATCTGCCATAATCTCTCTATAATCCTCCCAAGGTGCCCCAAGATCCCAAGAATACTCTCACAAGCCTTTCTCTAGCCTTTGGAAGCACACTTCCAAGTAAGGTTTTTTTCTTCCTTTCTCATTTTTGTCAATTTTCGTTAAGTTGTATTTCCCTTTTAATTTCAATTATGAATGTTGGGGTATGGTTTCTCACCTCCCCCATACTTCCCTGTTATTGTTTTAATGATGGGAGACCCCTTTCTCTCTCATTAAATTCCTCTCATGTACACCCGTTACTATGCCGAAATTCCGAAAGGAACTTCTCTCTCTTCTTTTACATTCAAGCAATAATTTTGTATCATGAATCTAAATTCCATTACAATTGTTGGGACATGTATATATATGTCCTCCTTACTATCCATTACATGTAAATATGATGAGTAACCCATTTCTCTCTCATCAACAAATTTTATTAATTCTTATGTCACGCCGTTATGCTGCCGAAATCGCACCGATTTTCTAAGCCAATGCCATTGTGTAGTGGATACCATGCCCATTTCTCCATCAAGGGTATTCACCTTTATGAACATTTACTTATTGATTACAAAGTTTCATGTATGAATTCCACATTCCTTTATCATGGAATAAATTATTATGTTTTATGAATCCTTGTTTTATGATCCATGTGGCACACTTATGCATGAAATGAAATGTTTAAGAAGGGTGAGCCCTTATAGAGCTCCAATGAATTTGGTAAAGTATAGTATCATGATGCGTCATGTGCAATGAGTGTTGACTCATTCTAAATCAAGTTCAATGAGGGTTTACTCTTTCTTTATGTGCAATGAGGATTTTCTCATGCTCCATGTGCAATGAGTCTTGGCTCATGCTAATTCCATGATAAGTGTTGTTGCCACATATCCATGTTATGATTATCATGATTTACCATGCCTTTATGTTCATGTTTATTTTATGATCTATTGATATACCTATTGTCTAACATGTATTTTACTCCTCATGTTATTCCATTTGTACTCTCTTACTGGGATCTATAGCTCACCCTTTTCTTATGCATGTCCTCAGGTTATCCCATGCAATGCTAAGTACGAAGGAATGTAGTAGTCATGTAAAGGAAGTTTTCAATAAAGATGTTGCATTTCATGTTTCAAGTTTTATGTAATGATCCTAATCCCCAAAGACACTAAACCTCTCGATCTTCTTTGTTGTATCAAGTGAAGTTTTATGTAATAAATCATGTTTAAGTTGTAAAAAATGCAGGGTTGTCATAGTTGGTATCAGAGGGAGGTTTAGTTATTTTTGGGATTAGGAAACCCTAGTAAAGCCTTAGATACAATACTAAGTACAATAAAAACGTCCCTAAGTTTTGGTGAGTATTGAGTAAGTGGGTTATCAAGAAAATACATTCCTGTCTGGATACGAGCAGGTAGAGGCGGCTCTGGCACAGATGTATCATAGGGGTAAAACCCGAAAACACCGCTTTGAGCTAGACTCGAACGGGAACTGGTGCACGACAACAGGCCTTGCTGCACTCTTGGTTATGAAACTCCTGGGGGATATGTTTTGATAAATTCACAAGCTTATTATGAACCCTTATTAAGGGAATTAAAAAAAATTCCCCTACGAATATTTGTTAGAAAGTGGATCATGAAAATCCAAGATTGAAGCCTACAGACTCATGAGTTAAGGAATGAAAGTTTATTTATAAGTCATCAACTTTTGTCTTTGGATTACCCTTTATGTGTTACCCCTAACTTTCCTTTTATTCCATCCAATGACCGGTAATATGAGGACTCAGGATAACAACTGTTGTGAAGATCAGTGTGATGACTGTACTAATGAGATGCCCAATCCAATGGGAGCGGGAATCGCGAACTTTGTCACGCTTCTCTCTCAGATATCTCAAATTTTTAATAGAAACACGGGTCAAGAGGAACGTTCAACCCCCCTAAGAATGAACAGGTCTCTATTGAGAGCTTCATGAGACAAAGGCCTCCTACTTTTAGTGGATCATCCGATCCCACGATCGCTGAACAATGGATCAACTCCATTGAAAAGATATTCTCCATCCTCCAATGTTCTGAACAAGAGAAGGTTCTCCTGGCGGCTTATCATATGGAGGGTGAAACTGATCAATGGTGGACGTTGATAAAAAATACAAAGCCTTAGGAGGAGATCGAGGCGTTGGAATGGAAGGATTTCCAGAAGATGTTTTTTGATAAATATTTTCCGCGCACCCTCCGGCTTAAGATGGAAAGGGACTTACTTTCCCTCAAGAAAAAAGATGAAGAATCTGTTGGAGTGTACGAGTAAAAATTCACAAGGCTAGCACGATACGCTTCCGGCTTTGTCATTACCCCCGAATGCAAGGTCGACCGCTTCTTTGGTGGGTTGAAGCCTAGCTTGCAGAAAGCATTAGCGATCCATGACTTTGGCAGCTATGAGTAAATTTTACGATGTTCCCTCAAGGTCGAAATGGAGATCGGGGAATTAAAGGGGTATCATGGGGACAAGAAGCGTAATGTGGACTTCAATGCTGGTGGTCCGATGGATAAATCCAATGGTGCTAAGAAGATCCAGCACCCCACTTGCCAAAAGTACGGAAAGAAGCACCCTGGAAATTGCCTTAAGGGGACAAGAAAATGCTTCAGGTGTGGAAGATAAGGGCACCTAGCTGTTAACTGTCGGCAAGAAGAACCCGCAGCTGCGACAGAGGATAGGAACGCTCCGTTCAAACCTCAACGCATCGTTTAATGCTACAAATGCAAAGAACCGGGCCATTTTGAAAATCAGTGCCCTAATCCAAGGGTTATCGGAGGCAACCAACAACCACCAAGATAGCAAGGAAGAGCTTTTTCCATCACTTCTGCCGAAGTGAACCCCGACAACGAAGTGGTGACAGGTACACTAGTTATTCATTCAAGAATAGCGAACATACTTTTTGATTCAGGTTCTACGCATTCTTTTATATCTCGAAAGTTTAGTAGAACAATCCCAGCACCACGACAAATCATGGAAGTAAAGATGTCGGTGAGTATAGAAAATGGGGAAATCATTGCATCCCATGAATATAAGTCCTCCCCTATTATAATCCGTGGGTTTAATTTCCCGACGAACCTCATCATACTCCCTCTGGTGGAATTTGATGCAATTCTTGGCATGGAGTGGCTTTCCTTATATAGAGCCAACATAAATTGTCGGGAGAGGGAAATCACACTCCATATGGAGAATCGACCCCTGATTCTTTACAAGTATCAGGAGGAAGATGAATCTCCTTTAGCTCCATCATCTCAAGAATGGATATTACTTCCTTATGAGAACGCATATCTGGCTTAGATGATTAAGTCCACGGAAGAAACCATCCTTGAAGAAATGGCTATTGTGAAGGAATTCACTTAAGTGTTTCCCGAGGAACTGTCTGGTCTTCCTCCAAGAAGAGATGTTGAGTTCTCAATTGAACTTATACCTGGGGCGCTACCAATATCCAAGACTCCATATAGAATGGCTATTGTAGATCTTGAAGAGCTGAAGAAACAACTACAAGAGAATCTAGATAAAGGGTGTATATGCCCAAGTGCTTCACCATGGGGTGCACCAGTCCTCTTCATCAAGAAGAAGGATGGGTCAATGAGGATTTGCATCGATTATCGTGAACTTAACAAAATCACGATAAAGAACAAGTATCCTCTCCCAAGAATCGATGAATTGTATGATGAGCTTCGTGGAGCACAATACTTCTACCAGGTGGATTTGCGGTCGGGATATTATCAAGTAAGGGTGAAGAAGGAAGATGTCCCCAAGACTGCTTTTCGTACAAGGTACGGGCACTATGAATTCATAATAATGCCTTTAGGACTCACCAATGCTCCAGCAATATTAATGGACTTGATGAAAAGAGTTTTTAGAGATCACCTTGACAAATTTGTGGTAGTATTTATAGATGATATTCTAATATACTCCAAAACCAAGGAGGATCATGAAAAGCATTTAAAAACTGTACTAGAGACTTTGCGCAAGGAGAAGCTCTATGAAAAGTACAACAAGTGTGAGTTCTGGTTGAAGGAGGTCTCATTCATGGTCCATATCATCACAAGCAATGTGATATCTGTGGACCCCTCCAAAATAGATGCAATTGAGGGATGACCGAGGCCAACATCGGTAACGGATATCCGTAGCTTCTTGGGGTTAGATGGATATTATCGACGATTTGTGAGAAATTTCTCATGATTGTCTAACCCTCTTACCAAGCTAACTCGAAAGGGAGTAAAGTTTTCTTGGAGTGATGAATGCGAAGAAAGCTTTAAGGAGTTGAAAAGGAGGCTTATCACTGCACCCGTGCTCACTTTACCCACAAGTGGGGAGCTTTTTGTGGTATTCAGTGATGCTTCGAAGAAGGGATTAGGATGTGTGCTGATGTAGAATGATAAAGTGATATCCTATGCCTCAAGGCAGTTGAAAATCCATGAGCAAAACTATCCAACACATGATCTGGAGTTAGCGGATGTGATCTTTGCCTTGAAAATATGGCGACATTATCTCTATGGAGAGAAATGTGAGATATATACTGACCACAATAGTCTTAAATATATATTCACACAGAAAGAGCTTAATATGAACTAGAGAATATGGATAGAGCTTATCAAGGATTATTACTGTTCAATACATTACCACCCTTGGAAAGCAAACAAGGTGGCAGATGCCCTAAGTAGAAAGGACCCAACAATTCTATCAATGATGAGAATTGAGAATGATCCAATCTTCTTAGACTTGATGAAGATGGACGTGGGAATCATAAAGAAGGGAACATCATAAATCCTTTCACAAATTATTGCCAAACCATCTATTTTGTAAAAGTTATAGGATGGTCAAAAGGATGATGTAGGAATTCAAGAAAAATTGGAAGCTATCAAAAAAGGGAAATCCTCAGAGTTTAATGTTAATGAAGAAGGAATTGTGCGGTTTGGGAAAAGACTATGTGTTCCATCAAGTCTGGAGCTGAAGAAGGAACTTTTGGATGATGCACATAGTTAAAATTTCTCTATTCACCCAGAGAGAACAAATATGTATCAAGATCTCTGAGAAAACTTTTGGTGGTATAATATGAAGAAGGAGATCACTGAATATACATCAAAGTGCCTGGTGTGTCAGCATGTGAAGGCAGAGAGGCAGAAGTCTAAGGGGATGATGCAACCATTTCCCATACCAAAATGGAAATGGGAAAACACCACCATGGACTTTGTCACCGTACTTCTAAGGACATCCAAAGGCAACAATGCAATATGGGTTGTTGTGGATCGTCTTACAAAGACTGCACACTTAATTTCTATTCGGGAGGATTTCTCTTTGGATCAACTATCACAGATATATTTCAGGGAAGTGGTAAGGTTTCATGGTGTCTGACCGAGATCCAAGATTCACCTCTAAGTTTTGGAAGAGTCTTCAACATGCTCTGAATACTGAACTGAACTTCAGTACGGCCTATCATCCTCAAACTGATGGCCAATCCGAGCGAACTATCCAAACACTTGACGATATGTTGAGAGCGTGCTCAATGGACTTTAAAGGAGGATGGGATCAACATCTTCCTCTGGTTGAGTTATCTTATAATAACAGTTTCCACTCGAGCATCCAAATGGCACCATATGAAGCCCTGTATGGGAAAAGGTGCAGAATAGTGGCATGTTGGGATGAGGTCGGTGAACATAAGCTGCTTGGACCAGAAATGGTCGAAGAAATAGTGGAGAAGGTGAAAACCATTCCGCAGCATATCAAGGCAGCCCAGAGTCGACAGAAGAGTTATTCAGATAATCGTCGATGATACCTTGAGTTTAAAGTCGGAGACATGGTTTTTCTATGCATATCTCCGTGGAAGAAGGTCATGAGGTTTGGAAAGAAACGGAAGTTAATTCCAAGGTACATCGACCACTTCGATATTCTTGATCGTGTCGGGGTTGTGGCCTATCGACTAGCAATTCCACCTACTATGGCCAAAGTACATGATGTCTTTCATGTATCCCTCTTAAGGAAGTACATACCAGACCCTTCACATGTACTCTCTTATGAGGTGGTACAATTGGAAGACGATCTTTTTTATGAGGAGAAACCAGTGAAGATATTAGATTGTAGAGAAAAAGTTCTATGAAATAAGACAATGCCCCTCGTCAAGGTGTTGTGGAGAAACCACAAGTTTGAAGAAGTGACATGGGAATCGGAGGAGAAGATGAAGCTGAGTTACCCACATCTGTTTTAGTGTGGGAAAAGGAAAAATTTCGAGGGAGAAATTTCTTAAGGGGGGAATATTGTAACGACCCAAAGTTTCATTAATGGAAAATCCCTCTTGATCCAGTTAAATGTCTCTTTTTGAAAAATATTTTTTTTATAAGATGTCAACTTCTTTGATTTTATGTTAAGAATTTTGACCATTGTTAATATAGCCATTGAACAGTGATCACATGATTAGTATAAATATAGGACCTTAACAAATCCAATTTACTTATAGAAAAGAAGCGATGGCCTCATCTAGTAGAATTGCCCCATACGAAGCCCATTTGTCGGAGCTCGGAAAAGGGGTGGTATCCTTGGGATTCTCCCATGACCAAGCCCAAGCTGAGCTTCACCATGTCAAGCTCTAACGGGACCATCTACGGGAAAAGTGGAAGTTGATAGAGATTACCACTCGAGTGATGTTATCCGAGCCACCCCAAGAGTCTGTCACCATCGTACATCTTACCCTTAGGTCTTATGCGGCTATTTTAAGGGGTTATGTAACAAATAAGTAGTACTATGTTCATGTACATTATTTTTGTATATAATAATGAATATAATTTCTAGTCATTTTTGATACATTGTAAATAGTTTTTAAAGTACAAATGGTATTTTTAGTTATTATTTAATTAAGAAATCTATTTTATTAAATTAAGGGATTTTTGAATTAAATAATATTTTAATAAAATTATTATTATTAAATTAATTTTTATTAAATATAAATGATCTTATAATTTTATGAATGCAATTATAATTTTTATTAAGGTTTGAAAGCCATTTCTGTCATAACCCGTGAATTTTTGATAAATGTCAGTTTTTATTTTAAAAGTGAAAATTCACATATTTAGAAAATTATTTAGATAAAATAAATGTTATTTCTGGAATCAGGATTTTGAAATTATCCAACGGTGAATTTTTCATAATTTTCTGAGACAGTCAAATTTTTGGGTAAAAATTAATACCGTTTAAATATGTAATGTGTTTTATGACATCATAATGACCCAATGGTGAAGTAATAAAATACCATAATCTTTATGTTCGGTCAATATATGTTTTAACATTAAAATAATGTGATTTTGGGTTTGTTTGACTTACTTTTCAAAGCATTAATGGACCCCTCAAGACATATTTAACACTTTGCCTTTTTAAATTAATTTCCATGGGAGTGTGACTCACCTCCACATAAGAAACCTTATTATTTTAAGAAGTTCGGACCTGGGCATTATAAAATATTTTTTTCCTCTTCCCTTTTCCAAAAACCATGGGCAAAAACCATGGGATGGTTTGTGGTTTGGATTAATTTAATGTAAGGGACCCAAACCTAAATAATAAAGAATTCCCTCACATTTCCTATATAAACTCACCCAAGATCCCACTTCCTCCTCACTCAAATAACTTGGAGTTCGTCCAAACTCTTCCATACTCTCTATATAATCCTCCCAAGGTGCCCCAAGCTCACAAGAATCCTCTCACAAGCCTCTCTCTAGCCTTTGGAAGCACACTTCCAAGTAAGGGTTTTTTTCTTCCTTTCTCATTTTTGTCAATTTTAGTTAAGTTGTATTGACCTTTTAATTTCAATTATGAATGTTGGGGTATGGTTTCACACCTCCCCCATACTTCCCTATTATTGTTTGAATGATGGGATACCCATTTATCTCTCATTAAATTCCTATCATGTACACTCGTTACTATGCCGAAATTCCGAAAGGAACTTCTCTCTCTTCTTTTACATTCAAGCAATAATTTTCTATCATGAATCTAAATTCTATTACAATTGTTGGGAAATGTATCTATATGGCCTACTTACTTTCCATTACATGTAAATATGATGAGGAACCCATTTCTCTCTCATCAACCATTTTTAAGAATTCTTATGTCACGCCGTTATGCTGCCGAAATCGCACCGATTTTCTAAGCCAATGCCACTGTGTAGTGGATACCATGCCCATTTCTCCATCAAGGGTATTCACCTTTATGCACATTTACTTATTGATTACAAAGTTTCATGTATGAATTCCACATTCCTTTATTGTGGAATAAATGATTATGTTTTATGAATCCATGTTTTATGATCCATGTGGCACAATTATGCATGAAATGAAATGTTTAAGAAGGGTGAACCCTTATAGCGCTCCAATGCATTGGGTAAAGTATAGTATCATGATACGTCATGTTCAATGAGTTTTGACTCATGCTAAATCAAGTGCAACGAGATTTTACTCGTGCTTTATGTGCAATGAGGATTTACTCATGCTCCATGTGCAATGAGCCTTGGCTCATGGTAATTCTATGATAAGTGCTGTTGCCACATCTCCATGTTATGATTATCATGATTTATCATGATTTTATGTTCATGTTTCTTTTATGCTCTATTGATATTCCTATTGTGTAACATGTATTGTACTTCTCATGTTATTCCATGTGTACTCCCTTACTGGGCTTTATAGCTCACCCTTTTCTTATGCATGTCCTCAGGTTATCCCATGCAATGCTAAGTACGAAGGAATGTAGTAGTCATGTAAAGGAAGTTTTCAATAAAGATGTTTTATTTCATGTTTCAAGTTTTTTTGTAATTATCCTAAGCCCCAAAGACACTAAACCTCTCGATCTTCTTTGTTGTATCAAGTGAAGTTTTATGTAATAAATCATGTTTAAGTTGTAATAAAAAGAAGGGTTGTCATATGGTAAGGATGAAATAATATCTACCTTAGATCTATCAACCTCTATCCCATTTTTTTAAACAACATGCCCTAAGACAATTCCATGCTCTACCATGAAATGACACTTTTCAAAGTTCAGGACCAGATTCTTCTCAATACAACGATTCAACACCTTTCCCAAACTACTTAGACATTCATCAAATGAAGACCCATACACTGTAAAATCATCCATAAATACCTCCATGAAGGTATCAATAAAAT
Organism: Viscum album; assembly: GCA_963277665.1. Taxonomy (NCBI): domain Eukaryota; kingdom Viridiplantae; phylum Streptophyta; class Magnoliopsida; order Santalales; family Viscaceae; genus Viscum; species Viscum album. The sequence goes on from OY728152.1 coordinate 1,964,735,942, forward strand.
CAGAAAAAATACTCACCATGCATCTCTGGAAGGTACCTGGGGCGTTGCAAAGTCCAAATGGTATCCTTCGGTTGGAAAATGTGCCAAAGGGACAGGTGAATGTAGTCTTCTCCTGATCCTCCAGAGCTATAGGAACCTGAAAATATCCAGAAAATCCATCCAAGAAACAATACTGCGTCTTTCCTGCTAGTCTTTCAAGCATATGATCAATAAATGGGAGGGGGGAATGGTCCTTGCGAGTAGATTGGTTTAGTTTCCTATAATCAAAACACATGCGCCAACTGTTTTTCACCCTCATTGGAACTAACTCGTCTTTATCGTTTTTAACAACAGTAACACCACTTTTCTTAGGCACAACCTGAGTAGGATTTACCCACTAAGAATATAAAATGGGATATATTATGCCCGCCTTAAGCAATTTCTCAACCACTTTTTTAACAACCTCCAGAAGGGTTGGATTGAGTCTCTTTTGTGGTTGCCTCACAGGTTTAGACCCATCCTCCAAAAGAATCCTATGCATGGAAATGGAGGGACTAATACCTGATATTTTAGCCAAGGTCCATTTGATTTCCCTGGTGTTCTCCCTCAAAAGATTCAAAAGTTTTTCGTCATGTTCAAAAGGGAGATTATTAGCAATGATAACAGGTAATTTCTCACCACCTAAGTACCCCAAAATCACACTAACAAGTATTACCACCTATCATGAGGGTGACCCAGGTTCGATCCCCAGCAACGGTGCCAATTTGAAAGAGAGTTTTCATGGGCACACTCAAATGATTAGTGTGATTTTGGGGTACTTAGGTACAACAGAGTTGCTGACCAAGGTCGTCTCTCAATGGAGGAAGTGAATTAAAACAACTTTTCAGAGGTATTATAAAAATAAAAGATAATAGAATTGAAAAACTACTTAATAGAATGTGGATTGTTTATAGTTTATAAATCTAGAAGAAGTTTGCTGGAATAGGATTTCATTTTTTTTGTTTTTAATTTTGAAATGAAGTTTGATTAAAAAAACACAACAAGAGGATGTTTTTTTTAGAAAATATTTTAAAAGGCGTAATCGATCTAACTATACCTCTTCATTTACTTATTAATCATCATCATTTAAATCAATATCCATTTAATTATAATCCCCTAATTTTTTAACCCTTGAACCCTATAAGAGTTAACTTAACCACAAAGATGGAATTACTTAAACCCTAGGCTAGCTTCGAAACACGCAATCGCAACACCCTGCTTTGATTGTTGTTCTAAGGTTAGCTTATGGTCAGTGGTTAATTAGAGCATATATCTATTATGTAAATGAGGATGAATTGTGTTTAGATATTATATTTGATCTCTATGAATTTATCTCATGTGGTCTTGTATCACCGATTAAGATAGCGCTCTCACAATTTACACAAAATCTCAACCTTGCGTGTTTTTGTGTTAATTATTCAATTGCTTTCTTAGTTTCTTACAATTTAAAAACAAAATTAATGGATCATATTAAGTGAATTACGGTATCTCAATGATTCAAAATAATTAAATGAAGAAGGATAGACTTCGATCGATTACTAAAAAGATCTACTCTTCCATGAGTGGTGTAGTCATCGTGGAGACGTTTTTCATTTGCAATGGTTTATAATGGGTATAACCCAATAATGCTTCTACTCAAGAATTCTTGCCCAAATAGGAATATTAAGAGAAGAAGAAATTTAAACAAAATAGAATAAAAGAGAATAAATAAAAGAAGAACAAAGAAGTTTAAAACACAAATGAAAATATTACAACATAAAGAAGACAAGGGGGATTCGATGAGGGGATCCTTGCTTCAAGAGATACCCCTCTTACAATGGTTAGAGAATTTGGATGAAACCAATTATACTCTTCCTCAAATCTCCTAATGCACGTCCCAATCCCTCCAAATGAGAAATAAAGTAATTTATAGAGTTGAGGGGAGGCTAGGTTTAAAGAGGTTTCAAGTGTGAATGAGAAATCTCGGCCAAATATTTTAATACAACTTGCACTGCCTATTTGACCTCAAAAACGCGTGAACCAGCTCTCCTTCTCGATTGATGATTTGTGCGAAAATTAATTCCCGAGATCCTCTAAAATTTTATGCCTAATACAAGCACGAATGATGAAGTTATGGCCCAAATAGAGAACCTATGTCCATTCTGACGAGTCCAGCCCAACTTTGACTTCATGACCCATTTTCAACAACCAAATGCACTATTTAGAGCTAGTGTCCTGAATAAAAGTTGTAGAAAATTGCATTAGAAATACTGTTACAAAATTTTAAATTCAAATAATAAATATAAAAATATTTATCTTCGAAATACTATAGTGCACTATAAAAGGGTAAAACTGGAATTTTCACCAAATTTTCAAATGAATGATCAAATCCCAAATATTTTATAAATAAACATATTTAACACAATATGAGGAAATTATGTCATTTATTATCAATAATATATTAAAATAATAGTGTTTTATTAACTCACATTACTGAAAAGTGAAGAAATTTTCATCATATAAATTAATGCTTTAAATAAAGTCTTGGATTGTGTCCTCATTAAAAATGATTAAGTGATAGCATATGCCTCATGAAAATTGATGATCAATGAGGACAACTACTTGATGATTGATCTAGAGTTATTTTCTAGGATATTTTCCTTGAAAATATGGTGGCACTACCTCTATGGGGAGAAGAGTGAAATATATATTGATCACAAGTGCATAAAGTATATATTCACAAAAAAGATCTCAACATGAGTCAATGGATATGGTTAAAGCTAATAAAAGACTACAATTTCTCTATTCCTTATCTTCCTAGAAAGGATAATAAGGTAGTTTATTCTCTTATTAGAAAAGAACCTACTACTCTATCCATGTTGTGGATTGATAAAAACCCTATCTTCTTAGACATACAAAGGATGACTTTGGAAATCATAATGGAAAAGAATACATACTACCTTGCACAAATTATTTCCCAACCATATACCAGGAGAAGATTAAAGAGGCACAAAGGGATGATCTAGAGTTACAAAAGAATGTGAATGTATTAAAGGGAAGATGTAAGAGTTATATATCGATGATGATGGTGTGATTTGGTTTGGAGAAAGGATTTGTATAGATTCATCACCTAAGATAAATAGGGAGATATTTTATAATGCACAAAAATCACATTTCTCCATTCATCCTGGCATCACCAAGATGTACAGTGATCTCTGATAACACTTCTAGTGGGACAAAATGAAGAAGAATATTGTAGATTATATCTCAAGGTGCTTGATATGAAAGTAAGTTAAATCAGAGTGACCAAAGTCCAAAATGATGATGTAACCATTTCCTATACCCATGTGGAAATGGGAGAATTTAACTATGGACTTTGTTACTAGTATCCCAGAGACATCCAAAGGAAATAATGTGATATAGGTTGTGGTGGACCAACTCACCAAGACTTCCCACTTTATCACTATTTAGGAAGATTTCTCACTTGAACAACTTGATAAGATATATGTGAAGTGGTCAGACCACATGGGGTTCCACTCTCAATTGTCTCTAATCATGATACAAGGTTCACATCAAAATTATGGAGGAGAATTCAACAAGTCTTGAGTACTGAATTAAATTTCAGTATGACCTATCACCCCCAAACTGATGGCCAATATGAAAGGACTATTCAAAAACTCAAGGACATTCTAATATATTTCTCATTGGAATTAAAAGGTGGATGGGATCATCATCTCCCATTGGTTGAGTTCACATGAAACAATAGATTCCACTCGATTATTTAGAGGGCTCCATAAGAATCTTTGTGTGGAAAGTGATGTAGAACTCCAACCTATTAGGATGAAGTTAGATAATGAAATATACTTGGACATGATCTTGTGAAAGAGATGGAATATAAGGTTCAAGTCATCCAACAACATAATAAAGGTTCTCAGAGTTGGTAAAAGAGTTATAGTAAAAACCATCTAAGGGAATTAGAGTTCTACATTTGGGTTAAAGTCTTCATTTGAATATCACTATGGAAAAGATTCATGCGTTTTGGACATAAAGGGAAGCTTGGACCAAGGTACATTGGGCCCTTTGATATCCTTGATCACATAGGAGAAGTTCCCTATCAGCTTTTACTTTCACCAAGTATGGATAAAATTCATGATCCATTCCATGTATCTCTCCCTAGGAAGTACATACCAGATCCCTCGCATATACTAAACTTAGAGGTGGTACAACTGAATAATTATCTCTCTTAAGAGGAGCAGCCGACAAAGACTATGGACTGAAAAGATAAGGTTCTATGAAACAAGACAACACACCTTTTAAAGTTGTTTTGGAGGAACCATAAGTATGAATAATTGACTTGGGAACTGGATGAGGAAATGAAGGAGAAGTACCCTCACATGTTTACATGAAACGAAATTTCTAGGGTGAAATTTCAAAAGGAGGGAAGAATTTAATGACCCAAAATTTTATCAATGGAATTTTACCCTTCTTATAATAATTTCATATAGTATAAATCATATAAAATCACATAGATAATGTAATAAAAACTTTATAAATGATGAATGGAGGAAATGATAGATATTTCTAGAAATTAAGGAACCTATAATGATGGAATAGTAACTTGACCTTTGAAATAGTAGCACAACCCTTAGGAATAGTAATCCGTCCAATAGAATAGTAACTTAACCTTTGAAATTAAAAATAAAATTTAGGTATCTTATAAATGAAAATATGATATATTTATTTCATGACCTAAGTGAATAAATGTTTTAAAAATGATAAATTGATTATTGTTATTTTTTAAGTAATAAATATTTAATTACAATTTTATAATTAATTTAAATATTTAAATAAAATCTTATTTCATAAGATGCATTAATAAATTAATATTTTTTTTTCTTATGATTATAAGATGATTTTATGATCCCTTAATTAATTGTTCAAACTGTTAGAAAATCAGTTCTAATTTTAAAATCTCTATTTTTTGAGTAAATGATGATTTTAATTAAAAATTAAATTTCTCATATCTAGAAAATTATTTTCAAAAAATTGAATTCTTTTTTTAATTATACACATTTAACAATGGTTTGGGTGAATTTTTAGAATTTCATTAAATACTTGAATTTTTAGTGAATAGTAAAATACGCCAATTTACAATAAAAACAAAATACATGAATTATTGAGTCGTGGATAATGTATGGATGATTTAAGCCCAAAATATCTAACCATCCTTCATTTTTTAACATATTTAGTGATAATTCTAAAAATATTCATATTATTGAGCAAAAATATTAAAATAATCAATAAAATAATGAGAAAAGACCCCTCTCCTCCACTATAAATACCTCCCTCACCACCTATTCTCCTCACACCTTTCAAGATTTGAAACTTGTCCAAATTATACTCAGGTATACTTTCAAACTCTTCCCCATATCTAGTATCCATTTGTCTCATCAAAATACAAAAACATTTTCCTTATGGAGGTTCTCAAGCAAGATAAATTTAAGAGGTAAAATCCTCTTCCTTTTTCTTTTATTTCCTTTTAATTTCTTTTTATTTTCGTATTATCTCCTCACCTCCTCTATAAAAATGTTCATGATCACTCCAGTATATTGTATATACTTTAATTATATCATTTTCATGGAATATACATCATTAAACTCCTTTCTCTCTCTATTTTATTCTAAAAATGAAATCATCGCCCGTGATGTGTTAATTTACCGACATCGTATATGATGCATTTTCATTTTCCTTTAACAACTCTATTTATATTCCCAAAACCACTATAATTGTTGGTAAATACTATAAAATATATTTTATAAACCTTTTATTTTCTATAAATAAAATATTTACATAATTTCTAATAATAATAAAAATCGAGTTTGTTGTGGTCGAAAACTGCCAAAATTAACCCAAACGATTACTATTAACTATTTATCTAATGATTCGTCCTCATTCCATTTTAGAAAAATGATATATATAACCATTTAAACCCATATATTTTAATTAATATAAAATATTTACAATTTTTCATAATTATACCCATTATACATAAACTTCCATACTCATATTCAAGTAAACCGATCATGAAAACCAAGAAAACAAACACTTCTGAATGATGAAATTAAACTATATAACACATCTAAAAGACCATAAATGAAATTAATAAAATTATAACAATTAAAATTAATTTATAAAAGGTTTTGGATTTCTTAATTAATGAATTTAATTTTATTATCTAGGATATTAAAGAGAAGAGAGCGTTCAGTAATTAATGTAAGGGGAATTCTCGAACCTAACTCTATATCTTTAGGTTTACCCACTTTCACCACATTTTTAGTATTGATATTCTTTTAATTTTCCTTAAATATCATTTCTTAATCATTAAATTATATTTTATAGAATATACATGTTACTAATATTTTATTATTAAAAATGAAAATATTTTTCCAAAAGAACCCTTCTTTTTAAAAATACATCTTTTACTTTTCATGAGATTGTTTCTTATTCAATCAAAACTGATGATTCTTATATCAAGTATGTTATTTATTATCTATTTTGGGAACCCAAAATTTTATATAGTAATATATTATTTATTAAATTAAACTCATTTCTTTCCATGGGTTACTTTATTTCTAATATTGATATACATTCTATGTGGTATGAAAGATAATGTAAATATTTTGATGTGATGGGTGAACGCAGAATTATATAGTGCATGTGAATGATATGATGTGACGGGTAAACATTAAATTATATATCACTATAATTAATTGGTTAATGTGATGTAACTCATGATATACCATGATGTATGCATGGTATTTGACTACTAAGACATGAAGTATTATTTTTATGCACATTCTTAGACTTTATTTAATGCTTCCCTTCCTTATTTTGATCATATGCCTATGTTATGATGATAATGATAATTCTCACACCATGTTATATTGATTCATTTTATTATCCATCCTATTAATTTAATTTTATCTCACCCCTTTATTTTATGTATATCCACATGTGATTACATGTACTAAGGATAACACAAGGGACACTAAGAAGCTATAGAAGAAGGAATTATATAAATGTGCATGTTTTATTTTTTAAATGTTATGTATGGTCATAATGTTTCTAATAAACTAAAACTTTGGATCCTTGTTTTTTAATTATTTTATTTTTATTGTATTTAAAATGATGTAATAGCTATGTTAGAAAAAGTAGGGTCTCCATACCCACCCTAGTGTGACAGGGGGTTACTAACCCTAGAATCTCTCAGATGATCCTAATCGATCACTGCTATCTTCCAAGAATGGCCTGAAGAAATGTCATGCTTTCAAAACTACAAATTGTATCCAAAGATCCATTACAAAGGATAACATCATGTTCTATGTGTAAAACTACTCCGGATAGCCTAATCTCAATCCAAGATCCATGTTCTGAAGGAGGAGATACATAAGGTAGATTTTCATGGGAGAAGAACACGATGTGTATGTGGGGTCACATGGAATGTGAACTCACCTCACCACCCAGTCATGTTCTTTTCTATACATGGATTTGGAATCCATGTCATAATACATGGCATGTACACATGGTCACATGGAATGTATGTCTACCAGGGGTCCTAGGAATGTAAACCTGGAACATGGAACGACTAGCTGTGCATAGCCACACGACATGTCCCATAGGTGAAATAGTGTGTCTGACCAACTAGGGTCTTGGGACATGTACAACTGGCAGAAAACTTAGCTAACTAAGTTGGGTCACATGACATGTGGTCCCAGCCACATGGTGTGTGATCCTTATCTCAGAAAAAACCCTTGCTATCATGAGAACCTGAACTACACGGTGTGTGTTCCTCTGGGATATAGGGCATGTATTTGGTAAATTTACAAGAAACGAGTTCCAACCTATGAATCCGAAATCCACCAATTCTATAAAAAAATCTTCAATTTCATTTCCAAAAAATGGGAACATCTCTATCCATTGATTCCTGAACTGTGATGTCTGAAAATCAGAATCTTATCACCCATACAAGAGTCTGCCATGCGCCTTCCACTTTTATAGGTCCCAAAACCCATATCCATCATTTGAAACCCACAATACATCATTATATTTCCCAAAATCATCAATACTTCCATAATTTTTAAAACCTCCATGAATATGGGATTTTGGTCGCACTCAATCATGCCCTAAAAACATCAAACCACAACCTTGTAGTCCAACGAAAAATAACACAATGAATAATGGGGTAAAAGAACATGAAAAACGGTGATGGGAATTGTTGGTCGATGAGATCCTGACCAATGATAATAAATTGAGGGATCAAGAGTGATATCCTGGAATAAAAAATATAAACTGGTTTAAACAATTCAATTTTTAGAATGGGATCATGTGAAGGGCAGGTAATCACAGATAAATAATAAGAAGATATAAAAATCTATGCTTATAAAATCAAAAGTGAAAAAATAATGAGAACTACCTTGATTAAGGATTAATCATCGTTGAAGAGAACATTCACTAGTGATGAATATGATCTGATACATTCAATTCCTACCTCTTGATTCACCTTGATCCAATCAACATCATTCTCCAATATCAATATGCCAATGAAGAATGATCCCACCACCTCTCTAATCTCCAAGGGTTATGTAGCTAACCATGTAGATTTTCTATAACTACATATTTATAGGGGAATGTTAGGTTTAGGTTTATTTAATAACAATAAATAATTTAATTATTTATTTTATTAAATGCACCTACTAATGTCACCTCCCTCAAAATGTCCAATGTCAGCCAATCTTAGGTTAGGCTCAGGGTAAACCTCATGTTTCATAATCAACCATGGTCTCAAATTTCCCATCTGAGATCCTAAAATATGGGGAAACCATTCAAAATAAAATTATGGGTGTTCAAGTATAAAAATATATTAATATTATTAATATATAAATTATGGGGTTCTCAGACACCCGAACATCATGAAATCTCCAAGGGGAAATCCACATATATATATATATAAATTCAAAGGACTAATCCAAAATAAACAGAGTTGTTGTTGGTAGTTTAACACCAAATAGAGGTGCACTTGGATTATCTAATGTAAGGTAAACCAGTAATGAGTGACTCTAGATTATATAACTAGGTAGTTTCATGCCAAAGTGTGGTTCCCTGAGATTGTATTGTTTTTTATCATTTTTATTGTTTGATATATGTTACACTTAGCTGGGAAACCCTTAGGGTTGGAGTAAAAAAGAAATAGAGTTGAATATTATCCATTTAATGGATACGAATAAAGGTTTTTCTAGTCTAATATCCAAGAATCCCAACTATTGTGATTGGATTTATAGTGTTCCTAAATAACTAAAGTGATGAGTTTCATACCAAATCCGGGCCATTTCTTAGTGAAATATATATATTGTCCCACTAATAGATATTATGTGTTTAAAAAGGTCAACATTTTAGTAGGATCCCATTGAATAAAAGTCCTTGTTAATAGTAATAAAACATGATACTCATCTAAAAAAATATTTTGTTGTAGATAATGGAATCACCCCTTCCAATTTGACCCTGAAGCTATTCTAGATAAAGAAAAACTAAATGTTAACTTCCTCAATGAGTGATAAAACTTAATAATTATTCTCAAACAAGAGGGAGAATTATATGTGTTATAATAAACACTTCGGAAGGTATGATCTGGTGAAGTCTTCCCACATATAGAGTTAGTTCCACAAGAAAGGCATTTGAAGGATACACTAGAGGTCTTTATAACCATTATTTTCACAATTGAGTCTATGTTTCAGAAGCAACATGATTTTATGGATTCCTATAAAATGATAAAAAACCTAAAAAGGATCCATTAGTATTAAGATAGAAATTAAAGGATTAAGGTGTAAAAGGCTATTCTTTGATGTAAAATGTCAGAAGGTACTTCATTCGTAACTCATATACTCGATATGATGGGGTAAGTCAATGATTTGGAGAGGTTGAGTTCACTTATTAAACCATAATTTTCTACTAATTTCATTATTCAATCACTTCCAAAAAGGTTATAATAGTTTTTTAAATTAAAATATGAGTGAGTTATATAATCCCTTACATGATATCCTTAATATGTTAAGGATAGATACGGAATACAATTGTGGTTTAGGATCAAAATCTATATCGATGGTACAGAAAGAGAAGGGTTAATTTTTTGGATATAAATGAAATAAAATAGGTCCTATAGAGTCCATTCGTATAGTTAAATCAAAGAAGAAGAAGTATGGATAATGTTATCATTGTTTCTAGATTGGCCATTGGAGAAGGAATTTTTTGGATTACCAAAAGGGTAATTAACAGACATGTGGAGAGAAACACTAGGTATAAATGTTATAAAATGAAATTCTTCGATTCTAAAAGGTATAAGATACTAGTTGTATGTTTTAAAAATGTTAAAAATATACAGGAGTTCAAAAGTAAATGAGGATATGAATGTTAAATAATAAAGTAATAAAGTAAGTGGTTTATTTATTAAAGACTTAAATACCAAGGAATAACTTGAAATGGAATAATTTGTGGATGTGTATTTTTTTATCTCTTTTTCTATCTCTTGAAAAGAGAGTGAAATAAATATTTTTTTTAAATAAATGAGATAATGTTTTTGATACACATATTATTTTTCCAAAATTATATAACATTATTAAAAGGGATACATGAATAAAATAGTTTTATCATGGATAAAGTGTTCATCCAAATACAAGGGAATATGTTTCCACCATTCATCAGTGAAAATTTTAATGTATTATTTTAAAGAGTAAAAATGATTCAAAACATATTAAATACCAAATATGATATGGAGATGATATTTTATTTGTTAAATATTCTTACTAAAAGGAAATAAGTGTTATATCCAACATTAATAAGTTCTTTTGATTATTATAAAAGACATTCTAAGAATAATATAATGTAAAAAATAGTTAGTGGAAGTATGTTTGAGCTTATAAAGGTTTAAAGGTTAACTAGTAAAATATTATATTAGACTAAAAAGTAGAGTGAATACTAAAAGGAGTATAGGATATTATTTTTAGTAACAATGTAAATGGTTACATTGTTTTTTTGAAAAAAAAATAATGGTATAGGTTCTATGTGGGATAATGATATTAATTTTAGGAAGGATTATAAGTTGACAACATGAGTTAACATCGTAACATTTGATGTTGTGAAATTAAGGAGTTTAAATATGTTCATACAATTTAACATTAGGAATATGATTCCTAAGTGTCATCATTATTCAAATTATTTTCCTTCATAGACATTACTCACTAAGATTTTAGTGGGAGTATTTTATCATATAATCATATAGATATGTGATGAAAATTACATATAGATGTAATGAGTTAACAAGACCTAGAAAATGTAGCAGACATAAGGATATATTAGTTTTTTATCATACATACTATAATGAAAAAAAACTTATTTATGTTTTTCTTAAATATTATTAAAGAATTTTTGAATATAAAATGTATCATGGTTTTTTAATAAAGAAAATATATAATTATAATTCATTCATGTGTGCTTCAATTTACTTTACATGGATGATATAATGATAAATATCCCCTCAAAAAAATTGAGTTGTCCATAATCAATGATCATTATGGAGTATAATGGGCAGTGATGATATTTTAATATTAGAATGAATATAATCTTGTATTAATTGAAACAGATTTTATATGATATTCATAGAGTATATTAATGAGGTAATAATTAAAGACTTATAACTTGGATTGATCCTCCAAAGCATATCTCATGTAATTTCATATGGTTATCTATATACTTATTGGATTATTCTTATCATTAATCCTTATTACCAGAGGTTGGTTAGATACCTATAATGAGAACCTTCATACTTTTATACATTACACAATTCAAAAGATACTTAGCTAATCAGGGTGTGGTTGGGTATGTTTTTTATTATGTTTTTAGTTGGAGTGCAACCAAGATGGAATTTTTATTAAAACATTAATTTGTTTTAATGGTCACAATTACTTAAAGTGTTTATAAACTTTATGTTTGAGTTTTTATTGGTTATATTATTTAAACTTTATTCTAATGAATTGAAGGTACATATAGAGTCTTCAAGAAGATATTGGAGGACCATCTCCAAGTTCCTCACTTCTAGGAAACACTGGCTACCTGATGTAAGACCTCATGTTCATACGGGTGTAAAAATTCCCAATGGAATTTGAATTTTATTTTTTACAGATGGTTTTTTTGAGAATAGGAAATCATAATGAGGTTTTAAAGGTATGATTATACAATAATGATCATTTTGGATGTGGTTTAAGGTTTTGGGGTGTCTTGAGGGTTCAGATCAATGTTAGAGGAGCGGTTGATGTCCCATAATACTAAAAAGTGCAGATGAAGGTGATTCATGGTGTGAATAGGTCATTCAATCTATGAATATGGTTTATGGGTTGTCTCAAAGGTGTTGTATTAGGATCCCAAAGTCTTTTCCCAAAAATTCGTAACGTGATGTTTGGTTTCACATCATGAAATTGGCCAGACATGTTTTTTTAAATTTTAAGAGGGGATCCCCCTATTCCTTGGGATGGGCTGTATCACATGGGAGGGATTTTGAAAACACCTCCCTCCCTTCACTATTCTTGTAGTTTTTACGTGTGATCGGATGGTAGTTCTGGGTAATATCTTTCTCCTCCCTTCTTCTTTTTGTCTTATGTCATTTTTGATTTCAAGTTTTTCCATTTTAGGATTTTACATCAATTAAACTATAGTATTATGTATCAAAAATTTATGATGGGGACTTAACTTAGCCTAGAAAGAGTAGAACCCAAGATGATGTTTGCACGATGTTGGACAACATTTTAGCAAAGGTATTACACCATTTGGATTTTTCAAGATTTTTTCTCTATAAATTAATTTTTTGGCTCATTTGGAATGATGTTTTTATTGGATATTTTGTGTAAACTAGGCCTTGGGGTGCTTCATAAGTAGATTTCACCCAGTTTTTTGTGGTTTTTGGCATGACAGGATGACCCGGTGAAAATTTAGGCATTTATACCTATTTTAATTAAATAGTTTAATAAATTATAAAATGTAAAAATTAATTAATGTTAATATATGGATGTGAGATAGGGCCCCATGTGGTTTTATTGGGGCTATATGGACCTAGATGAGCTCAGGTGAGATTATTCAGACCATTCTTGAAAGGTGGAAATAACTTTCTTTAGGTAGGTGGTCTGTATACTTTCCCTTTGGCATTTATGCTTTGTCATGATTGTCACACCCATTTTTTCTTATCTTGGTCTTGATCTGGTTCATTGGAAATCCAAATCCTTTTCTTGTGGTTTGGGTGAGATGAATATTGTGTTTTGAATTTCCATATACATCTAATGATCCTACTATGGATACCCCATAGGTTATTTGGGAGTTTTTGGAGAAAAGGGTGGTTACTTCAAAATTTGGGCCAAACCGTGAGCTCATTTCTAGATTTCAAAACAAAATTTGTTTCTTTTATAACTACTTATATTTTCAAAAAAAATCACTCATTCTACTTTCCACTTGGCCTAACCCTACCTATAAAAACCACCATATCCAATTGGACCGATTATAAACTCATAATCATGGTGGATTTGGGTTATTTATTCAGGTATTGGGCCAGCATGTGAGCACATTTCCAATATTTAAAACAAATATTTTGTTTCTTTTATATATTATTCATTTTATAATATGTTTTGATCATTCCACATCTCACCCGAGCCCAGAAACCCTAGGCACTCCCCAATGTTCCATTTTACCTTTTTGGAGATCATCTTAATCAGGGATTAGGGCGAACTTTCTCAAGGTTTCTCAAATCGTCCAGATTTGAAGAGGTAATTTGTTTCATTCATAAATCATTATTTTTTTACTATTTTCTCCCCAAATATTCTCTACCTGGTTCTTCCATACCTAAGGAGACTTCCCATTGAGTTCCAAGCCATCCCCTCTCCTCTAAGGGCGTGGATATAAGGGAAGATGACAATTTATCTAGTTATCAAGGTGTGTTTCCTTCTCCTTTCTCCTCTTTCCTCCTACTCCATCCTTTATTTATTAGATCTGTCTTCCTACCTAGTCATGAACGACCTAGGGTTATGGTATACCATGATTTTTTATGGTGTTTATTCTTGTTTGGGGCTGGTATTAACAGGTTTAGGGTTTATAAACCCTGAGAAGGTGTTATCAGGTGTACATTTCCATCCCTCCTTGGTTGTGAGGTTGGTTCTCCCCAGAACTTGCCTTTATTATTTAAGTTTCAACTTTTTCATATTTTTCTCACCTTTTATAAATTTTTATTATTTCTTTACAACCTTTGGATGATCTATTTGGTGTTCAAAATGGTTATTTATGCCTTGTTTTGTGAAAAATGGAGTTGTTTCGAATAAACATGCATACCACTTGTTTAAATAAATGTTCCGCTAGTTTTTGCATATGGTTTGTGATTTTTATGACCTGTTTTAACTAATTTAATAAGTTTTTGGAATTAAAAATTTTCTTTATATGATTTTTAATGTTAAATAGAGTTTGTTTTATTAAATGTTGCACGACTTGTTTTCGAGAAAGTTCCTGGTTGGCTCTTGTGTGTTCAAGGTGTTATAAAATGATTAGTTTGGATTATGAAAAATGTTTTTAGCATGTGAATAAATGTATTTTTGGGTTTATTTTGTGGGTTAAAATCTGGTTTTGGGTATTATAATGAAACAATTATGGTATTTTAAGTTTCTTTGGCACGTTTTGACAATGGAAGGCATGTTTGGAATCTTTATAGAAATGGGTGGGTTTTAAAAGTGTAACATGAATTTTTAAGGGGTTTAAGTAAATTTTTTATTTCTTCCAATGGTTTTATTACACCAATTTTTGAATTTTTTAATTTTTACTTTTGATAAATGTTGTTTTTTTGAAGAATTTTTAGAGGCCTGTTTGGCATTTTTTTCTTATAAAGATGGGTTTCCTCGGTATTTCATGTTGTATCATTTGGGGTCATTTTATGATTCATGAAATTGATTTAATAAATGGATTTGGGGATAAAAAATATGGTTTTATATGTTATTGGTGGGTGTTTGGTCTAAAAAGTGCATTTTTAATGGATTTTATGGGCAAATCCTCAGTACAATTCTTGAAATTGCTTCACGAAAAACGTAAGTGGTTTATTGATCTGTGAAAGAAATGTGAAACATGTTTGTAGGGTTTTCTAGGTGTGTATGATTTTGGAATGGTATTTTCATGTGCTATGTGTATTGATAACATGTAGAACTTAATTGACCACAAAGACGGAAACCTGGGTATCTAGGTGGGCAGACATGTACTAGTATGCTATTGATTCGGAGTGGTTTTGTCTTTGTTTCACTTTGAAAGTTTGAAATTTACAACACTAAAAAACTATAATTGTGATGATTAGGGACCACTAGGTTATGGGTATGTTTGTTAATAGTGGCTCGTTCATGAGAACATATATTGTTACGGTTACTTTCACACCGATATATAAGGTGCATGGGGCTCACAACGAACTAGTGCCTAGGGGTGTTCCTGTTACTAGTGCTCATTTAATATATTTTATTCATCGTCATTATACTATGGCTGGAGAATTCAGTGGAATGTGAATTTTATTTAAAAGTGTTCTTTCTTTGAAGCATCCCTCTTGATTTTTTTTTTCATTTTGAAGTTTCATATCTTTGAAATTTTTTCTAGCATTCCTGTGTATAAAATTTGTAAGCTCTTGTCTGATAGATTCCATAGCATGAAACCTTGTTTGGAAAACATACTTTTATATATTATATTTCAAACATGAAATGGATTTTTATTTTATTTTAAGTGGAAGTGAATTGGGAATAGAATATCGTGCTAACCTACTTAGTTTTAATAATTGCGCTTATAGTTTTCTTCTATTTTTATCCCTTGTGTAGGTTTCAGCTTGAGTTCGGTCGCCTTGAGTGACATGGGATTTTTTTCTTGTAGAGTGACAAGAGAGATCACATGGAGTTAGTTTGTCATCAGTTCTGGTTGGTTCAGTTGTATAGTTCAGTTATACTTTCAGTTTTTTCATATAAACAATGTTAGTTCAATTTTAATATAAATGTGTATTGGGTTGTCCATTCTTTCCTCTATTTTCATTATTGTTTATATTTGGGAGAAATAATTCCCTTATATACTCTATTGATTCCCTCCGTTATTCTCTCCATCCTAGGAGGATCAAGAATATCTTTCAGGACTTGTCATGGAGCAGCCCAAGTGACCGGTTCAGGGTCAACTTAGGCTGGTTCATAACAAAATAGTATCAAAGGAGGTTGTATCTTAGTGGACCTTTCATTTTAGATCACCCTTGTTATTTGGGGGATGCCATGGTAGATGGGATATTATTTTTGGAACTTGAGAGGTAGGTTCGGGAAGAGCGTCATGAACTCTTGCTCATTCTGCTCCTCAGGTCTCCATGGGAAGTCTGGTTTTAATAGTTTCATTAGTTCTTAAGGATTTTTTGGTGATTAGGATACAACAAGGGGAGTTGGATTAATGGCCTCCATGATATCTAAGGGAATGTCAAGCCATGTGGAGCTGGGGAATGGTCCTAATAAGGCTCTCTGTGTTGGTGGTGGGTTTGACGTATGTCCGCCAACCATATGGTCAAGTCACCCACCAACACTTGTTTACTTTTATGGGTCTCTAAGACCTTTCTAGAATTCTGAATTTTGTTTTGAAAATACTTGTATGAGAATTGTGGAAGTGGGTTTTCAATTCTTAATATAGGGATTTTTTTTGATATTTTTGTGTTTTTGTGAAACAAATTTTTGTGGATAAAGTGGAATGATTTAACGAGATCGAATTTCCTTAATCTAAAATTTTTGTTTATTGAAATAAAATGGTTGGAAGGAATGAATTATTTTAAGATGATTCTGAAAATTTGTTTAAAATGGGATTTTTTGGGTTGTTGAAGAGTGCTTTAATATGATGAATTGGTTTTGGGAATTGGTTTTTGAGTAGTTAGTGTTTTCCTAAAAAGGGTTTTGGACTTTGTGGATATCAGATTAAGAAAATATACCTTGATGAAATTTTGAAAATGGGAAAGGGATGTTTTAATGGAATTCTTGTTTTGGTAGTTTTTTTAAAATAAATAAAAATGGTTTCTAAATCAAATGTTTCTTGAAAATGTGTGGTTTGTTGAGATGATGAAAAATGTTTTGAATAAAGGGAGAGGATTCTGATGGAGACCTATGGGGTTTCTTTTTCAAGATTGGTAAAATGTTTTGTTGTGTAGAAATAAAAAAATAGTTTTTTACTTGGTGGTTAGTGTGCCTATGGAAGGTACATGATTTTTGGAATGGGTTGAATTTTTTGTCTTGTAAAATGTGGATGTTTGTTTTAGCCTTTGGTGTTTTCATGGGTACTCAGATAAATGGTTTTTTATAGATATGTTGATGGATACTAGGTATGGAATAGTGGTTGGGTTCCCAGGGTGGCACGAGAATGTGCATGTGAGTGAGACTTGATGAAACACTATTGGTGAATGTGAAAATCCAACTAGTTAGTTTGTTTTGCAAAAGTGTTTTAAGTTGAAAATTTGTTGTGTTTTTCTAAACCGATGTTTATGTGGGTTTCTTTTTTATGTTTTATAAGTTTGGTTTGTTTGGTATGCTTACTCATGATCTGGAAGTGATACTCTTTGTGGGTTTTGAGATGGGATCTTGTTGGTGGCTCGGTTTTGGAGTAATGCTCAGTGGATTTCTAAGGATATGCTAAATGATGTGATGTGGCCATGGATGGTTCTCTGTTGGCAAGAATTTCATTCGATCAGCCTAAGGATTCATTTGAAACATTAAATACACCTATTCATAAGATGCCTCTACTATTTTGATGGAATATAGGGCTATTTGTTCTTGATTTAAAGTGCTTACCTATTGTGATAATTCTTTTGGATATAGCAATTATGTTTAGCAATGTTGATGTGTTTCATCACATTCCTTATCTATTCTTCTAATTGTTCAAATTGATAGAGAATGGTGCCATATATCTATGAGTTCCTATTTAGATGAAGGTGTGTTGTTGAGAAAGTGAGTTTTGTGGGGTGTTGTGATCCTTAGCTCCTAGCTGCGGTGCAGAAGATGCTTCAAATATCAGGGCTCTAGCCATAGGCCTCAGAGTGAATCTTTTCACGCAGTCAGGAAATCACCAGAGGTGCGGGGATCTTGAAAAAGCATCTTCCTTCACCGTTGTGGTAAGGCAGTTTATATGTGTTTATTTTGTTTTCTCATCACTATGATTTTTCTTTTTTCTCAAAGATCATGGTGGACTTACCCCTCACACAGTGTCTATGGTTATGCTTTCTCAGATGTGGGTTTCTGATCAATGTCCCTGTGTGGACTGCGAATGTGAATTGGGTGCGGTCTTGGTTTTACCTGTTCATAGGTGGAGAGTTTTGGGTGGTTCCTATATTTATTTTTTGGTTTCAGTGGCCTAATGATTGGGTCCCCTTCCCTCCTCGCCCCGAACGGTGGGGGTTTTGATCTGTGCTGAAATTGTTGGCCCAGTTCTTGCCCCCTCTATTTGGGAGTGGGTGGTTTAAATTTTCATGTTGTAACCCTCTTAACATGAGTTTTTAGGTTGTTGTGGGAGATTTTTGGTGGGCCTGAGTGGGCGAGGCATGATTCTAGTTCATGTTTAATTCTTGTTTGTTCATTTCTATTTGGTCTCTAATGGTTGGGAGACCCTCTGCGGGTCTCAAAGATCTTTACTTTAAGGATTTTTCAGATGGTAGTTGTGATTTAATGGTTTGGAGCCAGTTCCACCCCCTGAAAGTCATTGGATTTTTTGAGTGAAATTTGTTTTGGGAGATCGTTGGTTTCATTGGGATAAGTCCCAACAATCTGGTTCTTGGCTTGGTTGTGGAGGTGGTGGCTTGATCTTTCCATTGATTCTCAGGAAGTGGTTGTGAGTTGGTGTTTTGTTTGGGGAAAGAGGCTTAAGTTGCATTTATGGTGAATGATATGTACTTTTATTGAGAGGCTGTATCGAGTTGATAAGGAATACATAGGTTTTTTTTCTTTCAGCTGGAAAGTGATATAGCTTTCCAGGGGTGGGAATCTTTAACAGTGGGGGGAATTGTCATACCTGGTTTTTCATGTCTTGGTTTTGATTTGGTTCGTTGTAAATCTCGACCATTTTCTTGGGTTTTGGGTGAGATGCATGTTCATTTTTTAATTTCCATCTATGTATAATCATCCTACCATGGTTACCCCATATCTTGTTTGAGAGTTTTTAGAGAAAAGGGTGGTTACTTCAAGATTTGGGCCAAACTGTGAGCCCATTTCAAGATTTGAAAACAAAATTTGTTTCTTCTTTAAATATTTCATTTTTCAACATTTTTCACTCATTAAACTTCCCACATTGCCTCCCTTGAACTATTAGAACCACCATATCCATTTGGACCCCTTAGTAACTCATAATCATGGTGGATTTGGGTTATTTTTTTAGGTATTGGGTCAGCCTATGATCCCATTTATAGATTTAAAAAAAAATTGTTTCTTTTATATCTTATTTGTTTTTTAATATTTTTTATTTTTCCATATCTCACGTGAGACCACAATCCCTAGGCGCACCCCCATGTTTCATTTTCCCTCTTTAGAGATTATATTCATCTCGTATTAGAAAAAACTTCCTCAAGGTTTCTCAAATCATCCAAATTTGAATAGATGATTTGTTTCTTTCATAAATCGTTATTTTTTTAATCTTTTCCCCATAAATCTTATTTACCTAGTTATTCCAAACCTAAGGATACTCTAAATTTATTTAAAATACATTTCATCTCCTCTAAGGGTGTGGATATAAGGGAATATGGAGAGTTCTCTAGTTATCAAGGTGAGTTTCCTTCTCCTTCCACCTACTTCCTCCTCCTCCTTCCATTATTTATTGTCTCTATCTTACTATATGGTCATGAACGACCTATGGTTATGTTATAAAATTATTTTTATAAGTTTTATTCTCGTTTGGGTCTAGTATTCATAGGTTTAGGGTTTATAAACCCCCATAAGGTGTTATCGTGTGTGCGTTTCTATTTCGCCTTGGTTTTGAGGTAGGTTCTCCCAAGAAATTGCCTTTATTATTTACGTTTCATCATTTTCATACTATTATAACCTTTATACATGTTTAGTATTTTTTTACAACCTTTTGATAATATATTTGGTGTGAAAATGGTTATTTATGCCCTGTTTTGTGTAAAATGGAGTTGTTTCATATAAATGTGCACACCTATTGTTTGAATAAATGTTACACTAGTTTTCGCACATGTCTTGTGATGTTTATGACCTGGTTTAACTACTTTGATAATTTTTTGGCATGAAAATTTGGATTTATACCCTTTTTAATATTAAATAGTGTTTGTTTTATTAAATGTTGTGTGCCTTGTTTTTTTGGGAAAGTTCCCATTTGGATCTTGTGTGTTCAAGGTGTTATAAAATGACTGGTTTGAATTATAAAATATATTGGAATCATGTGAATAATTTTTTTTTGTTCCTTATGTGGGTAAAAATATGTTTTTGGGTTTTATAATGAAACTAGTATGGGATTTTAAGGTGATTTGGCATGTGTTTCCAACTGAATGCCTATTTAAAATTTTTATAGAAATTGGTGGGTTTTGAATGTGTAACCTGAATTTTTAAAGGGTTTAAGTAAATTTTTTGTTTCTTTCAATAGTGTTTTTACACCTATTTATGAATGTTTTAATTGTTCCTTTTGATAAATGTTGTTTCTATGAAAAATACTTAAGGGCCTGTTTGGCATTTTTTTATAAAGATGGGTTTCCTCTGTGTTTCATGTTGTGTCATTTGGGATCATTTTATGATTCATGAAATTTATTTAATAAATGGTTATGGGTCTTAAAAATCTATTTTCATATGGTATTGGTGTGTTTTTTGTCTAAAAAGTTCATTTTTGAATGGATTTTATGGGCAAAGCCTCGTTACAATTCTTGAAATTTCTTCATGATAATCTTATGTGGTTTATTGATCTGTGAAAGAAATGAGAAACAAATTTGTGGGATGTTATGTATGTGTATTATTTGAGAATTATATTATCATGTGCAATTTGTATTGACAACATGCAGAACTTTATTGAGCACAACGAGGGAAACCCGGGTATCTAGGTAGGCATGCATGTACTAATATGCTAGTGATCTGGAGTGGTTTTTTCCCTATTTCACGTAGAAAGTTTGACATTGAAAACACTAAAAAACTATAATGGTGATGATTGGGGACCACTAGGTTATAGGTATTTTTTCATACTAGTGGCTCATGCATGAGAATAGATATTATTATGGGTACTTTGACACTGAGATACAAGGTACATGGGGCTCACAACGAACTAGTGCCTAGGGATGTTCCTATGACTAGTGCTCATTGGATATATTATATTCACCAGTGGTATAACTTTTATTTGGATGGAAAGTTAAGATTCATGTGTGTTTTATTTAAAATTGTATTTTATTTAAAGAATCCCTCTTGAAATTTGTTTTCATTTTGAAGTTTCATATCATTCAAAATTGTTCTAGCATTCTTATGTATAAAACTTGCAAGCTTCTATCTGATAGCTTCCATAGCATGGAACCTTGTTTGGAAAACATAATTTTATATATTTTATTTAAAAATTTAAATTGATGTTTCTTTTATTTTAAGTGAAATTTCATTGTGAATAGAATACCGGGATAACCTACTCAGTTTTAATACTCATGCCTATAATTTTCTTCTGTTTTTAGCCCTTGTGTAGGATTCAGCTTGAGTTCAGTCACCTTAAGAGACATGGGATAATTGTGTTGGAGAGTGACCAGAGAGGTCATATGGAGTTGTTCATTCATCAGGTCTGGTCAGTTTAGTTGTATCATTTATTTTTACTTTCAGCTTTGTCCTATAAATTATGTTAGTTCAATTTTTATATAAATGTGTATTGGGTTGTCCATTCCTTCCATTTTGCCTTATTTTTTTAATTTGGGAGAAATATTTCCCTTCTATACTCTATATATTCCCTTGGCGCTTGTCGCCATCCCGAGAGGATCAGTAACACCATTTGAGAGTTATCATGGAGTAGTCTGAGTGATCGGTTCAGGGACGACTCGGGCTGGTTCATGGCAATGATGCATGGAGTGTGTGTTCATTCCAATTAAGGAATCAAAACATTTTATTTAACTATTTAATTTTAAATGATATGACTTTATTATGATGCAAAAAGTTCCAAGTCCCTGATTGACATTGGTACTAGCTAGTTTTCCATGACCAGCGATGACTGAGGCCATGTCTTCAGAAATTCTCAACCTAGGTGGATATACCATAGGATATGGATGATGGGTTGGGTGAGTGGAATAACATAGTGAGACCCTGATGACTGATATGGGTCACGAGACATACCTTTTGACTATTTCCAATGAGAGATACCCTATGTAAACAATGGGGCTAGGATATCTTGGTGATGATACTGGGGGGCACAATATTCTCTTGGCATTGAGTGTTGACTTAAGACTTGGATTGAGACTGAGGACCCATGTGAGAGTTCCTCTTATATTTTGTGACCTAGGGGACCCCAGTAGGTGACTTGGTGACAGAAAAACCGTAAGAAGGTGCATATTTCTTAGGTAGATATGGTATCAAGTGTCACCTTAGATCTCACACCAAACATTTAAGCCTTTGGTGATGTTAATTATGGTGATGTGTTTAGGAGTTCATCCAAATCTTGACTTTATGTTATGCCTTTATGTATTGATTGTGGATAAAGATATGGTTCCCATATTTGATTCTGGTAACCTGACCTATGAATTCATCTAACTCTCCTACGATGATAGTCTATCTGAGGATGCATCACATACAACTAGTCTAGTCCTACAATGACATTATTAGGTTCCATATGAGAGACCAAATGGGTCCCATGAGAAAATATCTCCTAAAAAATGATCTTGAACATAGAATTAAAAGGAACTCATCCACCACACCTTGACACTATATTATTTTGGAGTCAATGACTTGTCTGTATGGATTTAAATCATGTCACAAGAGAATGTGTCTCGGTGGGAGAAGCATCCATATTCCTTTCATCATTTAAGTCTCATCACATGAAACCAATTCATGGATCCATCAATGACCTATATTTCCTTGAATAACTCTAACTATAAAAACCACCATATCAGTTAGAGTTTTCTTACTCAAGTTGGAAAACCAAATCCATCACCTCTAGTTAAACCTCGGTTACCCATAGTACTGCTGGAAAGCACTCCTCTCTAAAGAGAATCACATATCTATCATAAGATAGGGTAACCTCATCATGGATTTGGATGACTAGATCATATCAGTTCCTTATTTATCTCAAAATAAAACTCATTGTGAGCACAACCATCTGATCAATAAGGTTTCTAATGTAGAAAAAAAACCCAAACCAATTCCTTGCATCAATACTATATCGCCTAAGGGTCTGTCTCACCATAAATCCTCAAAGATATTTGCCTCTATAACCTATGTAATGTGCTAAGACTGCATGTTCTATCATCCTATCCTACTAGAACCATTGACTGTTAAACATGTAGATGATCATCTACCTGAACAACTGGAGGTGGATCCATGCACTACTCATCATGCGGTAGAACTGGTATGTGCCTTCCAAGAGAAAACTCTTAATGAATAGGTCCCTAAAATGATGCCTCATCACTTAAGTTGTTCTCATCATGGTAGTATCTCGAAATCATAGTTGGCCGTCATAGAAATACTTATTAAAAGTTATCAAAACTCAACATAGTCAATAGAATATCTGGGGAGATGACTCAAGAAGGACAGAAAATTCAAAGAACACAATCCTATATGATGTATGTGCCATCGGTTTCCCCCACAATAGGTGCCTTGGTATGTTGAGTAGAAAAGTAGGAAGTTAGAGAACTTTTGTATGGATACGTCTGCCACTACACCAATACTAGATTCCCTGGCCTAAAATACAAACTCAAGAGACTCTGAAATCATTTACATATATTCCCAAACCAACTATCATGACATGTACAATTCCAAACACCAACCTAAGGAAAAACCAACCTTAATACCACTGTTTCACGGCCCAACCAACTAGGACCCCCCCAGGCCGATGATAAGCTGACTGTGACACCCTAATAACACCTACATAGTCCAGGGGATGATGACTAGAAATGAATAGGAATATAACTGAAATGGGAGGATTAAGCCTAAAGTACATGTACAACCAGAGACAACTAGCTCAACGAAATAGTGCAGAGATATAATAAAATACTAAAACAACTAGAGTGTAAACCATGAATGAAACAAACTATAGGAAATACATCACAGTAAACAAGTGTAATATGAATGATATAAAGGGACAAAATTTATACCCAACCATAAAATAAGGTCAAAACCTGAAAACTACTAGGAATAGGGAAACCAAAGAGGGCCTGGCTCACAATCTACAAGGTTGGCCTCAGACCATGAGCAATACCTCCACTACTGGAAAGAGGGTCTAACCAAATGGAGTTATACCCACGGTTTCATAAATAATGGGTATAGACTGATTCGAGTTTGTCTATACCCATGATTTTGAGAAAACTGTGGGTATAGGATATCAATACCAACAGTTTTTTACTTAACCGTTGGTATAGAGAGGTGATTTATTTCTCCTCACCCCCTCACTCGTCAGGCCACAATCCCCCCCCCCCACATTTCCATCACCTCACGCCCCTTCTCCTCCTCTGGTCAACGACAGACATCCCCACTCCTACTCTTCTGGTCGGTGCTCATCCCCTCTCCTCTTCCTCCTATGGTCGAGAATCCCCTCCCAGGTCACGCATCCCCCCCTAGTTTGAGCATTCCCACACCCGATACACATCCCCTGTAGGTCATGGAGTCCATCTATCATAAATAAAGTGAGAGGCCAGTTATTGATTTTTTTGTGTTGTTTATAGAGATTATATGTATTTCACTAATTGTGGTTGGACTAGGGATAATAAATCTCAAGTTATATGAATTTATGATGGGTTCAGGTATGTTTTCTGGTAATAGGTGAACATTTAATTACTTAATTTTTTTCTAGAGGTTTTAAATATGGCCTTCATATATAAGAAAAAATGGAATGAATAAAATGGATTTGGGAATATTCCTTCTATTTTTAAGATTGGTAGTGAGACTTTAAGTAGTACGAAGAAGAAGTTTGATGGTTCATAACACACCAGCATGTGTCTTTTATTTTATGTGGGTTGTGGTCTAATTAGAATTTCTTTTTATCCTCTATTATTCTTCATTTATTCATGCATTGGTTTCTTCTTCCTCCTAGAACCCTAATTCATTGTGCCATCTAGGGATTAGGCTCATGATGGTTCTATGCTTTTTTTTGGGTCTATTTTGTCTTATAGAGGATATATTCTTGCTAATTCATATGGTCATTGCTGAATATGACACATTTTAGATTAGTTTTTTCTTATTACAAGTAGTTTTTCTACAAAATTTCTTCATTTTAGAATTGAATGTTTTAAAGATCTTTTTAAATCTCATTTTATAAATTTTTTGAATATATGTGATATCCATGTGATGTTATTAATACATATATAATAATTTTGAGCTATCATAATGGTTTTTTCTTTTAAATTATATTTTTTAGGATCAATATGTAATTTTTTTATATGCTAATTATTTTTGAAAAACCTATGTGGCTATATGAGATGGTTGTAATGGTGTGTGTTGGATTTTGATCCAATTTGTGTTTTTAAAGGGTAAAATAAATTATTTAAAGATATATTTTTTTATAATGATGTGTTGACCATGAAATGATTTTAAAAGAGATTATTTAATTATTTAAAATGTTTATTTGAAAATGGTTAGTTGTTATGCCTCTATTGAAAATTTCCTTTATGACTCTTCAAAGTGTTTTTGGTGGAAATAGTGTTCCATTAGATATTTTTTGAATTTCAAATTGGAATAACCATGTTTTAAAGGGTGGATTTTGAAATAGAAGCATTGTTTGTGGTTTCATTCGACTTCTAAAGGATGTTTAAAGTACTATTTTTAAGAAATGAAAATTGATTATAATTTTAATCCATGTTTTAAGGTTTTATACCAATTTTCACTTTGGAATGAGTTTCATTTAATTCTTATGATACGCTATTGATTTCCCCTTATTTCATGTTTCTCCGTGTGAAGTTTTTTACCACCGTGTTATTATTGTTGATCCCCTTATGTGGGAATGTTCTTATTTATTCCATTGATACATGATGTGTTAGATGATATTCATTATAAGGGTTTTGGATGTGAGGGAAAGTTATTACCAATGTATTTTTTATTGATCTTTCCTTGTGTGTTCACTCTCCTCACTTTGTTATTAGTCATGGAAACATGGGTACTATTTCAGAATTCTACTCTTATGTTAACTAGTTGGTTCACAAGTAACTAATGTCCCCCCAATCATTCTAGGTGATTGGGTGTGGAGGGGTTGTAATTTCAATGAAGATTTTGTGGGATAGTTTTATGGATTGTGAATTGTACATAAAACATGTCGAATGTTGGTCTGCATAAAATTTATAAAATTATATGCATCTCACATTTGATTCCTAGGGTAGGGCCCACGATACACTCATTAATGGTTAGAGGTTTAATATAGGGTATTCCCTTAACTTTATTAATTGTATATTTCCTCTACTGATATTTTTATTGCACCTTTATCTTGTTTTCATAAATTTCTTACCTTTGTAATTATGGTTCTTGCTTGTGTGTATAGTTGACCCATCATGTTTAGGGTCATTTTATTTTTAATAGCCTTAAAAGATGATTCAAAAATCATTTTAATTTCGAATTATCATATGTGGGTTTTAGAAAATTTAAAAGGTGAATTCATATTTAAAATATATTAGGCTGATATAACATTTTTTAAGTGTGTCTTTTTATTTGAAGAAAACAAATAGAATGTTTGAAAAGAAGATTATATACTTGATATTGATCTTCACTTGTCTATGTTTGAAATCACACTTCCTAGTTATATGTAAAGTGCGTGTTGTGTGAAATTTCTATTCAAGTGTTGTTTTATATCAACATTCTTTAAGAATAATTAATTCCTTTTAATTTATTTGTGAAACAACAGTTCATGAAGAATAAAATTATTTAACCAATAACATGAGATAGGATATAGTTTCTACAAATGGATCATATAATTTATGTGATTATAATTTCATGTAATCTTTAATAATAATTAATTTGAGATGTTAAGAATTTATATAAATTAAAAACTATCTAATTTAGTGATATGATACACATACTTAGCTATAATGAAATTATCTCTTGTTAGGAATCATGAATAAGTGAGAACATGCTACTCAGTTCATCTTGGAGGATAGAAAAGTATAATCTTCTTTATCTTAGAGAAGATTGTATGGATTAACTGATTGGAATTATATTGGAGAATCTATTATTGGAACATCTTACCAATAATAGTAAAGAGATTTATATTTATGAGACTAAATCATGTAATAATATTGTGTCCCTGTTTTATTAATTTTTACTACATCCGAGTAAGGTTAAATTTAAAAAAATATATTATATCCTAATATTTTTATAGTGGTCAATGTCAATATAATGAAAAATTTATAAAAATATCAACTTACTCAACCCCCCTCCCCCAACCTTTTTCAGTGGTGAAACACCTCTATTGGATCCTAAAAGTAGACCAAGTCACCCCACTACCATACTATACATGGTTAAGTTTAGTAGATGGATTTTGATTCTAATAAATAAATTATATTTTCTGATTGTATGAGGTACTATATATCACTTTATAATAAGACACTTGGTTCACATCTTAGTTATGGATGTGATTGTAGGAGGAATTCATAACCCAATAATGGATCATTACACATGAGGAAAATACCGAAGATGATGATGAGAGAGTGAACAATTTATTGGATAATTCCAAAACTCCAGTATATCAAGAATGTGCTAAAATGACCAAGATGTAATTTTTAATGCGGTTATATCATGTGAAAACCATGTATGGAATTTATAATACAATAATTGATTATATTATTACATTTTTGAAGGACTTTCTTCTTGATGGTGTAGATATTCCCTTGAATCATTACAAGGCATCGAAGTTAATTAAGAAGCTTGGATTTGATATTAATAAAGTCCATGCTTGTCCAAAAGATTGCAATTTGTTTTGAGAGGAAACAATTACCATAATGACTGTAAAGAATGTGGTACATATCAATGGAAGACAAATGCAGATGGAACACCATCTCGTGGGGCACAGAAATTTAGGTGGTGCTTTCCATTGATTCCCAGACATCAAAATCTATTCATGTATTAGAAATATCATCCAATATATGATGGAAAGATGCTGAGATAAGTAAAGGTATCAATGAGTTGGTTCATCCTGCATATGGATTATCATGGTGGAAATTTGATGTACAACATCCTAATTTTTGCAGTTAAGGTGCGTAATGTCAGTTTGGGTGTATCCTATGATGTTTTTAATCCGTCTGGTCAGATGCTTACTGCTCACAGCACATGGCCCATTTTTATTCATGTTTATAATTTTTCTCAATGGATGTGTATGAAAAAATATTTCACTTTCTTGAGTATACTAATATCTGGACCTTCTGATCCTAGTAATTATATAGATGTCTACTTATAGCCATTAATAAGAGAGTTGAAACAACTTTGGTATTTGGGTGTGCAGATATTCGATGCTTCTTCAAAGAATACATTTCAAATGCATGTTACCCTTCTATGGACCCTAAATGAATTCTCTACTTACACAATGATTTCTAGATGGAGCACAAATGGAAAACTATCATGTACTATTTTTATGAATAATACATGATCGGAAAGGCATAAATATCATCGTAGTTTCAGTTTCATGGGGAATCAATGATTATTTCCAATGGATCTTCAATACATAAAGAATCATTGGAGATTTGATAATACCGTTGACACTAAACAACCACCTCAACGTATTTCAGGAAGAGATGTGCTTAATGAATTAAAATATTTAGTTTTTCATTAGGGAAAGGTCAATTGAAATCTAAAAAGAGTAAGAATGTTGACATTGAAGCCAATTACAATTGAAAAAAGAGAAGTATTTTTTTGAGTTTCCATATTGGTCTACCAATTTTTTACCTCATTGTTTAGACTTAATACATATTGAGAAATTATATGTGAATTGTTTCTTTAAATTATTCAAAATATCAATGGCAAGGCCAAAGATGACTTCTGATCTCATCAGAACTTATTGGATTGGGGTATTTGACCAAAACTGCATCCTATGTGAATCAGTGAAAACAAATGGAAAGTTCCTTGTGCTTATTATGTGATGACACCGTCAGAGAAAGATCAATTTCTGACAATATTGTATTATATCAATGTTTCTAATGGATATTCTATAAACATGTCTAAACGGGTCAATAGAAGAGATTTGAAACTAAAATCCCTAAAAACTCATGAGTATCACGTCCTTATTATCATTTTCTATACAATAATTTAAGGGTGATAGTGATTTAGTTGTGCCATTTTTTAGAGACATTTGTGTTAAAAGGTTATGCAAGTCATTTTTGATAGAAATGATGTAGGAGGCGCTATTAATTTTATGTGAGATGGAAAAAATTCCTCCATCCTTTTTCACTTGAATGTTTCATTTAACAGCTCATCTTCCAACTAAAACACTTTTTGGGGGACCAGTTGCTTTTCGGTGGATGTATCCTACTAAAAAAAATATTTTCACAATGGAATCATATGTTCGACACAAGAATTATTTTGAAGGTTTGATTGTGAGGGGTTATCTAGCTCAAGAATGTATGGATTTTTGTTCAATGTATTTTTCTGATGTGACCAAAAGACATAACCAGCCAACGATAAATGAATATGAACAGTTTGGGAAAATTTATCCCTCATTTCTATCTCTTCCCAAATAGGAGGAATTGTTGGGTCTTATACATTGGCTACATTGAGCCTTGAAGAGAGGGAGATGGCGCATCACATAGTCTTGTTTAACTATGGTTTTTTCGATGACTATGTCAAGAAAGTAATTTGGATATATATATGTTATCTAATATTATGAAATTTCACATATACCTTACACTTTTATTTATATTTTATGTAGGGAACATAAAAAACTTATAAGTAGATTTAATCAATCTTTTCCTCTGAGAAGGAGAGAGGCTTTTCATAGCATATAGTTTCCTACTTGGTTGAAATAAAAGGTATTACCATTACTTTAATTATCTTGAAATATAGATATCCATTTAATTGTATTATTCATATATATTTTAGGTGTTGAATTTACCTGCTGACACCATTTCTCAAGAATTAAGAGCTTTTTATTTTGGTTATAATTTTTTGGGTTGTGAATGAAAATATTTAATAATCAATGGGTATAAATTTGTTACAATGGATCGAGTGGTGAAAATTAGAATACAACATGATGGAATTATGTTAACTGCTACAATGGATCATTATGCCAGTGTATTAGATAGTCATACTCGATATGAAGATGTATATTATTATGGAATTGTTAAGAAAATATTGTTATTATATTACTACACTCAAGGTAGAATCACTATGAAGAAATGTAAATGGGTTGATTCAATGAGGTGATAGTGTACATTTATTGATGACAGTGGATTCAAAGTTATTGATATGAGTCTATTCCTACATACTGATGAACCATACATTTTAGAATTAATGGATAAACAAGTTTTTTATGTGAAAGAACATATGAGACCTAATTATGGTGTCATTAATGACATAATCCCAAGACATATTTTTCATGATGCTCATGATGAAATTTCAACCAATGATGCCCCCGTTGGTGTTACCCAAAATATTTCATTTGATGAATCAAATTTTCCCATTGTGAGAGTTGATGTTGAACCTGAAGTAGTGGTTAGAAATATATAGAATCAAAGAAATATTTTCACTGTTCATTTAGTTTACATTGACATGAGTTTATCAGGTTAGTATTTTTGTAATTACTTTAATTATGTTTCAATTTAGAATAATATGTTTGTTTTTTTTATTTTTTGGTTTCGTTTTATTAAATCATATTTATTTCAATGTATAAAACTTAGTTTAAATATTTTTTTAATAAAATGTATAACTTGATAATGTAATTTTAAAAACTGTGTTAGTCATTTCCTTGTAATCTTATGTACAATTAATAATTAAAATAAGTCAAATTGGTTCGTATCATGAATTTATGATAGATGTAAGTTCTATACATGATTTGTAAAATCTATTTCTAAAAAATTTACATTTCATTCTTATGTAGATTATTCCAAATACTACATAAGGTCAAAGGAAGTGACTATTTGATCTCGATCGACTGGTGTGTGAGCTTGTGTTGCCTCTTTCTCTTCCATCAGTGAGTATAATAATTTTAATGTCTTTCTTAAACATTACATATAATTTCATGTTGATAGTTTTTATCAATTTTTTAAGGGACATTCAGTTCCATAGGATTTTACTCCTAATATTTTTAGCATGGGTATGAGTGGGCATGCTCCTAGACCTAGATAGAGCACCCATCATACCCATTTTCACACTAACCCACTGCTAAACACCCCTTCCACTGCACCTTTCCATCCCCCCTTGAGTCTTTGGGGATGTTCTTGTCCATGCCTCCATCATCATCTCATATACCCTCTTATTCACATGCCATGTCTTTTCCACCTTCAGGGATGATCCCACTGATGCCTCCATCACCTCATTTTGACTCTTCTTCCCATACAATGACTACACCACCTCCACAGATGTTTCCACCTCTACTATATCCATATCTGATGATGTATCCCCAATCTTAATACCCATAAGCTTCCATGTCTATATTGTCTCCAATTACAAACATCCAACCAACATCTGATGAGTCTGTTCCATTAGCTTCCAATCTAGTGCATGAAGGTCTCCCAGAGCATGCACTAAAATAGACACTTCTTGCAGAGCCTTATGAGTTAGGATAACCCATAGATCTATCATGGTCTATTAAGCAGCCTGCAGAATGTTTTTTTTATAACTGTTTCAAATTTTATCAATTTATTTTTTTCATGTTCTACCATGACATAATTCTCCTTTCCCCCATTTTTCTTATTCATTGGGATCTTCTGCTAAGATACATGGGCTCACTCAGATAAAGGAAGCTTGGAATCGTGAGACATAGCTAATGGTGGATTACAATTGAAAAAAATAGATGGTAGATCCAAATGAAAAGTAGTGTAGAATTTTCATGGCCACGTTGGAGAAGTATCACGATATCATTCTGGTGGAACCGGTGTCATGAAGATGTATTAGTAAAGAGATAAAGGACAATGTATGGGAAAAAATATGGGTAAGAAAATTTTATAAAGTCATATCTATATTATTGTTGTATTTTAATGAAATAACATGTTTATTGCATATTCAGTTTAACTTTCCCAACGGAGAAACTACTAAGACTACAAGGTTGATGGATGTTGGGGAATATTGGTGCTCATACAAGAATGAGTTTTATATTAATTGGAAGATTAGGTTTGGTAGTTACTTAGAGGGTGTACCTACATTCCCTAATTATCCAAAAAGTCAATATGAAATAACGATTTCACATTAGAAGACTGCAGAGTTTAAGGTAATCTCAATATTTAATGGTTTTCATATAAAATTTAATTATTATGACTTGTATTGGAATTTTTTAGGATGTGTCAGAGAAAAACATAAAGAATAAATATTCAATCACATATCTGCTCACATTGGGGCGCACTACAATGCCCGAGCATGAAAATAATCAGGTACTTTAATAGGGTATTGTGATGTTATATAGGATTCTATACTGAAAATATTATTGAATAGACATAGTCCATATTTGTGCATTTATCATATATGGTTTTAATCTAGATTTCTGAATTTATCATTCTTAGCAAGTTGTATTGGGCATCGAAGGTCCTCTACCTCATGCCAAATTATTTTGCTCCAATAGAAATAAAAAGGACAGAAGTGTAGTAAATACATAGACATAAGATAAAATTATAAGGTTTTTTATTTATATTTTAAATATTTATATGAAATTAATAATTTAATATGTTTATAATTTCAACAGTCTACCTTGGAGGCCCTCGATGGTAAGGAAGATGGCAACTTAGGGCTACATGATCATTTATGTCAGGTATTATGTGAGGAGCACCTGGGGAGAGTACAATGTTGACTAGGGAAAAAATTTTCCCCTCTAGGTATTGGTCATCATCAATCTTCTCTCAAGACTCTCAGACCTCTGAGTTGGAAATCGCTTGTGCTAAAGCAGCTGAGGCAAAGAAAATAGCTTTATAGAAGAATTAAAGAAGTTAGCTGATGATCAAGCATTTCATGAAAGCTATGAAAGTTTTGAGTCATTCGCTTCCATCAAAGTCTGGAGGTACCTTTGAATCATATATATAATCAATGCGCTCTTTAAATTATGTGTTGGGTGATTCTAATAAGGGTTGTAGTGGTGATGAAGGTGGTGGCGATGCAGCTGTTGGTGGTGGGGATGTTGCTGTTGCTGCTGGTGGCGATGAGGCTGTTGATAATGTAGTTGATGATGATGATGATGATGATGAGCATGGGGATGTAGGTGATGGATTGGATATTAGTCACCTCCATTTTTGACATATCAAGGAGACTTATGAATGTACTTTAAGAACTTGATGTTGGGCATGTTGTTGGATTTGGATTATTTCTTGATGTGATTGTTTTTTTCTCCTTATGTTTTGTTTGATTTTTCATTTTTTATATTGACATTGCTTATTCCTATGGAATGTAAATATAAAATTAATATTAATCCCTCTCTATAAAAAGGATGTTATAGATCTAAAAACTCATGATTGAAGGTTCATAGGAGAATAATTAATGGTAACTAGACTTGGTAAGAAATCCTATAGTGAACTTACTGCATACATAGATGATTATAGGATACTTTGTGCTAAAGAATTCATATTCATTTTTTGATCCATTGGATTTTTTGGGTTATAAGTATAAGTCCCTTGTACAACTAGGATGTAGTAAATGGGATTAATTTGTAGTTGTGGATCATTTAACAAGAAGGGGAAGAGGATACTGATGTCTTAGACCTTATAAGATGGGGAATCTGTTAATTTTTGTGAGAATTTTGTACTTGGGTACCAATTATATAGTAATTATAATGCATATATCAAGTAGAAACTAATATAGGTCACTATATTCAAAATACCTTTGAATAAGCATGGTGGAATGGGGGGTTTAGAAGGGTGACTAAATTAATGGTTCTAGTTTCTCTAGTGAAATTTGTGTGATCTATGTTCGTTAAGACTATTTCTTTTTGGTCTAATATAGTTTTAGATTCATGTCAACGATTTCATAGTGCTTTAGAGATAGGGTATTGGTTTGGAATTATTATTTAAAAAACAACCATGTTCTAGAATGTACTTCCAGAACCTCAACTTGTATAAAAAGGTTAATTTTTTTGAAACTAGCAGACAACTGATTTCAATGTATAGACGAAGAAACTATTTTAAACATCAAATACTGAATCACCTTCATCACACAAAACATTAATTCAATAAAAAAATGTACATAAAATGGAATCAACTCACACCACACTAAATAATAAATATTTACCTGATATAGTCTTAGTACTACTCTATGAGAGGAATCAATTTAACCCTTTCTAAAGGGAATTTTTCAATCACTTAGAAATTAATTTATACAAAAAAACATATGATAGACTAAGAACTGCATTTGAAGTTAAACGTTTTTTTGGAAATGGATAACTAGTTTAATAAGATGATCAAGAATGATCTATAACACAAAATGAACATATCATTACCAATACATGATAAACATGGGAATCCTAATTTATTCTAACACATTTTTTATGGAGTCGAGTTTCAAACTAAGGTTGGTAAGTTTTCTCCAATGATGTATGATTAGTTATGTTGGAGGGTTTCATAGAAATAAACCTATGAGGTTTTCTTATCCTAGTACGAGAACATGGTGGTGAAATTATGAAAATAATATAATAGATGCATAACTATAAATTATGAAATAATCTACCTGGTTGTTCTTATTTTATCAATCTTGCATTGAAATTTGGTGCATGTTTCTTAATGTAAGTCCCATGTTAGAATCATTGGACCCTTCCGAGTATTTTTGGGATAGATAGTTGCTAATATGGGTGGATGTGAGTTTATCAATGCCAAATAATATCCCAATTATCATATCAGGCCTTACTTCTAGATTGTTAAAAGATTTAGGCCTAAAAAATTATGTAATAAAGATGTCAAGAACACTTTAAATTGAAATTATAAGTTTCTATATAGACCTTATAGAATTACCCCTGGTACGATGACTAATAAATCATCTAGATTCAAAAAATAATGTAGTTACATAAAAAGTATATTTGGGTAGTGATTCTGATGAGCATAACTAACAAAAATGTCATATGTGAAGGATATGGTCTCTATATATTTGGTTGTAAATTTGGAAGTATAGAAATGAAATGAATATACCTCCATCAAGAATACAGATCAAGATATACCATATAGTGTCAAACTTTTTTTTGACTAATTCTTTCTAGAGAGGTGACTGATATACATGTATCCTTCCCCTCACAAGATTTTTTCATTGGTTTGAATGTTGACTATGCTAAGGCATGAAATCAATAATAACATAATGGGAATATATTATGGTTGGTACATTAATTCAATGTTCTTCTATACATAGGGGATAAAGATGAACCAAATCATCAAAAATAAACAACTATGTTTGGAGGGGGGGTAGGGGTTGGGTGCAGGTAGGGAGGGGAGGTTGGTTGTAAGTAGGGAGGGGGGAAACATGTTTGGAGGGGGGATATAGGTTAGGAGGGAGAGGGTGCAGGTAGGGAGGGGGTGAAAGTTTGGAGGGGTGTAGGTTGGAAGGGAGGGAGTGCATGTAGGGAGGGGAGAAGGTTTGGAGGGGGGAGTAGGTCGGGAGGGAGGGGGTGGGTGCAGGTAGGGTGGGGGTGCAGGTTGGGAGGGAGGGGGCTGAGTGTAGGTAGAGAGGGGAAAACATGAATGGAGGGGGTGTGCAGGTTGGGAGGGAGGGGGTGAAAATTATGGGGGGGGTGTAAGGGGGATGGGTGTAGGTAGGGAGGGGGAAACCGGAATGGAGGGGGGTTGCAGGTTTGGATGGGGGTTAGGTGTAGTTAGGGAGGGGGGAATGGGTGCAGGTTGGGAGGGAGAGGGTGGGTGCAGGTAGGGAGGGGGGATGGTTGCAGGGAGTGAGGGAGGGGGTGGCTGCCGGGAGGGAGGGGTTGTCGGTTGGGAGGGAGGGGTGGAGGTTTGGAGGGTGCATTTTTTGATGGGGCCTACAAGTGATACATTTGATTTTTTTACTGAAGGAGTTGTATGACTATGAAGACAAGATCAATTATGTTGTTTTTTCTGGACTTCAAGGAGGACCACATAATCATACAATCACTACCTTGACAGCTACATTAAAACAAGTATTCATACTACTGAGATGTTTCTCTTCAGGTTTGTTGAAGTATCTATACAATGGAATGAAAACATTTTTTTTATTTCTGAAATTGTCGGCCAGGACTGCATGGTACAAAGTCTATCAAGAACAGGTTCTGAGTAATTGCTTGAAGTTTTCATAGGTGTGATATATTTATGGATTTATATTGGGATTTATTTTATAATTTCTATTTAATTATTATAATCATTTTGCATAGGGGGTTATAGTGGGTATGATTGTTTTGAAGTGATAATTATAGAAGCTATAATTTTTAGGAATAATAGATGTCATGGGAGTCATATAATATCAAATGGTCACATCCATGAGTTGTTGGATTATAAAGGTATCAATATCCTTCATTTCATTATGATATATTAATTTCTATATTTATTTATTAGAATCGGATCTGTTTTCTTCTATTGAAGTAGTGTCACATCATGTTTATATTCATGCCATTCATAGTGTATTTTATTTTGTATTTTTTTTATTTTATGGTTTTGGAAATGAATGTATTTAAATTATGGCCCTTGAAGAAAAATATTGAAGTGGATTATTCACCGGGGAGTGATTTTGGCAAAGGATACTTTGTCTTGGAGCAACTTACAGTTGTGATGTGCTTCTTTGGAAAGGTTGTAGAGTCTATGATTTTTTTTTGAATAGTGAACTTGCTGCTTTAATAAGTTTTTTGTTTTCATATTTTCCATAGTTATTTTTTTGATTTGTTTTTCCTTTTTACTGTGATATGAGTTAAAAGTTTAAATTCATTTCAGGTCAGTATATTGTTAGATTTGATATTTCATGGCCTATACATCCACAAGGAGGTGTTTCTACGATATCTTATAAGGTGTGGTTGTGTTACTAGTTGTGCCTCACATTTCACTTTATTCAGGTTTTCTAGTTCGTGAATTAATAAATATTTTGATTCATTTGGACTACATTTATGACCCTACTCCATGATTTTATTTTAGTAATACAAGTGATGCTCTCGATAAGTTAAGGTTCTTAAGTGTGACTAAAATTTTGCTTCTTAGAGATGCTGGTGAGCTGGAGATTCACATTAAACCAAATCCAGACAATGGGACTATCACTGTAATGTATGTTAACATGTAATTTATTAAGGTAATTTTTCAAATGGGTAGTAGGATAATGCTGAATTTTTTTTTATTTTGATCACAGGGATAACAGTATTGGAATGACAAAGGTGGATATCATCGACTGTCTTGGGACTATAGCCCAGAGTGGCACCACAAATTTTTTAAAGGCTCTTAAGGTATTATTTTTTTAAAAAAAGGTTATATTTACACTTTATCTGTGTGTCTCTCCTTTGATACCATTGTATCTTACTGCGTTAAGAATTTCAATTTCATCATTGATACTTTATTGATTTTAAACTCTTCTATTTTAATTGGCTGTTTTTATTTATTTATTGTGAGGTGATAAATAAATTCTCATCCCTCCCCTCCAGAATCCTATTCCAACAAGGAGAAATTTCCCCTTCTTCTGAGGTGTCTAGACCCACAACCTTGACTACCAAAGATCTACCCTTAGTATACTAAGGGGAATTTATCTATTTCTTGTTCTCTTTTGTCATCTGCAAAAATTAATAGTTTTGTTAATTTAAATAGAGATATGATAATTAATGGAAATAATTTCAAAGGATCTTCATCATATGATTTTAGAGTTAAGGTAATAATTCCACTCTTTATTGATATACTAGTTGATTACCCCATTGATGTTCCCATTTTCCATCATCTCACACACAATCCTAGTGGTTAGGATATTTTCATTGATAGTATGCACTCGCATATCTCCAAATTAGTGGAATATATGCTAATATCTACTAAGTTAATGTTAATAATGATTCTTGTGGGATATTTCACATTCCTTGTCTATGTAATGCATACACCACCTTGATGTGAAACCTATAGATCATTTCTTTTCTTGATTACTAGCCAGCTACTCCAAAGGTTAAATCTATCAAGATATATATAGCTTGGGAAGGTATTAAACCCTTCCATCTTCATCTTATTTCCTTGCCTATATCCTTATGGATAGGAACTATCTTGTCACCTCCATCTTGATCACTTTGTTATTAGATTATAATGCATATGATTTTCAATAATTAGTTATTAGGGGGACTGAGTGAATTGTCAACTTAGATCATTAAAGGCGTCCACCTTGGACTACCCTTTCAATGTCTTGTTTCACTCCTCCACTATCAGTGACATCTAATACATTGACCATAGTTAGATTTTAGGATAACATGTTATGAAAATAATATTAAATCCATATTTTTGAATACTGAAACATCAACTATACACCAACATCTAGGAATATAAAATTTATCTTGACATTGGTGTCCTCTCAAATCATTATTAACCAGAGTTTCCTTTTCACCATAGGATATCACTTCATCCTAGAATCCAAAAATGGTGTTAGAAACGATCACTACATGAACCATAATAGATGATAATATAGGTAGAGTGCATATACCACACAACTAATGTCCCAATCAATCTACATTAATGAGACACAGTCATGCATGAACAATATATATAATCCCAATTCATATCCCCCTTGATGATAACCTAGGACTATGCCAATTTAGACTTCACTGTATGTAAATAAATAGAATAATGAGTATCTCCCTAGAGTTTTAATGATTATTATCCTATCCATTAGTAGAACCTGAATTCTAGATAAGGCCTGAATAAAGGGTATAAATATACAACTCAGAATCTAA
The DNA here is from genome assembly GCA_963277665.1 of Viscum album. NCBI lineage: Eukaryota > Viridiplantae > Streptophyta > Magnoliopsida > Santalales > Viscaceae > Viscum > Viscum album. The sequence continues at coordinate 1,964,775,179 of OY728152.1, forward strand.
AGTGTGTTATGAAATTTATAAAACTTGAAGTGTGCTTTTGAACAACTATAATGAAACTAAAATTTTCTATAGGTATAAAATAAGGTCTTCCCTTGATAAATGTGTAGTATACATTTGTATATCTTTTCTAGTATTTGGCTGAAAATTAAATTTTTATTTCAAAATCACTTTTGAGGAAAAAGTGGGAAACTAAAATGACATCAAAGACATAAAACACAACCATGCACTTGGTCAAACTTATATACATGCTACATTTTGTTATTAGGTGTTTCTTAGTATTGGAAATGTATATATTTTGGTTTTTAACCTGTTTGTATTCTAGTTTGTATTATTTTTATAGGTGAAAACAAAACATTATGGTTCCATTGGATTCTGGGTTGTATTTTAGTTCCATTGTTTTAGCATTCTAGTTTGGATTGTGGTTTGTATTCTGGTTTGCAGGAGCAAGGTGAAAGCAAGGTGGGCAGTTGTTGTTTCAGGGAAACCCATCTATACCCACGGTTCAATGAACTGTGGGTATATATACTGCTGTGAAAACCATTTATACCCACAGTTCATTGAACATTGGGTATGTGTGATGCGAAGAAAAAAATATATACCCATAGTTCACTTAAACATTGGTATATATTTTGTGCTCTGAAAATGTATACCCACGGTTTTGGTAAACCGTGGGTAATATGAAATTTCAAGGGAATATACCCATGGTTTTGTAAAAAATTGTGGGTATAGGGCTATACCAATGCCTTGGTAGCCCATGGTTAATGAAACCATGGGTATAGCCTATACCCAAAGTTTGAAACTCTGGGTATAGGTTATATTTCTAATAGTGATCCAAGTACTACTATGCTTCTCTAAAGTCGCCACTAAACTATCTATAATCTGTATAAGACATAATATGCATGGGAAAATCCCAGACATGGGTGAGTATATACATACAAAGTAGGATGCCCCGAAAACCAAAAAGGCGGAAATAAAAATAACAACATTCAATCATCGCATCCCGTAGACAATAAGGGAAAGGAAACCCATCATCGTATATTCTCAAAAGAAACCTAAGCAAATAGAAAAGGGGTATCTCAATATCTAAAACCCAGCTAAGAATGATGAGTCTTCCCACAACTCCAAAGGTCGAATCACGAATTCCAAAACAACCCATATAACCATATAAAATAAATACTAGAGGTTCCACAGCACTCCATTCCGTACCATAGCTAAGGGGGAACTATCTCCCATCAATGAATCTCACGTAACCTCACAAGAATATATGCGTAGGGGCCACTCTCCACTACACTATATATCCAAGGAGGCACTATCTCCAATGGAGGATGCACTTCACACCATAGCTCAAATATGGGGGGTTCCTCTTTATAGAAAGTGGACCCTCACCCTATCTATTATGGGGAATTTATAACTCTACATGTATAAATAGTATAGGGGACCCATTCCCTAGTGCAATTGAGGGTTTCAAAACCTAGTAAAATTATGATGATCACATCTGATCACTGATACCAGCTAAGCACCACTAAGAGAATTATCCCTCTAGAATCACCTATCATCAACACTATGTTACTGAAATGAAGTCCACCATCATGTCCTATATAAGAAACTACTCATAATGGACTGCTCATTTGTCAGAATCTGAATCTAGTAAAACCTTGATGAACACACAAGAGGCACATCGTTGGTCTTACAGCCTAAAGCATGAATCTACCAAAATTCAACTAAAAATGCACATGAATGGAAAAACATATCACATCATTGTGATCTATGTGGAAAAATACTCAGGATAGGATATTTACTTTCCAAAAATGGACACTCAATAAAAATGAATTTCTTCATATCTAAGACGAAAGTCACTTCATGGGTCCAATCTATGAGTCAGAATTAAAAACCCAACATTGGTCTTGAATAAGCTAGTTGAATACCAATATCATGTTGCGACAGAAGAATCATCAATCTTATTTCTCGATGTAAAGTTATTATTGTACCAATATATTAATAATAATAACATTATTATTATTATTATTAATATAAAGAATATATAAATATAAAAGAAGAAGGGGTTCCATTCATCTTTTCTCCCCCACCCTCAATCATGAATACAACATGTACCTATCGGCATTCCTTTTTTTATATTATAGTTTCCCTTTTCTATTTTATAATATTATTATTTATTCCCTCTTCTTCCTTAAATTTCTCAATCAGAAACCATAATCCATGCAAACACCTCCATTTTCATGTCATGTCTTCCCTATCATATAGGACCTCCCATCACACATAGCCATCCTTGGTGTCAGCCTCCCTTCAACCACGTGACCTCATCACGCTGACCATCATCACTTAGCCACCGCTCGCTCACTGACATCATGAACCATACAGTAATGCACCACCGATCGACTACCCCTATACACGTAGCTACCATCAGACAACCCTTAGGGATAAAAAACTTCAGTTGAACACATGAAATAGAGTGAAGGGGGAGAGAAATGGATGATGGTAATTTTTAAATTACATTTTTTGTCACTTCCATGCTCTATTATGAATGTTCTCAGCTAGAATCACCACAATGTCAAAAAATAATCCCAAATTTCAACCATCCCAAGTAACAATCAAAGATGATGAAGCATTTGACATAGAAATAAAAATGAGAAGTAGTGGTCAATGAAAATACCGATCATCTGATAATCATTGGAAGCATAATTTTGAAATGAATTAATCAAACAAATAACTACATGACAACATAGGATGATCTTGGATCTTAAAAGATTATATTTGAGTTGAAAATAAATGAAGGACATAGTGACACAAAATAAGAAATCCCTACTCTGAGATTTTATCATTCATTGACTAAGAAAAAATTCACTAGTGATGATAGTGAAGATATCACTTTATTCTTCATTCGTCTCATGATTATCCTATACCATTTATCTTCAATCCAAATTCTTGAGTTTTCAAATCCAAAATATCTCTCACTTCCTCCTCTCTAATCTCTTAGGGTTATCTGACTAGCCCTTTATATTCATTATAATGATTTATAAATATAGATTGAATTTGGTTTTTGTTCATTTAATTAAAATTAATTAATTAAATAATTTAATTTATATAACGCACTTTCAATGGTCACCTTTAACTGAAAATCCGACTCCGGCCAAATTTATATTGCACCTAGGGTAAGCCTTATGTTTTGGAAAAAACTGTGGACTCAAATTTCCTATCTGAATTATTGATAAATTGGAAAAAAATTTATTATGAAAATATGTGCACAAGTTCCTTAATATATTTAATATTTAATATATATCAACAATGAGACTCTTAGGGCCCCGAAATTGTATGATCGAAATAATGATGTAGATGCTCAATATACAAGAGGGGGGTGAATTGTATACTTTAAAAATTTCTTTGGAACCTTTAAAGTTAGTTACGAATAACTATAGTTTCCTTAAGAAAAGAAAAGAGCTAAGTTTAATAAGGTTTAAACTAAGAAAATTCACAACACCTTTAATACCAAATGAAAACTTGGAAAGAGATTCCGAAAGTAGGTTCTGGAAATATGGTTCCGGAAATCAAAACTTAACAAAAGATTACAATATGAGATTCTACCTTAAAGTGTATAGAATCTAAATGAAACAGAGTACAAGTAAGGAAGTATAAGAAAGTTATACTTTCCTTATAATACAAAATGCAGCGGAAATAAACAAGTAGTAAAACTACAAGTAACAAGATATAACTCTTTTAACCCAAAGAGAAGGGTATCCAAAAACCTTGGATAAAGGTCCCTTGATTTATTCTTTCAAGAAAGTCTGTTTTACCCACACCAGGGTAAGCCCTCGATACGAAGATCGGAGTCTCTGTCTTGCTATCCCCGCAAGCCCTCAACTTCAAGGTAGTTGGCAACCTCTGTCTTCCTCAGCAAGGAAGCCCTCAACTTCAAAGTGTTAGAAACCTCTCTCTTCCTATCCCCGGAAGTCCTCGAATGTAATAACCAACATTTGGAGTTGTACAAAGATTTGAGAGTTAATAAGAGCCTCTCTCTCTAGAAATCACTTCAAGCATGTAATCACATGAGTCGAAGATCAGTCAGCCTTTCAGCACTGAGCTCTTTCAAATGAGCTCCTATTTATAGGTAAGGTCGGCCTCCTTTCCAACTGTCAAATTTTCCTTAAAAATAGGAGGGACCTGTACACGTGTAACTTAACCAATGGTTAGTTCATAACAGAATACATGACATCATTTTATAACAAAACAAGTGTAACAGAATGTACGACATCGTTTTATGTCTTAACTAAAAATTTTGGAGTGAAGATTCGGAGTGAAAGTTCAGAGTGAAAAATATATATTAAAGAGTAGACAAATTATAAAAGCGTAAGCAAAATGAAAGTTTGGAGTCTAAATTAATTCAGAGTGTATAAAACAAAGATGACCAGATTCTGTTTAATAGGTGAATTTGGAATGAGAATTCGTAGTGAGAATTCTTCATCAGAATTCGTAATGAGAATTCATCATCAGAATTCATAATGAGATTTCATCTTAAGAATTCGTAATGAGAATTCGTCATTAGAATTCGTAACGATAATTCATCTTAAGAATTCGTAATGATAATTTGTCATTAGAATTCGTAATTAGAATTTGTCATTAGAATTCGTAATGAGAATTCAATGTAGAACTTCATAAGGATTCGTATCCTGAATCTGGAGAAGAACTTAATTAGAGTTCGTATCTGGAATTCGGAATGAAACTTTATCACAGTTTTCATTCTGGATTTCGGAGTGAAACTTTATTACAGTTCTTATCCAGAATTCGGATCCTAAAACTGAATACTTCATAACAAAGTTTCAAACAATTCCGAGAATATAGAAATGAATCTGAATCTTATACTTAAGAAAAATATCGATGAAAATATGATAAGGATAATTTTTCTTACAAAAGCGATTGTTCTTATAAAAGAAATTTTTCTTATAAAAGCGATTTTCTTAAGGATAAGGTGTTTGTGATTTTCAAAACCAGAAGGAATGGAAAAGTCATAAGGAAAACCTTATTGACTCAACAATCTCCCACTTTTTGGAAATCACAAACATCCTTGAAAAATAAATTCTAAGAAGAAAGAAAAACATTAAGGCTTATCTCCGTTTTCTTTAAGGATATTGATGAATACGACTAACTCCCCCTTAGGATTTGAAACTCTAAGGATCGTATTCTAGATTTCCGGAGTAACATTTAATTAAGAATAAGAAATTATTCTTTAATGAAAAACTCCCACTTAGATAAGCTCTTATTAGAGTTCTTTTTTTCTTAAGGATCTTTTCCTTCTCCCCCTTTGTGATTTTCAAAAAGAATTTTAGGGAATGGAAAATATAACAAAGTACCTGAAAAATTAGTAGTAAAAAAAAAATGGACAAGCACAATTTCTATTAAGTTTGAAAATTTCAACAACAAAAGATTTAAGTTACAAGAAAAGATCGGATCTATCTATTTGGGATCTTTCTCCTTCGCCATGAGACCTTTTAGAATAGTCTTTATCTTCTTTAAATCTTTATGATATTCTTCATCTTGCTTCTCTAAGACTACTATTCTTGCAGATTGAGCTTCAATCTTTTCTTCCTGAGCTTTAAGCTTTTCTTCCTAGACTTTAAGTTTTTCTTCCTGAGCCTTCATCTTTTCTTCAAACTCAATCTGATGATCCCTTTCAAACTTCCAGTTTTGAGAAACGGAATTCAGCTTCCCATTCAGATCTCTAACTTCATGAATCTGAAAGTTCTTTTCATCTGTCAGCTTCTCTTCAAAGGAAGAAGTCATCTAATTTATCTTCCTGTCCTCAGTCTCAAAAGTATCCTTCACATTATCTTGAAATTCATCCAATAGTCTCATCTATTCTATAGTTTTCCTCGACCAATTTGTCATCCTCTTGCAAGATCTTCTATGGGCTTCATAGACGACAAAGAAAGTTTTGAACTGAGCCACTATCTCAACGCATTTGTCCATAACCATAGATACGGAGTCTGTTTTCTGATTCAAAGCATGTTGGAGCATCTGACATCTTGAATCAATACTTGAGAAAGTTGGAATAGTACCTACCAGCTTCTTTAAAGATTGAACAACAAAGTCATTCCCCAATGAAGATGACTCCGAATCCGAAACTCTTCTTGGAGAATTTTCTTCTTCAACTTGTTCAAGCTTTCTCTTTGAAGAACTACCAACTTCCTTTCTCTTTACCACTACTGATCTCAGAGTATCAGCAAGAATTTGCTTTCCTTTGTCTCTTTTCAGAAAAGAATCTTGTTCCAGAGTTTTCTTTGCACTATCAGAAACTTGAACAATATTGTCTTCCTCATCAGGAACTTTCTGAGAACCAACCTCTACATTCTCCATTTGAGAAATATCTTGTAGAAGTTGTTCTTCCTCTACATGATAAGCTACTTATTCTTCTCCTTTCTCTTCTTCCATTGCCGGAGTGACTAGCTTAAAAGACTCATCTTCTGAGGTTCGGAGTGACAAATGTTCCTAAGGTGTTCCTTTATAATCATCTACTTGCTTAAACACATCTCCGGTTTCACCACTTCCCTCAGCAACAACTTCTTCTTCTTCCACTTGCTCAACTTGCTCTACTTCCTCAGCAGTCTTAGCAACAGCTTCTTCCGGAGTGACGAAATTTCTTCCTGGAGTCTCAGGAAGAGATTCCAAGGAAAAAGATCTCGGAACATGAATATTTGCTGAAACCATCTCATTGAACTTCAACAATGCCTAAGCTACCTCTGCTTCAGTCATCTTCTTCTTGAGATTCTTTTCTTTTGCTTGTTTTTCTAGCTCATCCACAGTTCTTTCCTTCAAGGCCTTAGCTTCCACAGGGTCCAAGCCAAACTGAGGCTCCCCTTGCACTCTTTTTTCATTAATCTCCCTCCATTTACCAACTACCTCATCTAGGTTAGCTTTCTTCTTCTTTGGTTTTTGAGGTGCGGAATGAACTTCCTTAGACTTGGGATTCTCTGCTTCTACTTCAACTTCTTTCAACTTTCTCTTCCTTACCGTCTTAGAGGATTCCGGATCAGCAACTTTCAGAACTGTTTCTTCTTGAGAAGCTGAATCAACAAACTGACCAGTCTTCTTGTCAAAAGCTACACCCATCCTTTTAAGTGTACCATCACTCACCAGCATAATCTTGCAAACTCTTGGCTTAGACTTTCAAGCCCCCTTGAAAGACTCAAGGCACCGGACTATCAACTTTGAGAGGATTGCTGGATACATTATAATCTGAGCTCTCAGATTTCCTTTATTCACATTCTCAAGAGTGATAAGAATGTGCTTCATCAGGTTAAACTTCCTCAGATTTATCATAAAATCTAGGATATAAAGCTCACTCTTCTTCAAACTATCCTTGTCACCCTTTCTCGGTACGATAAGGCCTTGTACCCATAATTATAGAATCCGGAAATTTGTATATAAACTAGCAATCTTCGGAGCCTTATCATCTGCCAGTCCGAGAGTTTCTAATGCTTTTTCCTTGTCGAAGCTACCTTTTGAATCCGGCAACACATGAGATATAAATTCAGCTTCTCCTTCATTATCTATAAGTCTTACCATAAGACTTAAAAGAAAACTTTTCTCTTCCATCTTCCTTAAGAAAGGAAAGTGTCTCATAAAACTCTATAAGCAAATCTGAATATACTTCATCTTGATTCCCGGGTTTTGACACCGCAACATCTTCCCAACCATTTAGCTTAATATTCTTGGAAATAAGAGAGTCATACTTGTTGAAGAAATCCGGATGAACCAGCCTCTCTCTATATACCATCCACTTCGAAATCAGCTTAGAGGAAGACATGTCTTGAAAAGCTACTTCCACAGACATTCGGATCTGAAGACCTCTGAGAAGTTTGGAACATAAAAAGATGAGGTTTGGAATGGTCTTAAAACAGAGAGGCAGAGCTTCGCGATGCTGGAGCTTGAAAATCGATGTGGGACAACCGTTTGGGGTCCCCTTTATATAGGAAACGAAAAAACGGTTCAACTTCCACGGTTGATCGAACGGTTGTGATAAGCGGAGATCAGATCTGACGGCCGAAAACCTATTCTCTTGAATTCTATCTTTTGAGGTTTTTATTAAAACAAATAATTAAGAAAACTATAATCTGAAAACAAAATATAATAAAATGCCAGCAAATAAAGTATGATTACGAAAACTTGAGTAAGGAAATCATACCTTTCGGATTGGCTTAGGAAGATTATTCGTAATTTGTAACATTCTTATGAGAACTACGAAAAAAAATTTATTACGAAAAGAAAAAATTCGGAAAACTCACTACGAAAAACAAAATTAGTAAGAAAAACTCAGTATGAAAATTTCATTACAAAATTTGAAAATGAAAAACTCATTATGAAAGATTCGGTACGAAAATCCCGTTATGAAAATACCAGTACAAAATTTTCCATTCAGGAAGTTTTCAATACGAAAATTTCCATTCCAGAAGTTTTCTATATGAAAATATCCATTCTGGAAAATTTTAGTTCCGGAAATTCCATTCCAGAATTTTAGTTCCGAAAATTTTGAAAAACTAACTTTGAAATTTTTTATTACATTCACAATCAAATGTACTCCCCCTATAAAAAGGAGTTTATTGCTGTAAGGAGACTTTTTCAACAGACAGTTAATTAAGAAAGATTACCTTACGGTTATTATTCCTAACTTCTGTTTAATATATTCAAATATATCAGAAGGCAAAGATTTTGTGAAAATATCAGCAAGTTGATCTTGTGTTCTGATAAATTAAAGAATAATATCTCCTTTAAGTGTGTGATCTCTAAGAAAGTGATGCCTAATATCTATGTGTTTTGCACGGGAATGATGTGAAGGGTTCTTACTAAGGGAAATGACACTTGTGTTATCACACAAAATTTGAGTTTTAGTAAAACTCAAGCCATAGTCTGTGAGTGTGTGTTGCATCCACAACACTTGAGCACAACAACTTCCAGCTGCTACATATTCAGCTTTAGCAGTGGAGAGTGCTACATAATGTTGCTTCTTGCAGGACCAAGAAACTAATGAATCTTCTAATAAATGGCAAGTTCCAGATGTACTTTTTATATCCATTCTACATCCACCAAAGTCAGCATTAGAAAAGATTTTTAGGATAAAATCATTTCCAGAAGTATAAAATAATCCTAGATCCATGGTTCCCTTAAGGTAGAAAAAAATTCTTTTTACTGCCTTTAAGTGAGATTCCATAGGATTGGATTGATATCTTGCACATAAGCATACTGAAAACATTAATTCTGGTCGACTAGCTGTTAAGTATAGTAGGCTCCCTATCATACCTCTAAAAGATGTTTGATCTACTGGTTTCCCAGCTTCATCAAGATCTAAAGAGTTTGAGGTACCAATATGAGTACTTATACTCTTAGTTTTGTCATAACCATATTTTTTAAGAAGATATTTAATATACTTATGTTGAGATATGTAGGTTCTTTATGGTTTTTGAGAAATTTTAAAACCAAGGAAAAATGTTAACACACCCATCATACTCATTTCAAACTCAGATTTCATTAGACTTGCAAAGGAGTCGGTCAAAGACTGTTGAGTTGAACCAAATATGATGTCATCAAAATAAATTTGAACAATCAAAACATTTTTCTTATCTTTCTTTATGAAAAGGGTTGGATCTGCATTTCCCTTAACATAGTTATTTTGAAGAAAAAATCCAGTGAGTCTATCATACCTTGCTTGTGGGGCTTATTTAAGTCCATAAAGGGATTTGGTAAGTCTAAAAACATAATCAGGATGTTTCGTATCTTCAAATACGGGAGGTTTTTCAACAAAAACTTCCTCTTGAACATAACCATTAAGAAAAGCAGATTTCACATCCATTTGGAAAAGTTTGAAATTAAATAATGCTGCAAAGGCAAGTAGAATATAGATAGATTCAAGTATAGCTACTAGAGCATAGGTTTCTTCATAGTCTATTCCCTCTTGCTGATTATAGCCTTTAGCAACAAGTCTAGCTTTATTTCTTACTATGACTCCATTTTCATCACATTTATTTCTGAAAACCCATTTGACTCCGATTACAGAAGTTTCCTTAGGTCTTTCAACCAAGGTCCAGACTTTATTCCTTTCGAATTCATTTAGTTCATCTTGCATGGCTTTGATCCAATCATCATCACCTAAAGCTTCATCAATGCTTTTAGGTTCTAATTGGGAAAGAAATGCTAGATGTTCTACTTCATTTCTTAAGGAACTTCTAGTCCTTACAGGTTGATTTACATCACCAATGATACTATCACTGGGATGATTCTTAAGAAACGCCTGATTTGGGTTCTGAAAAGCCCGTTCATCAACATAGGGTAGAAAGTCTTCTGGGGTAAATGTTTCAGGAATATCTTCTTGAACATTATCCTTATCAGAAGATTCTTCCATCAAAGGTTGATAATAAGTTTTTGAAAACACATCCGAGGATGTAGGCTGGGATGGTTTAAAAACAAAAGGATCAGACTCATCAAATTTTACATGTACTGTTTCTTCAACAGTACAGGTGTTTTTATTAAAAACTCTATAAGCCTTAAAAGTTGTGGAATATCCTAAGAAAATTCCTTCATTAGATTTTGGTGCGAATTTATATAATTTATCTTTAGTATTCAAAATGAATACTTTGCGACCAAAAACCTTGAAGTAAGATAGTCTTGGTTTTCTACCATTCCATAACTCATAAGGAGTTTTATTAAGAAACGGTCTAATTAAAACTCGATTTATAGTATAGAAAGTAGTACTTACAGCTTCAGCCCAGAAATGTCTAGCTATAGAATATTCACTCAACATGGTTCTGGTTATCTCTTGAAGAATTCTATTTCTTCTTTCAACTACACCATTTTGTTGAGGAGTTCTAGGTGCTGAAAAATTGTGAGTAATACATTTTTTACTACAAAAAGTTTCAAAATCATAATTTTGAAATTCTCCTCCATGATCAATATGAATAGTTTTCAATGGAAGGTTTTTCTCATTTTTAACTTGAGCTCTAAAACTTTTTAAATAAGAAAAACTTCAGATTTCTTTTCTAGAAAATAGACCCAAGTAAATCTAGTTTAATCATCAACTAGAACAAACACATAGTATTTGCCTCCAATACTTCCATTTTGTGTTGGACCGAAAAGATCCATGTGCACTAACTGTAATGCATCGGTTGTTGAGACTTCACCGATTGATTTAAAACTAGATTTATGTTGCTTTCCATATTGACAAGGATCACAAACTTTAGAAGAATCAAATCTAAGCTCCGGTAGATCCTTAACTAGTTTCTTCTTAGAGAGTTTACATAGGTTCCTGAGGTTACAGTGACCTAGTCTTCTATGCCATAACCAGGAATGATCTTCCATTGCACTTAGGCAAGGTAAATCTTGGCTTCTATGGTCTTCTAGGTTCAATGTGTAAACATTCTCTTGCCTATTGGATGAGAGAATAAATTCTTCCTTGGAATTGTGAACTAAGCACTTATCATTCCTAAAATTCACAAGGTAACCTTCATCACATAATTGACTTATTCTAATGAGGTTGTGCTTAAGAACCTTTACAAAAAGAACATTTGAAATCAATGTTTTACCTAAAAGAACAATATTACCAATACCAACAATCTCACCCTTAGCATTGTCTCCGAAAGTTACCTTTCCTCCTTTCGTTTTGATAATCTTTTCAAAATAGCTTTTGTTACCAGTCATGTGCCGGGAACATACACTATCCATGTACCATGTATTGTTGCTGGTACACTCTTTATTTTCCTGAAATCAAGAATAAAATTAGACTTTCGGAATCCAAACTTGCTTGGATCCGAGATTTCCAGAAAATAAAATTTTAGGAACCCACGTCTTCTTAGAAAAGTAAGCTTTATGAAAACCTAAGGATTGGGTTTTGTTTAAGGAACAATTCTTTGCCCAGTGACCACCACATTGAAACTTGGTACAAAATGGGGCACTTTTAGGAACAAAATAATTGTTACTGAAAATTGGTTTTGCATAGGTATAACCAAATCCAGATTTATTTCTTAAAGGTCGTATTTGGGAATACATTTTATCAAAATTTTCCTTACCATGGGTAAAGTTTGATAAACACCTCTTTAAGGAAAAAATTTCGGACTTGAGTTTTATAACCAAGTTTTTATCCTCAAAATCATTAGTTTTAGAACTAGATCTAGGCTCGAAAACAATTTTCTTGGAAATTACTTTTTCTAACTCTTTAGCAAGTTTGTTCTTCTCAGAACATACTTCCTCAAATTTTTTTGAAATACTTTCAAAATCATCATTTTTCTTGTCAAGATCTTTAGAAAGATCTGATATCTCTTTTGTAAGAATATTATTCCTAGAGTTTTCCTTATCAAGTTTCTTATTGAGTTTAGAATTCTCAATCTCAAGAAGTTCAGCAAACCTAGAGACTTCTTCATAAGTAGGTAAAGTATTTTCTTCATCAGAAGATGATTCTTCATCAGAAGAGTTATAATACTTACTATCATTGTAATTTAAAGAAACATTGGTCAATGATTTAGCATTTCGTACCTTAGCCATAAAACATTGATTATCAATAGGTAATCTGGCTATAAGACCAAGATTCTTCTGTCCTGAAGATTCATAATCAGAAGATTCATCTGAAGAGTCACCACCACTGGCACTCCAGGTGTCATTAGCTTTCAGAACTTTCTTAGCTTTGGCTTTATAATACTTATTTCTGTTCCTGTCTGAATGCCTTTCTTTCCATTCTTTCTTTTTGAGAAAAGGGAAATCTGGTCTAATATGTCCAGCTCTCTTGCATTCATAGAAAGTAACTTCTCCATCTTTCTTATATTTCCTTTCCTTTTTCTTATACTTGTATTGGACATTTTTCTGACCAGCTATCTTGTTCATCCTTCGAGCAAGATTTTCTAATTCATTTTCTGATATTTCACTCTCACTAGATTCAGATTGGAAAATAACTTTCTTAGTCTTGGATCTGGTTACTCTCTCAGGAGTCTAAGCTTTCATCTTATTTGATGTTGTTGTAAAAGCAACGGTACCATTTCCATTTTTCTTTTTTATGTTGTCAGCATCTCTCTTCATTCTGGTTTCATGTTGTAGAAGAGTTCCAAATAACTCATCAAGAGAAATTTGAGTTACCTTTCTATTCTCATCTATAGAAGTTCTTTTGGATTCCCACTCATTGGGCATAATATCAATTATCTTGTTCAAAAGTGCTTCATCATATAAGCCTTTCTCTCCCATAGACTGTAGACTGTTTACGATAGTCATAAATCTCTGTTGAACATTACAAATTGGTTCTCCATAAGGAAAGTTGAAGCCATGATATTCAACTCTAAGAATAGATCTCCTAGTCTCAATCACTTTAGAAGTCCCAAAGTGTGTAACCTCTAACTTATTCTAGATACAATTAGCTGCTTCACAAGAAGAAATTTGTCTATATATATTTCTGGTCATTGAACAAAGTAGAGTATTGCGTACCTTATAATTGAGTTGATATTCTTGCTTTTCCTGGTTAGTAAAAGTTCTAACTTCCTTGTCAGGAATTTTATAATCACCAGTGAGCATAACAAAGATTTCCACTCCAGTATTGATAACAAAATTCTTCATTCAATCTCTCCAGTACTCATAATCATTACCATCAAAGATTGGTGGTCTTGTAGGATTTAGATTATCAATAGAACCAACATTAATTCCTGCCATACTTATAAACCTTCGGCACACAAACTTATTAATAGAAAAAGTTCATAATCACAAAATTCGGAATGAGAAAGTTCGGAATGGGAATGTTAAAGTGAGAAAGAAAAAAACTTATACGTGAGTACAAGTATTTCATAGACCTGATTTGATACCAATTGTAGGATCGAAATAATGATGTAGATGCTCAATATATAAGAGGGGGTGAATTATATACTTTAAAAATTCATTTGGAACCTTTAAAGTTAGTTACGAATAACTATAGTTTCTTTAATCAAAGAAAAGAGCTAAGTTTAACAAGGTTTAAACTAAGAAAATTCACAACACCTCTAATACCAAATGAAAACTTGGAAAGAGATTCCGAAAGTAGGTTCCGAAAATATGGTTCTAGAAATCGAAACTTAACAAAAGATTACAATATGAGATTCTACCTTGAAGCATATAGAATCTAACTGAAACAGAGTACGAGTAAGGAAGTATAAGAAAGTTATACTTTCCTTATAATACAAAATGCAGCGGAAATAAACAAGTAGTAAAACTACAAGTAACAAGATATAACTCTTTTAACCCAAAGAGAAGGGTATCCAACAACCTTGGATAAAGGTCCCTTCATTTATTCTTTCAAGAAAGTCTGTCTTACCCACACCAGGGTAAGCCCTCGATACGAAGATCAGAGTCTCTGTCTTGCTATCCTCGCAAGCCCTCAACTTCAAGGTAGTTGGCAACCTCTGTCTTCCTCAGCAAGGAAGCCCTCAACTTCAAGGTGTTGGAAACCTCTGTCTTCCTATCCCCGGAAGTCCTCGAATGTAATAACCAATATTCAGAGTTGCAAAAAGCTTTGAGAGTTAATAAGAGACTATCTCTCTAGAAATAACTTCAAGCATGTAATCACATGAGTCGAAGATCAGTCAGCCTTTCAGCACTGAGCTCTTTCAAATGAGCTCCTATTTATAGGTAAGGTCGGCCTCCTTTCCAACGGTCAAATTTTCCTTAAAAATCAGAGGGACCTGTACACATGTAACTTAACCAACAGTTAGTTCATAACAGAATACACGACATCGTTTTATAACAAAACAAGTGTAACAGAATGTACGGCATCGTTTTAAGTCTTAACTAAAAAGTTCGGAGTGATGATTCAGAGTGAAAGTTCGGAGTGAAAAATATATATTAAAGAGTAGACAAATTATAAAAGCGTAAGCAAAATGAAAGTTTGGAGTCTAAATAAATTCGGAGTGTATAAAACAAATATGACCAGATTCTATTTAATAGGTGAATTCAGAATGAGAATTCGGAATGGGAATTCGTAGTGAGAATTCTTCATCAGAATTCGTAATGGGAATTCATCATCAGAATTCATAATGATATTTCATCATAAGAATTTGTAATGAGAATTCATCATTAGAATTCGTAATGAGAATTCATCTTAAGAATTCATAATGAGAATCCGTCATTAGAATTCTTAATGAGAATTCTTCATTAGAATTCGTAATGATAATTCAATGTCGAACTTCATAAGGATTCATATCCTGAATCTGGAGAAGAACTTAATTAGAGTTCGTATCTGGAATTCGGAATGAAACTTTATCACAGTTTTCATTCTGGATTTCAGAGTGAAACTTTATTACAGTTCTTATCCAGAATTTGGATCCTAAAATAGAATACTTCATAACAAAGTTTCAAACAATTCCAAGAATATAGAAATGAATCCGAATCTTATACTTAAGATAAATATGGATGAAAATATGATAAAGATAATTTTTCTTACAAAAGCGATTTTTCTTATAAAAGAAATTTTTCTTATAAAAGTGATTTTCTTAAGGATAAGGTGTTTGTGATTTTCAAAACAAGAAGGAATGGAAAAGTCATAAGGAAAACCTTATTGACTCAACATAAATCTCATGCCAAGTCATCACTTGGATCCAAAAAATATTCCTTAAAATATTATAAAGTCTTCAAAAAAATAGAGTCATCAATTTACAAGCATGAAGTGTACATACATACAATGCATGACCACCCATAATACATGTATGATATGTCACGATACAACCTGTGCATCACATTCATGTATTCCATTTCTCTCCACACAGTTTCCATTGTTTTAATTCATCAAAAATAGATTAATCATTTTTCATTATGATCATTTGATGAATTAATATATGAGGGTGTCATTTGTTGTTGCCTATAATTCGTGAATCATTCCTCATTCATAGAGCAATGTAGAGACATAAAATATAAAAGGATAAGTGGTTCTATTTATTTGGGTGTATCTTGATCACATTCGTTCTATGTTGATTATGATCACTGGTTTGGTGAAAAGTTTCACAAGAGTTTTTCTTCTCAAGCATCGTACATCACTCCTCTAAAGGTGTTAGAACCCCTTTTACAAGCTTAGGTATCCTTTAGTAGAGATTAAAGATCTATCATCCAATGTATCCCCCTCATAGGTAATAGAATTAATTCAATTACTCCTCATGATTTCTTTAAAGTGTTCTCCCCATAATAAGGAAGAATAAGGATGCTCCAATAACAAACTAGGTATACTAAACTTTTTTGGTATATTTCATTTCCTTGCATGTTACTTCATTTGAGGACAGATTCAGTCGACTTTGGGGCCATCTTCCTCCATCGAGGATCATACAATGATCCTCTAATACCCATAAGTGGTATTTGAGCACTCTTCCTCGATGAATAATCATTCATATTTCATTTTTTAAAATAGAATATATGAAATAAAATTGTTTCGATATTATGTTACATGATAATGTTGAGTTATGTATGAATTTACTCCATACAAAAATCATATTAACCTATTAATATGATCATAAGGTCAAGGCATAACTGTGTTATCAGATAATGCGATTGGTATTGAGTTTTGGAAAAAAGAGAGCATCCTCTTTTCCATTTACTTTACTGAGTGTAAACATAGTGATGGGAGTAGGGGATTATAATCACATTGTATGATAATGTAATTCCAAGCACTAAATGACTAGGATGCATGCATTTCTTATCTTTGACATATAAAAAATTATGGAAGCACAATATACAGATATCATGAAGTGAAGGTGCCCAAGCCCAACACACACACCCACACCCACACACACATATCAGACATGGTATGATACATGCACATTGAGCATTGCATATGGATAAAATGTATGCACCATACATACCATGTGTATCTCATAGAAGAATGGGGAGAGGTGAGCATGGCATGAAGTGCACACAAGGGAGGATGAACGGTGCCCATACAAGTGAATCCCATATCATATTTTTCTATAGATGGGTGCTAATTTATTACCCAAAAATGTTCTAGGGATCTCGATTAAGTTATGTGCCACCCCACATGGTGATACCCCTTTCCACAATCGTGTCACCCTGTATAGTGGAACTCTCATTTGCACCTCTACATGTATAGACTCATGCTCACTTACAACCCCTTTTCCAAATACAAAAAGCATTTCCATGAGCTTAGATGGATACCCTTATGGTGGCCAACTACTCAGATGGGATAGCCCATGACTAGCTTTATTTTTGGAGTAATAATATAAAATAAATATATTTTGGAATATATACATATAAATAAAGTGTTAGTATATATAATATAGATTTTATGATTTTAGTTTATAATTTTATTATAATATTTTAAGTGATAGGTTTTATAAAATTATTTTCAATCCTATATTAAATATGAAATTGTTTATACTTTTTTTTATAATAAATAAAAAAACATTACTTAAGAAAATTCAATTATGAATTGAATTAAGTTATTTATAAATTGTTTATAAATAATGAAAAGGTATTTTGGAATGTTTATAAAATTTATAAAAAGATTTTCTATAAATTAATGAACTATAAAATGTTTATGGTTAATCGATTAAATTTTTTGAAAAATTAATTATATATATTACCTTTATATTAAAGAGATAACATTAAGAATATCTTTTTCAAATTAATATGGTTTATAAAATTATTAAAAATCATAATTAAAAGGTATTAACTTTTTTTACTAAATTATATGGAACTTCTAAAATCTTTAAATAAAATTTTTATTTATAAATTACTCTAATAATTTAAAGAGTTTTAAAATTACATAAATAAAGCTTAAAAATAAATATATTTGTATTTAAAATTATGAGTTGTTCATAATTATTAAATTTTAATTATTAAAATTAAAAAGGGCCTCATTTAAAGATATTATTTAGACCGCATCAATAGATTTTGATGTTTGATTTGAATAAAGGTTTAAATAATGTAAATTAAATGATATGTAGATTATTTAAAAGGTTTAATTAATATAAATTGAATTATGAGATGTTTATAATTCGTAAAATATCATATGTATAAATTTAAATTTCATATAATTAAAAGTTTGAAAGATTTAAATTTGAAATTGGATATAAAAGTGTTTATTTCTACAATTATAGAATATCAATAATGTTAACCTTTATTATAAAAATGTTTATTATGAGATTTTATTTATAAACAGTCCATAAATTATTCTAATGCTTAAATTTATGAAATGTTCATTTATTTTACCGTCATTCCTTACTTTATTCAGGTTTATACAGTTGTTTATATTGGGAATATTTTATTTTCAAAATTTATGTGATAAATTTCTTCTAATAGATAGAGAATTTCATTACATGCTAGGTAAAACTCCATAAAATTTAGTCTTACATATACCTTGACATCATTTTTTTATGTGAGTTATGAGCTTGAGAATAGTTATTGAATATAGTTTGTGCATATTATGTGTTAATGATATCATGAATTTGATTATTTCTTGAGTAAAGACTCCCCAAGAAAAGGGACTTGTGTTCAGAGTACCCATTAGCCTGAAGGATTATTCCTTGTTCTAGAAAAATGTTGGGTTGTCTATATGTCACTCTGAGATTACTCTTGTGGAGATTATCAATCCTATATAACTCTATGATTTACATAAAAAATTTATGTACCTTTTTCATAAGATGAATTTGAATATGTATGAATATATCGGGCTTCTATTTTTGGGTGAGTAACAAAAACTTATGGGTTGTGTAAAAGTTACACATTAATGTGGTGTGAGAACATTAATTTTGTGGATGGAATAAGGATTATAAAACTAAATCACTAGAATCATTCATGCAAAAAGAAATAAAAATGAGAAGATAAATAGTGCATAAGATAAAATAGTTATGAGTTTAACATAACTATGATGAAAATTAAATTGTAAATACTTTTAATAAAATCTCTAAAATACTAAGTGTGTGATTCCTTAAAAAAAACACTTGTCGTGACCTCAATCATACAACAAATAAGTGTCATGACTCGACCCACTAGGTCTTGGACAGAGGCAAGCTGGGTGTGAGAGCCCCAAGCCCACATCTAATAGGCTAGGGGCTAGTGACAAGTGTTGTAAAGGTGTAACTAAAATGGGAGGCCTTAACCTAAAGTAATTCTACAATCACACGCAATTACCTCCATGTAAAAGTAAATAGGAATAAAGAAATACTATAACATCAAGAGTATGACTATGCATGAAATAACCTCTAGGAAATATATCAGAAAATGGTAGTATAAAAAAAATGTAAAGGGAAAAAATACACACCCAACTTGAATTGTGGTCATCACCTAAAAAAATAGAAAAAGGAAATATGAAGAGAGATTTACTCCTGATCTCCAAGTCTGACTACTGAATACGGCCTAAGACCCAAGTATCACTATTCTCTACCGATGTCACCGTTGATCTGTTTGTCATCTTTATAAGACACAACATGTAAGGGAAAATACCATACATAGGAGATTATATACAAACTTAGTAGGATTCCCTGAAGACAATAAAGGGAGAAATAAAAAGATACACCAGTAGTCAACTCAACACATAGTAATAGGAAAAAAAACCCAATATGTATATATATATATGCTCAAAAAGATACCCAGATGAGTGGAAACCAAAAAATAAAGTTCCCTTCCTTGATTAATAACCGATAATTGGTGAAGAGAAAGTTCGATATCAATTAATAAGATTCATTGAATTCACTTCCTACCACTCGATTCACTTCGATCCAATTGACATTATCCTCCAATCTCAATCCTCTAACTGAGAATGATTCCTCCAACTCTATAATCACTTAGTGTTATGTGGATAACCCTAAAGGTTTGCTATATTAATATATTTATAGAGGGATTCTAGGTTTAGTTTTATTTAAGAAAAATAAATAATTTAAATATTTATTTTATTAAACACACCTACCAATAATCACCTCCCTCAGAATGTCCAACATCAAACAACCTTAGGTTGATCCTAGGGAAAACATCACATTTTAGATTAAACCGTGGTCTATAATTTCTCATCTGATATCCCAAACAATGGGAAAACCATTTAAACTAAAACAATGTGCACACATGCATAAAAATATATTAATATTTTTAATATATATATTTTGGGGTCTTGAGACACACAAACATCATTCTGAATCTGAGGTTAAATCTAGATATATACCTATAAATATTCAAAGGACTAATCCAACAATATCACAGTTGTTATATTCTCCCCTCCATTAAGGATTTTCACCTCAAAAATCACAAGATACACAAAAAGGTGGGGGTACTGAGTCCACATCTGACCCTCACATTATTAAGAGCTCTCACGCATGCTCCCATACTACTAAATCACATGAACCAAAGGGATAGTCTGCCAACATAGGATCCTCCCTTTCTAATCCTTGATAGCCATTGGGTACTCTGTAAAGGTGGATTTATCCTTGATGACTAGCACAAGCCTAGTCAATAGCATGCATAGGGTCATGTATGTATTTACTCAATTGTGACACTTGGATGACTCCTTGTACCCAATCCAACTATAGGGGTAAGGCTAGGTGGTAATCAGCCTCATCAAACCTCCTTGAGATCTCAAATGGATTGATTGACCTTGAAGATTTATTGCTTCCTTATCCAAATCTATACAATCCTTATCATGGAGATACTATAAAAAAACATAGTCTTTCTAATCAAATTCCAAGGGCATTTGATATTGATCTATGAAATATTTCAGTCTTCTTTGGCTATCCTCTTGTGCTCTTGGATCACCTGAACCTGCTCTGTCATTTCCTGCATCATCTCTGGACAAACAAGAGATGTCTCTCCAATATCATCCCAACATAAGGGTGACTTGCATGGTATCTCGTACAAGGCCTAGAAAGGTATCACAACGATAGTATAGTGATAGCTATTATTATAAGTAAACTCTACCAATATAAAGTGATCCTCTCATCTTCGTTTAAATATCAGAATGCAGGGTATCAACAAATCCTCCAACACCTATATTTTCTACTAGGTCTTCCCATATTTATTGGGGTCAAATGTCATGATCATCCTCAACTTGGTCTTGGAGGCCTCCTACAAGATTATCCACAACCGTTACATAAACCGAGAAGCATGTTCATAGATTATCATTGAGAATACCCCAAGAATTTGGATGATCTCTCACATGTACAACTTCTCCAAACTCTCAACTGAGTTGAGCTCTCAGATAAAAATAAAGTGCACTAACTTCATAATTTGTTCAATATTCACCTATATAGAATCATCGAACCTCATTGTATATGTAATCCCCATCACAAATTCTATAAATATTTCATCTCATTTCCACTTCGAGATCTCAAGAGGTTGTGACAAACCTACTAGAACCCAATGATTATCCTTTAAGTAATGACATGTGAGATACTAAAATATGAACTCAATAATGCTCCATCTCATGTTATCCCACCAAAAATACCATTTAATATCCTTGTGCATCTTTTCTACACTAGGATGCACAGACAAGTGGGAAGTGTTAAACTCTCTCATCACATCCTCATGCAATGTGACTGGAACCATCATCTTATCTTGGAAAAGTATGACATGCTCTCCTCCTTCAAACAATCCATATGGTATATATCTTAAGGATATCTATTCAAGTAGAACCTCACAGTCGATGTCTCCCAATTGATCCTCTCTCACATGTTGAATAAGAATAGAAGTGACCACAATTGATTGAGGAAAAATTTCACCTCTCTCCACCATTAGGGTCATCTACAATGAAGTCTACTACTCAAACACCTCCTCCACCAAGTGAGAATGATACTTACTGTTAAAGGAATATACCACCATGTTTCCCTTACTAGGAGTATTGAAAATATAAAAGTTAAAGTTATATAAGAACTCCAACCAATGCATCTATCTCAAGTTAATATATCTCTAAGTGAATATGTACTTGAGACTTTGGTGGTCTGATTATACAACAAAATGCTCACCCAGAAGATAATTCCTCTACATCTCCAGAGTGAAGAATATGACTGCCAACTCTAGGTCATGATCCATGTTCTTCTTCTCATGGGGTCTCAACTACCTCAACCAACATGCAACCATTACCCACCTTTTCATCAACAAGAAACTAATCCCAGATTCAGATGCATCAGAAAACACAACATACTCAACACCACCCTCCGATAGTCTCAACATCGGTGTACTATTTATCCTCAGCCTCTGATCCTAAAAGGCTCTCTGACACTACTCGGTTAAGGTAAAAGACTAGTATTTCTACATCAGGGTGTTCAAAGGGGTTCCAATCCTAGGGAAATCAACCAAGAACTTCATGTAGTACCCATTCAAGCCAAGAAAACTCCACAACTATGACATGTTTTTGGGTGGATCCCAATAAATCACCACATTAATCTTTATTGGGTCCATGGTTATACCATGATCAAAGATGACATGCCCCAAAAATCGAACTTCAAAGATCCAAATCCGGAACTTCAAGATCTTACCATAAAGCTAGTTCTCCCAGAGTATGTCTAGGATTATCCTCAAATTCTTTTCATTCTCCTACCATTATATAGATTAAATGAGTATGACATCAATGAAGACAACCAAGTTATCATTCCAGAATGTCTAGAAGATTTAGTTCAAAAGATCCATAAAAATGATGGGAGTATTCTTCATACTGGAAGTCATCACTAGGAACTCATAGTGTTCGTAGTGACTTCATAATGTCATATTTAGAATATAATCCTCAAAAACCCTCAACTAATGGTAGATAAAACTGAGATTTATCTTCAAGAACTAACTTGTATCTCTCAAATGATCAAAGAGTTCAGAAATCCACCATAAGGGGTACTTTTTCTTTATCACTTCCAGGTTCCATTGACGATAACAAACGCAAAAACTCATTCTCTCATCCATATTTTTCACCAATAAAATGAAGTTACCCAAGGGGAAACACTGGTTCTAATGAAACCCTTATCTAAAAGGTCCTCCAACTCCACCCTCAGCACCTAGACCTCATTAGGGTTCATCTGACATGATGTATAAGATATCGGTGTAGTCCTAGGGTGAAATTAAATACATAAGATTATATCCTACCATAGAGGTAGTCCCAAGACATCCTCATGAAACATGTACATATAATACTCCACTTATTAGGGAAGATAGATGTATGATAATACCACTACACTAAGGGATAAACTCACCAACTGATGGGTTATGGGTTGTGGCTTCCTGATCATAGGACCCACTCACTCGTCCATGAGATCTCTATCCCTCACAAAGGATAATCTCATTCCATATGTCTGAAGTAATATAACTATTTTTATGATAGAATATCTTGGTTCAAAATATGGAAAACCAGTCTATACCCAAGATTATGTCATAAGGTTTCAACATGATAACCAAGATGTCCCATGAGAAACTCTCCCCAATGAGTGATAGCTCGTATTGCCGGTAGATAAGAGATATCGAAGAATCACACCTAGTCAGAACCTATAGAAAAAGATTCTAGGATAAGGTATCAAGGGGAGATCTAGATCACACATGAGGGATATAGTGATGAAGGAATGACTTTCTCCTATTTCCACAAGTACTACAATAAGAGTACAAATGTAATATATTGTACCTAAAATCATATCATGAGCTTCTTGGTTATATCCCTCCATATTGTATAGATTCTTATGGCCTTGAAAATGATAGATCTTATCCTGGTGTGGGAAACCTGATGGTGGTGGTGGAAGTAGATTACAGTGCGGCCTTACACTAAAATATCCTCTTGATAGAGATCCACCTTCTCCTCCTCTAGCACTAGCTACCTGAGGGCCACCATGGACATGCTTGAAATATCCCTAATCAAAATTTTTCCTCTTCCTTGTGGTAAATATATAGTATATATTTTATCCTCAGAATGTTGGTTTATAAAATCACGTGCCATGTACCCTCACCTATAACAAGCATATAACAACCACTTACCTGGTTGGTTGAATCCCCTGCACAAAACCTATATTGCAGATCCATGTTCTTGAGTCCTCTCACAAGATGGAATCCTATTCCCAGACCCAGATAACTGATATCTTTTGGCTGCTGTAAATGAATCATCCCCACAATGACTGTATTCAACTCCATCAACATTGTTTCCCTCTACTAGGAATCTCTATTTAACTAGAACCCACTCTAGAACTCCATTATAAGTAGCTACTCACAAGGAGACAATGCTAGAAAAATTATCTTTATAGAGAGCCTACTTAAACTTCTACACCTAAAAGAATCCATCCCACACCATATAAAGGGATAAAAGTGTGATGTTGGTGAACCTCATAGTGTACTGAGCAACCATCATATCACCCTTCTACATATCAAGTATATCTTTAATCCTCATAGAGTGAAAGAATGAAGGGTAATATTCATCATGAAATAGCTTCTGAAAGTATAACCATGTGAGAATAATCTCATCATAAGTCTACATCATCAGACTCTATGAGTGCCTTGTTGCTCCATGGAAAAGACTCACTTCAAGTGTAACCATCTGATTGGTCATGATTTAGACAAGTCTAAAGACTCATATCACTAAATCAGGCAAATCCTCCACTACATGGGGATTTATCTATCCATAAAACCTCAACAGTCTCTAATGATGGAACACATGTAGCAAACTAAGACTATTCATATCATTATCCTACCTTAATGGTAATATATGATGATAAAAAGGTGGTGGAACTACTACCATCCTACCTAGAGGAAACACCTCATGAGATGGCTTCTTAACTAAGGCCTCATCACTCAACAGTTCATCATCACGATCCTGTATCTGTAACTTGACTGGTTGACTTCATAGAGTCATCCTAAAAATGATCAAGGAATACTATGATTATATGAGAATATATATGGGCAGATAACACAATAAGGACAATCGAAGGATTCAATCCTGGATTATGGATGTAGCAATGGTTACCTAAAACCAGTGTCTTGGTATTCCAAGTTGACAAGAACGCACCAAAACTGGATTACCTAGCCTGAAATCCATACTCAAGAAGCATCAACACCACTTCCCTAAGTTCATATACCAATCCTAAACATGGGTCCCACTACAACACTGACCCAAGTAAGAACCTATCTATGATATCACTTTATCATGACCTGAACAACTGGGGCCCGCCTAGATGGAAAAAATCTGGGTGTGACGGCCCGAAGCCTACCACCAATAGTTTAGATCCTGGAAACAAGCACTAATAAGGAATAACTAAAATGGGAGGACCTATCCTAAAGTACCAACACACACACAACCATGTCCTTGAAAAAGTTCATAACAATTATGAAAGAATACAACATTTAGATTATAACAATGCCCACAATAACCTCTAAGGAATATATTAGAATACAATAGTATAAACTAAAGTGAAAAATGAAAAAATACAATCTCAACAAGAAATGAAGTCCCAATCTAAAAAAAACTAGAAAAAAATTTTTAAAGAGAGCCTGACACTTGTTCTCTAAGTCCAACCACCGAATGCAAATTTTTCACCCAAGTATCAATATTCTCCATCTATTTCACCCTTTATCTGTTTGACATATTTATTAGACACAACACATTCAAGAAAATACCTTGAATGGGTGAGTATATACATACCCAGTAGGATGCCTAGAAAACCAGAAAGGGATAAATAGAAAGATACAATTATAGTCAACTCAACCAACAACAAGAGGGAATAAAAACCTAATATATATATATATATATATTCTAAAAAATAATCCTAGACATGAGAGAATTGGAATATCCATCTTGAAAACCTAGTCAAAGAAGATGAGTCTTCTTGTAGCTCCAAAGGTCCATCTTTGATACCCAACATCTCACATGTTTATACAAGAAACCATGTGGAGGAAACACACCACTCCCCTATACTCCATAATATATGGAGAATTATATAAAATATAAGACATGTTACCTAGTGTAACAGGGGGTTCCACTTAGTAGATAGAGTAACCAAACCCTGATGTATCATGGGGTTCCACTCAGTAGATAGAGGACTCGTACCCTGATACATTAGGGGGTTTCACTCAGTAGATAGAGGGCTCATGCCTTTGTGCATCTAGGGAATCACACTCAGTAGATAGAAGAATTGTTCTCAAGTTCATTATGGGGAGACACTTGGTAGGTAGAGGACCCATTCCCTAGTGTGTCAGGGGGTGCCACTCAATTGGTGTAGAGTGTGGGGGACCCCAACTATAACGACCCGAAATTTTATCAATGGACTTTAACCCTTCTTATAATAATTAAATATAGTATAAATCACATAAAATCACATAGATAAAATAATAAAAAACTTTATGAATAATTAATGAATGAAATAATAGATATTCGTAGAAATTAAGGAACCTATAGTGATGGAATAGTAACTTGACCTTTTGAATATTAACATGACCCTTAGAAATACTAATCCGTCTAATTGAATAGTAACTTAAAATTTGAAATTATAAATGAAATTTAGGTATCTTATGAATGAAAATATGATATATTTATTTCATGGAATAAGTAAATAAATGTTTTAAAAATGATAAATTAAGTGTTGGTATTTTTGTAAGTCCTAAATATTGAATTAAAATTTTATAATTAATTTAAATATATAAATAAAATATATTTTCATAAAATGTATTCATAAATTAATATTTTTTGTCTTATTATTATAATATAATTTCATGAGACCTTACTTAATTTGTCAAAGTGTTAGAAAATCAGTTTTAATTTTAAAATCTATAATTTTCGAGTAAATGATGATTTTAATTAAAAATTAAATTTCTCATTATTAGAAAATTATTTTCATAAAATGGAGTTCATTTTTTAATTATACACATTTAAAATGGTAAGGTTGAATTTTTGTGATTTTTTTTGAAATACTTGAATTTCCGATGAATAATAAAATACGATAATTTACAATAAAAACTAAATACATGAATTATTGAGTCATGGATGATGTATGGTTGATGTAAACCCAAAATCTCGAACCCTCCTTCATTATTTTTATATATTTAGTGATAATTATCAAACTATTAATAGTATTGAGCCAAAATATTAAAAAAATGAATAAAATAATGAGAAAACACCCCTCTCATCTACTATAAATACCACCCCTCGCCACCTCTTATCATCACACCTCTCAAGCATTAGGACTAATCCAAATTAAGATCAAGTATCTTTCCAAGAACCTATACAATGTTCATGATCCCTTGTTATCATAAAAATACCAAAGACTTCACCCTAAGGAGGTTCTCATGGAAGAGATATTTAAGAGGTAAAATCATGTTCCTTTTTATTTTATTTTATTTTAATTTCTATTTTTTATTATTCTCTTCTCACCTCATCTATAAAAATGTTCATGACAACTACAATATATTTTATATACTTTAATTATATCATGTTAAAATAATATCCATCAACAAACTTCTTTCTCTATCTCTCTCTCTTTTATTCTAAAAATGAAATCATCGCTCGTGATGTGTCAATTTATCGACATCATGGATGATACATTTTCATTTTCCTTTAACACCTTCATTTCTATTCATGAAATAACTATAATGGTTGGTATATAATGTAAAATTTGTTTTATAACCCTTTTTTATGTTTTGTAACTCAAATATTTATATAATACTAAATAATAAAACAAATCAAGTTTTTTGTGATTGAAAACTGCCAAAATTAATAAAAACGATTATCATTAACTATTTATCTAATGATTCATACACATTAAATTTTACCAAATGATATATATAACCATTTAAACCCATTTATTTTCATTAATAACATATTTTTTTAATTATTAAGAATTATAACCATTCTACATAAACTTCCATACACATATTCAAGTAAACCGATCATGAAAACCAAGAAAATGAACACTTCTGAACGATGAAATTAAACTATATAACTCATCTAAAATAACATAAATGAACTTAAAAAACTACAATGAATCAAATTAATGTATAAAATTTTATTTATTTTTTAATTATTTAATTTAATTTGATTATCCAGGATATTAAATAGAATAGAGCATTCTGACAGAAGGTAAGGGGAATTCTCGATCCCAACTCTCTTTCATTGGATTTTCCCTCTTTCACCCCATTTTCAGTATGGATATTCCTTTAATGTTACTTAAATATAATTTATTCATAAATATATTATCTTTTCTGGGATATACATGTTACCAATCTGGTTTTATAACAAATGCATTTATTTTTCCAAAATAACTCTTCTTTCTAAAAACTCTTGTTTTACTTCTCGTGAGATTGTTTCGTCTTCACTAAAAACTAATGATTCTTATAACAAGTATATTATTCCTCTATATTTTAGGAACCCCAAAGTTTATTCATCAATGTATTATTTATAAAATGAAACCCATTTCTTTCCATGGGTTATTTTATGTCCAATATTGATATATGTTCTATGTGGCATGCATGATAATGTAAATGTTATGATGTGATGGATGAACTCGAAATTATATAGTGCATGTGAATGATATGATGTGATGGGTGCATCCAAAATTATATATAACTCCAATTCATTGGGTAATGTGGTGTATCCTCTGATATAAAGTGATGTATGCATGGTAGTTGACCACTAATACATGATGTTTCAATTTTATGCATTGCAACATTCCAGGTCTTTATCTTCTGCTTCCTCTCATGATTATGATCCTATGCCTGTGTTATGTTAATAATGATAATTCTCACCCCATGTTATATTGATTAATGTTTTTATTTATAATCTTACTTGGATTTTATCATACCCATTTCTTTGATTTATATCCTCAGGTGATTACATGTACTAAAGAGAACACAAGGGACACTAAGAAGCTAGAGAACAAGGAATTAAATAAATGTTTATGATTTATTTTTTAAATGTTATGTATGGTCTTAATTTTCCCAAGACACTAAACCTCTGGGTCCTGGTTTCGTAATGATTTTATCTTGTTTATATTTAAAATGATGTGATAGCTATGTAAGAAATAGTAGGGTCGCTATAGTTGGTATCAAAGAAATAATTACTTAATTTGGGAATTAGGATTATAGAAACATAGTGAAAACCCTTAGTATAAGACTAAGAAAATTAAAGGAACCAATATTCCTTACTTTAGAATAATTTTAAACAAAGGGATCCTATAAGATATTCCTTTAGAGTTAATTTCACAAAGGAATAAATTATTTTTTCTTGACTTGTTGACTTATGTTTTTTTCTAACCTTTTCTATATAAGAAAATGGTGGGAATGAGGAGTAACTAGGCCAATAACCCATGCAAGGGAAAATGTTGTGATTTCCCGAATGACATCCCCAATTCCATGGGTGGTGGAGTTCAAAATTTCATAGCAATTCTTACCCGGTTGTCTCAGGTTATGAAGAATAACCTGAATAATTTGGAACGTTCGCCTTCACCAATGAAGGTGAAACTGGCTATCAAGTCCTTTATGTGAAAATGACCACCAACATATAGTGGATATTCTAATCCAATAGTCCCAGAATAGTGGGTCAGCTCAATGGATAAGATCTTTTTGATGCTTCACTATTCTGAGATGGAGAAGGTGACTTTGTACATTTACCATTTAGACGGAGAGGTCAATCAATGGTGGGATTTGATTAAGAACACCAATAAAATGGCTGAAATTGAATATATGGAGTGGGAATACATTAAGAAAATGTTTATTAATAATCATTTCCCTAGAACTCTTCATACAAATATAGAGAGAAAATTCATATAGCTGAAGCAAAAGGAAGGGCAATATGTCATATACTATGATGCAAATTTCATATGTCTTTCAAGGTATGATTTTGGTTTTGTTATAAAAAATGATAGAAAATTTAATAGAACCTTTAGTGTATTAAAACCTAAAATTCGAAAGGCTCTGGAAATTCGATAATTTAGAAGTTATGAAGAATTTATTTGATGTGCTCTGAAAGTGGATATGGAGTTTGGAGAATGGTCCCATAGCTATGGTGATGAGAAACGAAATATGGAGTTTCAAGATGGAGGATCTCATGACAAAGGTGGAAAGAAATATCAACCACTAACACATCAAAAATGTGGGAAGAAGAATCATGGGAACTACCTTAAATGGATTGGAAAATTATATAAGTGTGGGAGAGAAGTCCACCAAATTCCTGAATGTTTAAGAGATATAAACAAGATGACAGATACTATAGAGGAAAGGAGAGCACTACCCATGGTCCAATACTAAAACTGCAGGGAGCAAGGGAACTATCAAAGCCAGTTCACTAAACCTAGAGCCCTTGAGGGTAATCAACATAATCAACCACCAAATCCAAAGGAGTAAGGGAAGGCTTATTCCATTACCACTGCTGAAGTGGAGAGAGAAAATGTAGTCATACAAGGTATAATTCATATTCAATCAATAATGGAAAAAGTATTATTTGATTCTAGTTCTACACATTGATTTATATCTTGAAAGTTTTCTATAACTATTGAATCGAATCCCCAAAACCTTGAAGTATAGATATCCATAAAAACACATTGTGGTTAAATCATTACAACCCAAGTGTTGGAATCTTCTCTTGTTGGCGTATGTGGAAAGATTCTTCCAGTGAATCTTGTGATGCTTCCCGTGGTTTAATTCAATGCAATATTGATGATGGACTGGCTCTAGTTATATAGAGCATACAAAAACTTTTGGGAGACGTAAATATCTTTTCATATTCTAAACCATCCCATTCTCCTCTATAAATTCAAGGAAGAGCATGAATCTCCTTTGGAAAACCATTTAATGGTGTGGGTGTTGATTACCTATGAAAAATCATACCCAACTCAAAGGGTTGAGTCAAAAGAATGTATCAACCTTGGGGAAATTCCCATTGTGAGGGAATACAATGATGTATTTCCTAAAAAGTTACCCATACTGCCGCCAGATCGTGAGGTAGAGTTCTCAATAGAACTCATGCCCGGAGCTACTACTCTCTCAAAATTACTCTATAGGATGGCCCAAATCAAATTGGAGGAGTTAAAGAAGAAGTTACAATATAATTTATAAAAAGGGTTCATATTCCCTAGTGCATCACCTTGGGGTGTGCCAGTGCTCTTTGTAAAGAAAAAGGATGGACCAATGAAACTATGTATCGATTATTAGTAACTCAAGAAGATCACCATAATGAAAAAGTATCATCTTTCAAGGATTGATGACTTGATTGATCAACTATGAGGAGCTCAGTAATTCTCAAAGGTGGATCTTCATTCTTGATATCATCAGCTAAAGGTGAAGAAGGGAGATATTTAGAAGACTGTCTTTTTCACAAGGTATGGGCACTATGAGTTTCTCATAATGCCCTTCAGACTTACTAATACCCCTGAAATCTTAATGGATTTGATTAATATAATCTTTATACATTACCATGAAATTTTTTTGATAGTGTTTATCAATGATATTATTATCAACTCCAAGATAAAGGAGGAACCTGAAGAACATATAAGGATAGTTTTGGTGACATTAAGGAAGTATAAGTTGGACACCAAGTTCAGAAATTTTGACTTTTGGATGCTACAAGTCACATTACTTGGACATGTGATCACAAGTGAGGGAATTTCAGTAGACCCTTCAAAAAAAAGGTAATTGAGGAATGACCCAGACCCTCTAGTGTCATGGAAATTCATAGTTTTCTTGGATTAGTGGGGTATTATCAACATTTTTTGAGGAATTTTTCATGATTGTATTGAAAAATAACTAAGTTAATAAGGAAATGGTTTAATTATGTCTGGACAGAATAATGTGAGGAAATCTTCAAGGAGCTAAAGAGAAGGCTTGTCACTGCACCTATACTCACATTACTGAAAAATGAAGAAATTTTCGTCATAAATTAATGCTTTAAATAAATTCTTGGATTGTGTCATCATTAAAAATGATTAAGTGATAGCATATGCCTCATGACAATTGAAGATCCATGAGAATAACTACCTGATGATTGATCTAGAATTATTTTCTAGGATTTTTTCCTTAAAAATATGATGGCACTACCTCTATGGTGAGAAGAGTGACATATATATTGATCACAAGTGCATAAAGTATATATTCACAAAAAATATCTCAACATGAGTCAATGGATATGGTTAAAGCTAACAAAAGACTACAATTTCTCTATTCACTATCTTCCTAGGAAGGCTAACAAGGTAGTTGATTCTCTTAGTAGAAAAGAACTTTCTACTCTATCCATATTGTGGATTGATAAAAACCCTATCTTCTTAGACATGAAAAGGATGAATTTGGAAATCATAATGGAAGAGAATACATCCTACCTTGACCAAATTATTTCCCAACCATATACCCAAGAGAAGATTAAAGAGGCACAGGGGGATAATCTGAAGTTACAAAATAAGGTGAATGTATTAAATTAAGGGAAGATGTAAGAGTTCTATATCGATTATGATTGTGTGATTTGGTTTGGAGAAAGGATTTGAATAGATTCATCACCTAAGATAAATAGGGAGATATTTTATAAATCACATAACTCACCTTTCTCCATTCATCCTGGTATCACCAAGATGTATTGTGATCTCTGAGAACACTTCTAGTGGGACAACATAAAGAAGAATATTGTAGATTATATCTCAAGGTGATTGATATGAAAGTAAGTTAAATCAGAGTGACAGAATTCCAAAATGATGATATAACCATTGCCTATACCCATGTGGAAATGGGAGAATTTAACTATGGACTTTGTTACTGGTCTCCCAAAGACATTCAAAGGAAATAATGTGATATAGGTTTTAGTGGACCAACTCACCAAGACTGCCCACTTTATCACCATTTGGGAAGATCTCTCACTTGAACAACTTGATAAGATATATGTGAAGTGGTCAGACCACATGGGGTTCCACTCTCAATTGTCTCTAATCATGATCCAAGGTTCACTTCAAAATTATGGAGGAGTCCTCAAAATGTCTTGAGTACTGAATTAAATTTCAGCATGACTTGTCACCCCCAAACTGATGGCCAATATGAAAGGACTATTTAGAAACTCAAGGAAATTATAATATCTTGATCATTGGAATTAAAAGGTGGATGGGATCATCATATCCCATTGGTTGAGTTCACATGAAACAATAGATTCCACTCAATTATTTAGAAGGCTCCATAAGAAGCTTTGTGTGGAAAGTGATGTATAACTCCAGCCTATTGGGATGAAGTTGAAGAATTAAATATACTTGGACATGATCTTGTGAAAGTGATGGCATATAAGGTTAAAGTCATCCAGTAACATATTAAAGCTTCTCAGAGTCAGTAAAAGAGTTATACTGACAACCATATAAGGGAATTAGAGTTCTACATTAGGGGTAAAGTCTTCATTTGAATATCACTATGGAAAAGATTCATGCAGTTTGGAAATAAAGGGAATCTTGGACCAAGGTACATTGGGCCCTTTGAGATACTTGATCACATAGGAGAATTTCCCTATCAGCTTTTACTTTCACCAAGTATGGATAAAATTCATGATGCGTTCCATGTATCTCTCCTGAGGAAGTACATACTAGATCCCTCACATATAATAAACTCATAGGTGGTACAACTTAAGAATTATCTCTCATAAGAGGAGCAGCCGAAAAAGATTATGGAATGAAAAGATAATGTTCTATGAAACAAGACAACCCACTTTTTAAAGTTGTTTTAGAGGAACCATAAGTATGAAGAATTGACTTGGGAACTAGAGGGGGAAATGAAGGAGAAGTACCCTCACATTTTTATGTGAAAAGAAATTTCTAGGGTGAAATTTCAAAAGGAGGGAAGAATTTAATGACCCAAAATTTTATCAATATAATTTTACCCTTCTTATAATAATTTCATATAGTATAAATCATTTAAAATCACATTAATAATGCAATAAAAACTTTATAAATGATGAATGGAGGAAATAAGAGATATTTCTAGAAATTAAGGAACCTATAATGATGGAATAGTAACTTGGCCTTTGGAATAGTAGCACAACCCTTAGAAATAGTAATCCATCTAATAGAATAGTAACTTAACCTTTGAAATTAAAAATAAAATTTAGGTATCTTATAAATGAAAATATTATATATTTATTTCATGGACAAAGTGAATAAATGTTTTAAAAATGATAAATTAAGTGTTGGTATTTTGTAAGTCATAAATATTTAATTAAAATTTTATAATTAATTTAAATATTTAAATAAAATATTATTTCATAAGATGATTTAATAAATTAATATTTTTCTTCTTATGATTATAAGATTATTTTATGTTCCCTTAATTAATTGTTCAAACTGTTAGAAAATCAGTTCTAATTTTAAAATCTCTATTTTTTGAGTAAATGATGATTTTACTTAAAAATTAAATTTCTCATATCTAGAAAATTATTTTCAAAAAATTGAATTCTTTTTTGAATTATACACATTTAAAAATGGTTGGGGTGAATTTTTGGATTTTTTTAAATACTTGAATTTTCATTGAATTGTAAAATATGCCAATTTACGATAAAAACAAAATACATGAATTATTGAGTCGTGGCTGATGTATGGATGATTTAAGACCAAAATATCAAACCATACTTCATTGTTTTAATATATTTAGTGATAATTCTCAAAATATTCATATTATTGAGCAAAAATATTTAAATAATCAATAAAATAATGAGAAAACACCCCTCTCCTCCACTATAAATACCACCCTCACCACCTATTCTCCTCTCACCTCTAAAGCTTTGAGACATGTACAAATTATACTAAATTATACTTCCAACCCCTTCCCCACATCTAGGATCCCTTTGTCTCATCAAAATAAAAAAACCTTTTCTTTAAGGAGGTTCTCAAGCAAGATAAATTTAAGAGGTAAAATCCTCTTCCTTTTTCTTTTATTTTCTTTTAATTTCTTTTTATTTTCATATTATCTCCTCACCTCCTCTATAAAAATGTTCATGGTAACTCCAGTATATCTTATATAATTTAATTATATCATTTTCATGGAATTGAAATCATTAAACTCCTTTCTCCCTCTATTTTATTCTAAAAATGAAATCATCACCCGTGATGTGTCAATTTACTAACATCGTATATGATGCATTTTCATTTTCCTTTAACAAATCTATTTATATTCATGAAACCACTATAATTGTTGGTAAATAATATAAAATATATTTTATAACCCTTTTATTTTCTAGAAATAAAATATTTACATAATTCTAAATAATAATAAAAATCGAGTTTGTTGTGATCGAAAACCGCCAAATTTAACCCAAACGATTACTATTAACTATTTATTTAATGATTCATCCACATTCCATTTTAAAAAAATGATATATATAACCATTTAAACCCATGTATGTTAATTAATATAAAATATTTACATTTTACATAATTATACCCATTATACATAAACTTCCATAAGCATATTCAAGTAAACTGATCACGAAAACCAAGAAAAGAAACACTTCTGAATGATGAAATTAAACTATATGACACATATAAAAGACCATAAATGAACTTAATAAAACTATAATAAGTAAAATTAAAATATAAAAGGTTTTTTATTTCTTAATTGATGAATTTAATTTTATTATCTAGGATATTAAAGAGAAGAGACCATTCAGACATAAGGTAAGGGGAATTCTCAACCCTAACTCTCTTTCTTTAGGTTTACCCTATTTCACCACATTTTTAGTATGGATATTATTTTAATTTTCCTTAAATATCATTTCTTAATCATTAAATTATATTTTCTATAATATACATGTTACTAATATTGTTTTATGAAAAATGAAAATATTCTTCCAAAAGAACCCTTATTTTTAAAAATACATCTTTTACTCCTCATGAGATTGTTTATTATTCACTCAAAACTGATTATTCTTATATCAAGAATGTTATTTATTTTCTATTTTGGGAACCCAGAATTTTATATAGGAATTTATTATTTATTAAATTAAACTCATTTCTTTCCATGGGTTACTTTATATCCAATATTGATATACATTCTATGTGGCATGAAAAATAATGTAAATATTATAATGTGCCGGGTGCACCCAGAATTATATAGTGTATGTTAATGATATGATGTGATTGGTGAAATTTAAATTATATATCACTATAATTTATTTGTTAATGTGATGTAACACATGATATAACATGATCTATGCACTGTAGTTGACTACTAAGACATGATGTTTTATTTTTATGCACATTCTAAGACTTTATTTAATGCTTCCCTTCATTATTATGATCATATGCCTATGTTATGATGATAATGGTAATTATCAAACCATGTTATATTGATTAATTTTATTATCTATCATATTAATTGACTTTTATCTCACCCCTTTCTTTTATTTATATCCTTAAGTGATTACATGTATTAAGGAGAACACAAGGGATACTAAGAAGCTAGAGAAGAAGGAATTATATAAATGTTTATGTTTTATTTTTTAAATGTTATGTATGGTCATAATGTTTCCAATAAACTAAAACTTTGGACCCTTTTTTTTAATGATTTTATTTTTATTGTATTTAAAATTATGTAATAGCTATGTAAGAAAATGTAGGGTCTCCATACCCACCCTGGTGTGACAGGGGGTTACTAACCCTAGAATCTCTCAGATGATTCTAATCGATCACTGCTATCTTCCAAGCATTTCCTGAAGAAATGTCATGCTTTCAACACTACATATTGTATCCAAAGATCCATTACAAAAGATAACATCATGCTCTATGTGTAAAACTACTCCAGATAGCCTAATCTCAATCCAAGATCCATGTTCTGAAGGAGGAGATACATAAGGTAGATTTTCCAAGGAGAAGAACACGATGTGTATGTGGGGTCACATGGCATGTGACATCACCTCATCACATAGTCATGTTATCTACTACACATGGATTGGGAATCCATGTCATAGTACATGGCATGTACACATGGTCACATGTAATGTATGTCTACTAGGGGTCCTAGGCATGTAAACCTGGAACATGGTACGACTAGCTGTGCATAGCCATACAACATATCCCATAGGTGAGATAGTGTGTCTGACCAACTAGGGTCTTGGGAAATGTAAAACTGACAGACAACTTAGCTAACTAAGTTGGGTCACATGAAATGTGGTCCCAGCCACATGGTGTGTGATCCTTATCTCAGAAAAAACCCGTGCCATCGTGATAACCTGAACTACACGGTGTGTGTTCCTATAGGATATAGGGCTTGTAGTTGGGAAATTTACAAGAAATTAGTTCCACTCTATGAATCCTAAATCCACCAAATCTATAAAAAAATCTTCAATTTCATTTCCAAAAAATGGGAACATCTCCATCCATCGATTCCTGAACTCTGATGTCTGAAAATGAAAATCCTATCACCCATACAGGGGGACGACATGCACCTTCCTCTTTTCTAGGTCCCAAAACCCATATCCGTCATTTGAAACCAACAATAAACCATGATATTTCCCAAAATAGTCAATAATTACATCATTTTTTAAACCTCCATGAATATGGGATTTTGGTCTCACTTAATCATGCCCTAAAAACTTCAAACCACAACCTCATAGTACAATGAAAAATAACACAAAGAATAATGGGGGAAAAGAACATAAAAAAATGTGCTGAGAATAATTGGTCGATGAGATCCTGACCGATGATCATAAATTGAGGGATCATGAGTGATATCATGGAATAAAAAATATAAACTGGTTTAAACAATTCAATTTTCAGAATGGGCTCATCTGAAGGGCGGGTAATCACAGATAAGTAATAAGAAGATATAAAAATCCATTCTCATCAAATCAAAAGAAAAAAAATAATGAGAACTTACATGATTAAGGATTATTCATTATTGAAGAGAACATTCACCAGTGATGAATATGATCTGATACATTCACTTCCTGCCTCTTGATTCTTCTCGATCCAATCGACATCATTCTCCAATCTCAATATGCCAATGAAGAATGATCCCTCCACCTCTTTAATATCCAAGGGTTATGTATCTAAACATGGATATTTTCTATAACAACATATTTATAGATGAATGTTAGGTTTAGGGTTATTTAATAAAAACAAATAATTTAATTATTTATTTTATTAAATGCACCTACTAATGCCACCTCCCTCGAAATGTTTGATGTCGGCCAATCTAAGGTTAGGCTCGGGGTAAACCCCATGTTCTATAATCAACCATGGTCTCAAATTTCCCATCTGAGGTCCTAAAAAATGGGGAAACCATTCAAAATAAAATGATGGGTGTTTAAGTATAAAAATATATTAATATTTTTAATATATAAATTATGGGGTTCTAAGACACCCGAACATCATGAAAACTCCAAGGATAAATCCATATATATATATATATATATATTCAAAGGACTAATAAAAAATAAAGAGATTTGTTGTTGGTAGTTCAACACCAAATAGAGGTGCACTTGGATTATCTAATGTAAGGTAAACAAGTAATGAGTGACTCTAGATTATACAACCAGGTAGTTTCATTCCAAAGTGCAGTTCCCCTAGATTGTATTGTTTTTTCTCATTTTTATTCTTTCATATATGTTACACTTAGCTGGGAAACCCTTAGGGTTAGAGTACCAAAGAAATGGAGTTGAATATTATCTATTTAATGGATATGAATAAAGGTTTTTCTAGTCTACTATCCAAGAATCCCAACTATTGTGATTAGATTTATAGTGTTCCTAAATAACTAAAGTGATGAGTTTCATACCAAATCGGGTCCATTTCTTAGTGAAATATATATTGTCCCACTAATATATATTATGTGTTTAAAAGGTTCAGCATTTTAGTAAGATCCCATTGAATAAAAGTCCTTATTACTAGTAATAAAATATGATACTCATCTAACAAAAGATTTTGTTGTAGATAATGGAATCACCCCTTCCAATTTGACCGTGAAGCTATTATAGATAAAGAAAAACTAAAAGTTAACTTACTCAATGAGTGATAAAACTTTATAATTATTCTAAAACAAGAGAGATAATTATATGTGTTATAATAAACACTTATGAAGGCATGATCTGGTGAAGTCTTCTCACATATAGAGTTAGTTTCCCATGAAAGGCATTTGAAGGATACACAAGAGGTCTTTATAACCATTATTTTCACAATTGAGTCTATGTTTTAGAAGAAACAAGAATGTATGGATTCCTATAAAATTATAGAAAACCTAAAAAGGATCCATTTGTATTAAGATAGAAATGAAAGGATTAAGGTGTAGAAGGCTATTCTTTGATGTAAAATGGCAGAAGGTACCTCATTCGTAACTCGTATACTCAATATGATTGGGTTAGTCAATGATTTGGAGAGGTTGAGTTCACTTATTAAACTAAAAGTTTCTACTAATTTCATTATTAAATCACTTCCAAAAAGGTTCTAATAGTTTTTAAATTAAAATATAGTGAGTTCTATAATCCCTTACATTATATCCTCAATATGTTGAGGATAGATAAGAAAGACAATTGTGGTTTAGGATCAAGTTCCATATCGATGGTACAGAAAGAGAAGGGTTAATTTTTTGGAAAGAAATGAAATAAAACAGGTCCTAGAGAGTCCATTCCTATAGTTAAATCAAAGAAAAATAAGTATAGATAATGTTATCATTGTGTCTAGATTGGCCATTGGAGAAGGAATTTATTGGATTACCTAGAGGGAAATTAAAAGACATGTGGAGAGACACACTAGGTATAAATGTTATAAAATAAAATTCTTAGATTCTAAAAGGTATAAGATACTAGTTGTATGTTTTATAAATGTTACAAATATATAGGAGTTCAAAAGTAAATGAGTATATGAATGTTAAATAATAAAGTAATAAAGTAAGTGGTTTTTGTATTAAAGACTAAAATACCAAGGAATAACTCGATATGGAATAATTTATGGATGTGCACTTTTTTATCTCTTGAAAAGAGAGTGAAACAAATATTTTTTTAAATAAATGAGATAATGTTTTTGATAGAAATATTATTTTTCCAAAATTATATAACATTATTAAAAGGGATACATGAATAAAATAGTTTTATCATGAATAAAGTGTTCATACAAATACAAGGGAATTTATTTCCACTATTCATTAGTGAAAATTTTAATGTATTATTTTAAAGAGGAAAAATGATTCAAAACATATTAAATACCAAATATGATATGAATATGATATTTTATTTGTTATATATTCTTAAAAAAAGGAAATAAGTGTTATATCCAACATTAATAAGTTATTTTGATTATTATAAAAGACATTATAAGAGTAATATAATGTCAAAAATAGTTAGTGGAAGTATGTTTGAGCTTATAAAGGTTTAATGGTTAACTAGTAAAATAATATATAAGACTAAAAATTAGAGTGAATCCTAAAAAGAGTTTTGGATATTATTTTTAGTAACAATGTAAATGGTTACATTGATTTTTTGAAAAAAAATAATGGTATAGGTTCTAAGTGGGATAATGATATTAAGATTAGGAAGGATTATAAGTAGACAACAGTAGTTAACATCGTAACATTTGATGTTGTAAAGTTAAGGTGTTTAAATATTTTCATACAATTTAACATTAGGAATATGATTCCTAAGTGTCATCATTATTCAAATTATTTTCCTTCATAGACATTACTCACCAAGATTTTAGTGGGACTATTTTATCATATAATCACATTGATATGTGATGAAAATTACATATAGATGTAATGAGTTATCAAGACCTATAAAATGTAGTATATATAAGGATATATTAATTTTTTATCATACATAATATAATGAAAAAAACACTTATTTATGATTTTATTAAATATTATTAAAGAATTTATGAATATATAATGTATCATGGATTTATAATAAAGAAAATATCCAATTAGAATTAATTCATGTGTGCTTAAATTTAATTTACATGGATGATATAATGATAAATATCCTCTCAAAAAAATTGAGTTGTCCCTAATCAATGACCATTATGCAGTATAATGGGTAGTGATGATATGTTAATATTAGAATTAATATAATCTTGTATTAATTGAAACATATTGTATATGATATTCATAGAGTATATTAATGAGGTAATAGTTAAAGACTTATTACTTGGATTGATCTGCCAAATCATATCTCATGTAATTTCATATGGTTATCGATATACTTATTGGATTATGCTTATCATTAATCCTTATTACCAGAGGTTGGTTAGATATCTAAATTGAGAACCTTCATACTTTTATAAATTACACAATTCAAAAGAGACTTACCTAATTAAGGTGTGGTTGGGTATGTTTTTTATTATGTTTTCAGTTGGAGTGAAACCAAGATGGAATTTTATTGAAACTTTAATTTCTTTTAATGGTCACAATTACTTAAAGTGTTTATAACCTTTATGTTTGAGTTTTTATTGGTTATATTATTTAAACTTTATTTGAAGGAATTGAAGGTACATATAGAGTCTTCAAGAAGATATTGGAGGACCATCTCCAAGTTCCTCACTTCTAGGAAACACTTGCTACCTAATGTAAGACCTCATGTTCATACGGGTGTAAAAATTCCTAAGGAAATTTGAATTTTATTTTTTAGAGATGGTTTGTTTTGAGAATCAGGAATCATAATGAGGTTTTAAAGGTTTTAATATACAATAATGATCATTTTGGATGTGGTTTATGGTTTTGGGGTGTCTTGAGGGTTCAGATCAATGTTAGAGGAGTGGTTGATGTCCCATAATACTAAAAAGTGATGCTAAAGGTGATTCATGGTGTGAATAGGTCATTCAATCTATGAATATGGTTTATGGGGTGTCTCAAAGTTGTTGTATTAGTATCCCAAAGTCTTTTCCCAAAAATTCACAACGTGATGTTTGGTTTCACACCATGAAACTGGCCAAACATGTTTTTTTAGATTTTAAGAGGGGATCCCCCCTATTCCTTGGGATGGGATGTATCACATGGGAGGGATTTTGACAACACCTCCCTCCCTCCTTTCTTCACTATTCTTGGAGTTTTTAGGTGTGATCGGATGGTAGTTCTGTGTAATATCTTCCTCCTCCCTTCTTCTTTTTTTACCTTTGTCATTTTTGATTTCAAGTTTTTCCATTTTAGGCTTTTACATCAATTAAACTATAGTATTATGTATCAAAAATTTCTGATGGGGATTTCACTTAGCCTAGCTAGAGTAGAACTCAAGATGATGTTTTCATGATGTTGCATAAAATTTTAGCAATGGTATTACACTGTTTGTATTTTTCAAGATTTTTTTTCTCTATAAATTAATTTTTTCCCATTTGGAATGATGTTTTTTTGGATATTATGTGTAAACTAGGGCTTAGGGTGCTTCATAATTAGATTTCACCCAATTTTTTGTGGTTTTTTGGAATGATAGGATGACCCGGTGAAAATTTAGGCATTTATACCTATTTTAATTAATTTTTTTAATAAATTATAAAATGTAAAAATTAAATAATGTTAATATATGGATGGGAGATGGGGCCCCATGTAGTTTTATTGGGGCTACATGGACGTAGATGAGCTCATGTGAGATTATTCAGGCCGTTATTGAAAGGTGGAAACAACTTTCTTGAGGTATGTGGTCTGTATACTTTCCCTTTGGCATTTATGCTTTGTCATGATTGTCACACCCAATTTTTCATGTCTTGGTTTTGATCTAGTTCATTGGAAATCCAAATACTTTTCTTGGGTTTTGGGTGAGATGAATATTGAGTTTTGAATTTACATATATGTCTAATAATCCTACCATGTATACCCTATATGTTGTTTGGGAGTTTTTTTAGAAAAGGGTGGTTACTTCAAAATTTGGGCCAAACCGTGAGCTCTTTCTAGATTTAAAAACAAAATTTGTTTCTTTTATAACTACTTATATTTTCAAAAAAAATCACTCATTACACTTCCCACTTGGCCTATCCTTACCTATACAAACCACCATATCCATTTGGACCCATTATAAACTCATAATAATGGTTGATTTGGGTTATTTATTCAGGTATTGGGCCAGCCCGTGAGAACATTTCCAATATTTAAAACAAATATTTTGTTTCTTTTATATATTATTCATTTTTAATATGTTTTGGTCATTACACATCTCACCCGAGCCTAGAAACCCTAGGCACACCCCAATGTTCCATTTTACCTCTGTGGATCTCATCTTAATCAGGGATTAGGGCGAACTTCCTCAATGTTTCTCAAATCGTCTAGATTTGAAGAGGTAATTAGTTTGATTCATAAATAATTATTTTTTTACTATTTCACCCCCAAATATTCTTTACATGGTTCTTCCATACCTAAGGATACTTCCCATTGAGTTCCAAGCCATCCCCTCTCCTCTAAGGGTGTGGATCTAAGGGAATATGACAAGTTCTCTAGTTATCAAGGTGTGTTTCCTTCTCCTTTCTCATCTTTCCTCCTACTCCTTCCATTATTTCTTGGATATGTCTTCTTACATAGTCATGAACGACCTAGGGTTATGGTATACCATGATTTTTTATGGGGTTTATTCTTTTTTGGGGTTGGTATTAATAGTTTTAGGGTTTATAAACCCTCAGAAGGTGTTATCAGGTGTACGTTTCCATCCCGCCTTGGTTGTGAGGTAGGTTCTCCCCAGAACTTGCCTTTATTATTTTTCACATTTTTCAAATTTTTACCACCTTGTATAAATTTTTATTGTTTCTATACAACCTTTTTATGATCTATTTGGTGTTCAAAATGGTTATTTATGCCTTGTTTTGTGAAAAATGGATTTGTTTCGAATAAACATGCATACCGCTTGTTTAAATAAATGTTCCGCTAGTTTTCGCATATGGTTTGTGATTTTTATGACCTGGTTTAACTAATTTAATAAGTGTTTGGAATTAAAATTTGTCTTTATATGATTTTTAATGTTAAATAGAGTTTGTTTTATTAAATGTTGCACGACTTGTTTTCGGGGATGTTCCATGCTGGCTCTTGTGTGTTCAAGGTGTTATAAAATGATTGGTTTGGCTTATGAAAAATGTTGGAAGCATGTGAATAAATATTTTTTTGGGTTTATTATATGGTTTAAAATATGGTTTTGGGTATTATAATGAAATAAGTATGGTATTTTAAGTTTATTTGGCATGTGTTGACAATGGAAGGCATGTTTGGCATCTTTATAGAAATGGGTGGGTTTTAAAAGTGTAACATGAATTTTTAAGGGGTTTAAGTAAATTTTTTATTTCTTACAATGGTGTGTTTACACCTATTTATGAATTTTTGAATTTTTCCTTTTGATAAATGTTGTTTTTTTTGAAGAATTCTTAGAGGCATGTTTGGCATTTTTTCTTATAAAGATGGGTTTCCTCGGTATTTCATGTTGTATCATTTGGGGTCATTTTATGATTCATGAAATTGATTTAATAAATGGA
Source organism: Viscum album (assembly GCA_963277665.1). Classification (NCBI taxonomy): domain Eukaryota; kingdom Viridiplantae; phylum Streptophyta; class Magnoliopsida; order Santalales; family Viscaceae; genus Viscum; species Viscum album. The sequence goes on from OY728152.1 coordinate 1,964,819,497, forward strand.
TTTGGGGCTAAAAAATCTGTTTTGATATGGTATTGGTGGTTGTTTGGTCTAAAAAGTGCATTTTTAATGGATTTTATGGGCAACGCCTCATTACAATTCTTGAAATTGCTTCATGAAAAACTTAAGTGGTTTATTGATCTGTGAAAGAAATGTGAAACATTTTTGCAGGGTTTTCTATGTGTGTATGATTTGGGAATGGTATTTTCATGTGAAATGTTTATTGATAACATGTGGAACTTGATTGACCACGAAGACAAAAACTTGGGTATCTAGGTAGGCAGACGTGTACTAGTATGCTATTGATTCGGAGTGGTTTTGTCTTTTTTCACATTGAAAGTTTGACATTGACAACACTATAAAACTATAATGGTGATAATTAGGGACCAATAGGTTATGGGTATGTTCGCTACTAGTGGCACGTTCATGAGAACAGATATATTTATGGTTACTTTCACACTGATATATGAGGTACATGGGGCTCACAATGAACTAGTTCCTAGGGGTGTTCCTGTGACTAGTGATCATTTGATATATTGTATTCACCGTCAGTATACGGTGGCTGGAAAATTCATCGGAATGTGAATTTTATTTAAAAGTGTATTTTCTTTGAAGCATCCCTCTTGAATTTTTTTTTTCATTTTGGAATTTCATATCTTTGAAAATTTTTCTAGCATTCTTGTGTATAAAATTTGTAGGCTCTTGTCTGATAGCTTCCATAGCATGAAACCTTGTTTGGAAAACATACTTTTATATATTGTATTTCAAACATGAAATGGATTTTTCTTTTATTTTAAGTGGAGGTGAATTTGGAATAGAATATCGGGCGAACCTAATGAGTTTTAATACTTGCGCTTATAGTTTTCTTCTATTTTAGCACTTGTGTAGGTTTCAGATTGAGTTTTGTCACCTTGAGTGACATGGGATTGTTTTCTTAGATAGTGAAAAGATAGATCACATGGAGTTATTTGGTCATCACTTCTGTTTGGTTCAATTGTATCGTTCAGTTGTACTTTCAGTTTTTTCATATAAATGATGTCAGTTCAATTTTAATATAAATGTGTATTGGGTTGTCCATTCTTTCCTCTGTTTTCATTATTGTTTATATTTGGGTGAAATCATTCCCTCATATAATCTATTGATTCCCTCAGTTATTATCTCCATCCTATGAGGGTCAAGAACATCTTTCAGGACTTGTCGTGGAGCGGCCCAAGTGACCGATTCAGGGTCAAATCAGGCTAGTTCTTGACAAAATAGTATCAAAGGAGGTTGGCTCTTATTGGACCTTGATTGTTAGACCACCCTTGTTATTTGGGGGATGCCATGGTAGATGGTGTAGGATTTTTGGAACTTGAGAGGTAGGTTCAGGAATAGCATCATGAACTCTTGCTCATTCCACTCCTCAGGTGTCCATGGGAAGTCTGGTTTTAATAGTTTCATTAGTTCTTAAGGATTGTTTGGTGATTATAATACAATAAGGGGAGTTGGATTAATGGCCTCCATGATCTCGAAGGGAATGTCAAGCCATGTGAAGCTGGGGAATGGTCCTAAGAAGGCTCTCTGTGTTGGTGGTGGGTTTGATGTATGGCCGCCCACTATATGGTCAAGTCACCCACCGACACTTGTTCACTTTTATGGGTCTCTAAGACCTTTCTAGAATTCTGAATTTTGTTTTGAAAATACTTGTATGAGAATTGTGGAAGTGGGTTTTCAATGCTTAATATATGTATTTTTTGGATATTTTTGTGTTTTTGTGAAACAAATTTATGTGGATAAAGTGGATTGATTTAATGAGATCGAATTTCCTTAATCTAAACATATTTTTTATTGAAATAGAATGGTTGGAAGGAATGAATTATTTTAATATTTTTCTGAAAATTTGTTTAAAATGAATTTTTTTGGGTTGTTGAAGAGTGTTTGAATATAATGATTTGGTTTTGGGAATTGGTTTTTGAGTAGTTGGTGTTTTCCTAAAAAGGGTTTTGGACTTTGTGGCTATCAGATTAAGAAAAGATACCTTACTGAAATTTTGAAAATGGGAAAGGGATGTTTGAATGTAATGATTGTTTTGGTAGTTGTTTTGAAATAAATAAAATCGGTTCAAAATAAAATGGTTCTTGAAAATGTGTGGTTTGTTGAGATGCTGAAAAATGTTTTGAATAAAGGGAGAGGATTCTGATGGAGACCTATGGGGTTTATTTTTCAAGATTGTTAAAATGGTTTGTTGTGTGCAAATATAAAAATATTTTTTGACTTGGTGGTTATTGTGCCTATTGAAGGTACATGATTTTTGGAATGGGTTGATTTTTTTTGCTTGTAAAATGAGAATGTTTGTTTTAGCCTTTGGTGTTTTCATGGGTGCTCACATTCATGGTTTTTTAGAGATATGTTGATGGATACCAAGTATGGAATAGTGGTTGGGTTCCCAGGGTGGCACAAGAATGTTCATGTGAGTGAGACTTGATGAAACACCATTGGTGAATGTGAAAATCCACCAAGTTAGTTTGTTTACAAAAAGTGTTTTAAGATGATTTTTTTTGTGTTTTTCTAAACTGGTGCTTATGTGGGTTTCTTTTTTAAGTTTTAGAAGTGTGGTTTGTTTGGTATGCTTTCCCATGATCTGGAAGTGAAACTCTTGTTGTGTTTCATCGTATTCCTTATCTATTCTGCTCCTCATTTGAATTGACAGAGAATGGTGCCATGTATCCATGAGTTCCTATTTAGATGAAGGTTTGTTGTTGAGAAAGTGAGTTTTGTGGGGTGTTGTGATCCTTAGATCTTAGCTGCGGTGCAGAAGATGCTTCAAATATTAGGTCTCCAGCCATAGGCCTCAGAGTGAATCTTTTTACGCAGTCAGGAAATCACCATAGGTGTGGGGAGCTTGACAAAGCTTCTTCCTTCACCGTTGTGGTAAGGCAGTTTCTATGTTTTTATTTTGGTTTCTCATCACTGTGATTTTTATTTCTTCACAAAGATCATGGTGGACTTACCCCTCACACAGATTCTATAGTTATGCCTTCTCAGATGTGGGTTTCTGATCCATGTCCCTGTGTAGACTGCCAATGTGAATTGGGTGCGGTCTTGGTTTTACCTGTTTATAGGTGGAGAGTTTTTGGTGGTTCCTCTATTTATTTTTTGGTTTCAGTGGCCCAATGATTGGGTCCCCTTCCCTCCCCGCCCGGAGCGGTGGGGGTTTTGATTTGTGCTGAAATTGTTCGCCCAGTTCTTGTCCCCTCTATTTGGGAGTGGGTGGTTTACATGTTCATGTTGTAACCCTCTTAACTTGGGTTTTTAGGTTGTTGTGGGAGATTTTTGGTGGGCTTGAGTGGGCGAGGCATGATTCTAGTTCATGTTGAATTCTTTTTTTTCATTTCTATTTGGTCTCTAATGGTTGGGAGACCCCCTATGGGTCTCAAAGATCCTTACTTTAATGATTTTTCAGATGGTAGTTGTGATTTAATGGTGAGGAGCCAGTTCCACCCCCTGAAAGTCATTGGATTTTGTGAGTGGACTTTGGTTTGGTATATCGTTGGTTTCATTGGGATATGTCCCAACAATCTGGTTCTTGGCTTGGTTGTGGAGGTGGTGGCTTGATATTTCCGTTGATTCTCAGGAAGTGGTTGTGAGTTGGTGTTTTGTTTGGGAAAGAGTCTTAAGTTAAATTTATGGTCGAGGATATTTCCTTGGATTGAGAGGCTATATTGAGTTGATAAGGAATCCTTAGGTGTTTTTCTTTCAGCTGGAAAGTGTTATGGTTTCTAGGGGAGGGAATCTTTAATAGTGGGGGGAATTGTCATACCTGGTTTTTCATGTCTTGGTTTTGATTTGGTTTGTTGGAAATCTTGATCTTTTATTGGATTTTGGGGGAGATGAATGTTGATTTTTTAATTTCAATCTATGTCTAATCATCCAACCATGGTTAACACATATCTTGTTTGGGAGTTTTTAGAGAAAAGGGTGGTTACTTCAAGATTTGGGCCAAACTGTGATCCCATTTCAAGATTTGAAAACAAAATTTGTTTCTTTTTTAAATCTTTCATTTTTCAACATTTTTCACTCATTAAACTTCCCAAATTTCTTCCCTTTACCGATTCAAACCACCATATCCATTTGGACCCCTAAGTAACTCATAATCATGATGGATTTGGGTTTTTTTAGGTATTGGGTCAGCCTATGATCCCATTTATAGATTTAAAAAATATATTGTTTATTTTATATCTTTTTTGTTTTTTAATATTTTTTGATTTTTCCATATCTCACTTGAGACAAAAAAACCTAGGCGCACCCCCATGTTTCATTTCCCCTCTTTAGAGTTCATACTCATTTGGGATTAGGACAAACTTCCTCAAGGTTTCTCAAATCATCCAAATTTTAATAGGTGATTTGTTTCTTTAATAAATCATTCTTTTTTTAATCTCTTCCCCCTAAATATTCTTTCCCTAGTTCTTCCAAACCTAAGGATCCTCTCAATTGAGTTCAAATCCATTCCATCTCCTCTAAGGGTGTGGATATATGGGAATATGAAGAGTTCTCTAGTTATGAAGGTGAGTTTCCTTCTCCTTCCTCATCCTTACTCCTCCTCCTCCCATTATTTACAGGCTCTATCTTCCAATATGGTCATGCACGACCTATGGTTATGTTATAAAATGATTTTTATGGGTTTTATTCTTGTTTGGGTCTGGTATTCATAGGTTTAGGGTTTATAAACCCCAGTAAGGTGTTATCGGGTGTTTGTTTCTATTTCGCCTTGGTTTTGAGGTAGGTTCTACCAAGAAATTGCCTTTATTATTTAAGTTTCATCCTTTTCATACTATTATAACATTTTATACATGTTTATTATTTGTTTACAACCTTTGGATGATCTATTTGTGTGAAAATAGTTATTTATGCCTTGTTTTGTGTAAAATGGAGTTGTTTCATATAAACATGCACACCTCTTGTTTAAATAAATGTTCCACTTGTTTTCGCACATGTTTTGTGATGTTTATGACATGGTTTAACTACTTTAATAATTTTTTGTCATGAAAATTTGGATTTATACCCTTTTTAATATTAAATAGTGTGTGTTTTATTAAATGTTGTGTGCCTTGTTTTTTGGGAAACTGCCTGTTTGGATCTTGTGTGTTCAAGGTGTTATAAAATGACTGGTTTGAATTATAAAATATATTGGAATCATGTGAATAAATGTTTTTTTGTGTTCCTTGTGTGGGTTAAAATATGTTTTTGGGTTTTATAATGAAACTAGTATGGGATTTTAAGGTTATTTTGCATGTGTTTCCAATTGAATGCCTATTTGGAATCTTTATAGAAATTGGTGGGTTTTGAATGCGTAACCTGAATTTTTAATGGGTTTAAGTAAATGTTTTGTTTATTAAAATGTTTTTTTTACACCTATTTATGAATTTTTTAATTTTTCATTTTGATAAATGTTGTTTCTATGAAGAATGCTTAAAGGCTTGTTTGTCATTTTTTTATAAAGATGGTTTTCCTCTGTATTTCATGTTGTTTCATTTGGGATCATTTTATGATTCATGAAGTTGATTTACTAAATGTTTATGGGTCTGAAAAATATATTTTTATATGGTATTGGTGCATTTTTTTCTAAAAAGTTTATTTTTGAATGTATTTCATGGGCAAAGCCTCATTACAATTCTTGAAATTTCTCCATGAAAAATTTATGTGGTTTATTGATCCGTGAAAGAAATGAGAAACATGTTTTGTGGGATGTTATGTATGTTTATTATTTTATAATGATATTATCATGTAAAATTTGTATTGATAACATGCGGAACTTTATTGAGCACAAAGAGGGAAACCTGGGTATCTAGGTAGGTGGGCGTGTACTAATATGCTAGTGATCCGGAGTGGTTTTGTCCCTATTTCACTGAGCAAGTTTGACATTGAAAACACTAAAAAAACTATAATGGTGATGATTGGGGACCATTGGGTTATAGGTATGTTTCCCACTAGTGGCATGTGCATGAGAACAGATATTGTTATGGGTACTTTAACACTAAGATACAAGGTAAATGGGGCTCACAATGAACTAGTGCCTAGGGGTGTTCCTGTGACTAGTGCTCATTGGATATATTGTATTCACCGGTGGTATATGGTTTATTTGGATGGAAAATTAGGTGTCATGTGTGTTTTATTTAAAATTGTACTTTCTTTAAATAATCCCTCTTGAATTTTTTTTTTCATTTTGATGTTTCATATCTTTCGAAATTGTTCTAGCATTCTTATGTATAAAACTTGCAAGCTTATGTCTAATATCTTCCATAGCATGGAACCATGTTTGTAAAACCTAATTTTATATATTTTATTTAAAACATGAAATTTATGTTTCTTTTATTTTAAGTGAAATTGCATTGGGAATAAAATATCGGGATAACCTAATTAGTTTTAATACTCATGCCTATAAATTTATTTTGTTTTTAGCCCTTGTGTAGGATTCAAATTGAGTTCGGTCACCTTAAGAGACATGGGATAATTGTGTTGTAGAGTGACCAGAGAGGTAAGATTGAGTTATTAATTCATTAGGTCTGTTCGGTTTAGTTTTATTATTTAGTTTTACTTTCAGTTTTGTCATATAAATGATGTCAGTTCAATTTTTATAAAAATATGTATTGGGTTGTCTATTCCTTACATTTTTTCCTTATTATTTATATTTGAGATAAATATTTCCCTTGTATTCTCTATGGATTCCCTTGGTGCTTGTCGCCATCCTGAGAGGATCCGGAACACCATTTGGGAGTTATCATTGATTAGTCTGAGTGACCGGTTCAGGGTCGACTTGGGCTGGTTCATGGCAATGATGCATAGAGTGTGTGTTCATGCCACTTAAGGAATCAAAGCATTTTATTTAACTATTTAATTTTAAATGATATGACTTTATTAGGATGCACAAAGTTCTAAGTCCCTGATTGACATTGGTACTAGCTAGTTTTCCAAGACCAGTGATGACTAAGGCCATGTCTTCAGAAATTCTTAGCCTAGGTGGATAGACCATAGGCTATGGATGATGGGTTGGGTGAGTGGAATAACCTAGTGATACCCTGATGATTGATATGGGTCATGAGACATACCTTTTGACTATTACCAATGAGAGATACCCTATGTAAACAATGGGGCTTGGATATCTTGGTGATGATACTGGGGGGACCTAATGTGATGACAGTATGTTGTATGCCAATAGGTGCTTCTTGGGATCGGGATTTGAGATTAATATATTACTAGGTGATATGTCTTGGATGTGTTGACATCATTGTGGATGAATGATATGTATCATGCAATCTATATTTTGATCCAAAAGAAGATTCCTAAGACAGTGGTATTTGAACTCAAGTCTGGATGGGATTCCATGGATTCCATGAGTCCCTATGATGTGTATCCCAACTATGATCCTTCCACATAGGCATCATGTATTATTTTTATTGTGATTATGATTATTATGAGATGCCTAGTTCATCCATAGGATCCATCCAATCAAGTTTGATGATATTACTTATTCTAGATTGAGATGCTTCTGATTCTTGGGATCTGTCCATTGGGCATGGAAACTTTGGTGATGAATTTGATTCAGTGGTTGACTGGGATGCCAAGAATCAGCCTTGAGCCACTCATTATACTTGTAGTTTGGGGAGATTCCCATAAATCTTGGGATATAATTGTTGATCCATTCATTATGAGTTGCAGGCTATTGAGCTTTGATATTAGTTATACCTGGGTTACACCTAGATCTTGTATTTAAATGGTCTTTAAAATATCATGAAGTTCTCAAAGACACCCGTACAACGACTAAAATAGGTATGGTCAATTGGGGTCATATGACTGAGGATCAACAATGGTATGGTTGATACATGGGTTGTCATAGTCAAGATGATGTGCTCAGAAATATTCTGGCATCTAGATGAATCCGATATTATTGATTTATTTTATTTATTGTTCATTAGTTTATATATTTATATTGAGCATCTCCCATGCACATATCACTACATATATTGGTTGGTATGGGACCGCATTGGTGGGGACCTACTGATTTTTATACTCATACCATGCTTGATCTACCATTGTACACAAATACTTGAGAAACAATCACATAGTTATTTCAGACACATGTTTGGGTTGAGAACTGAGATAACATGATCAAGAAGATGACTCAGATGAGGCTATAGTTCAAGATGAGGTGAGGCTTAGTGTATTCATGGATCTAGTGTCTTTTAGTTCTTTTATACAAGTATGCATATGTGACTGGCCCATTGAAAAGTATGATTTTTATGTCATATCTTACCATTTATTTTGTTTAGTATATACAATATATTAATTATTTTTATGTAATAATATGTTTATGATGTTTATTTATCTCATATTTGATTTTTCACTCTGATACAAGGGGTATAACCTCCCCACAATACCTCATTAAACCCCCACTACTAGCCAGTATCCTTTTCCATTTGAGGAGGTGCGCTTGAGCTCTCGTGGAAAAATGGTGTAAAGAACCAATCATGCAAACTTCATTATATGAAATTAAAAAGTGATATTAGGGTAGTTTTATTTTTTATTACTATTTTTGGAGTTGGTATATATAATACATAGGAACATTTTGGGGCTTGTGGTGAAATCTAGACTTATGTATCGTGGAAAAATTTCCTATTATAAGTACAAGTTACCATGGGTATGGGATTGATGTTCTTGGCTTGTGATGTTACATTTGATATGATTTTCACCTCGTGTGAAATATATTTGGTTTGATATTTATGACTTATGAGTTATTGGTTTTTGATTCTTATTCTATTGGTAAGATACCCGTCATTAGATTTTGGATCTTGGCTAGTATAGGTAATAATTGTCTCATGCATCGGGATAAGAACATAGGATTCACATGATATTAGATATCTAGTGTGATTCTTTTCAATTTAAACTAAGGGTCACCTATTTAAACTATCAACAGCTTCTCATACAACATTTCCCCTTATAAGTACTTGGTGTAATTCTACTCACTTGTGCTTATTTATATACATATTATTTATCCTAGTAGTAGGTATTATGGATCCTATGGATATGATGGTAATATAGTATCCCCTTCGATAACGTATGATTGGAGACCCTGAGGTTCAGTAAAGAAATTTAAAACCCTTGAAGATAAATCCCTTGGGGGTAAGTATTATACAGGTTTAGTTATTTAATGTTTCAGTAACAACCTATATGAAGTTTTCACATATAGTTTGGAAAGGAACTCTACATAACTGATCTAGTAACCATGTTTCGCTGTCCATAAGTAATCAAGGATGGTTTCATTAGTTATGGTAGTAATGGAGGGTGAGTTGTGATTCTCCTAGTGACAGTATCATGTGGGGATGCTTGGTGGGAATTAGTTCTCTTTTGGTTAGGTGGTTTTTCTTATGATTTATGATGAATTTTGAACCCGTAATTGGGTGGTTTGGAACATGAGTTACCATTGTTTTTCAAGACAAGATCATGTATGGAAACCCATGGTTTGAGACTATAGAGTAGGTGATTTAGAATGTTGAAGTCATGGTTCAAATGAGAACTATTTAGAGTTACCCATGATTTGTGACCTTATGAGATCAAAATGGTTCATCTAGGTGAGATATATAGTGGAATTTAGTTTCATATTGGACCTTAGTGAGTCTGTGTTTAGTGATAGTCAATGGAAACCCATGAGATGGGTTATCCTGAGTCATGATATATTCTGAAATGGAAAGCACAGGTAAGTTATTTTGTTTGAGACTGATGTATAATGACTCATGTTTTTTCCTACAAGGCTTTCAAATATTTCTAGGAATTTTTCTAAATATAATTGTTGAGTCAGAATGACATTCTGGGGCCTGGAGAGCCTCGAGGCGATGATACTAAAAATATTAAACATTTTATCATGTATGCATAGTTTTTCTATAAAAGTGGAATAAATCCCAATTTGAGTCTCATAATAGAAATATATGACTTCAGTTGAGCTCAGAACATTGGTTTTACCTTAAGTGTGGAATAAACTTTATCAGTGTCAAGGGCCTGATTTGAGGAAACCGTTGGTGGGGTATTAAATGGAGGTTTATTAATTTAATAAAATTAAATTAAAAAAACAATCTCCCCCAATTTTTTCAAACATGGTATAAGGAAGTGGATGTTTTCCTCCCAAGGAGATGAACAACCTGAGGATGAATCGAGGAGAGGTGGTGACACCGATCTCTATTTTTTATGCTAATCATCATTGGATCAATGTGCACCAATCTTGGGCATCATGTTAGAGCTGAAGCTTAAATGTTTCACCACAAGGTAGGAATATTTAGTAGTTTTACATCCAAAACCATATTTATGAATTGTTTTATTATTTTATAGCCATACTACGACTACTAGAGATCCCATGAGGGTAGGTATATGGGTTTCAAGTGATAATTGGGGGTTTTAGGTGGCTCATAGGTATTTCCTATTTAGAAACCCTGATCAAATGACATGTAGTGAAAGAGATAATTTCATTTGTTCTTCCCATTTTGGGAAGCAATGATTTGGGAACTAAACACCCTATATTGGGGGTACACACTATATAGTGATCCTAGGACATGTATCCTAGAACATGTCTAGGATTACCATGTCATGGGACATATTCATGTGTAAGTACATGGCCAGATAACATGTGCATGGTTTGTGATACACAGACATGGACAAGGAAACGAGATTGGGTTGGGACAAGAGGAATAGGCCATGTACCAAGGGTACATGTCGACTATAGATACATGGCCAGCTAGGCCATGATTGGGTGGGAACATGCCCAGGGGTTTGTACATGGTCACACATCGTGTGAAATGGGGTACACGCCATATATTCTCCACACACACACCAAGTATTGATAGGGGGGATGGACAGGGACTAGATTCAAGAGACATGTCGTGTACTATGGGTACACACTACATACTCCCCTAAGAGACTTTTACCTCACGCATCTCCATCATCAAAGCTCAGATGGAGGCCCATGAGTAGCCACTCCTGAGTAGTTTTCCACGTAGAATGTGATGGTGGACATGGTTTTGGGGTTAGAGATGTGGCATGAGGTAAAACTAATAAGATGATTCTTTCTGCATCGTGTGGAATAATATTTTTTGAGTTATTTCCCTTGGTCCATTCCTATGAGGGTACAATGTAGAATTTCATCCTTATTATAGTATTGTGATCTTCTCTATAGGATAACCCTAGATAGAGTTCATGTATCCCTATGAGAGGCTGGGGGTCCTTTATCATGTCATCTTCCTTATTTGGGGTTTGTGGCAATATTGTGACCATATATAGGGAGGTAATCCCCTACCTAGAAAGTTATACCAATAGGTTTTGTGGTATCATCATCTATACTATCCCCTACTTAGCAGCTAGTTTCAGTAGGGGTTGTGGAATAATTGTCTATACGATCCCTAACTTGATTGTTATATATGAATTGGGTTGGCAGTATCTGCCAGCAGTCTTGAGTGAGATCCACTATATGTGTGTGTCCAAGTTTTGAGTCTCACTAGGGTTTGTATCATCCCCCAATGGTTCTGGGTGTGATCCCCAATCTAAGTTTTATGATCTTCAGAGTTACAGACTGGGTTTTTGGTGTCCCACAAGAGTCATAGGTGTGATACCCTATCTGTGATTTGAGATATTCCAAGATCCAGTAGGGTTCTTGGAGTCCCCCTCATGAGACATGGATGAGATCCCCTAGATTATTATTGTGATCCATTGGGTGTCAGCATGAATTTCTTCATGGAAAGCCCCGAAAATCATGTTCTCTTAGATATATCCCATCAGAGATGGCAAGGATGTGACATCAACTTAGGGATACCCAAGGAGTGTGATCTCTCAGATGATTACAATCAAGGATGGAAGATATATACCTAATGAGTGAGATATATCAGATGAGTTCTACCAGGGATGGCTGTGATCATAGAGTGATTTCTCCTAGATGAGTGATACCTTGAGACTCAAGTGGAATACTATGGCAAGCTATATGGTTGAGACCACAAGTCTTGGAGTCTAGGATGAGTATATATAGTTTATTCTTGGATTCTTTATGGTGTTTTTTTATTGAAACACCATGTAGAGATGATATAACTAGTCATGTATAACTGAGGAATGGTCGATATGGATTTTCCTGTACTTTATTGCTTGGTTAATCCTCTTTCTTATGGTTGAGAGGACTGTTTCCTTTCATTTTCTCCAATTTTATTTTTGGGATTTTAATAATCACCCATGAAAGGTCTCTTCCCTCACATGTCATACCTTATATAGATGATATGACTTTTGACGGAGTCCTAGGATGACCTAGAGTAGGCAGATCATAGCGATCTAGACAGACCAAGGTGTGTACAGATGGTTTTACTTGGTAGTCTTCCCCTCCTATTGAGCTGGATAGATTATTTTATCCATTTATAGTGGGTTTTTATTTTTCCCATTTCGACAATTTCAATAATTTTTTTTCTAATATGATTATGGGATAGATGTATACATGAATTTTGGTTTCAATTGTATCATTATCACTTCTCTATTGCATGGAGATATATGTGTGTGCATGTGTATAGGTTATATAGGCTATGGCCTCCCATGTGGTGTGTCGTGATTTTATTTTAGGATTCCACCGTGATAAAAGATATCTAAGGTTCCAAAGTGGGATTGTGATGATGATTTCCCTAGTGATGAGGCTTCGGTGAAGGGGTCTACATAGGAGGTGGTACCTCTAGGTGGTTTTCCAATTGAGCCACTACCCATTGAGAATCAGGATGGACTGGTAGTTTAGGATGATGATATGTAGAGGATAAGTGCACTGCATGAGTTTCAGTGGTATAGACCTCCTAGGTATTAGGGTGAGCTAGATCCCTAGGAAGCTGATGACTCTCTTGAGGCTATCATCTGTGTTTTTAACCTTTTGAGGACACCTCCCAATAATATGGTGGTCCTAGCCATGTGTCCTATTCAAGGCTTGGTCAGGAGATAGTGGATTCTATTGACATAGTCCCATGATGAGGTGACACTCACTTGGACAAATTTTGAGTGGCTCTTCAAGGAAGAGTTTTATTTAGATACATTATGATCGGTTCATATCCAGGAGATTATTTAACTTTGGTAGGGTATAATGACTATGGAAGAGTATTCAGAGAGGTTCACTAAACTATTGTGATACTCCATAGACATAGTTAAAGATCCATTTTTTTAGCACATACCTTCAAGAAGTGATTACTCTGGGATATCAAGGCATTAATGATATCAATGTGAATTCATAACTATACAAGAGTAATTGAGCGGTACTTGATTGTGGAGAGATTTTTGGATGAGTAGAATCCCACTATTTGTGCTGTGAACACAGGGGATAAGACTTTGGTATCTAGTAGCTGATGACTATAATTCATGCATACCTTTTAGAGTGTTTTAAAGTGTTAATTTCTTTATTAAATTGAAAATTCTTTCCAAATGTCGGTTGATTTGATTTGTTTTATATTTTATGGAAGGATATGATGAATCATTGGAAAAGGAATGAAAAGAGTATAAATGTTGAGCTAAAATACCCTTCGTTCCATGATCTTCACTCACAGCGCAACACTATTTTTTAAGCCAAAGAAGAGTTGTGTAACTAGAGAAAACCAATTACAAATTGTGTATCTGATTACATGAGATGATTTTTTCAAAATAAGTTTCCACCACCTGATGAAATTAATGAAGATTACACGCTCTAAAAATTCATTACACACAGTGTACACAAATACACATCATCAAAGTTCAAAATGAGAAAGGTATGAAAAGTCACTACTAACATGGATTAAATGTCATGTAAAATATTAAACATCATGAATGTTTTGATGGATATAAAATAATGACATTAGTAGTCAAGGGTTTTATGAAAATCCTTATTTATTCATGCCTTGACTGCACAATAGGGATCATTTAGGACCAAAGGGGGAAGTCCGACACTGACAGATACTACACACACCGAGTGACGATCTGGAGCCCTACATCACAGTTGTTCTTTGCTTCCTTTCTTATTGGGTACCCATGATGCTTTTTCTCATCATTCTAAGCAAGATCGAGTAGTTTTCTTTATTTTTTGTGATGTTATTAAAAGGGGATGTGAAACTTGGAAGTATTTCTATTTCAGATTCTTATTTTAGATTGCTACAACATTATTTATCAATTTTAAATCTATTTCTTTTCATAGTGCATGACCATTGCTTCGTTCTAAGGATTATCATTTCATTACATCAATTAATTGGACTATATTGTGTATAAACATTAGGAAATATAGGTTTGTTGTGTTTAAATTAGGTTTTGGGTTTCCTAGTTTTGTGATTATGTTTAGTAGATGGCCATTCCAATGATGCAATTATAGTATTAGTGAAGGGTACCCAAATCAAGGATTTCTACTAACCCAATTTTGACAAAAATATTGAATAAACCCATATAAATTGAATCCATACCACACGAACTAGAAAATAATTGATCGTGACATGTTTCTTTCCAGATATCAAAACCCAATCTTTGTTGAATTTTTTTATTTCTCGAAACAAATCAAACAACTTTAGTTTCAATTTCATTAATTAATTTAGATCATACATATCACCCTTTTGGGTTCAACACTCGGACCTGATAAATACTACATTTTTTGTAATTTTTTTGAGTATTTTAAATTATTTAATTTGTGTAGCCCGCATAGTAAATTAATGATGCCCTATGGGCTATCAAATTTTTGTCACTATTTCCAGGAATGGTTTCATCTATGTTTAAGTTAGTTAGTAATATTTATAATTGTTTTTATTTTTATTTTTTGTTTTATACTCGATATTGTAGTGCCATGTTTTGAGGTAATAATCCATTGCATGACTACTCCACTCATGGGAAAGAAATAATTGAAAATATTTCATATGACATATATTTTGAAAGTACCATTCATAAGAAAAATAAGGGAAAGGAGGGGGCCAAAAAAGAACACGATGTGATGTTAGGAAGAGATAAATTTCAACAATATGGCCATGAGCTAGGCTAGAGAGTGGGGCCACAACTACAAAGAATAAATCAAGGGGGAAAAGAAATGATAAATTAAATAGGACCTTCAAAAATGGGTATTAATACAATCATTCTCATACCCCCCATCATTGGTCAACATTTAGAGGTCAATCTGATGGTCATTCAAATGATCACACACTCACTTCAATTCATCGGGCTACCACATGAAGACCCCAACTCAAACATTGGATGTTTCCATTAAATCAATGACACATTCTAATTTTAGAATGTCACAAATGATTTTGTAAGTCTAAACCTCTTCAAATTATCACTAAAAGACAAATAATGGGATGAGATCCCAAGTTTTCCTCTACATTCAATCACGATATGGGAGAATCTGGTGAGGAAATTCTTAACAAGGTTTATCCCACACTCAAAATCAATGGATCTGTGGGTAATTAATTTAGATTTTTATAAATTTACTAAATAATATTTACATAGTTCATGGGAATGATTAAAAGGTTTAATAAGATGGTGTCCTCATCATGGAATAAAAATTTGGTTATTAATTCAAACTTTCTATAAAAGATTCTTATAGTGAAATCGTTCGATAGTTGATACTACTACAGGTGGTTTTCTTATGAGAAAATCACCTGAGGAGAACTATGAATTTTTGGATGAGATGTAAACTAATATTATACAATGTAATTCAAAATAAGGGAGTCCATAAGGAGTACACATGGTAGAAAAAAATTGGAATTCCACCCAAATGAATGTCATGTCAAAGAAACAAGATGCAATGATGACCAATAAAAATCACCAAGGTATGTATTGAAAAGATTTGAATTATTTAGGTTATAATTGTCAAAATTATTTACAGGTATGGAGGCCACAACAACATAATCAAAATCAAGAACAAGGATTTCAGTCGAGACAACAAGGGTTTCCAACTCAACACCAAGTTCCAATATTAACTAGTCAATCCCATTCACTGGAGGAAACCCTTGAAAATTTTATGAACACTACAAAATCTTCACTTAAAGAGTTAATAACACACTCAGGGGATCAAGGAACTGTGATCATAAAATTAAGAAATGACACGCATAACCAAAAAGCAACAATGAGGAACTTAGAAGGTCAAGTCGGTCAAATCGCTGAAAAACATATATAAATACAAAGATGACAACTTTCAGGATGTCCATAACAACATCCCCATGTAGATGTGAAATCCATATTTCTTAGAAATAGAAAGAATATCCAAGGAAGTGGTATAGAAGTTTTAGGAAATAATGGAAAACATCCATTAGAATCAAATGAATAAAATCATAGTGAAGCAAAGGAAAATATGGAAGAGCAAGAACCACCACCATACCGACCACCACTACCATTTTTGATTGGTTTAAGTAGGTGAATATTGATGCAAGGAAAAAAAATTCTTATCTATTTTCAAAAAGATACACATCAACGTCAAATTTTTTGAGGAAATCGAAATCATGTCTGTCTATTCAACATTTATGAAGGGGTTGATGACAAAAAAAGGAACCATGAAGAATTATACCCCATCAAGCATCCTACTAGTGAAGTAGAGTGATCCAGGTTGTTTTTTCATTCCAATTACTATTATTTCTAATGATTTTGGTAATGTTTTATGTGATTTAGGTGCTAGTTTAAATGTAATTTCATATGAAACATTCAAGATCCTGAGTTGAGAGAGATGAAACCAACCCAAGTTATTATTTAACTATCTGATACAATAGTGATACGTCCTCGAGGGATACTTGAAGATGCCATTATAAAAGTAGACAAGTTCTACTTTTTGGTGGATTTTTTTGGTGATGTACATGGAAAAAGAGAAGCTCCCAATAATCTTGGGAAGACCATTCCAAGCAATGAGAAGGAAACTTTTTGATGTTCACAATTGATAACTGAGTTTATGAGTTGGAGAATCAGAATTCAAGTTTAATTTTCACTGGGAAATATAGAAATCAGACAAAACATTTGATGAATTATCAGAAGATAGTCTTCTAAAATAATAGGACATTATTGTCCATGGATGAAGAGTTGAAGTAGCTGCTATAGAAAGTGATGAAGATACCATGAAAAATCTGAATAAAGGTAATAAATTTATAGGAAAAGATTAATATAGTAGAGGAAACTTAATCAAAGAGTAATTAAAATAAGGATAATAGGTTTTTATAGTCAGTGAACTACCATTTAATTTTGCAAGAAAGTTCTAGAACTGCTAGATTGGGCCCATGGAGATTGAGAAATTATTCACTAATGAGAGAGTGAAAATAGATTTAGAGAAAGGGAGAGGACCCATATATATAGAGGAGTCGCAGTTTTGAAATTTTTTAGATCTAGATCAGGTAACCCTTTTCCTACCATCAACCACCGAGAGATGAAGGAGGTAAGTTCGAGCCAAAATGGTAAATAAAAAAGCTTCTCAGAGGCAACCCACGTTTTAAGTATTTTACTTCATTTATTTTTTGTTTTTAGGATAAATCACTCATACCTAAGTATTTTTAAATTTCATTTTTATAGTATGTTCTTTGTAACACCCCGAGATTTTATGAGAAATATTATTTTTTTAATTACTTTGATGTCTTGTGTTATACGCCACACCAAAATTACCTTGTGCTATATGAAACACCGTATTAGCTTGTATTATACACAAACACTATTCTAGGCTTGTGTTTCATGCCAGAGCAACATTCCTCGATAACGTGTGTTGTACGCAATACCGAGTTTCACTAAACGAGATATTATTATAATATTATTATGAACTAATAGTTATGAATAGTAAAACCCACTTTTTGAAATTTCATAAATTTTATCATTCAAAATGGGCTTCATTTTTGGATTCATAATATCGAAATTATCCTAGGGTGAAATTTTTGTATTTTTCTGAAAACATTCAATTTTTGATGAATAGTGAAAACACTGGGTTACTATTTAAAAATGAACTTTTTATTTAAATAATTATTTATTTTATTTTAATTTATTTTCGGTCAAAATAGATACATAATACCTATATAAGTTCAATTTAATTCATTGGGGTCATTTTATAATAATTTTATTGAACTTTTCACCATCTTTTACCCACCTCCTAGGAGAATTTGCAAATTTACATAAAACTTAATTTTACCACTTCTGTGAGTATAATTTTGAAAATCCAAGAGAAACGGTTGATATCAGTAAGTAAAATGTTGTTCAACGAGATGAAAATAATTTTTGTTGAATAGTATCTTTTTACGTTTATCTACCACGGTTAAAAGTAAATAGGGTAATTTAGGGTAAAAATGATATTATTATTACCTTAAAACATGTAATAATTCTATTGGATAAGTTTAATTCAACCAAAAAAAACTTAGGAATATAATATTATCATTTAGGTCCACTTGGATTAGATTAGGACATTTACTATTATTTAATTCAAAGAAGAATTAAAAGAGTTAAAATCAAATTTTAATAACTAAAACATTTTTAATATAGGGTTATACATAAAATAAATTCGACTATAAATAATAATTAGAAATATAACAAGATTTCCTACATAATTGTATTTTATTTATAATTTTTAGACATTAAATAATTTAATTTATTTATGACATAATGATGATGCAGTAATTACCTTATTAATGAAATATTAACATAATTGATGTTATAAATACCCAAATAAATGTAATTTGAGACTTTTTATGAATTCCACTAATTTTATAGGTTAATATGACATGTTAGTATTTATTAAAATAAATATTTTTAACTAATAATGCTGTTATGATTTTCACAAAAATCAATTACCAAATAGTGTCAAAATTGACATAAAATAGTTTTTAAAACAAATACTATATTATTAATTGATATTCTATTCTTAAAAATCTAAGAGTCGGAAAAATGACTTAGATAAGGTTATATATATTAATAATTAACCACTTGGGGTTAATTTGGATGGTTATAGTAAGTTTATTAACCATATATTGTAAGGAAACAAGAAGACACGGTAAAAGTTAAATTATTTAACTTAGAGTTAAATCTAAATGATAAGGTTAAAATAGTAAACTAAACTTGTCTAAAACATATTGGTTGAGTGGATTTCGACCCATCCCCACTTTAGCTTCTAAAGAAATAAATTTAGATCTATTATAAACCGAATATGACTTTATTATAAAATAATATTTTATGTTTTCCTAAGGTGCCCCCTCTCCTACCTTATAAAAGGGCACCTCCTCCCTCTTCTATTTACACAAATTTGAACCTTAAAGATCGGCCAAACCCTGAAAATTTCCCTTCTAAAATTCCCTAGAAACATTATATAGGTTCTGGTCTCCTCAAAATACCAACTCTAGTGCCTTAAGAGGAAGCTTGAAAGAGGTGCGTCAAAGAAGAGGTGATCTCTTCTACCGATTCTCTCAAGTTTCTATCTTCTTCAAATTATTATTATTTAGTTATTTCATTATAAATTAATAACATAATTATCACTAATATAATGATATTTTATTATAAATATTAAACAACCTCATTTCACCTTCTATCCATCTTATGAAAAACGAAATCACCGTGCGTGCGTACGTACGGAATACCGTCTCCATGCCGTGGTGTAATATGTTTTTCTACCACAACCTTACTTGGATGAGTATAATGGTGTAAATAATAACTATATATAGTTATTATAACATCATACTTATTCTGAGATATTATATCATCCACTCCAATTCAATTCAATAATTATGGGAATGATATCATCGCTCGTACGTACGTACGGATTACCGTCTTCACGATGCGATTAGATTCATTATCCATATTAACCATTCAAGATTGATTATAAAGTATATATAATGAATAATAATTAAATATATGACATGATAAAGCTAATGAATTTATGTATATATATATTTCATCTACTTACTTCCATTCAAGTCAATAAGGAAAGGAAAATAGTGTTCATGCGTACGTACGACCTACCGTCTCCATGAATGGTGTGTTTCATTTCATTTATCTATCTATTATATATATATATATATACTGAATATATATGATATATAAATAATTTTTTACATTATGGAAGTAAGTAAATCATGATATAATTAATAATAATATCAAGAACAACAAGTCCAAACACATACGAAAAATAAAACAATTTTACCCAAAACGCTACTTTAACATGGAATTTACAAAAGAACGGGTAATATAAAGTCATAAGTGAACCATATATGATATCATAACAATGAATATGATTATTTAATAAGTTAATGAAATTATTTAAATCATTATACATGAGGTTTTGATACATACGAAGCCTATCAGACATAAGTTAAGGGATAACTTTTCCAATATCATTTTTATCCGAGTTTGTTTATTCGTAAGTATTTATTGGGGTTATATTTATCATCCATGTCACTATTTTCTAAAAATGGTTTTAGGTATGTTTAAAGTCCTTTTTACCCATTTTTTAATTTTACTACATGGTATGTAAGGAATCTTTCTTTTACGAGGTACTTTTTGAATTTCCGACAAAAGTACGAGAAGAATGTTTTTTTAAACTTATACGCCATGAATGAATATTTACGGTTTCATAATTATTTTTCTTTATTAAGCTTAATCTATAATATTTCATGATTATTTTCAAGAAAATACTTTTATTTTAAAATTTAATGTCATTTTGTGAAAAGAAAATGATTTTGAAGAAGAAACGATATTTTCCTCAAGAATTCATTTCAAGTGTTTTATCAAAACTATTTTCCATCTAAGATGACATTATGATTATATTTCAAGTATAATGTATCTATAATTTACATAATTTTATTCTTCTTATGATGAAATGATATACATTTTTTTATATGGATTATGTTATGATGGGATGATGTTTTTGAAACCCATTTTATTCTTTGGGTTATTCTGAATGAATTATGTTTATTTTGTGGCACAAGTAAGAATGATTTAATTATGAGATGGGTGGGACCTATATCTACCTCCAATGCATTGGGTAAAGATTTATATCTCATGAGATAGACATGGCTGGAACAGAAAGTTAATCTGGTTCAGTGATACAGGACTGGAACGAGGAGTAAACTCGATTCAGAAAGGGACTTTGTCCACTAAGATGGTCTTGGCAGCAATGCCTTGGCTACTATGAAAATTGTAACATGTTCTTAATGGTTTCCACAATTACATGTTTTATTCCAATGCTATTTTATCATGATTGATGTTCCATTATGATCTATTCCTTATGTACTTCCATATTTTATGTCATTTCTCAAGATTTTGTTGTTTAAACATTATGTTCATGTTTTTTTAAGTTCAAATGTATATGGTTTGTTTTATTTTCTCCATGCTTACCCTTACTGAGAATTTGAGCTCACCCTTTATATGTTTTATTTTCCCTAGGATATAATTAAAGGTTTTAGGTAAGAAAAAAGGGGAATATATCTATGGGAGATGTTGAATATATTTCACCATGATTAGAAGATTATGTTTCGAGTTTCCAAAGAGACTAAACTATTACAATCCTTGAGAGTTGGATTTTTTTTTATGTATTAAGTTGTCTTTAAAAGTAATGTAATGTCTATGTACATAAAGATTTGGGTCTCTAAAGTTGGTATCAGAGGAAAGGTTTAGTTAACTTTTGGAAACTAGGATGTGAAAACTTTAATGAGATCCCTAGATATATTTCTAAGGTATGTCTAGGGATGTCTCTAAGGTTAATTATAAGTATAGGTTATAGTAATAGAATTAAGGTAAGGATATTAGAATTAAACCTAAGATGATAGATATTTAAGGTACTCCCCCTTTATTATGTTGTTTTCACTAGCATGATTTTTGCCTCTCACACTACTCTTTTTGAGTTTTAGACAACGACTAGAACCCGAAAGAACCGTGTTGATTAATGTAATGGACAACACAATGATTTTCCTTATGAACAAACCAATGTTTTGGTAGATGGAGTACAAAATATTATTACTATACTTACACAAGATATGAATCATTCTAGACTTCCAAATGAGCAGAGAAGGGAACAATATTCTATTGAGTCCTTTATGAGGCAATGTCCACCTTCTTTTAGTGGGTCTTCCAATCCCCTTGTTGTTGAACAATGGATCAGTACCATTGAAAAGATATTTTACATACTTCATTGTTAATGTAACAACCCGAGATTTTAGGAGAATTGTTATTTTTAATTTAATTTATGTCTTGTGTTTTACGCGACACCAAAATTAGCTTGTTCTATACGTAACACTGTATACGCAACACTATTCTTAGCTTGTGTTACGCAAAATTTCAAGTTCGTTTGATATAATTTATTCTACGCAACATTGAGTGTATATATATATATTCAATGTATAAATGAAATATGGTTGGATTATATTATACACAACAACAAAGAAATATTGCACTACATGCAACCCTGACTTGGCTTGCTTTACACGCAATCGTGACCTTCCACGATAGCGTGTGTTGTACGCAATACCGAGTTTTACTAAACAATGATATGTTATTAAAATATTATATAAAATATATGTTATGAATAGTAATACCCACTTTTTGAAATTTTATTTTTCAAAATGGACTTCATTTTTGGATTCGGAATATCAAAATTAGCCTAGGGTGAAATTTTGGTATTTTTCTGAAAACTTTCAATTTTTGATGAATAGTGAAAACCCTAGGTTACTATTTAAAAACCGACTTTTTATTTTAATAATTATTTATTTTATTTAAATTTATTTTAGGTAAAAATTGATACATAATACTTATATAAGTTCAATGTAATTCATTGGAGTCATTTTATAATAATTTTAGATATATAAAAAATTTATTGAACTTTTCATCGTCTTTTACCCACCTCCTAGGAGAATTTGCAAATTTACATAAAACATAATTTTACCGCTTATGTGAGTAGAATTTAAAAAAACCGAGAGACACGGTTGATATCAGTATGTAAAATTTGGTTCAATGAGATGAAAATAATTCATGGTGAATAGTAACTTTTTACTTTTATTTACCACGGTTAAAAGTAAATAGGGTAATTAAGGGTAAAAATGATATTATTATTACCTTTACACATGTCCTAGTTCTATTGGATAAGTGAAATTCGACCAAAAACAACCTTAGGAGTATAATATTATAATTTATGTCCACTTAGATTAGATTAGGACATTTATTATTATTTAATTCAAAGAAGAGTTAAAAGAGTTAAAATCAAAGTTTAATAACTAAAACATTTTTAATATAGGGTTATACATAAGATAAATTCGACTATAAATAATAATTATAAAGATAAAAATATTTCATACATAATTTTATTTTATTTATAATTTTTATACATTAAATAATTTAACTTATTTATGACACAATGATGATGGAGTAATTACCTTATTAATGAAATATTAACATAATTGATGTTCTAAATACCCAAATAAATGTAATTTGAGACTTTTTATGAATAACTCTAATTTTATAGGTTAATATTAAATGTTGGTATTGATTAAATTAACTTTTTTAGAACTAATCATTTTGTTATGATTTTCAAAAAAATCAATTACCAAATTGTGTCAAAATTGACATAAAATAGTTTTTAAAAAAAATATTATATTATTAATTGATATTCTATTTCTAAAAATATAAGGTTCAGCCAAATGACTTAGATAAGATTATATATATTAATAATGAACCACTTGGGGTTATTTTGGCTTGTTTTAGTAAGTTTATTAACCATATAGTGTAAGAAAACAAGAAGACACAGTAATAGTTAAATTATTTAACATAGAGTTAAATCTAAATGATAAGGTTAAAATAGTAACCTAAACTTGTCTAAAACCTATTGGTTGAGAGGATTTAGACCCACCACCACTTTATATTCGAAATAAATATATTTTGAGATATTATAAACCTAATATGACTTTATTATAAAATAATATTTTATGTTTTCCTAAGGTGCCCCCTCTCCTCCCTTATAAAAGGGAACCTCCTCCCTCTTCTCTTTACACAATTTTGAGCCTTCAAGATCTGCCAATACCTTCCCATTTAACTTCTAAAATTCTCTATAAACATTATAGAGGTTCTGGTCTCATCAAAAGACCAACTCTAGTGCCATAAGAGAAAGCATAAAAGAGGTGCGTCAAAGAAGAGGTAATCTCCTCTACTGATTCTTTCATGTTTTTTTCTTCTTAAACTTCTTATTATTTAGTTGTTTCATTATAAATTAATAACTTAAGTATCACTAATACACTTATATGTTATTATAAATATGAAAAAACCCCATTTCACCTTCTATCCATCCTATGGAAAACAAATTCACCACACGTACGTACGTACGGAATACCGTCTCCACGTCGTGGTGTAATCTCTTTTTCCAACACCACCTTACATGGATGGGTATAATGGTGTAAAGAATAAATATATATAGTTATTATAAAATCATACTGATTCTGAGATATTATATCATCCACTCCAATTCAATTCAATAATTATGGGAACAATATCATCGCTCGTGCATACGTACGGATTACCGTCTCCACGACGTGATGAGATTCATTCTCCATGTTAACCATCTAAGAATGATTATAAAGTATATATAATAAGTAATCATGAAACATATGACATAATAATTCTACTGGATTTATGTATATATAAATATATATGTCATTTACTTCCATTCAATTTAATAAGGAAACGAAAACAACGTTCATGTGTACGTACTGACTACCGTCTCCATGAACGGTGTATTTCGTTCCATTTATTGATCTATTATATATATATATATTATGAATATATATTATATATAAATCATGTTTTACATTCTGGAAGTAAGTAATCATGATCTATGTAATCATATGAAAAATTACAAGTCAAAACACGTACGACAAATGAAATGATTTTACCCAAAACGCTGCATTAACATGGAATTTACAAAAGAATGGGTAATATAAAGTCATAAGTGAATCATATATGATATCATAAATATTATTAGGGTTATGTTACAAGTTAATAATATGTTTAATCCCACTATACAGTAGTCTTGGACACATACAGAAGAAATTGGACCTAAGGTAAGGGATAACTTTTCCAATCTCGTTTTTATCCGAGATTATGTATTCGTAAGTATTTACTAGGGTTATATTTATCATCCATGTCCCTATTTTATAAAAATGGTTTCATGTATTTTTAAAGTCCTTTTTACCCATTTTTTACTTTTACTACATTCTATGTAAGGAATCTTTCTTTTTTTACCATACGAGGTACTTTTTGACTTTTCCGGCAAAAGTATGAGAAGAATGTTTTTTTAACTTATACGACATGAATGAATTTTTACGGTTTCATAACGCTTTTTCTTCATGATGATTACTCTATAATATTTCATGATTATTTTCAAAAAAATCATTTTCTTTTAAAATTTAATGGCATTTTGTGAAAAGAAAATGATTTTGAAGAAGAAAGGATATTTTCCTCAGGAATTCATTTCAAGTGTTTTGTGAAAACTATTTTCCATCTAAGATGGCATTAATTCATATGTGTATGCTTCAAGTATAATGTATCTATGATTTACATGGTTTCAATTTTATTATGATGAAATTATATCCATTTTTTTATATGGATTATGTTATGATGGGATGATGTTTATGAAATCCATTTTATTCTTTGGGTTATGATGAATGATTTATGTTTATTTTGTGGCACAAGTAAGAATGATTTCATTATGAGATGGGTGGGACCTATATCTCACTCAAATTCATTGGGTAAAGATTTATATCTCATGAGATAGAAATGGATGGAACGAAAAGTTAATCCGGTTCAGTGATACAGGACTGGAATGAGGAGTGAACTTGATTCAGAAAGGGACTTTGTCCACTAAGATGGTCTTGACAAAAATGCCTTGGCTACTATGGAAATCATAACATGTGTTTAATGGTTTCCACAATTAAATGTTTTATTCCCATGCTATTATATCACGATTAATGTTTCTTTATGATTTATGCCTTATGTACTGCCATGTTCTATGTCATTGCTCAAGATTTTGATGTTTAAACATTATGTTCATTTTTTAGTTCAAATGTATATGATTTGTTTTATTTTCTCCATGCTTACCCTTATTGAGAATTTGAGATCACCCTTTATATGTTTTCTTTTCCCCGGTATTTAAAGAAAGATTTTAGGTAATAAAACAAAAGGGGAAGATATTTATGGGAGATGTTGAAGATCTTTCAACACGATTAGAAGATTATATTCCAAGTTTCCAAAGACACTAAACTATTACGGTCCTTGTATGTCTATTTTTGTTACGTATTAAGTATTCAACAAAAGTAATGTAATGTTTATGTATGTTAGGCTTTGGGTCTCTACACTTGGTATCAATGGAAAGGTTTAGTTAACCTTTGGAAGCTAGGATGAAAAAACTTTAGTGAAATCCCTAGATATATTTCTAAGGTATGTCTAGGGATGTCTCTAAGGTTAATTATAAGTATAAGTTATAGTCCTACAATTACGGTAACGATCTTAGAATTAAATATAATATGTTATATATTGAAGGTAATCCCCCTTAATTATGTTGTTTTCCTAGCATGATTTGTTCCTCTCACACTATTCTTTTTGGGTTTTAGAATATGGATGGAAACAGGAAGATTCATGATAATGGAGGATATGATGGAAAATGGAATGATATTCTTCATGAGAAACCAAATGAAATTAGATCTGGAAGTCCACATATCGTTATTATGCCTAACCAGCAATCTCATAATATGATCAATAATCTCAACTTGGGTAAGTTTCCCGAATCAGCTAATAAGATAAATATAGAGTTTCATGATGATCATAGAGGAAAGAAAGATAAATTTACCTCATGTAAATCATGTGGGAAGAGACATCAAGGAGAATGTTTCAAAGGAACTGGAAGATGATTTGGGTGTGGAAAAGAAGGGTAGAAAGCCAGTAAGTGCAAAGAAAAAGGTCCAGTTAACACCATGGACAAGGATAATGGTATTGCTAAGACATCAACAACGGTTAAATGTTTTAAATGTGGAATGTACAGGAATTATGAAAACCAATGCCCTAAGGGAAAATCTCATGAAGAGAATAAGCATGGTTATATGGGTAGTATTTATGTGGATGATGATGAAGAGGCTACAAATGATATTTGAGATGAATGAAATGATGAAGCTCAGTTAGTGGTTTAAGAAGGTAGTGGAATGATTTATGTTTATCAAGAGTTATGTTGTATAGGTAATGGTACTATGGAATAAAGACACATCTAAGTATTGTTACACTATTGTTCTTCCTAAAGTATTTGAAACTATATGTTGAATAGTACCGGTAACCATGAAAGGTTATTCAGATATTTTTGGAAAGTAGATGATATGTGCATAATGAAAGGATTAGGAGATAATGAGATTCTAGATTGTATTAATGAGCTCATGAATGATATAAGGACAATGTGATATCATGGTTTGTGTATATAGAAATTTTTGGATTTTGGTATGTGGAAAGGGTTAACTTTTGACAACATTCATGTTTTCACTAAGGTTCAATGGGTATTAATTTTTCAAGAGAATGCATGATTAAGGTATTCACATGTTTGGAATAATATATATCATATGGGGAATAAATGATGGTATTCACATGCTTGGTTGATGACATTTCTAGTAATCGTTTTCTTTATACTATAAGATTGGACATAAGTATTTTCAATAAGTCTAAAGGTTGGAATGGATTATGTTAGACATCAGATAGAATTGTTTATGGATAGAACTTTTTCGATAATATTTCTAGAATGTTATAATAGTGTAGTTTTAGAAAAAGGACAACCCATAGGACGAGTGACAACCCATCGCGTCAAACAAGGTTGTGAGAATCAAACCTACAACCAAAGTGCAACAGGCCTTTATCGCCTACCACTAGCCTATAGGAATTCCCTGGTTTGTAGAAATTAGTTTTATTTTATTAAGTATGATAGATGAAGTATAAGTCCATTATTGGAACCATATACGATTAACCTCTCCATAGATGGACTTATGTATATAACTTTTGCTAACCTTATGTTTGAGATATATGGAATGACCTATCATTCTATCGCATGATCTGCTAAAACTTCATGAAAGACAAATTCAAATTAATTTCTTTAAGAGATGAAGTGGAAATTGTTCGAGGCACGAGCAACAGTGAGATTGTACCAAAATCAAGTAAATATTTCTTTTAATTCAAAAATTCTTCAACTTTAGGGAAATGATCTTGAAAACAAAAAAATGTTGTCCTAGTGCTCTCATATCTGATGAATCAAATGGTACCATAGATGATCACAAATTTTTGATTTTGTGACTGTTGGCTTTTTGAT
Organism: Viscum album; assembly: GCA_963277665.1. NCBI lineage: Eukaryota > Viridiplantae > Streptophyta > Magnoliopsida > Santalales > Viscaceae > Viscum > Viscum album. The sequence continues at coordinate 1,964,847,794 of OY728152.1, forward strand.
AGCCATTTTCTCTACCACTCTTCATCAGAACTTGATGGTTATATTTCTCTTTCATATCCATATTTTCACCTATGTTCTCCTATATAGAAACCCAATGATTAGTTAATTTGGGTAACCGTTATGTTTCATACTTTAGTTTTTAAAGATAAGTTTTGGTATTACTTTTTACGATGTGGGTTTCTATGAATGAAACTTTCAAGTAGAAAACCATTTATAACCCTAACGAATTTCGAGGGAGAAATTCATTTAAAGGGGGTAGAATGTAACAACCCGAGATTTTATGAGAATTATTCTTTTTAATTTTATTTATTTCTTGTGTTGTACGCGACACCAAAATTATCTTGTTCTATATGCAACATCGTATATGAAACACTATTATTGGTTCGTGTTACACAAAATTTAAATTTCTTTTGATAAAAGTTATTCTACGAAACATTGAGTGTATATATATATATATATATATTCAATGTATAAATAAAATATGGTTGGATTATATTATAAACAACAACAAAGGAATCTTGCACTACACACAACCTTGACATGGATTTCTTTACACGCAATCATGACCTTTTGCGATAGCATGTGTTGTACGCAATACCGAGTTTCACTAAACAACGATATGTTATTAAAATATTATATAAACTAGCTGTTATGAATAATAATAAACACTTTTTGAAATTTTATTTTTCAAAATGGACTTCATTTTTGGATTCGGAATATCAAAATTAGCCTAGGGTGAAATTTTTGTATTTTTCTGAAAACTTTCAATTTTTGATGAATAGTAAAAACACTGGGTTACTATTTAAAAACCGGCTTTTTATTTAAATAATTATTTATTTTATTTAAATTTATTTTAGGTCAAAATTGATACGTAATACATATATAAGTTTAATGTAATTCATTGGAGTCATTTTATAATAATTTTAGATATATAAAAATTTTATTGAACTTTTCACCGTCTTTTACCCACCTCCTAGGAGAATTTGCAAATTTACATAAAACATAATTTTACCGCTTCTGTGAGTGGAATTTCAAAACTCCGAGAGACAGAGTTGATATTAGTAAGTAAAATGTGGTTCAATGATATGAAAATAATTTTTGGTGAATAGTAACTTTTTACTTTTATTTACCACGGTTAAAAGTAAATAGGGTAATTAAAGGTAAAAATGATATTATTATTACCTTAACACATGCCATATTTTTATTGGATAAGTGAAATTCAACCAAAAACAACCTTATAAATATAATATTATCATTTAGGTCTACTTGGATTAGATTAGGATATTTATTATTATTTAATTTTAAGAAGAGTTAAAAGAGTTAAAATCAAAGTTTAATAACTAAAACATTTTTAAGATAGGGTTATACATAAGATAAATTTGACTATAAATATTCATTAGAAATATAAACATATTTAATACATAATAGTATTTTATTTATAATTTTTAGACATTAAATAATTTAATTTGTTTATGACACAATGATGATGCAGTAATTACCTTATTAATGAAATATTAACATAATTGATGTTCTAAATAACCAAATAAATGTAATTTGAGACTTTTTATGAATTAAAATAATTTTCTAGGTTAATATGACATGTTATTATTGATTAAATTAACTTTTCTATAACTAATCATGCTGTTATGATTTTCACAAAAATCAATTACCAAATAGTGTCAAAATTGACATAAATAGTTTTTTAAAAAAATATTATACTATTAATTTAAATTATATTCATAAAAATATAAGGTTCAGAAAAATGACTTATATAAGATTATATATATTAATAATGAACCACTTTGGGTTCGTTTTTCTTGTTATAGTAACTTTATTAACCATATAGTGTAAGAAAATAAGAAGACACGGTAAAAGTTAAATTATTTAACTTAGAGTTAAATCTAAATGATAAGGTTAAAATAGTAACCTAAACTTGTCTAAAACCTATTGGTTGAGAGTATTTAGACCCATACCAACTTTATCTTCGAAATAATTCAATTTGGAGCTATTATAAACCTAATATGACTTTATTATAAAATAATATTTTAAGTTTTTCCTAAGGCGCCCCTCTCCTCCCTTATAAAAGGGCACCTCCTCCCTCTTCTCTTTACACAATGTTGAGCCTTCAATCACAGCCAAACCCTGAAAATTTATCTTCTCAACTTCCCTAGAAACATTATAGAGGTTATTTTCTCCTAGAAAGACCAACTCTAGTTCCATAAGATAATGCTTAAAAAGGTGCGTCAAAGAAGAGGTAATCTCTTCTACCGATTCTTTCATGTTTCTTTCTTCTTCAACTTCTTCTTCTTTAGTTGTTTAATTATAAAGTAATAACATCAGTATCAGTAATACACTTATATGTTATTATAAATATGAAACAAACCCATTTCACCTTCTATCCATCCTACGGAAAATGAAATCACCGCGCGAGCGTACGTACATAATACCGTCTCCACGCCGTGGTGTAATTTGTTTTTCCAACACCAACTTACTTGGATGGGTATAATGGTGTAAAGAATAAAAATATATAGTTATTATAACATAATAAGGATTCTGAGATATTATATCATCCACTCCAATTCAATTCAATAATTATGGGAATGATATCATCACTCGTGCGTACGTACGGATTACCGTCTCCACGACGCGATGAGATTCATTCTCCATGTTTACCATCTAAGAATGATTATAAAGTGTATAAAATAAGTAATCATGAAACATATTACATAATAATTATACTAGATTTATGTATATATATATATGTCATTTACTTCCATTCAATTTAATAAGGAAACGAAAACAACGCTCATGCGTACGTACAGACTACCGTCTCCATGAACAATGTATTTCATTCCATCTATCGATCTATTATATATATATTTATATTATGAATATATATTATATATAAATCATGTTTTACATTATGGAAGTAAGTAATCATGATCTAATTAATCATATTAATAATTACAAGTCAAAACACGTACGACAAATGAAATGATTTTACCCAAAACGCTGCTTCAACATGGAATTTACAAAAGAACGGGTAATATAAAGTCATAAGTGAATCATATATGATATCATAAATATTATTATGGTTATGTTAAAAGTTAATAATATATTTAAACCCACTATACTGTAGTCTCAGACACATATAAAATAAATTGGACCTAAGGTAAGGGATAACTTTTCCAATCTCGTTTTTATCTGAGATTGTTTATTCATAAGTATTTACTAGGGTTATATTTATCATCAATGTACCTATTTTCTAAAAATGATTTCATTTATTTTTAAAGTACTTTTTACCCATTTTTTAATTTTACTACATGGTATGTAAAAAATCTTTATTTTTTTACCATACGAGGTACTTTTTTACTTTTCTGGAAAAAGTACGAGAAGAATGTTTTTTTAACTTATACAGCATGAATGAATTTTTACAATTTCATAACGCTTTTTCTTCATGAATCTTACTCTACAAGATTTAATGACTATTTTCAAAAAAATCATTTTCTTTTGAAATTTAATGGAATTTTGTGAAAAGAAAATGTTTTTGAAGAAGAAAGAATATTTTCCTCAAGAATTCATTTCAAGTGTTTTGTCAAAACTATTTTCCATCTAAGATGACAGTATTTCATATGTGTATGTTTCAAGTATAATGTCTCTATGATTTACATGGTTTCAATTTTCTTACGCTGAAATGATATCCATTTTTTTTATATGGATTATGTAATGACGGTATGATGTTTAGGAAACCCATTTTATTCTTTGGGTTATGATGAATTATTTATGTTTATTTTGTGGCACAAGTAAGAATGATTTCATTATGATATGGGTGGGACCTATATCTACCTCAAATGCATTGGGTACAGATTTATATATCATGAGATAGACATGGCTGGAACAGTAAGTTAATCCAGGTCATTGATACTGGACTGGAACGAGGAGTGAACTCGATTCAGAAAGAGACTTTGTCTACTAAGATGGTCTTGGAAGCAATGCCTTGGCTACTATGGAAGTCATAACACGTTATTTATGGTTTCCACAATTAAATGCTTTATTCTCATGCTATTATATCATGATTAATGTTTCTTTATGATCTATGCCTTATGTACTACCATGTTTTATGTCATTGCTCAAGATTTTCATGTTTAAACATTATGTTCATTTTTTAGTTCAAATGTATATGATTAGTTTTATTTTCTCCATGCTTACCCTTGCTAAGAATTTGATCTCACCCTTTATATGTTTTCTTTTCCCTTGTATTTAAAGAAATATTTTAGGTAAGAAAACAAAAGGGTAATATCTTTCTGGGAGATGTTGAAGATCTTTCAACATGATTAGAGGATTATATTCCAAGTTTCCAAAAACACTAAACTATTACCATCCTTGTATGTTTTTTTTTATGTATTAAGTATTTCACAAAAGTAATGTAATTTTCATGTACGTCAAGATTTGGGTCTCTACAGTTCAGAACATGAAAAATTCATTATGGCTGTTTACCGTTTAGAAGGTGAAGCAAACCAGTGGTGGACTCTAATTAATAATACAAGGCCCCAAGATGAAATTGAATCAATAGAATGAGATGAGTTCAAGAACTTGTTTTTCAATAAGTACTTCCCTTGAATTCTTCGAACAAAGATGGAAAAGGAGTTCCTTAAGCTTAAGAAAAAGTATGATCAATCTGTTGGTATATACGAAGCGAATTTTACAAGGCTTGCAAGGTATGTATCTGGATTTATCATCCAACCTGAAAGTAAAGTTGATCAATTCTTCAGTGGCTTAAAACCAAGTATTCAAATGGAATTAGCTATAAGAGTCTTCAGTAGCTATGAAGAAATTGGGTGTTGTGTTATCAAGGTAGAACTAGAAGTTGGTGTTACATATCCATCTCATGGTTTTGACAAAAAACGAAAGATGGAGTTCAAGGAGAAATATCAGAAAAATGATGAAAAGAAGATGAATTGTTCTTTATGCTAAATTTGTGGAAATAATCAAGGTGGAGATTTTCTAAAAGGTACTAGAAAATGTTTTATGTGTGGAAAAGAAGGTCATCGAGAAGTTGAGTGTCAAAGTAATGGGAAAAAGGATTCTAATGATGTGAATAGAGAAAAGACTACAGAGAATGCTCCACCAACACTTAAATGGTTCAAGTGTAAGGAAATGGGACATTATTCTAATCAATTCCCTAATCCAAGGGTTAATGATGATCGATGTGAGCATCCAGTTAAGACAAAGGATAAAGGGAAGTCACATGCGATCACTATTTGTGATGTTGAGTATGACAATGATGTTGTAGAATGATTAAGTGTTTATTTAGTGGGATTTCAAAATACTATCATGGAATCACATTTATGGTATCGTGTAATTTTGGAATATCTATGTATTGGTTTTCAATAATTATGTGGTACCAGTAACCATGAAAAGTGATTGAAATATTTTTGGAAAGAAGATGATATGCGCATAATGAAGGGATAAAGAGAAAATGAAATGAGCTCATGACTGATATAAGGAGAAAGTTACATCATGGGTTGAGTATATAGAAATTTTGGGATTTTGGTATGTGGAAAGAGTTAAATTTTAATAGCATTCATGTTTTCACTAAGGTTCAATGGGTATTCATTTTTCAAGAGAATACATGATTAAGGTATTCACATGTTTGGAATGTGACCAACAACAAGATATATCTTATGATATATGGGGGAAAAATGAAGGAATTCACATTCTTGGTTGGTGAAATTTATAGAAATTGTTTTCTTTATACTATAAGATTGGACAGAAGTATTTTTGATAAGCCTAATGGTTGGAATGGATTAATTTGGACATCAGATAGAATTGTTTAAGGCTAAACCTTTTTTCGATACTATTTCTGGAATGTTATAATAGTTTAGTTTTAGAAAAAGGACTACCCATAGGACGGGTGTCAACCCATCGCGTTGGACAATGTTGTGAGAATTGAACCCACAACTGAAGTGCGGCATGCCTTTATCGCCTACCACTAGCCTACAGAAAGTCCATGGTCAGTATAAATTAGTTTTATTTTATTAAGCAGTATGATAGTTGAAGTATAAGTCCATTTTTAGAATCATATACGATTAAACTCACCCTAGAAGGACTTATGTATATTTGGTAACTTTTTCTAACCTTTTGTTTGAGACAGATGGAATGTCCCATAATTCTATCACATGATCTTCTAACACTTAAAGAATGAAAAATTCAACATCATTTCTTTAAGTGATGAACTGGAAATTGTTCATGGCATGAACAACGGTGAGACTGTACCAAAATTAAGTAAGTATTTCTTCTAATTCAAATTCTTCAACTTTAGGGAAATGATCTTGAAAACCAAAAATGTTCTCCTACTGTCCTTATATCCGATGAATTAGATGGTACCTTAGATCATCAAAAATTTATGGCTATGTGATTGATGGATTTTTTATAGCCATTTCATCTACCACTCTCCATCAGAACCTGATGGTTTGATTTTTCTTCAATATCCATATTTTCACTTATGTTCTCCTATGTGGAAACCCAATGATGAGTTACTTTGGGTAATCGTTACGTTTCATACTTTAGTTTTTAAAATTATGTTTTAGTATCCCTTTTTACAATGTGGGTTTCTATGAAAGAAAATTTCAAGTAGTAAACCATTTATAATCCCGACGAATTTCAAGGGAGAAATTCATTTTAATGGGGGTAGAATGTAACACCCCGAGATTTTATGAAAATATTATTTTTTAATTACTTTGATGTCTTTTGTTATACGCCATACCAAAATTAGCTTGTGCTATACGAAACATCGTATTAGCTTGTATTATATGAAAACACTATTCTAGGCTTGTGTTGCATGCCAGAGCAACATTCCTCGATAATGTGTGTTGTATGTAATACCGAGTTTTACTAAACAAGATATTATTATAATATTATTATGAACTACCGTTATGAATAGTAATACCCAATTTCTGGAATTTTATAAATTTTATCATTCAAAATGGACTTCATTTTTTGATTCAGAATATCGAAATTAGCCTAGGGTGAAATTTTGGTATTTTTCTGAAAACATTCAATTTTTGATGAATAATGAAAACACTACATTACTATTTAAAAACTGAATTTTTATTTAAATAACTATTTATTTTATTTAAATTTATTTTAGGTCAAAATAGATACATAATACCTATATAAGTTCAATGTAATTCATTGGAGTCATTTTATAATAATTTTAGACATATAAAAATTTTATTCAATTTTTCACCGTCTTTTACTCACCTCCTAGGAGAATTTTCAAATTTATATAAAACATAATTTTACTGCTTCTTTGAGTATAATTTTGAAAATCTGAGAGACATGGTTGATATCAGTAAGTAAAATTTGGTTCAATGAGATGAAAATATTTTTTGGTGAATAATAACTTTTTACGTTTATTTACCACGGTTAAAAGTAAATAGGGTAAATAAGGGTAAAAATGATATTATTATTACCTTAACACATGTCCTAATTCTATTGGATAAGTGTAATTCGACCAAAAACAACCTTAGGAATATAATATTATCATTTATTTCCACTTGAATTAGATTAGGACATTTATTATTATTTAATTCAAAGAAGAGTTAAAAGAGTTAAAATCAAAGTTTAATAACTAAAACATTTTTAATATAGGGTTATAAATAAAATAAATTCGACTATAAATATTAATTAGAAATATAACAAGATTTTATACATAATGGTATTTTATTTATAATTTTTAGACATTAAATAATATAATTTATTCATGACAAAATGATGGTGCAGTAATTACATTATTAATGAAATATTAACATAATTGATGGTATAAATACCCAAAGAAATTTAATTTGAGACTTTTTATGAATTAAAATAATTTTATAGGTTAATATGACATGTTAGTATTGATTAAATTAACTTTTTTAGAACTAATAATGTTGTTATGATTTTCACAAAAATCAATTACCAAATAGTGTCAAAACTGACATAAAATAGTTTTAAAAAAAAGATATTATTAATTGATATTCTATTCCTAAAAATATAAGGTTCAAAAAAATTACTTAGATATGGTTATATATATTAATAATGAACCACTTGGGGTTCATTTGTCTTTCTATAGTAAGTCTATTAATCATATAGTGTAAGGAAACAAGAAGACACGATAAAAGTTAAATTATTTAACTTAGAGTTAAATCTAAATGATATGGTTAAAATAGTAACCTAAACTTGTATAAAACCTATTGGTTGAGATTATTTATACCCATACCCACTTTAGATTCTAAATAACTCAACTTGGAGCTATTGTAAACTGAATATGACTTTATTATAAAATAATATTTTATGTTTTCCTAAGGTGCCCCCTCTCCTCCCTTATAAAAGGGCACCTCCTCCATCTTATCTTTACACAATTTTGAGCCTTCAATCTCGGCCAAACCCTAAAAATTTACCTTCTCAACTTCCCTAGAAACATTATAGAGGTTCTGGTCTCCTCAAAAGACCAAATCTAGTGCCTTAAGAGGAAGCTTAAAAGAGGTGCGTCAAAGAAGAGGTAATATCTTCTACCGATTCTCTCAAGTTTCTTTCTTCTTCAACTTCTTCTTCTTTAGTTGTTTCATTATAAAGTAATAACATCATTATCACTAATATAGTGATACATTATTATAGATATTAAACAACCTCATTTCACCTTCTATCCATCCTACGAAAAACGAAATCACCGCACGTGCGTACGTACAGAATACCGTCTCCATGTCGTGGTGTAATCTGTTTTTCCACCACCACCTTACTTGGATGGGTATAATGGTGTAAAAAATAACTATATATAGTTATTATATAATCATACTGATTATGAGATATTATATCATCCACTCCAATTCAATTAAATAATTATGGGAACGATATCATCGCTCGTGCGTACATATGGATTACCGTCTCCACGATGCGATTAGATTCATTCTCCATATTAACCATTCAAGAATGATTATAAAGTATATATAATGAATAATAATGAAATATATTAAATTATAAAGCTACTGAATTTATATATATATATATATATATCATCTACTTACTTCCATTCAAGTCAATAAGGAACGGAAAATAGCGTTCATGCGTACATACGGCCTACCGTCTCCATGAACGGTGTGTTTCATTTCATATATCTATCTATTATATATATATATATATACTGGATATATATGATATATAAATAATTTTTTAAATTATGGAAGTAATTAAATCATGATATAAGTAATAATAATATCATGAACAACAAGTCCAAACACGTACGATAAATAAAACGATTTTACCCAAAATGCTACTTTAACATGGAATTTACAAAATAACGGTTAATATAAAGTCATAAGTGAACCATATATGATATCATAACAATGAATATGATTCTATAATAAGTCAATGACATTATTTAAATAATTATACAGGAGGTTCGGATACATACGAAGCCTATCAGACATAAGGTAAGGGATAACTTTTCCAATCTCATTTTTATCCAAGATTGTTTATTCGTAAGTATTTACTGGGGTTATATTTATCATCCATGTCCCTGTTTTCTAAAAATGGTTTCATGTATTTTTAATGTCCTTTTTACCTATTTTTGAATTTTACTACATGGTATGTAAGTAATCTTTCTTTTACGAGGTACTTTTTGACTTTCCGGCAAAAGTACGAGAAGAATGTTTTTTTAAACTTATACGGCATGAATGAATATTTACGGTTTCATAACTCTTTTTCTTCATTAAGCTTACTCTACATGATTTCATGATTATTTTCAAAAAAATATTTTTATTTTAAAATTTAATGGAATTTTTTGAAAAGAAAATGATTTTGAAGAAGAAAGGATATTTTCCTCAAGAATTCTTTTCAAGTGTTTTGTTAAAACTATTTTCCATCTAAGATGACGTTATGAATATGTTTAAAGTATAATGTATCTATTATTTACATGGTTTGATTATTCTTATGATTAAATTATATTTATTTTTTTATATGGATTACGTTATGATGGGATGATGTTTATGAAACCCATTTTATTCTTTGGGTTATGCTGAATGAATTATGTTTATTTTGTGGCACAAGTAAGAATGATTTCATTATGAGATGGGTGGGACCTATATCTACCTCCAATTCATTGGGTAAAGATTTATATCTCATGATATAGACATGGCTGGAATGGAATGTTAATCCAGTTCAGTGATACAGGACTGGAACGAGGAGTAAACTCGATTCAGAAAGGGACTTTGTCCACTAAGATGGTCTTGGCAGCAATGCCTTGGGTACTATGGAAATCATAACATGTGATTAATGGTTGAAACAATTACATGTTTTATTCCAATGCTATTTTATCATGATTTATTTTCCATTATGATACATGCCTTACGTACTGCCATGTTTTTTGTCATTGCTCAAGATTTTGATGTTTAAACATTATGTTCATGTTTTTTTAAGTTCAAATGTATATGGTTTGTTTTATTTTCTCCATGCTTACCCTTACTGAGCATTTGATCTCACCCTTTATATGTTTTCTTTTCCCCAAGATAGAATGAAATGTTTTAGGTAAGAAAACAAAAGGGGAAGATCTTTATGGGAGATGTTGAAGATCATTCACCATGATTAGAAGATTATGTTCCAAGTATCCAAAGACACTAAACTATTATGATCCTTGAGAGTTGGATTTTGTTGTGTATTAAGTTTTATGAAAAAGTTATGTAATTTCCATGTACATCAATTTTTGGGTCTCTACATTCTTTTACTTGTGTAATTTTTAGTTTTATAGGACCATCAAAGGCAGGCAGAAAGAAGAAGAAAGTAGTAAGAGAAGAAGTTGCAGAGCAATTATACATCATGAAGGCCATTTTCACATCATAAAAAGTTGTAGGTAGAAAATTTACACACCAAGTATTAAAAATAAATTTAAAATGGGATTAATCATTTCAATTTTCAATTTTATTCCCCAAAATTTCAATGTTTTATAGCTTTAATTACTAATTTCATATCGGCACTTGATTCTTGCATTACTCAACCGAACTAGGAGACATAAAATGCCTTGGATAATCATCATTCCATGAATTTAGATTTATTTATCAATAAATTTAAATGGTAAAAATGGGGAAAATAATTAGTAGAGATATTCATGTGGATTAGAATTTTAAAAATCATGATTTAGGGGAGCATGTTAGTCATTGTAAATGAAATTTTTATGAAATTTTTTCATGCTTTAAATTTATAATATTTTCATTAATTTATTTAATTATTCATGTGAATTTCCAAGAGTATTTGTCCCAACAATGTGTATCATTCCCAAGACATCCACTGAGTTAATATTTTCTATTATTTCTTTTTATATATTCCTTGAGAAACTTGGGCATGATTTCTTCTAGAAAATGCTTTGAATCCTATTGAAGCAATGACTGAGCAGGATAAATTTTAAAATGATTGAGGAATTTTTTTTGTTATACCTTATCCTAAGACCCACCTTACATTAATCCCTTTTAAACCCATAGAATCCATGAACAACCTTGTTAAGAAATAATCCATGTTATAAGCCTATCTTATCCATTCCTACCTTCCTCTAAATATTTTTCATGGTTATCAAATATAAGTGCGGGGGAGACGAAATATGGTGGAAGGTATGGAAATTTTTTAATTAATAAGTGTGGGGGAGATTTTAGGAATTTGAGGGAAGATACATGCAATATATTTATTTCACACCCTCTTAGAAAAAAAAGAAAAAAATGGGTTGTGTCTATGGAAATTAAAAAATCACCATTGATTGACTGATGATCTTATTATAAATATTAAAAACAGTGTCTTGAGGAGATCATTAGGAGTTTTATGGTGGATGTTATAATTTTATCCAACACAACTTTTAAAAAATAATAAAAAATAATAAAAAATAGGGTATTTAATTTATTTCATTTCATACATTTAAAAGCCTTTTTTAAGTTATTGGGGGAATAAGATACTTTCATTAAGCTTTTTTTTATTATCACGAAAAGTAATTCAGATTTAAAACTCCTTTTTTAGATTTAATGGATTTACATCACTTACCTACCTACCCTAAAACCTCAGATTAATTTGATCCTAAATGGTAAATCCCTCATAATTACTTGTGATTCTGTCTTTACATGATTGAGATGTTAGATGACTAGCAAGCCTAGGGTAGGTGATATGTTTTTTAGGTATGTGCTAAATTCTATTTAAATTTCTACCCTGATAATGAGTGGAAAAATTAAAATAGAGGGAAATTGAAATTGCAATGCATGTTAAAAATTAATTGAAAAATAGAAATGGATGATTGAAAATGATTGGTTATTTCAAAATAGGAAAAGTAAAAAGAACTTATTCAATTTGTTTCTTTGAAAATTCAGGCATTGATGAATTTTCTTGTGTGATGCTAGAACATTTAATTTTTAGTTTGATCAATTTATTTTCTTTTAAATTTACTTCGAAGCATGATAAGGTAAATTTACTTTTTAGAATATTGAGATTCCATCATTGAGGACATGTATGAATTCAAGTGTGGTGGTATTTGATGACTGTAATTCATGCATACATTTTAGAGTGTTTTAAAGTATTAATTTCTATATTAAATTGATTATTATTTCCAATTTTGGGATGATTTGATTTGTTTTATGTTTTATGGAAGGATACAATGAATATTTGGAAAAAGAATGAAAATAGAATAATTTTGGAGCTAAAAGATCCTTCGTGCTGTGAACTTCGCTCACCGTGAAACACTGAATTTTTGAATCCAAAATAGAGCTGAACAATTACTAGTTGTGTATCATATTACACAACATGAGTTTTTAAAAAGAAGTTTACTCCACCTGATGCAATTCGTGATGATTACATGATGTAAAAATTCATTACATGTCATGTACACAAATACACATTGTGAAATTTTGGGATGATAAAGATATGAAAAGTCACTACCGACATGGATTACACATTGTTTATAATATTACACGTCATGAATGTTTTGACATATAGAAAAGGAATGATTTTGAAGGCTGAGGGTTTGATTAAAATACTTATTTATTCATGCCTCGACCACACAGTAGGGATCATCCAGGACTAAAGGGGGAAGCTTGATGTTGATGGTTGACTACACACACAGAGTGACCATTCAGAGTGCTGATTCACCATATTTATTCATATCCTTTCTTATTTGGGTACCCATGTTGCTTTTTCTAATCATTCTTAGCATGAGTGATTAGTTTTATTTGTGTTGGGTGATGTGATTATAAGGGGATGTGTTCCTAGGTATTATTTCTATTTTTGATTCTGGTTTTCGATTGCTAAAACATTGTTTATCAATTTAAAATCTCTTTCTTTTTGTATTGATTGACCATTTCTACATTCTGAGTATTATCATTTCATTACATCTATTAATTGGACTATTTTTTGTATGAATATTATGAAATATAGGGTTGTTATGTTTAAATAGGGTTTTGGGAGGCCTAGTTATGCGATTTTGTTTAGTAGATGATCATTCCAATGGTGAAATCATATAATTAATGCAGGTTTCCTAGATCAAGGATCCCTATTAACCCAATTCCAATATTAATCTTGAATAAAAACACATCAATTTAATCCCTAGCACACGAACCTAAAAATCACTGATCCTGACATGTTTCTTTCCTAATATCAAAACCCAATCTTTACTTCCCTATATTTATTTCTCTAAACAAATTAAGAAAATCAATTTAATTTTCATTAATTAATTTGAAGCATATGAATTGTCATTGTGGGTTTTACACTCGGACTTTCTAAATACTAAATTTTTAGTATTTTATCTGAGTCCTTTAAATTATTAATTTTTTTTGACCCCATAGGAAATTAACGATGCTCTTCGGGCTGTTAGTAGATGATATTGGGATTAGGGGTTCAGGAATATGAGGCACTTTAAGAGAAAATCCTTGGATGAATGGTCTATGAATCATGAATCCTTGGTAGGTTCTAGTCATTTGTGAGAGAGGTGGTGTTTCAGTTGTGATGGATGGGGATATCTCTCATGAGATTTTTTGACCCATCGTGCCACTAAGAGAGAGATAGTTGATGGACCGACCTGAAAAAGACAATGGAAGGATCATGGAGTTCTACATTATGGTGGATGTGGTTGAGGATCAAGGATATAAAGAGGTGGAAGATGATTCGATATGTTTCCACCAATACCCCTAGGTTATCCGCATCAAGCTCAAGGATATAGAGGATGGGGGAGAGGATAATTTCATTCCATAGAGGTTGACTCATGCCTATCATAGAGAGTGGAAAAAACAAATTTATTTTTCTAATATATAATAGAGGTTGACCAGGGCTGTCTCACTTGAGGGGCTTTCTTAGTTGTTCACTTATATAATCCAATTCACCCAAACTAAATATTTTTGATTATTTTTAATATTTTATGAAAATTATGAGGTTTTGATTATTTTATAAAATAATTAAATGATCTGAAATATTAAAATTTAAACTTAAACTAACATGCAATGCTTACAGAATGAAATTTTAAATGAACAAACTTGGAATTTGTGGTTGGGTATATGGGTCTTATCATTCTTCTTATTGGTGTTTAAATTTAGTTTGATAGTTTAATCACCAAATTCCACTATTAAAATACTATTATTTTATTTATTGGTGTGAAATCTAAAATAACTTCAGTAATATTAGTTCTACCTCCTCTTTTTATCAAGGTTGATTTCTCACGTCAATCGAGAATGTGACACCTTCAAGTAAATATCTCTAACATATTTCATTTCATCCAATGAATGTATAAAATTCATCATATAAATATATTATATTCATTAGAAGTATGGGAAAATATTTAAACAAATAATATAAATGATTTTTGATTTTAGTGTCATAGTGGACAATATCCACACTCATTCACTTCACTATTACTCACCAAAAACTTAAAACAATTATGAATTTAAGTGTATAATGAAATGGAAACACCACTTACCTCCCCTAGGCTAAGCCTTGGGTTAACCCCCATTTTTTAGGGTAAGAGGTCACTAGGGAATAGAAGAATAGGAGAAGAGAAGAAGAGGATAAAATAAAAATAATAGAAGAGAGAGATATAGAGAGATAGAGAGAGGAGGAAGAAAATAAAATAAAATAGAATAATAAAATATAAAATACAAATAAACAATGTAAAAATTATATGAATAAGAAGAAATAAAAAAAGAAGAAGAAGAAAATGTTAGAATGTGTGGAAAGAAAACACTATCTATAAATCATGCATTAATTATGTAAATAAATTTAAAATTACATTAAAATGAAACTAAATCTAAAATGAATAAAAATAAAAATAAAAACAAATAAGAAATAGTAGCATGACTTTCTCCAGAATGAGGACCATCCTCTCAGATGCAGACTCCTCTCAAGTTATGGTTGAGGATATCTTTTATAGGAAATGTAAGGATTGTCTTTAGCCAAATAAAATACTTATATGAGATTTATTTAATATCTACCATTTAAGATCTCCCTGATACCTGAAAGTATTTGGTTTTTGAAATAACTATATTTCATGGGATTTCCCAAAACATAGAATGGACCCGAATCTTAGGAGGTGGCCTTTGAGATCTTCTTTTGATTGTGCATGGGATTCATAGGTCATTCCATAAATGGGGGTAGATGATCTTGTATGATGTAGGAGAAATATGGTTGGAATGAATCATGGTACATGGTAGTGGTAGCATTAGAGAAGGTAGTGGAGGTCTCTTTTTCCCCTTCGGCCTTCAAAGTAGATGGAGGGAGATCGTTTTGGTTGGACGATGCTCTAGAGATGATAACTGGTGTCGGAAGGATTCAATGGTGGAAGTGGATCTCAATCTAAGCTTAACTAGGGTTAGCAATTAGGTTATTCAATGTGATGTAGTGGTATATGGTGGCTGAAAATAAAGGTGGCGAGTGGTAGTGGTGGAAGAGGATGGTGGTGCCTTGTGTTCGAGGGTGAGCGAAGCATGGACAAAGAAAAACAATGGTTTTTTTTGAAATAAAAATATTAATATGAAAAAACAAATCCCACGTCGAATTGGAACAAGGGGGAGTGATGGTTTATCAATGTTTCCATGCCTATCCCTAGGAAATGAAGTCATGTGGGGGTCAGAGGACCCCTTACCACCACCATGCACCACCTTGTGCTGGAATCACCTTCCTCCCGCCACTCCATGGGTTTCACCACCATAGGCTGATGCTCTAAGATTGTGTCCTAGCTATGAATGTTCCCAAGGATTTCAATTTTTTAGGTCCCTATACAGGCATGTCCTCCCTTGCAACATGCCTCTTAGGCTGGACTTCTGATGGGCCTGCATGGCCAAGTGACACCTTGTGGGTTGCCTATGTGGAATGTGGTCCCTGGTTGATGGGATAGCCCAATATGAACTAATTTTTTGGTAAAGTGACCACCTAAAAATAATTATAACACTTAGAAAAGATTTAAAGATTTGAAACTTTCACAATAATATATTTAATTAAATCTCAAACTTCAAATTATTATCAACTTAATCATTTTAAACCATTTTAATTTTAGATTAACAATTTAACAATTTTTACTAAATCATTGAAATTCAAGGGAATTTACATTGTAAATACTATTAATATTATTGAAATTTGTTTAAAAATATGTACTAAATTTTTTTCTGTCAAATACACCCACACTTAAACCATGATTTTCCTGAAGAATAAAATCTCAACATCAAAAATCATAGGGCTCTAATGTTATCGATATTAAAATTTAAAAACAATGAAATAAAATAATTATCAATGTTAAATAAAATTTTTAAATTTCACAAAAAATATCAATTCAATTTTTCACTTTTAAAAGAAACAATCAATTAAATTATTTTACTTTCTCCCATTTTAAAATGATGGTACTTCTCTTATAATTAAATCAAGTTTCTTAATTCATTATTATTAAACATCTCAAATCATGATCTACCTCACTTTTAAATATTTTCACTTATCACTTGCGATAAAATTTAAGTGGATTTATACTCATATCATGAGAACATGACCCTTATCTATAGGCCTGTAAAGGAACTTATTTCACCACTTTGTAAAGACAAAAGGCACATAAAATTATAAGGACTTTCAATTAAGGTTCAAATGACTCAGAGGCTTAAGGTTGGTAGGAATTGATGCTTTAAAATTTAAGAATCATGGGGGAGGTTTATCTCTTAAAGAATAAAGCATGATATTAAAAGTTAAAGTGTCATGAAATTATCCCCTTCAAATTGTTACAACTCCCACTTTCCCCAAAACACAGAGTAAAGGTTATGATCAAAATTTAGCATAATGAATTATTTGTACACCCTCTTGAAGTTTTCTTTACTTTTATACTCTTTTTCTTTTTAAAATAATATTTTCTATTTTTCAAAATTAATGCATAGAATAAAACACACATACACCACCTAACCATATATGATAAAAATAATATGTCTAGTAATGGTAATTTTTGGTTTTCCAACATCACAACCCATTTTTTTCATTTTTTTTTGGTTTTTTTATTTTATATTTATTTTATTAATGAGGGGAAAGAATAAATATTACAATGAATAAATCTATAACATTTCTTAATTCCAAAATTTATCACCCCCACGCTTCATCCATACAATTAATTTTATCCCTTTCTTTATGACTCCCTTAATTCCCACACTTTAACTTTAATGTATCATGCAATTACTAAGAGTAGGGTAGGAATGGGTAAAAATGGATTGAAACATGGATCACTCCTAAAAAGGAAATATGTGGACTTTATGTTCTAATAAAGATTTATATAAAGGTGGTATTTAAGGATAAGGGATTTTAAAAAGATGCCTCAATCATTTTAAATGTGTTTTTTCACAGTCATATCTTTGATAAGTTCAAAGGCAAGTTCTAACATGTGGCATGTCCCAAGATCACTGAAGAAACTTGCTTAAGATAAATAGGAAGTACATGGTCTTGAAATTCCCTCAATAATTTACATATGATTTGGGAAAATCACTCAAGACATGAAAAATTATTGGGAAATTTCATTTACAAGAATTAATTAATTCCCTCAAATCTTGAGTCCTTAGTTTAATATCCATGATTCACTTTAATCATTGAATTCTCCATTTTACTCATTCAATATCATTAATATTGAAATCTAAAACATGGAATCATAGGATTCCTAATAAACTAAATTATCCTAAATTAGTCGAGTAAATCATAAATTTAACCATGAACATGCAATTTTCTAGTTCAAATCTAAAAACAGCTTGTGGAAAAAAATGTAGATATTTTAAAATATAAACATCAAAATTGAAATCCCTTTCCCATAAATCTTAGTTCTATTTTATCCACTATTTATGAGATTCCTTGTTCCATCATGGTCCTATAAAATATAATTATTCAATTAAGCATAAGGATCGTGTCATTAAAATTAAAAAAATACAATAGAGAGTGGGGATACATGCCGAACTAATTCATAAAAATGAAATTTTAAGTCCTAAAAAGAAAATAAAAGGAATAAGTATTAGTATGATCCCCCAAATGGGCCCTAAATTTTTACTTCCTCCACATGGTAGTACCAACTATGACTCATATCTAATGTTGGGTGGATCTTATATGAACTGAACCAACCCATGAGTATTTTCACATCTTTTTCTTCTTCCTTCTTGCTGAGGAATGACCCATGGATATAGTATACCATATCCCCCACCCACCTCAATTAAGTACAGATTTCATGGTGGGGGTAATAGGAAGTATGGATCATCCTCCCAATGGATTGCTACTTGTGAAACCTCCTACATCATTTCCACTCCAAGCTCAACATGGGATGCATGAATTGAATAATCAAAGGGAAAGAAATCATGTAAATTTACTTGAACAATATTTGAATTTGAATTTTTAATAAGTAAATTGTACCTTTAAATATAATAAACCTTAATCTTTATTTAATCAGTACTAGCTACTTGGATTTCCACATGGGCCTCCTCAAATATATGTTCATTAAAATAAGGGGTATCCATGTGTTTTCAATAGGTTTATATTCATATTAATCATCTTCCTCTAAGTCATAGCAAGGATTGACCAAAAAATTCCAAACAATAAAGATTGATAATCAAATAACATTGAATAAAATAAAAAAAGAAATATTTTAAATAAATATTGTCACCATGATTTGGTTTTGGTTCAATCATTACCTCCATGGTGAGTGCCTCTTAGAGTTTCATAGTGGAAATTGAAGGTAGGTAGTCGGGCTCCTCTCTATTTTCATAAAATTACACTATATTAGCAGTTTCTTCCTTAAATGGTGTTGGATATTTGTCTTTGGGGAGATCAAGTAGTTCCTTAAATTTCTTCCAAAAGTCAGTAATATATTTTTGATCTCCCACATGTATCTTAGTAAGAATGTCTTCCTTCTTAGCATCTTAGGGTTTGTGCTCAGGTTCTGGTGGTTGCATCCATGCACGAACATATTCAAATGATCTCTCCATTCTTCCCTCTAATTTTTCTATGAATTTTTTATGTTCTTGAATCTGGGATTTATCATATCTAATCTATTATTATTGTTTCTCCTATACCTCTAATAAATTATTCTATTCACAAAGATACAATATGCTTTAATACAACATTAAAATAATTCTTTTATAGTTTTTTAAGTAGTAAAAAATATCTAAAATTTGAAAATAGAAAAATAATAAAACAATAATTATATCTCTAAAAATGATGCTAGTTTTCATGAATTCCTATCATAGGTCATGGAAAAAGAAATTTTTTTTTAATATAGAACCGAGGATGAATAGGTTTGTCTTACTTGAGAAACTTTCTCAGTTGTTCACTTAATCGAATTCCCCTAAACTGCTTATTTTTTTGTTATTTTTTATATTTTATAAAATCAATGAGGTTTTGATTATTTTTAAAAATATTTAAATAATATGAAAAAGAAAAATTCCAACTTAAAATAACATGATATGCTAACAAAATTAAATTATAAAAGAAAGAACATGGCCTTTTTGGTTTGGTTTACGGGTTCCATCATTCTCCTTATTGGTTTTTAAATTTAGTTTTATGGTTTAATCATGAAATATCACTCTTAAACGATTATTATTTTATTTAGTGTTGTGAAAACTCAAATTTCTTCAGCAATCTTAATTCCACCACCTCATGTAATCAAGTTTTATGTCACACCTCAAATGAGAATGTGACACCATATAGGACCTAGATCCATTTTATTCTACTTCATTCACTAAAAGGATAAACTCCATCATATGAAGATCTTATATTCTCTATAAGGGATGGAAAATATTTAAACAAATAATATAAATGAGTTTTGAGTTTATTGGTGTAGTGGAAAATTTTCACACTTGTGCACTCCACTCTTTCATACCATAAAATTAACAAAACATATGAATTTAAGTATAGAATGGAATGAAAACACCACTTACCTCCCTCAAGACAAGAATCAGGTTAGCCGCTCATTTTTTATGTTAAGAGGTCACTGTGGAATAAAAGAATAATTGAAGAGAATAATAAAATAAAATAAAAATAATATAATAGAGAGAGAGAGAAGAAAATAAAATAAAGTAGAATAATAAAATATAAAATATAAAGAAATAATATTAAAATTATAAGATGAAGAAGAAATAAAAATAAAAAGAAGAAAAAGAAAATAAAGTTGGGATGAGTGGAAAGAAAAATCTTTTTAATAAATAATGCATGAATTTAGTAAATAAATTTAAAATTACATTAAAATTAAACTAAAACAAAAAATAATAAAAATAAAAACAAAAAAAGAAATAGCAGCATAACTTCAGCCAGAATGAGGCCCCTCCTCTCGGATGTATAAACCTCTCAAGTGGTGGTCAAGGATCTCTTTTATAGGCAAGTCAAGGAGTGGTCATAGACAAATTAAATCTTTATATGGTATTCATTTAATATCTCCCCTTTAAAATATCCCCACGACATGAGAGTCTTATGTATTTGAAATGTCTGTATTTCTTATGCTTTCCTAAATCGCATCATGGACCAATATCTTAGGATTTAGTCTTAGGGTCTCCTTTAGATTGTGTATGGGGTATGTGGCTCATTTCTTGCATGGAGGTCAGGACGCTTGGAGGATATAGTAGTGGTAGGGTAGAAATAAATCTTGGTTTATGGAAGTGGAAACATTAGGGAAGGTAGTGGAGGTCTCCACTTTTCATCCATCCTTCAAAGTGGACATAGGGACCTTGTTTTGGTTAGACGATGGTCCATAGGTGATCACTAGGGGTGGAAGGATTTGATGGTGGAAGTGGAGATCAATATGAACTTCACCAGGGTCATAAATGGGGTTATCTAATGTAAATAAGTGTTAGTTGGTGGAAGAGAATGAAGGTGGTGAGTGGTGATAGTGGTGGAGGATGGTGGGGCTTTGTGTCTAAGGGCGAACGAAGCATGGACGAAGAGAAATAGTGGTGTTTCTTCAAAAATATGAACAATAAAGTGAAAAATTATGTCCCACATTTATGTGGAACTATGGGGTCTATAGTTTATCAATGATGTGATGCCTCTAGAAAATGAAGTCAAGTGAGGGCTAGAGGAACCCCACCTTCCATTATTCACCACCTTGTTTTAACATCTCCTTCCCCCCTTCGCTCTGTGATTTTCACCACCATGGGTTGGTGCTCCGAGGCTGCGACCCATCTATGAATGTGCATGATTATTTCACCATTGTTGGTCCCTTCATGGGCCTAACCCCCCACGAATCCTACCTCTCATACTGGCCCTCCCATTAGCCTACATGGTCGGGTGACCCCATGTGGGTTGCCTATGTGATGTGTGGGCCCTGGTTGATGGAATGGCCCAAGATGGACTATTTTTTTGGTAAATTTACCACCTTAAAATAATAATAACACTTTAAAACATTTTAATCTTTAAGAAAAATATATTCAATTAAATATCAAACTTTAAATTCCCAATAACTAATCATTTTAAACCATTTTAAATTTAGATTAAAAATTTCCCAATCTTAGCTAAATCATTGAAATTCAAGGTAATTTTCATTGTAAATCCTCTTAATGTTATTGAAATTTGTTTAGAAATATGCAGAAAATTTATTTCTCTTAGAGTCCTATGACCCAAAGGCTCTAAGTATGATTAGAGATATGATATGTATCCTTTCTAATTTTATAGTACTATTGTTAGATACAAGTGTGAGATAAACTTTTCTTTCCACTTCTTTCTCAAATATCATCTAGGGTGACATGAAATATTGGTAGAGCCCCATGATGGTTATGTTTAACAAAGATTTACAATAATTAGAAAGAGGGACAATTTCTCCAATGAGACACAATCTTGTGACATGATCCAAAACCATGTAGGTGAGTCAGTTCCACCCAAAGCAGATAGTGTCGAGGTATAGTGGATGAGTTCATTTTACTTGTTTGTTTGAGGCCTAGTGATACCAATGGAGACTTTTTTATAAATCCATATTCTTGGAGGCCATAATAGAGATGACCAGAGTTCATAAACTCCATTGGGTAGGGTGACCCAGCTATGTAGGGGAGAGCCTCATATAGAATCATTTCATAGTGGCAGAGAGACCTTATGGTGTTTTCCTCAACATGGTTTGTTTTACTACCATCCATGATCATATGGTTTCCACTCATGGGTGTGGAAGTGTTTCTAGATTACGGGATTTAACGTTCCTTCTTTATAGAGGAGTGATCCAAGGATGAGTGGGATGATCTCATGAATGGGTGGAGTAGTGATGCTATTGGATTTTGGTTCCCTGAAATGGTGTTGGTGTTGAGGACGCCTTCTCAAGGATGTTTTGGGTTTATCTCCCCACTATGGGTTAGAATTCTATATAGACTAGAACCCAGGGACCGCCCTGATATTTACATCCGCATATTGGTTGAATCCCATCGATCTTCACGAGCTGTGGAATAGTTGTATGTTTGTATATGGAGGGCCCATTAAGACCTAGTGTGTACACTTGGGTTTCCATGTCTTCTTCTAGGAAGAATATGGGAGACTCATGGACCAAGTCCTTCACTTGTGTGGATCATTTCATTAGAAGTGTTCTTTGTTGGTACCCTCATGTTCTCGACATCAAGGTTTTATATGAGACACTTGAGGATGAACTCTATAAATGATCTAAGAGTACCAACATCCTGGGGAGATATCTTATAGATGGTTTCAATCTCTAGGGGTTTACTTCTTATGACTTGTCTGCTCTGGAAAGGGATTAATAATGGACCTAGTAGAGGTTGGGGTCATGCTTTCTTGAGAACCACCCATGGGTGTGGATATAGAATCAAATGATCACAATGAGGGATTATTTCTATAGTTTATGAGTGAGGTAATATATAAATTAACCTCTTTGCAGTTTACCCTTATGGGTGTGGATAACATTACATGTCTCTAGTTTATGGTGGTTACCCCTATTCAATTTTAACAAGGTAAGGAGACGCGACTATGAGATTTTTTTTTCAAGGTATCATGTAACCAAATATTAACTAGACATGTTCTTAATGGATTTTAAAAAGGTGATCAATACATTGACCTTCCATGGATTGATGATGATCCCAATCATTCTACAAGGCAAGGTATCAAGTATAATCCTTTCCCTCGATAGTACACCCAAGAGAGGGGTGGTTATTCCTAATCAAGTAAATAATTTGGGTTCTGAAGAATATTCTTTGGGTTTCCATGTTGGTGTAGTGGAAAGTTTACTCAAACATATAACTAGGACCATTAATTGCCACATGTTGGAAGTATGTTAGGTTACCATTGTACTGGACCAATCCAGTAGGAGAAAAAATTTGAGGGACTAGATTTAGTGCTATTGATGGTTGTTGAGGGTTTATTTTATCAATGGTAGATAAGGAATGTCAGGTTATGTCAATTACTATGTTAGGATAGCTAGGTGGTGTACCACCAGAACCTGTGGTCACAGTTATATCATTTGACTGATGTATTTCCACCTATAACAACCGATGAGACATGAACATGCCTCCTTGCATGATACTAACCTCATTCTATCTGAATGGTAGGTGTGGAGTAGCCTTTTGAGGTACCCAATGGTGGTTAGAATCTAGAAAGATAAGACCCTTCTCGAGCTTGTGGTTCTCATGAGTACATGTTTTTAGACAGCATGGGAACCCTCTAGAGAGCTCAATTTACCCTTATGCATATGATTTCACGTTTTGGGATGAAAATACTAAATGTGGAGAGAGTTTAACGACTCTAGTTTTTACCTTTATGATGTTGGGATATTTTTAGGAATATTTTCAAAGCCAGGTGCTGAGTTGGTGCAGGATTCTAGGGCTCAGAGGGCCTTAGTGCTGTGATTTTAAAAATATTAAGCATTTTATCATAGACATGAAGATTTTATATAAAAGTTGAATGAATCCCAGTAAAGTGCTTGATGTATTTCCACATATAGCAGCTAAGGAGACATGTTCACGCCTACTTGTATGATGTTAACAAAGTTTGAGTTGGATGGTAGGTGTGAAGTGGCCTTTTGAGGCACCCGGTGGTGGTTGGAATCTAGCTAGAGAGGACCCTTATTGAGCTTTTGGTTCCCCTGAGTTTGTGTTTGTAGACAACACAAGAACCCTATGGAGAGATCAATTTCCCCACTTCTTCATAGCCTATTGCTTTTCTGGATGAAAATACTGAAGGTGGGGAGAGTGTAACAAATATTTTTCCCCTTTAAGAATTTGGAATAATTTTAGGAATTTTTTTGAATCCAGGAGATGAGTCGATGCAGGGATCTGGGGCCTGAAGAGCTCTAGTGATATGATATTATAAATATAAAATATTTTATCATGCCCATTCAGTTTTTAATAAAAGTGTAATAACTCCCAATAAAAATCTTAGAAATAAAATATGAGACCACAATTGACTTAAGAATGAAAGTTTTATCCTAGGCATGACAGAAAGTTTTTTGACATTAGGTATAAGTCCCTAGCCTTAAACATCACTTAATATTGATTTAAGTCAACAATTTAACTTTATTTTACTTTGAGGATATTATCAAGTTTAGAACTTTAGAGAATTAGGCTATAACTCATACATAACAACTCAAATATTAAAAATTTAACACCTTTACTCACTATCTATTTTTTCATAAAACATTATATTTTTAAAAAATAAACACGGTTTCATCATTTTTAAACATTATAACTTCTCCTTGATCCCATCCTTGACTCTATTCTTTTTTAAAACTTATCAAAAAAAATTAAAATTTGGGATGACCATAAAAATCTCAGTAAGGGATACAAAAATAATAAAAACTATTAGTCTTGCGAAAACATGTAAACCATGAATACTTTATCATAAATTAATAATTTTCACATTTAATAATTATTAAATACACTTCAATTAATATAATCTCATTTCTTACCATTTTTGTAATCAAAATATTACCCTAAAAGACATAGAAATCACATATAACATATAAAGGTAACTTGGGACATAATCACATTTAAATGGAATAACCATATAGTCAATTTCCTCATATACCAATAAATGGAATATCCATACAACCAACTTCCATACCCAATGCATTAGAGGTTATAATGTAGCCAGTCATTCTTGGTTTATCACAGAACCACTCATCTTTGGTTTATCACGTAACCACCCATCTTTGGTTTATCACATAACCATCCATAAAATGTATAAGTACCATTATATAATCAAAACACATAAAATATTGTAATTATCAACAATCCCATCATAAAATTTCATTTGAAATCACAATAAATCTATTCAATCCATTTCTAAAACCATTTAAAATATTTAATAAATGGACTTTTGAATCAAAGTGTTACATACCATTTTGAAACTTTTTAAATAAATTAACATTTTAAAACATTCATGTATATATAAATAAATTCATAAAAACTATTTTGGAAACATGGAAATTAAGTAGATGGTTTTAAAAGAATAAATCTTTAAAACATTAAAAATGATGTTTTAATTAAAGAGTCCCTTGACACTTGAGAAAAACTTTAATAAAAATCATTAAGTAATAACATTAAAAAACATTAAAGGTCATGATATATGTTATTTCATGATATATCTTGTCAAAAGGGTTTTATATACACCTTATAGGATAATAAAGGTGCATAACATCCAGATATGCCTCAATGAAGAAAGACTGAAACGAAGTCCCTTACCTTGAGTCTGAGTCATCACATACAATCATTATATTCCAGAAAAATAAACATAGGTTAATTTATACTTTATTTTTAACATTTTTCAATTTTATTATTCCTTTTTTATCACTTGTTTCCATGTTATAAAACTTACATAATTATTTAAGTTCATATTAGATGTTCAGTTCATATTCAGTACTTGAGTCGAAAATGAACTTGGATTGATGTCAATAGTCCATGTGGTCATAATTCCATCATCTCTAGAATAACATTCATGAAATTATAATCATCTTTATACATAAATTATACCTTTAAATGAAAAATTAACAATGTTATAATCATGAAGACAATAAGTTGTACGTATGCACGAGTAACATTTTCCATTTTTAATTGATAATTATGGAAAGAAGTTAAGTATTATTTTATATTTTAAGAATTATCATAACATCATTAATATCATATTAATCATTTAAATATACTTATATATATCATAAAGTTTATTTAATGGATAAAAATTAATCATATCGCTTCATGGAAGTGATAGTTCACACGTACGCACGAACGACGTTATCATTTTTTTGCGCATGGAAAGTAAGATCGTAATTGAGATTTTATTCTATTATAATTGTAAATATGTCATGAATATAAAATATGAACATTAATTACATTATTATGACCAGTCATTAGATATGGTTATGGAAAACAAATTAGATCAGCTCGTGGAGGTGATAGTTCCCAAATATGCACAAACGATTAATTCCTTTCCCATTTAATAGAAGTAGAGATGGATTTAAGTGATGATATTAACATAATAAAATCTCAGTATATTTAGGATATGTATTTATTATTCCATCATAGTTGAATTATATCTAAAGGAAGTGGAAGAATAAATAAAATAGAAATACTTAAAAAAAGATACATCTTCCTTGTTTGATCACATTTGAAGAACAACATAACACACCTAAGAAGGGTGTTCTGCCTAAAATAATACCTCAAGAATGTGGGGATGGATTATAGAAAAGGGTTTGGGTAGATATTGGCTGAACCAAATGGTTATTGAAATGTGAGTATTAGAGAATAGTGTGTACCATTTTATAGAGAGGAGAGGCTCACCCTTGGAAACTCTTAAAATATAAAATTAATATAAATTCAATTTCTCTTCAAAATGGTCCCAAAATCATTAATTTATAAGATAAGATGATTTTGGGTTGAATAAAATTCATAAAATAAAAATTATACAAGTTTTAATATTTTTTAATCATTGTCCTTTTGTTTTAACCCATTTTAACTCTTAATATTTTATCAAGTAATTTACACTTGGAGGGTTGAAATAATTATCAAATAATTACAAAAGTCCAATGAACGATTCATTAATGGAATTTATAGGAATATACTAACCATTTGGAAAAATATTATATTTTTATGAATTTAATATCACTTAATTAATTATTTTATATTTTAAAATATGAATTATGTCTATTTTGACCCCATTCGTTAGTTGAATTTTTTCAAAATATGATAACAACATGATTCCTTTGAAAAAAATCAATTAAATAAATTATAACATGTCATATTAATCCAGAAAATTCATGGATGAAATCAATTGTTTCAAATTATATTTATTTTAATATTATTAATATCGTTTATTTGATTCTTCCTTTAATAAATCTATCATGGCATCATCATTATGTCATAATTAAATTTAATTATTTAATGTATAAAAATTATAAATAAAATACCATGATGTAGGTAATATTTCTTTTATTTCTAATGACTATTTATAGTCTAATATACCACTTATATTACCCCATATTATAAAAAAATTGTAATAAGAGCCATGTATTTGATATTTTTCCTTTAATTAAAAGTTATAAATATCATAATCACACCCAAGTGGCTTAAAAAGACCAAAATTTAGTCCCAAGGGTTTTCTAGGTCATCCATAACTCATCAAATAATATTAGGACAAGTGTTAGGGAAGTTTTATATTATTATAATATTATTTTTACCCTTATTTACCTAATTTACCCTTTAACCGTGGTAAATAAAATATTAACGTTACTATTCACAAAAAATTATTAATATACTATTAAACTACATTTTTCATACTTATTAAAAACATATATATTAGTTTTTTAAAATTCAATTCATTGAAGTGGAAAAATTAAATTTAAAAATTAATGGTGTTGTCATAATGAGAAAAAAGGGTTTTAAAAAGTAAAAACCACCAAAAGATTGACATGTGTTTATATCAAATTTCAAAATGAAATTACTACCAATGACAAAAATTGGATTAAATGATAAAAGAATAATCTAAATATAATTTAAAACCAATTCAAATGATAATCTAATAATAAAAATAAATTAGATGAAAATGTATTTTTGAATTAAAATGCAGTATTTTTTAATATTCATTAAAATGTGAATTTTATCATAAAAATACCAAAATTTCATCCAAATTAAATTTTGATGTCTTGTTTCCAAATAAGAAGCTTATTTTTTCAAATATAACATATAAAAGTGACAGAAACTAGATTTAAAATGGGTTATCTATCAAAAGGATGTAAAACTACATTTTTAGAAAAATAATTCTTTTATCTGTAAAATTGAATTTGTTATTATATAATGTATATAAAAAATATAAGATAAATTTAAAACATTAAATTGAATATATTAAATATATATTTCATTAATAAAATCTCATAAGAGTGATTTTATAATTTTATAGACCCACTTATTTTTCATTTTAATAGTTTTTTAGAAAAACACATCCTTTATATTCAACTGGTTTTTATTTAATTTCCTTTTTAATTAGGAAACCAATGAATCATTATATATACATGTGTAAAACATATTTTCATAATTTATTTAATCCTTTTCATTCTGACCATTCTAATTCCTATGTGATAACTATCATATTAAATAATAATATTAAGTTGTTCATTTAAGCTAAATGCGGTGTATCATGTATGCAATCTAACATAGTGTTTCCTTTTAAAAATAGGGATATTACATCCCCCCTTTGAAAATTTCACCCTCTAAATTTAAATTTGGGGTTGGTAAATAAGGTATTACTTTTCAAAATACATTTATTGCAATCCCACGTCAGAAAAAGGATTAAAAAAACTTCACTTTAAAAGAAAGAAAAGAAGGTATGAAGGTCACATAAGATAACACATACTAGGTTTCCATGTAGGAAAACATGGATATGGAAGAAAAACTAACAATAATGTTCTAATGGAGATTGATAAAAAACATAATCAAGATAAAGTTAACATTTACAAAACTATACATTTGTAATTGCTTAAAAGGTCATTGATTTCATAGTAGAAAAATTAAATGGAAAACGTTTTTTGAAGATCATTTTCATTAAGTTGAGGAATTATTTTACTACTTAGAATGATAACATAAGGAAATATACTTACTTGATATCTATAGTTTCACCCCTTAATCAATTTCCACCACAAACTCATATTTTTCTCCAAACAAAGAGTATTTAAGATGAATTTTTCAAGCCTGAAGCACTAGAATCAACTTCTTGAGAATCACAAAAACCATAAAAGATAATATATATATCTCCCCTCTCTTTAGAAATTAACCAAAACCAAAAGGTTTATTATAAAATCAGATACTTTCCCCAAAAATAATATTTTTTTATAAGTAAAAGTACTACTTTTAATCTCAAAATTCAACATTAATAACCAAGTTCTACATATGACATTCAATAAAAAATGTCCTTAAAATTCCTCAAAATAATCCAAACTGAAACCCAAAGATCCTAAAGATTCAATCACATAGTCTTCCAGGATAAGTTTTAACATTTATCTCCATAAATCACTCTTAATGTCTCATACAAAAAAGTAATTTCCTAATAACATATTATCACTAATAGGTTAATCATTTCCATAAATAACCCAAATCACTATAAGTCCACAATAAAATCACATATTCATCAAAAATATAATTCAAACATTACTCCTCCATTAAAATCCCATAGTATTCTATTTAACTTGATTATATAGGGTTCCCAAAATGGAGAAAATCTTCCGAAATAACATTAATCCCTTAATCACAAAATCATTGCCTAATCCCATGGTTATCTATTCCATAAAATATATGTATCCAAAATCAACTTATTCTTAATATATAAAATCATTTAACTAAAAATAAAAAAGTCTTACTAACCAGGGACTTCACGTAGGCTATTGGTTGGCAATAAATCCTTGTTGCACTTCAGTTGTGGGTTTAATTATCGTGACCTTTTCAGATGTAACGGGTTGTCACCGATCTTGTGGGTTGTCCTTTTCCTAAAACTATATCATTATTATAATATTCTCATAAATAATAGAATTCCCTAAAAAATAACCATAACATGTTTTAACCTCATAGTTTATCTCATATCTTTCATTTTGAAACCAAAAATGTAATTACCTCAAAATCAAACATCATATAAACCCTAAGGGTTATCCATACCTCTATAATTATGTCCACATAAAAAGAGATAATTATTCATCAAATAACATTTTCCAATAAAAAACTTCAAGGTTACACATACTATAAAATAGTCTTCCAAAGTAATCCCATCATAAAAATATCATTAATAATTTTAAACATTTCATCATCCTACAGTCTACCGTAACTCTTGAATCCTTTGTATGTATAATTTTTAACCATTCAGTATTATTCATGATCCTTTAACCATGATTTTATATATTATTCCCTAATAAATATTTCCTACAAATAAAAACATGAATCATTTCCTAAGATTAAAAAATTTCATAACACGAGACAAGAAATAATCCATACCTTTCGACGGTAATTTTCAGTTTCCTCATCTTTAATTGGAATGGTATTAGGTATTGCTAAAAATATATTTTTACAGCCCTACTGATCTCATTCCTAAACCTTCTTCGTAGGAAACCTATTTTTATAATGACCATACTCCCCACATTTAAAACATTCAATTGATAACCCAAAAAGTATTTCATTCCCTTTCCTAGAATTAACTGAACGCTTCCTTTTTCTTTGGCAGGTTATTGCTTTATGACCTTTATTTCCACATCTATAACAACTTTTCATCCCTTTGAAACATTGTACTAGGTTTTTATTTCCAAATCCTTGACACATATGTTGATGAATGTACTTACCTTTATGATCATTAGGTAAAATTCCACAGGGATTCATTTCTCTCATATACGATGCATTATAAAACTCACCAAGGTTCCAGTGGTTAATCATGACTCCTGATAGTTGGTTTAGTGTAACCAAGATAGTTCTCATTGCAACTCCCATTTAATTTGGTTGCTTATTCATATAACCACCACATTTTCCTTCACATACAATGTTACATTGGTGCCTGCTGGATCCATCCATTCACTAAAATGAAAAAAACAATAGTGTGAGTATATCAATAAAATCATCATATATTATCTTATGAAAAAATAATCACTAATATATACTTATTCATGTTATCTCAAACTAATTCAATTTGTCTAAAATAATTATGAATATTTCTATTATACTAACTATTGTGGTTATATATAACTTATAACTTATTCTTAAACATAACCTTAACCCATACAGATATCTAAACCATCCTCTAATACCAACTATATGGCCCCAGCCTTAAACACTACTTAATATTGAGTTAAGTTAAAAAAATTACTTTATTTCACATTGAGGACCTTTTAAAGTTTAGAGATTTAGAGAATTAGGCCATAACTCATACATAACAACTCAAATATTACAGAATTAGACACTTACACTCACTATCCATTTTTCATAAAATAAGAAATTTTAAAAAATAAGCATGGTTTTTTAGGTTTAAACATCATAACTTTTCCTTGATCCCATACTTGACTCTATTCTTCTTTAAAAACTATCAAAAACATTTCAAACTCGGGATGAGCATAAAAATCTCAGTAAGGGATACACAAAGAAGAAAAACTATTAGTCTTGTGAAAACCTGTAAACCATGAATACTTTATCATAAAGTAATAATTTTCAACTTTAAGAAGTATTAAATACACTTCACTGGTTATAAGCTCAGTGCTTACCCTTTTTTGTAATCAAAATATTACTTTAAAACCCATAGAAATTACATATAACATATAAAGGTAACTTAGGACATAATCATAATAAAATGGAATAACCATACAGTTTACTTCCACACATATCACTAAATGGAATATCTCTACAGCTGACTACTATGACCAATGCATTGGAGGTTATAATGTAACCACCCATCCCTCGTTTATTACAGAACCAACTCTATTTGGTTTATCACATAACCATCCATATTTTATTTATCATGTAACCACCCATAAAATTTCTTAGTACCATTATATAATCATAACACATAAAATATTGTAATTATCAACAATCCACTAATAAATTTTCATTTGGAATCACAATAAATCTATTCAATCCATTTCCAAAACAATTTAAAACATTTAATAAAGGGAGTTTTGAATCAAAGTGTCCCATACCAATTTAAAACATTTGAAATAAATTAACATTTTAAAACATTCATCTTCATATAAATAAATAAAAAAAAACCATTTTGAACACATGGTCATGAAATTGAGTGTTTTAGAAGAATAAATCTTTAAATCATTAAAAATGATGTTTTATTTAAAGAGCCCCTTTACACTTGAGAAACAATTGAATAAAAATCATTAAGGAATAACATTAAAAAAACTTTAAATATCATTAGATATACTATTTCATGATATAACTTGTCAAAAGGGTTGTATATACACCTTATAGGATAATAAAGGTGTATAAGAACAACATATGCCTCAATGAAAGGAGATTGAGAGGAAGTCCCTTACCTTAAGTCTGAATCATCATGTACAATCATTATATTCATAAATAATAAACTTAGGTTAATTTCTACTTTCTGGACAACCTTTTTCAAGTTTACTATTCCTTTTTATCACTTATTACCATGTTATAAAACATACATAATTATTTAAGTCCATATCGGATGTTCAGTCGATATTTAGTACTTGAGTCGAAAATAAACATTGATTGATTTCAATAGTCCATGTGGTCATAATTCCATCATCTCAAAAATATAATTAATTAAATTATTATCATATTTATACATAAATTATACCTTTAAATGAAAAATGAACAACATTATAATCATGGAGACGGTAAGACATATGTACGCATAAGTAAAGTTTTCCATTTTTCATTGATCGTTATGGAAAGAATTTGAGTATTATTTTCTATTTACAGAATTAAAATAACAACATTAATATCATATTAATAATTTAAATATACTTATATATATCATAAAATTTATGTAATGAATAAAAACGAGTTGCATCACTTCGTGGAGGTGATAGTTCACACGTACACATGAACGACATTATCATTTTTTACGCATAGAAAGTAAGAATATAATTGGTATATTATTCTATTATAATGATAAATATGTCATGAATATCAAATATTAACATTAATTCCATTATTATAATCAGTCTTTACAGACTTTTATTGAAAACAAATTAGATCGGTTTGTGGAGGTGATAGTTCACAGGTACGCCCAAACGATTAATTCATTTCCCATTTAATGGAAGTGGAGATGGATTTAGGTCATGATATTAAAATTATAACATATCAGTATATTTATTATACTATATTTATTATTTCATCATGTTTGAAGGATATTTTAAGGAATTGGAATAATAAATAAAATGGAAATACTTAAAGAAAACAATACCTCCTCCTCAGTTGATCACCTTTGAAAAACACCTTAACACCTATAAGAATGGTGTTATGTCTAAACTAATGCCTAAAGAATGTGGGGAGTCATTATAATAAGGGTTTTTGTCATATATTGTACTAACCAATTTTTTTTTAAATGTGATTATTAGAGAAGAGTGCATACCTTTTTATAGGAGAGGGGAGGGGCACTATTGGAAACTCTTAAAATATTAAATTAATATAAACTCAATTTGGTTCCAAATAATTGCAAACTCATTTATTCAGAATATAAGATGATTTTGGGTCGAATAACCATCATCCAATAAAAATTATAGAATTTGTAATATTTTTTTAATCCTTATCTTTTTGTTTTAACCCCTTTTAACTCTTACCATTTTATCAAGCAATTTACACTTAGAGGGTTAAAATAATTACCAAATCATGTCAAAAAGTCCAATAATCAATTAATTAATGGAATATTTATAAATATAATAACCATTTGGCTGAATCTTATATTTCAAAGAATTTTATATCATTTAATTAATTATTTTATATTTTAAAATATGAATTATGTCAATTTTTACACTATTCATTAGATGAATTTATTTAAAATATCATAACAACTTGATTCCTTCCAAAAAAATATATTAACTCAATCCTAAAATTTTATAGTCTCCATAAAATTAATGTATGGCATCAAATATTTTAAATTATATTTATTTAAGTATTATTAATATCATTTAATTGATTCCTTCTTTAATAAATCTATTATTCCATCATCATTGTGTCATAATTAAATTTAATTATTTGATATCTAAAAATTATAAATAAACTACCATGATGTAGGTAATATTTTTATCTATATAATTACAATTTATAGTCAAATAGATCACTTATATAACCCCATATTAAAATAGTTTTATTAATAGAAGTAGTGTTTATGATATTTTTGCCTTTACTTATAATTAAAAGTTGTAAATGTCATAATCACACCCAAGTGGATTACAAAGGAAAACCTTTCACCCCAGGGGTTGTCTTGTTATTCCATAACTCTTCAAATTATATTATGACAAGTTTTATGGTAGTTTTATATTATTTTAATATTATTTTTACCCTTACATACCTAATTTACCCTTTAACTATGGTAAATAAAATACTAAAGTTACAATTCACCAAAAAATATTTTAATCATATTAAACCATATTTTTTATACTTATTATAACCATGTATGTTATTGTTTAGAAATTAAATTCGCAAAAGTGGAAAAATTAAATTTAAAAATTAATCTCGTTATCAGAATGAGAAAACGGGTTTTTAAAAAGTAAAAACCATCAAAATATTGACATGTGTTTGTATCAAATTTCAACATGAAATTACTTAAAATGACCAAAAGGATTAAATTATAAAAAAATAATATAAATATAATTTAAAACCAATTCAAATTATAATCTAACACTACAAATAAATTAGATAAAAAGGTAGTTTTGAATTAAAATGCAGTATTTTTCATTATTCATTAAAATATGAATTTTATCAGAAAAATACCAAAATTTCAACCATAGTAAATTTTTTATCTCTCTTACAAATAAGAAGTATATTTTGTCACATTTAACATATAAAAGTTACAAAAATAGATTTAAAATGGGTCTGCCATCAAAAGGTGGTAAAACTACATTTTTAGAAAAATACTTTTTTATCTATAAAATTGAATTTGTTCTTATATAATGTATATAAAACGTATAAGATGAATATTAAAAATTATATTTAATATATTACATATATATTTCATAACAAAATACAATAATATTGATTTTATTATTTTATAAACTCACTTATTTTGTATTTTAATAGTTTTTTAGAAAAAACATATCATTTATATTCAGTTGGTTTTTATTTAATTTCCTATTTAATTTGGTAACCAATTAATAATTATATAAATATGTGTAAACCATATTTTCATAATTTAGTTAATCCTTTTCATTCCCACCATTCTAAAGGCTAAATGACAACTATCATATTAAATAATAATATTAAGTTGTTCATTTAAGCTAAATGTGGTGTATCATGTATGTTATCGAACATAGTGTTTCCTTTTAAAAACTTAGGATGTTATATTGGGAACCAGACTGGAAGGGACCCTTGTGGGGGTGTTAAATAGAGGTTTATAAATTTAATAAAAATAAATTAAAAAACCATCACCTCATATCATGACCCGTCCTCGGGGCCTGTTCCATGACTACCCCAAGCCCACCTCCCATTGGCCAGGGGTTGGCGACTAGAACCTCAGGCGTAAATCACGATAAAAATGGAAGGCATTCACTTAATAAATTAAAAAAAACACCACAGAGTATGCAAGCTGAAGTAAACACTAAGTAAACTGAGTACAAAGTACGTGCTGGAAAGTAATGGGCCAGAATACAAACCCAACTGAAAGTAATGTACAACTGAAAGGAAGTACAGTAGCAGAAAAGTAAAGAAGAAACACCGAGCCGTCCACTGGAAATCCCACCTGAAGGGTGGGTACAAATAGTCTCCTCAGCTCCTCGGGTCCAGCCCTCCTCTCCGAGTACGTCTCATCCAGTGGTCCACCTCCAGGTATCGTCCAGCTCCACGAGCCTCCACCTCGATCAGCAGTGTCCGTAGTCTGCATCCAACACAACGTAGTGTGGGCATATCCCATGTAGGGGTGAGTATACGCTACTTAGTAGGGACCCCAAGACCCCCTAAGGTATCCCAGAATCCACGAAGGATAAACCACAAAGGAATGATACAATCACGAAGTAACAACCAACTCTACTTAAGTATATGACCATACATATACCTAAGTCATCAATTCTAGTTCGACTACAACATCCGAGCCCAAGTTCGATCTAGTCCACACAGGAAAGCACAATCCAATCCACACAGGATAACACAACCCAATCCACACAGGATAGCAAAACAATCATATCGAAGATAGTGATTGAAAGTCAAAACTCAGCTCACACAGATATCCATTTACGAAGAGGGGTAGAGATGACTAGATGTATCCTCAGAATCATCTCCTCTACCGAACCCACGGAGGATCCAAGTATAGTAGTCATCACAGCTGAACCCACAGA
Source organism: Viscum album (assembly GCA_963277665.1). Taxonomy (NCBI): domain Eukaryota; kingdom Viridiplantae; phylum Streptophyta; class Magnoliopsida; order Santalales; family Viscaceae; genus Viscum; species Viscum album. Next base: position 1,964,884,737 of record OY728152.1, read on the forward strand.
GGATCCAAGTATAGTTGTCGTCACTGCCGAACCCACGGAGGATCCAAGTATAGTAGTCATCGTTTTCGAACCCACAGAGGATTCCAGCACAGTAGTCAAACCCACAGAGGATCCTAGTACCGTATTCATCGTCGTCGAACCCATGGAGGATCCCAGTACGGCAGTCATCCTCGTCGAACCCACGGATGATCCTAGTATGGAATTCATCTTCGTCGCAGCCAGCTCTAGGGTTCCCGCACACAGCATGCTCGATTCTGGGAGTGTCCGCTTCACGAGCCAAGGGGGGGTCGATACATCAACTGACATGAAGTCTGGAGTTGATGTATCCCAATGTTTTGTCTCATCAATAGGAACTCAACGCGACAGACGGCGCGTCAATCGGTTGTCCGATCTGAGAGTTATTGGCTTTTTAGTCCAAGGGGCCCGGTTGGTTTTTAAGTCAAAACCAACCCAACCGTACTCCAACTGCATCCAAACCTCGAGCGGAGTAATCCAAAAGAATTGTCTCACTAATAGGAATCAAACAAAGTTGACGGCACGTCAATCGGACATCCGGAGATCAAGTTATAAGTGTTTCCACTTCGAGGGCCCGGTTGGTTTCGTGTTCGAACCAACCCGGCCATACCCAAAGTTCTTTGAAACCTTGAGCGTAATATACCAAAATTACCGTCTCGATCCAAGTATCGCTATGCAACTGATGGTATGTCGATCGGAGGTTCGTAGCCTAAGTTATGGGTATTTGAATGGATCTGTCCGGAAACAGGGGTTCGGGCCCGGTCTGACCCGGCCCGATACCCCTGGGTCAGCCCAAACCGGGTTCGGGTCCGGCCCATTGGGGCGTGGCCTGGCCAGGCTGGCACGGCCCGACCCGGACCGGCGTGGGGAGTCCGACCCTGTGCGGGCGCCCGCGCGCTGAGCGGACGAAGAAATGGGGGGCGCTGCCCCCTTGCTTTTGAAACGGCGACCCCACGTGGAGGGGCCCGCCCTTTTCCAGCCGCCGGGGGTTACAAACCCCAGACTTCTCAAATCCACCTGGCCGTAATGGACGGCTAGTTGTACTGAGCGGAACCTGCTGGTCCCGCCTCCTGAAGTGTCGGAAACCGGCGGATCCGGCCGGCCTCCTCTGCACCGCCGCAGCCTTAGGCCGCGACCCTTGTCCGACCGGCGCGGCGCGACGGCGCTGCACCCCTCCGCCATGGCCCGCCCCACTCGCGACCCTCCATGGTGCTCTGGCGTGGCACGAAATCGTCGTGCCCCTCCGCCACAGCCCGACTCCGGCCGCGACCTCTTTCGGCATCAACAGTGCGGTGCGACGGCAACACACTCCTTCGCCGCGGCCCGCACCAGCCGCGGTTCCCTCATTCCCGCGTAGTGCGACGACACCGTGTTGCCTCCGTTCCAATCCACAACGAAGTACAACAACAATGGGGAGGAGTTTCTGTCGTGTTTGTGCGGTCCGAACTCCTCCAGTTATACCGATAGCAAGCGACCAGGAACAAGTAATCACAACGACAATTAAAGTTCAATTTTAATTGATTAAAATTGAACTTAACCCATACCTAAAAGTAGTTCGCGAAATCTAGCGTTGTGGAGAACGGCGTCACGGGGTGTGGCTCTGTATACGTTGGTGGAGATCGCACGAGGAGGAAGCGGCGTCTCCCTTTCTTTGACGTGGATTGAAGATGGAATGGCGAGTCGGTGTTCTTCGTGTTCTTCAAGGAGGAAGATGGAAATCTTCAAGACATTGAGTATTCTTCTCCCAATCCCCTTACATGACAAGCCAACCTAATAAAATAAGATTCCTCTCATTTTATTATCTTAAGTCATTCCTTTAAAAATTACAAATTTCAAAATACATAACTCAATTAATTAAATTAAAGAGTTGGCATTGAATAAATGTGGGGAGATGGAAGGTCACAAATTAATGGGAAGTTTTAAGGGTTACCCACTTAAGTGGGAGATTAGAGGAGTTAGGTAATATGAGAAGATGGGGGCTCGTGTCGCCCCCACCGCCCTCATAACCTCACATGGGAAGTTGGATGGTTGTGGGCCCCACCAACAACTTCCCATGAGAGAATTAAACTACCATGGATAAAATAAATTTGCACACAATTTATTTTACCTAACATTTAATTCCCTAATTTTTAACAACTCCTCCCAAGCAAACACAACTCCAGTAAAGGTCTTCTTAAGCAAATACTGGCACTGTGGTTTCATCAATGCCCTCGTATTTCGATTCCGAGCACTGTTTCAAAAGTTAGAAAAACCTTCTCATTTGTTCACTGAACATACCCAAGCTAAACTTCGAAAATTGATTCTGGGAACACCGGGCCTCAGAATCTGGTGCTATCAGAAATGGAGTACTCGTAAAATTCCAAAGAAATTAAGAAAAAAATTCCATTAAATTTTCGGGTCTTTACAATACTCCCACCTCAGGGATTTATGTCCCCGTAATGCTTCAACACACACTAATTAAAACAAAGTTGTACTGAGCACGCATCTGATCCCTCTGCTCCCATGTACTCTCCTGGAGGTTCTCGAGCTACCAGTGAAAGCGCACCTGTGGAATCGACTATCCACGTAGGACCCGCTCATGTCTATCCTTGATCTTCTTTGGAAACTCTAGAAATGTAGCCCTGTCTTCGACGTCCAGCTCCCCGTGGTCGATGATATGCGTCGGGTCATGCATGTATCTCCTCAGCTGAGATACGTAGAAGATGTCATGCACCCGGTGCAAATGAGATGGAATGGCCAGGTGGTAAGACACCTCACCGACCCTGCTGAGAACCTAGAATGGTTTGATGAACTGCGGAGATAGCTTGCCACCCCGGCTAAATCTCTGTAATCCACGCCGAGGTGAGACCCGTAAGAATACGTGGTCACCACCCTCAAACTCCAGCGGTCTTCGTCTCCTATAAGCATAAGACTTAGTCTGCTCTGTGCATTCTTCATCCACTCCTAGATGATCTGCACTTTCTCCATCGCAATCTTAACCATATCTGGTTCTACATGTACTAACTTCAACACTATTCACAAAGGATATCTGAAAAACGGCTAGCTATTCCATCGCCACTCAAAGTAGCTGGATGCCCAACCTCCTGCTGAGTGCATCAGCTACTACGTTCCCCTTCTCAGGAGTATAGACTATCTCAAAGTAAAAGTCCTGGAGGAACTCGAGCCATTGCCGTTATCTCAGGTTCATGTACTTCTGAGAGAGGATACACCTGAGACTAATGATTTGATGAGAATTATAAACCGTTCACTCGACTAACATCGGGTGAGACTAGTCGTTTGTAAGTACTCATCACCACCCTTCTTCGTCAATGATCTACCAGAGCTGTTGAGATTCCTCCTCTAACGAAAAGAGAAATCTGGTCTCATCCCCTAGATGAACCACGTTCTTTGCCTAATACAGTCAATCCTGACATGAATGGTACTATTTCATGCCATGGACGACGTCGTAAGGCCTCGACGCTACTACTAAGAGATCCAACCGTTACTCTCACCTCCAATGGTCGAGTCACACTGTCGGCAGTAGTGTGGGGTCACTAGGTCTCCTCCAGTAGGAATCTCGGAAGTGAGGGTCAATTCAACGGTTTTAACCGGAACCTCTCAGTATCAACTTCATAGAAAGTACAGGGAAGAAAAAGTCACAAGAAAAAGTGTCTTTTATTATTATGCTCAAAGTACAAAGACACAAAGCATCAAAAACATCAACAGAGCTAGAAGCATCATGAACAAAAGTCTCCATGTTTGGAGCTAGTCCTGCTCCTGTCTATATGTTCCCGGAGCTCCATGGTCGTAGGCCTCATCTGATTGAAGCTGAGATCTCCCATGTCCACCCGTTCCCTACGATCGGGGTGGTCTTCCTGGTGGTGGTGGTTGTAGGGCCTCAAAGCGTCGTCCACCACCCACTGCTCTGTTAGCTCCTCTACCTCGTCTGCCTACTCCCTGCGGACTGCCATGGTCAAACCTCTGCCTGGGAGGTCCCTCTAACACCTTCTGCTCATCTGCTGGGCAGGTCGGGAAGTCTCGAGGCATGTGACCATGCCCGCAGCATGCATATCACTACCTGCTCCTCGTGTGGTTGGATCTGTTTCGTGTGCCCCACACAAACGAACTTGTTTCCTGAGATTGCTCATCTGATGGTCTGGACCACTTGGTCCTCTGTGTCATCTATCTACTGCTAGCTGCAGAAGACTCCGCTGATGGTCGTCCTGTAGAGGGTCTCACCACTGGTGACTGCTCAATGAGAAAACTCTCCACTAGAAGGGCTCTCTCCAGTACCCCTGCCTGTGTCAGGATGTTGAGGGAGATCATCAAAGCCCGGATCTCATGCCTCAGTCCCTGATCGAAGGTCCAGACCCTGAAGAACGGGTCTCATACCATATCTGTGGAGTAGCGCAAGAGATCAGTAAACCTCACCGAGTACTGGGCTACTATCATGCTGCCCTGCCGCAGCTGTAGTATCTCCTGGATACGCATCGCACGGTGGATGGATGGAACGAAATCCGAGCGGAAGAGGCTCTCGAAGTCCGTCCAAAGAAGTGATGCCACGTCGTGCACCTAGAGCATCAGGCTCCACTATCTACCTGCTATTGCGTGCAAGAGACTCACTGCAAGGATCACCATGAGGTCAGCTGGTGTCCCTACAAATCTGAAAACTCGTACAACAGCCTCCAACCAATCCTCGGATGCCTGAGGGTCTGTCTCCCCGCGGAACCTGGAAGGTCTCTGACGCTGAAACACGTGCGGTGCACTAAGGCGACATGCACTCTCAGCGGCTAGGGCTGGTGGCATCGGTGGCTCAGCGGGTGGAGGTACCGCCAGTGCCTCAGTTGTAATAGGGCCATGCACCGAGGCCTCGTCACTCGGTGGGCTGTCGTCTCATACAAAGCTCGGAACCCTAGATGGTTGTCGTCGTGGGGATATCATGAAAAGAGACAGGTGCGCCACGGTCAATACAGTATACCTAGTGAGCTGACACAAAGTAATCACAAAGAAAACTTTTTGAAACACACATTCAATCAAAGTTTTCGTGTATTGAGTCGGAAATCAGAAGTCATGGTCCTGGTGTATGGATACGTCGGCCACCGCACCAACACTGGACTCCCTGGACTGATAACCACACTCAATACCCTTAGCACTATTGCTTCACATAGAAGAATTATCAGAGTCCTGGGTTCTGTGGTAGAACCAAACTCCTCTTATACCAATTTGTCACGAAACGTCCTCGGGGCCCGTGCCGTGACTACCCCAAGCCCGCCTCCCATAGGCCAGGGGTTGGCGACCAGCACCTAAGGTGTAAATCCCAATAAAAAAGGAAGGCATTGCCTTTATAAAGTAAACAAACACCACAGAGATTGCAAGTTGAAGTAAACACTATGTATACTGAGTACAAAGTACGTGCTGGAAAGTAATGGGCCAGAATACAAACCCAACAGAAAGTAAAGTACAACTGAAAGGAAGTACAGCAGCAGAAAATTAAAGCAGCAACACCGAGCCGTCCACTGAAAATCTCACCTGAAGGGTGGGTAAAGATAGTCTCCTCAGCTCCTCGGGTCCAGCCCCCTACTCCGAGTACGTCTCATCCAGTGGTCCACCTCCAGGTACCATCCAGCTCCATGAGTCTCCACCTCGATCAGTAGTGTCCGTCATCTGCATCCAACACAACGTAGAGCGGGCATAACTTGTGTAGGGGTGAGATTACGCTACTCAGTAGGGACCCCAAGACCCCCGAAGGTCTCCTAGAATCCACGAAGGAAAAACCACAAAGGAATGATACAATCACAAAGTAACAACCAAATCTACTTAGGTATATGTCCATATATATACCTAAGTCATCAATTCCAGTTCGACTCTGACATCCGAGCCCAAGTTCGATCTAGTCCACACAGGAAAGAACAATCTAATCCACACAGGATAACACAACCCAATCCACACAGGATAGAAAAACAATCATATCGAAGATAGTGATTGAAAGTTAAGACACAGCTCACATAGGTATCCATTTACGAAGAGGGGTGGAGATGATTAGATGTAGCCTCAGAATCATCTCCTCTGCCGAACCCACGTAGGATCCAAGTATAGTAGTCGTCGCTGCAGAACCCACGGAGGATCCAAGTATAGTTGGCGTCGCTGCCGAACCCACGGAAGATCCAAGTATATTAGTCATCATCATCGAACCCACGGATGATCCCAGCACGGTATTCAAACCCACGAAGGATCCCAATACAGTAGTCTTCGTCGTCAAACCCATGGAGGATCCCAGTACGGTAGTCGTCCTTGTCGAACCCACGAAGGATCCTAGTACGGAAGTCATCTTCATCGCAGCCAGCTCTAGGGTTCCCGCACACAGCATGCTCGATTCCGGGAGGGTCTGATCTATGAGACAAGGGGGTTTGATACATCAAATGACACAAATTCTATAGTTGATGTATCCCAAAGTTCCGTCTTGTCAATAGGAACTTAACGCGAAAGACAGCGCGTCAATCGGTCGCCCGGTCTGAGAGTTATTGGCCTTTTCATCCAAGGGGCCCGGTTGATTTTTAAGTCAAAACCAACCCGACCATACTCCAACTGCATCCAAACCTTGATAGGAGTAAGCCAAAATAACTGTCTCAATAATATGAATCCAACAAAGTCGACAGCACGTCAATCGGACATCCGGAGCTCAAGTTATAAGCGTTTCCGCTCCGAGGGCCCGATTGGTTTCGTGTTCGAACCAACCCGTCTATACCCAAAGTTCTCTAAAACATTGAGTGTAATATACTGAAACGACTTTCTCGATCCAAGGACCTCTACGCAACTGAAGGTGCGTCGATCAGAGGTATGTAGTCCATGTTATGGGCATTTGAACGGATCTATCCAGAAACAGGGGGTTCAGGCCCGGTCCGACCCGGCCCGATACCCCTGGGTCGGCCCGAACCCGGGAGACCCGACACAGGTCTGGGTCCAGATCGTTGGGGCGCGTCCCGGCCCTGCTGGTGCGGCCCAGCCCGGTCGGCACGGCCCAGCCCGGCGCGGGCGGTCCGGCAAGGCGCCGACGGTCCGGCTCGGTGCGGCCGGTCCGGACCTGTGCGGGCGCCCACGCGCTGAACGGATGCAGAAGGGGGGGGGGGTGCTGCCCCCATTTCTTTTGAAATGGCAGCCCCCATGTGGAGGGGCCCTCCCTTTTCCAGCCACTGGGGGTTACAACAACCGGACTTCTCGGATCCGGTCGACCGTAATGGCCGGCGGGTTGTGCCGCGCGAGACCTACTGGTCCCGCCTCCTAAAGCACCGGCGGCCGGCGGATCCGGTCGCCCTCCTCTGAAACACCATGGCCTTAGGTCGTGGACCTTGTCCGACCGGCACCGCGCGACGGTGCCGCGCCCCTCCGCCGCGGCCCGCCCCGGCAGCGACCCTCCATGGTGCTCCGACATGGTGTGACAGTGATGTGCCCCTCTGCTGCAGCTCGGCTCCGGCCGCGGCCCCTTTCAGCCTCAACGGCGCGGCGCGACGACGCCGTGCTCCTTCATCGCGTCCCTCACCGTCTGCAGTTCCCTTGTTCCCGCGCGGTGCGACGACACCGCGTCGCCTCTATTCCAATCAACAACGATGTACAACAACAATGGGGAGGAGGGTCGGTCGTGTTTGTGCGGTCCGACCTCCTCCCATTATACCGATAGCAAGCGGCCAAGAACGAGTAATCACAACGACAATTTAAGCACAATTTTAATTGATTAAAATTGAACTTAACCCCTACCTCAAATTATTTCGTGAAAGCTAGCGTCATGGATAACAGCGTCGTGGGGTGTGGCTCCGTATACGTTGGCGGAGATCACACGAGGAGGAAGCGGCGTCTCCCTTTCTTTGACGTGGAGTGAAAATGGAATGACGAGTCGGTGTTCTTCGCGTTCTTCAAGGAGGAAGATGGAAATCTTCAAGACTTTGAGTATTCTTCTCCCAATCCCCTTACACCACAAGTCAACCTAATAAAATAAGATTCCACTCATTTTATTATCTTATGTCATGCCTTTCAAAATTACAAATTTCAAAATACATAACTCACTTAATTAAATTAAAGAGTTGGCATTGAATAAATGTGGGGAGAGGGAAGGTCACAAATTAATGGGAAGTTTTAAGGGTTACACACTTAATTTGGAGATTATAGGAGTTAGGGAATATGAGAAGATGGGGGCTCGTGTGGGCCCCACCTCCCTCATAACCTCAAATGGGAAGTTGGGTTGTTGTGGGCCCCACTAACAACTTCCCATGAGAGAATTAAACTACGATGGATAAAATAAATTTGCACACAATTTATTTTACCTAACATTTAATTCTCTAATTTTTAACAACTCCTCCCAAGACAACGCAACTCCAATAAAGGTATTCTTAAGAAAATATCGGCACTGCGGTTTCATCGGTGTCCTCAGATTTTGATTTCGAGCACTGGTTCAAAAGTTAGAAAAACCCGCTCTTTCATTCACTAAACATACCTGATGCACCCAATTTTTTTATACATTTCCATATATATAATTGAATATAAAAACATGTTTTCAGCAAATATCTCTTGTTTTATGAACATATTCTTTGATTTTGGTGATTTTGTTTACTTTCAAGAGCTTTCTGGCTAAATACATGAATCAAGGGAAGTCTGTGAAAATTTTGAAACTACACGGCGTGTACTTTTATACACTCCATGTAAATCCAGACAGGGACATGGATCGAAGGAGGGAATACACGCCCATGTCACCAGGCAGAAGCTACACGCCCTGTATGGTGGCGCTACACGCCGTGTACTACATTCTAAAAGTGGTTGTTGCCGAAGAAGAGTCCACACGCCCATGTGGCCGTTGAAGGAGACACGACGTGTTCCATTTTTACTTGTCGTGTCTGCTATTCTAGAAGGGATTGGTGGAAAAAAAATTACACTACATGTCGTGTATGGCAGCGCTACATGCCGTGTACACTCAACTATCAGGAAGCTCCGTGTTCAAAAGTCAAAGACGGCGTGTTAGGCCACCTTCTAGCGGAGAAAAATGGGTTCCAAAGCGCGTTGACGGAAGTACACGACATGTACTTTCTATACACGCCGTGTACTTTATTTTTCTATAAAAAGAGACCTTGGCCTTCGGATTTTGGAGTTCAAAACCATTAGAGGAGAGAAGAAGCTCTACTGCTACCATTCCCGAGCCACCGTGGTGCCATAGTTCCACTATTCCACCTTCCGACACTTTACCTCAATGCTTAGACGATGAATCCATCAGGTATCACGTGTGTCATTTCTCTCCTGCTTTCTATGTGTAACTAATCCCCTCGCGTTGGGGATGTGGATGAAGGGATCATAATTTGTGTGTTGTTTTATATAGTTGTGTGTGCTCATTGTAATTCATCTTAATCTTCTTAATTCACTGTCAAATATAACTGAGAATTATGAGCTGGACCAAGGGAAGAATTATCAGCGATACAAAAGATAAGTAACGGTGAAAACATCCATGACCATTGGAAAGATTTCACCGATTCAAATAATGTATTGAACTTAATAAAGAATTAAGAACACTGACTACCGGACCAAGGAGTCAACTGCTCTAATTCCAAACAAGAGGAACCGGACCAAGGAAGTCATGTAACAAAACGAAATCCAGAATGATTGAATTATTATGAACAACACAACCATTTAAACAATCTGCATAAGAACTACTTAATAACCACAGCCCCGACGCGTCTTTTCTTCTCGTCTTAAACTCTTTTAAATTCACTTGTTGTTTTCTTTAAAACTGTTAATCATTTCTTCAAAGTAAAACAATATAGTCTTAATTCAAACCCAAAAGCAAACCAATCAACTCTAAATTCTGCATACTTCACCTAATTAAGTATTAACTCAATTGAATTCACGCACTCCATAGTTCTCTGTGGATCGACCACAAACTTATGCTATACTAAAGTTCTAAGAACGTGTAATTAATTTTAGATGCATATAACTTCAGTCAACGACAAGTGAGACCAAATTTTGGCGCCGTTTTCGGGGAACATCTTTAGTTTTTGTGCTAAGATTTAAATTGTGTTAATAATTGATTTAAGTGAAAATAAAAATAAAAAATTATCAAAAATATCTTTTCTAATCCCATTTCAAATTTTCTCTTTTAATTTTCCCTTGTTACGCCTGGTATTTGTGTTGTGATTGTGCAGAAGCTAAAAGTGTATGTTTAGACGTCTTACACGATCCAGAAGCGTCGAGTCTTCGGAATTAGTTCTGCTTGACCCAGAGATCGAACGGACCCTACTTCGTCATCGGTGTGCACTGACAGAAACTCACAACCAACAACAACAACCCATGGAGAACAAGGAAGAGGGAGCACCAGCCATGGATGCTACGGCTGGTCAGCAGTACCAGGATTAGCAGCCTCCCACTGCTGGTCTACCAGAGCAGGCTCCTGGAGCATTCATGGAATTCCTCCCAAGGGATTACCAATGGTCGCCGCGGAAACTCTTCCCACGACCATACTTCACCCCTCAGGAGCAGTTCATGCAAGCTCCACCCCTTCAGCAAGAACCTCCAAGACGTACCCTTATGGAGTACAGGCTTCCATCGATACAAGGAGCAGATACAGGCTTTGTCTGACCCCCGATCCAGGCTCCACACTTCGAGATCAAGCCTTCTATCATGCAGCTAATCTAGAACACAGTCCAATTTGGAGGCCTGGCCGGCGAGGACCTAAACGCCCATCTCTCCAACTTTCTGGAGATCTGCGACACCTTTCGGTACACCGGTGTGTCCGAAGACGCCATCTGTATTCGCCTATTCCCCTTTTCTCTACGGGACAAGGAAAAAAGACTGGATCAAGGGGCTGCCACAATGATCTATCCTCACCTGGGAGGAGCTATCCCAGGCATTCCTGTCCAAATACTTACCACCATCAAAGACGGTGACACTCCGGAATGAGATTCACAATTTCCAGCAGCACGACTCTGAGTCATTGTACGAGTCCTGGGAACGCTTCAAGGAGATGCGACGAAAATGGCCCCACCATGGACTCCCACTCTAGATGTAAGTCCAGACCTTCTACGGAGGACTTACAACGAATACCAAGTCCGTAGTGGACGCTGCTGCTAGAGGTACGGTGATGCGGAAATCCCCCGAAGAACTATTCGAACTACTGGAAGACATGTCAGCCAACAGATTCCAGTGGAACTCCGAGCAGGGGACTCAAAAGTGAGTTATGCACAATATTGACGCTACCACTATGTTAGATGCTCAGTTGGATGTTGTGGCCATGAAAATCGACGCATTGAATCTCAAAGGAGCATCTCAAGTTCATGTGGCAAACCATCCAGCATGTAGTGACTGTGGTGATAACCACATCATGGGAGAATGCCCGGGTTCTACTAGAGGCCCTTTGACGAGCGAGGTAATTTATGTTGCCCAAAATCTAGGGCCCAACTAGTACCAGCCGTAATAGAACCCGGAATGGCGAGATCAACAGAACACAGGCTGGGGCTAACAACAACAGAATCCTCCACCCCAACGACCGCCCAGCTAAAACCAAACTCCATACCAAAACCAATACCAAAGGCTGCAACAAACCCAGCAGGGTACTTATCAGCAACAAGGGTATCAGAACCCTCGCCCACAATAGCCACGGCAGCCACCTCCTCCACCGGATCAACAACCACCTCAGTAGGAGAACACCTCAAGGTTAGAGGATCTGATGAATAAATTCATGTCTAATGCTGAGACTCAGTTCCAAAATCAGGAATCTTCGATTCAAGGCTTGGAGAATCCGATTGGCCAGTTGGAAAACCAACTCTTAGGAAGGCAACCCGGTACACTTCCATGAAACACAGAGAAGAATCCGAGGGAGGAGGCCCATGCCATCATGCTCTAGAGTGGAAAAGAGCTCCAACAGAACCAATCCGCACATCCAGGTGCACCCACACCCCATGATGATGAAGATCATTCCAGTACTGAACCCTCCTCATCCTAAATCCCACAGAAGGAGGCTTTGCAGAATAAAGGGAAGGAGGTTTTTAAACATTTTGAACCTGCCTTACCCTTTCCGGAGAGATTGAAACAGAGGAAGATGGACCACCAATTCAGAAAATTCATGGAGGTGTTCCGGAAGCTCCACATCAACATACCATTTGCGGAGGCCCTGACACAAATGCCTACATATGCCAAATTCATAAAGGAAATCCTCTCGAATAAGAGGTAGATTGAATATTTGGGTGTTATTACACTAACAAAGGAGTTCTCCACAGTGGTTCAACATTCCATTCCTCCCAAACTCCAAGATCCAGGTAGTTTCACCATTCCTTGTACTATTGGATCCTGTGATTTTGGGAAGGCCCTCTGCGACTTAGGGGATAGCATAAACCTCATTCCCCTTGGAGTTTTCAAGAAGCTGGGACTCAACGAGCTCAAGACTACCCGTGTATCCCTTCAACTTACTGATTGATCCATCAAACACCCAAAAGGACTACTAGAGGATGTACTGGTCAAGGTGGATAGGCTGATCCTTCTCGTTGATTTCATCATCCTCGACATGGGGGATGACTAGGAAGCACCTCTTATACTTGGAAGACCTTTCATGGAAACTGGGAAGGTACTGATCGATGTGCACCAAGGAGAGCTTATTTTTCAGGTAGGTGATGAAAGAGTTTCCTACAACGTTCTCAAGGCCATCAAATATTCTTCCTTGTCAGAGCATGAGAACTTTTATGCAGTTTCCACCATGGTTAATCATTTTAGTGAAAAAGGGTATGATCTGGTATGTTCTTTTAATTCGAATAATTTAACTATTACAGATATTCTATTCGAAGAAGCCACAAAAGAATTACAATTCTTAGAAGGCCAGGGCGGCCACTATTGGCAGCGTGCTGTTGTTCCTGATAGTTTGGAATGGGACAAGGTGAAACCACTCGTGACTTCGATTTTAAAGGTTCCTGAACTCGAACTAAATCCTCTTCCATATTCTATAAAGTATGGGTATTTAGGACCCAATCAAACTTTGCCTGTTATACTTAATGCAGAACTGTCACAGGAGTAGGAAGATGCACTTCTGTAGGTTCTCAAACAGCGGAAGCACGCTATTGGGTGGACAGTCGCTGATCTGAAGGGAATCAGCCCTACCATTTTCACTCACAAGGTGTTACTTGAAAGAGGTTCCAAAAAACCTCGGCAACCACAACGGAGTTTGAATCCTCCCATGAAGGAAGTTGTAAAAAAGGAAGTGATCAAATTATTTGATGCAGCCATCATCTATCCCATCTCGGATATTCCATGGGTGAGTCCCCTCCAAGTGGTACCCAAAAAGGGGGGTATCACTATGATTTCAAAAGAAAATAACGAACTCATCCCTATATGCACTATCACGGGCTGGCGAGTCTATGTGGATTACTGGAAGCTAAACGATACCACAAGAAAGGATCATTTCCCCTTGCCATTCATGGATCAAATGCTAGAGAGACTAGCAGGGCAAAACATCTATTGCTTCCTCGACGGTTTTTCTGGCTAAAACCAAATCTCTATTGCTCCAGAGGATTAAGGAAATAGCACATTCACTTGCCCCTATGGCACATTTTCTTATCGAAGGATGTCTTTTGGCCTGTGCAATTCCCCCACCACCTTCCAGTGCTGTATGCTGTCCATCATCCATGATATGACGGAACACATCCTGGAGGTATTCATGGATGATTTTTCCATTTATGGGGAATCATTCACCATTTGTTTATGGCACCTAGAGCTAGTTTTGGAAAGATGTGAGCACACTGACCTAGTTTTGAACTAGGAAAAGTTTCATTTCATGGTGAAAAGTGGCATAGTCCTTGGCCACAGAATTTCAGCGAAGGGGATAGAGGTGGACCCGATGAAGATCGAAGTCATTTCATGACTGCCTATACCGACTTCCGTCCGAGCCATCCGTAGTTTCCTAGGGCATGTAGGTTTTTACAGGAGTTTTTTCCACGTCTTCTCCAAAATATCCTAGCCCCTCACCAATCTTCTAACCAATTATGCCATATTTGAGTTCGATGAGACATGTGTCAGAGATTTTGAGCATCTAAAGCAGCGCATGGTGGAAGTTCCAGTTATGATTTCTCCCAAATGGGGGGAATAATTTGAGGCGATGTGCGATGCAGGCGACTACGCAGTGGGAGCAGTCTTGGGCCAGCGACTTGACCGGATTTTCTGACATATCTATTATCCCAGCAGGATGCTCAATGAGGCACAGATCAACTACACCACCACAGAAAAAGAGATTCCTGCAGTGGTTTTCGTATTTGAAAGGTTTCGTTCTTACTTAGTGCTGTCTAAAGTTATTGTTTATACTGACCGTGTAGCACTAAAGTACCTACTAAACAAGAAATATGTGAAGCCTTGATTGATCCGCTGGGTACTCCTCTTAAAAGAATTTGATCTTGAGATCCGAGATAAGAAGGGGAGTGATAACTTCATTGCTGACCATCTCTCCCGCCTCGATCTGCCTCATTTGGAAAAGGAAGAAGATCGGTAGATTAGGGAGGATTTTTCTAATGAGCACCTCTTTTCGATTAAAAAAACACCTAGAACATGGTATGCTGATATTACTAGTTTTCTGGTTACAGTTTTCGTTCACCCCGACCTCTCCTTCCATCAAAGGAAAATATTTTTCTCTGATGTGAAAAGGTACTTCTGGGAGGATCCTCTGCTATTCTGATCCTGTGAAGATGGAGTGATCTTCCATTGTATCCCGGAGAATGAAGTTCACGGTGTCATGGAGTTCTGTCACGCCTCACTAGTAGGAGGACATTATGGGCCGGACCGTACCATAGCAAAGATCATGCAGTCTGGATTTTTCTGGCTCATCATGCATAGAGATGCCCAGGCCTTTGTTTCCTATTGCAATCAGTGCCGAAGGACCGGTAATGTAGGACATAGAGCCGAGATGCCCCAACACCCCATCCTGGAGGTCGAGATTTTTGATGCCTGGGGCATATATTTCATGGCCCCTTTCCCCCATCTTTTGGGAACACTTACATCCTGGCCTGCATCAACTACGTCTCCAAATGGGTGGAAGCCACTGATACAGCTCACGACACATCCAAGGTAGTCATAAATTTCTTAAAGAAAAATATTTTTAGCAGTTTTGGAGTTCCATGAGTACTGATCAGCGATAGAGGGACCCACTTCGACAACACACTGATGAGAGGAATACTGTCGAAGTATGGAGTAAAGCATCAGATGGGGACACTATATCATCCCTAGTCTAGTGGACAAGTAGAGCTCTCCAACCATGAGCTCAAGAAGATCCTGGAGAAAACAGTGAACACTTCGTGGAAAGACTGGTCCAAGAAGTTAGATGATTCCTTGTGGGAATATCAGACTGCTTTCAAAACACCACTGGGAATGTCCCCATTCCACCTCGTCTATGGAAAGCCCTGCCATCTTCCAGTAGAATTAGAACACAAAGCCTATTGGGCCGTCAATGCCCTAAATTATGATCTGAAGGTAGATGAAGAGAAACAGAAGTTCCAACTATCGGAACTAGATGAGATCCGATTAGAGGCATACGAGAATGCCAAGTTGTACAAGGAGAAGACAAGAGTCATTCACGACCCGATGATTTCACGAAAATCTTTCCAACCCGGTGATCAGGTACTTCTCTTTAATTCCCGTATTCGATTATTCCCAGGGAAGTTAAAGTCATGATGGTCAGGACCATTCCACGTTGTACGCATATTCCATCATGGAGCAGTAGAAATTTCTGGAGAAGATGGTCAACTATTCAAGGTAAACGGGCAGCGGTTGAAAGCTTACCATCCTACAGACAACATGGTGGGAACGTTGTCCACCATACACCTCAGGTAAGCAAGGTAAGAAGGTCAAGCCAACGACCTAAAACAAAGGCGCTTCCTAGAAGGAAACCCAGAGGTCACATTTCGTGTCCCACTTATATACACGGCGTGTACTTATATTTTTAATTTATAATCTTAATAGTATAAATCTTAAGAATAAAAAATAAATAACTGGGGAAGATGTCGGTGCCGATGCTAAAGTCACTAGAGTTTATTCAAAACCGTCCCCAGTTTGAATCCTCCTGACCTACCTTCGACATGGGGTTCCTCCTTTTATTTACACGACGTGTGTGGTATTTTTCATATATATATATAAATGTGTTTAAATATAATAAAACCCATGACAGGGATGGACTGGTTGGCTAGAATCATAATCTGATTCCAAAAGACCCAGGTTCGAACCTAGACAACCGTCCCATTTCCATCATATGTTCTTTTAATAAAACCACACGACGTGCACTCCGATATACGACGTTTGCGCCATAATTTTTAAAATATAAATTAAAAAAAAATTTAAAATAAGAAATTATATGCGGGTGAAGTTGGCGGATTGGCAAAGTCACGGCACCAGGTTCAAAAGACCCGGTTTTGAATCGCGCTAATCTCCCCGCTTCATCCCCATCTTTTCCTAAATAAAAACCACACGTCGTGCTTTTCTTTCCTTCCATGTGTATAGGCCATATAGATTATATATATATTTATAACATAAATATGAATAGTAGAACAACATTTTCTCCAGTGGTTGAGTGCTTTCATTTGGAACGGCCGATCGCCGGTTCGAATCCCACCCCAAGCACCGGACCAAAGGTTGTACTAATCTTTTTCTAATTTTAAAATACATGTCGTGTATTTCCCGATATACATTGTGTATAGGTTTATTTATAATATAATTTGTAGATATATCTATTTTATTTTAATTATTATTAATAATTATTATATATTTTACTATAATAATTATATTTATTTATATAATTCAAAAAAAATTTGGAATACACAGCGTTTAGTCTAAACATACACATCGTGTACCTCGCCTATATAGGTCGTGGGCCACCCGGCTTGAGCCTGTGTCGCGCGGCCTCCCCATTTCCTCCCCTCTTCCCGTTTTCTTCTCCCGAATGACACCTAAACCCCCATTTTCCAGATCCGTCATTTCAGGAAATTTCAAGCTCTAATTTCTCTTTCATTGTGATCCTAGATCAAGGTACGCCATTCTACACCCTCTATTTGAAATTTTTCGACTCGTTTAGGGTGTTTTTTGGATCGGCCGACCATTTGGATTCTGCCAGTACACGGCCACGAAATGAAGAACACACACCGTGTACTTCGGTACATGGCCACACAGAAAATATTTCGAAATTTGAATATACACGGTGTGTATGTTCGGTACACAATGTGTCCTTTTCATCATGCCCGAGTACACCTTTTCACATGGCCTCACACACCATTTTCATGTACACGGCGTGTGTGTGTTTGGTACAGCTGTGTATACCATTTCCCTTGGCCCCTCCGTGTGTGGCACATAACACAGCCTGTCACCCCATGTTCCAGAACACGGCGTGTATGTTTGGTACACGCCATGTCTTTTATATCTTTAGTCGGCCTGTGTCTCACCCTCTACACGACCATGTTCTTCGTGTACAGTACACGTCGTGTCCTGCACCTATATGGTGTGTATTGTTTTCTTTGAACTGATAAAAACATGGTCGTGTCATTTGTACCACACGACCACCTATACTTTGAATGCACACGATGTGTATGTTCAGTACACGCCGTGTACTTTTAAATGGTCTATTTTTCACCCTTGGCGTGTATATCCAGAGAACACGGGGATACTCTACATTTTTCACTACACGCCGTGTACTCTAGAGTACACGCCGTGTACTTTTATTTTCCGGTTTTCTCACATTTTCTTTGTTTTCTTTTTTCTTTCCTTATTCTTTTTCTTTTGTTTTATTTTCTTTTTATATCTATTTCAGGATATGGCTGATCACGATCCTTCCTGAGGGAAGCGGCCAGCCTTCGCCACCAAGGTCGAGGGGCCCGGCTATCGTCGGATCTGACTCCGACCTCCTATGCAGCCGGACCCAGATGATTCGGTCTTCGAGCTCCCTCCAGTGGCCATTCTGCCACCACTCACTCCCTCAGTGGAGGCCAGACCTACTTCTGCTACACCAGCTGCCACTTTCCCTATGCTATCTTCATCAGCATCTGGCCCCTCTTTGAGCACACCATTCACCGAGCCACCCTCTACTTCAGCAGATCCTTTCACAGAGCCAGCTGCTAATGCTCCACCTGCACCTGGGCCTGGACCTGCAGGTGCTCCTTATCCTTGCACGGTATTCCTAGTCACCGATCTAGCATACGACAAGGTCCGAAGCTTCTCTCGTCGGCTGATCCCATTGAGTGGACGGTACGTCGACAACAGTGTTTCGCAGCAGCTCGGTATTTTGGAGGAGTTGGAGGCACTTCTCGGGCACACCTCACTCCTTGATATTTTCTAGGTCAGCACTCCTGTGTTCCATGATTTATTTTTGGATATTGCGGCCTCATTTGAGTTTGATGGAGCAGAGTACCAGGAGACACCTAGCGATGCGATACCCGTAGTTTGATTTCGGCTAGGCGGCCGACGATTTTCTCTTACCATGATAGAGTTTGGCCGAGGGTGCGGCTTCTACCCCCATCCTATTACCCCACCCCACGTTTCTACCTTGACCCGGCCCAAGCGCTCTGACCTCATTGCCATGTGGCAAGATATCGATGTTCCTGACCACCGATACTCCCCCACTTCCCCAAAGAGCACTCTTATAGCCGACCTCGTCCTTCACTTCACCCACCGGTGCTTCAGCGCCATCCTTTTCCCCTTCCATGAGGATATGGAGGTCGTGACCGGCTGTGACATAGAGCTCCTTACCTGTTTCATTTGGAACGACAACCCAAACCTCCCCTATCTCGCCGCCTCCTATTTCCACTCCATGATTACCGGCCGTCAGGGAAACCTGACCAGTGGATTTTACACCACCCGTCTTGCCCACCACCTAGGGGTATTCGAGCCCTCTTTACCTCATGAATTGTTAGGTTCACCCCAGTTGATGGACTTTCTCATGCTCATTCTCATGGGATTGGTCCGAAAGCAGGGGGTGCCTACATCCTTGCTTAGGCTTGAGCCCCGCCACCTGCTGACCCTCCTGCCCCAGCTACTGACTCTGCTCCTCCTTACCCACCCCCTCTAGCTTCTCCACCTCACCCACATCCTACTGACCCCACTTCTTCGGACCTTCCTTCTTCTGTCCCATCACCCATCCCACCTACCCCTACACCCTCAGTCGATCTTGCCCTTTCCCACCACCTAGCCGCGATGGAGCAGGTCTTGGGTCGCTTGGACAGCCGACAGGTTCAGATGGAGCATCAGTTCATTCATATCATCGGCCGCCAAGACACCATTTCATGCCATCTGATTCATATGGACGGCCACGAGGACCGGATGGAGCAGTTTTTGGCACATATTGCTCAGCATCTTGGTGTTCCACTGCCTCTGCCACCGGCCTCTGCCTCCGTTCCTGGCCCTTCTGCTGCTGCTCCACCACCATTCCCTGCACATGCCACATATTCTGTTCTGCTTTCTATGGTGGGCCCTGCTGCTACCACTTCTTCCAGACTAGGGACTGCTGCTGAGATTCCTTTCTCGAGTCTTTCACCTGCGGCTCCTACTTCTTTAGCTTCCCATCCCGATGCAGAGAGTGGGCCTCCCGCTTCCATGGCTCCTGCGCCGTCTTTACCAGCCGATTCTGTACAGGATGATGCCTCCCCTGAGGCGACCCCATCATAGTGACATTTTTCTTTATCTTATATATCTCTTTTTTCATTTTCTATGTTGTGATGTTATGGATGTTTGTATTTTTCTTTTTCCTCGCCAGTCACAGGTATCATGGAGCACCTTGGGCATTACTTTTCACGAGGGGAGTATTTTTCCATTTCTATTGTCTCTCTTTTTGGATTTACTTCTTCCACTGCTTTCCCTCATTTTCTCCCCCATATCACCCCTTTCCTACCCTTTACGTTAGTATTTCACTTGGTGGCCCATGTGCAGTATTAAGTGTGGGGGAGCATCTATCTCTTTCACCTTATTCTTTGCCCTTAAATTAATCTAGGAGACATCATTATTAGATTCTATATTTGAAAATGTAAATCAATTTTGGTTAATCATCCCTATAAATGCTTAAGTTATCAGTAGAAACTTTTTGAGGGTTGCATGCTTATTTTGATTTTTGAGTATTTTAAAATGACTGCTGATATAGTTTCAATTGAAACTTTTAATCCTTGATTAATTACGTTGATTAGGCTAATCATTTATATGCATGTCATGACCTGATTGTCCCTTTATTATTTTTCCACTCCTGAGAGGTATTCTAAACCCTTTTTCGTATTTCTTTTCTAATACCCTCTTTCTTGAGAGATTCTTAGGATATGCATCACTACCAGAATTTGCAAGTTTTATTTTCAAAACATGAAGAAATTTTTGAATTACATTAAAATGATTGAGGTACTAGATTGTTTTCACCCTGTTATCTTGAGACCTACCCTACATTTAATCTTCATTAAGCCTATAGAGGCCATGAAAAACCTTTATAGGAATCCAGATTACAAACATATTTACCTTCCTACCCTGTTTATTTTTAAACTTTTCATGATTATTCATTTGAGATTTCAAGAGGGAGTTGGCAATACGTGGCATATTTTGTCTACAGCCATGAAATAAAGTGTGGGGGAGTGCCTCTTGATTATTTGGGGCAGAATGGGTTCCAAACATCTACTCATTGTATTCATAAGTGTTTCCCTTGTGTTTTTTTATATAAAAAAACAAACAAACAAACAAACAAAAAGGGGACCTTATGCTTATTTGCTCATGAACCCTACTTGCCTAAGGAAAATGATGATGATTACAAAATCATTTGACTAAGCTTATGAAGGAATCATTTTCAATGAGATTTACATTGAATATCATGAAATGTTGTTTAAAGGAATTAGCCTTCCTTTTTCAAACCTCAAAATTTATTTTCACATCTGGACCTACTAACCCTTAGCCACAGAGATATCTGAACCTTTTTGATAAAGCCCTCATGATTTTTTTAATTCAATTTTTCTGAAGTAGAGAACAAGGCATCTTGCAAACCTATGGATAGAGTGTATATACCTTATATCGAGCATAAATTTGAATAAAAACATCTTGAGTGTGGAGTGTGATTTTAACTGGTAAGGTAAATCATCAACTGGCATGCTTATTTTTGAAAGGTTGAAAAATGTGTTGAAAGAGGATGAGAGTAGTTAATTTCATTATATATGAGGCATGATTTTAATATATTATGAATTGAATTTGTTTGTTCCTTTTAGAATTTTTCCTCAGTAGCTGTATCATTTATACGTTTGATAAATTAAATGCCTTCCTTTTTAATGTATAGGCTCTTTTAATTATATGTGGAGATTTTTCTTGAGGTAAAGCAAACGACCAAGTGTGGGGGAATTTGATGTACCCAATTTGTGTATACATTTCCATATATATAATTGAATATAAAAAACATGTTTTCAGAAAATATATGTTGTTTTATGAACATATTCTTTGATTTTGGTGATTCTGTTTACTTTCAGGTGCTTTCTGGCTAAATACACGAATCAAGGGAAGTATGTGAAAATTTTGAAACTACACGACGTGTACTTTTATACACGCCGTGTACATCCAGACAGGGACATAGAATGTAGGAGGTAATAAATGCCCATGTCACCAGGAAGAAGCTACCCGCCGTGTAAGGTGGCGCTACATGCCATGTACTACATTCTAGAAGTGGTTGTTGCCGAAGAAGAGTCCACACGCCCATGTGGCTGTTGAAGGAGACACTGCATGTTCCATTTTTACACGCCATGTCTGCTATTCTCAAAGGGATTGGTAGCAAAAGTTTTACACTACACACCATGTATAGAGGCGCTACACACCGTGTACACTCAACTATTAGGCGGCGCCATGTTCAAAAGTCAAAGATGGCGTGTTAGGCCACCTGCTAGTGGAGAAAAATGGGTGCCAAAGCGCGTTGATGGAAGTACACGGCGTGTACTTTCTATACACGTCGTGTAATTTATTTTTCTTTAAAAATAGGCCCTCGCCTTCAGATTTTGGAGTTCAAAACCATTGGAAGAGAGAAGAAGATCTGCTTCTACCATTCCCAAGCCACCGTGGTGCCATAGTTCCACTATTCCGCCTTCTCACACCTTACCTCAATGCTTACACGATGAATCCATCAGGTATCACGTGTATCGTTTCTCTCCTACATTCTATGTGTAACTAAACCCCTCTCATTGGGGCTGTGGATGAAGGGATCCTAATTTGTGTGTTGTTTTATATAGTTATGTTTGCTCGTTGTAATTCATCTTACTCTTTTTAATTCACTGTGAAATATAACTGAGAATTCTGAGCCAGACCAAGGGAAGAATTCTCAGTGATACAAAATAGAAGTAACAGTGAAAACATCCATGACCATTAGAAATATTTCACCGATTCAAATAATGGAATGAACTTAATAAAGAATTAAGAACACTGACTACTGGACCAAGGAGTCAACTACTATAATTCCAAACAAGAGGAACCGGACCAAGGAAATCTTGTAACAAAACGAAATCCATAATGATTGAATTATTATGAACAACACAACCATTTAAACAGTCTGCATAAGAACTCCTTAATCACAACAACCCCGATTCATCTTTTCTTCTCATTTTAAACTCTTTTAAATTCACTTGTTGTTTTATTTAAAACGGTTAATCATTTCTTCAAAGTAAAACAATATATTCTTAATTCAAAACCAAAATCAAACCAATCAACTCTAAATTATGCATACTTCACCTAATTAAGTATTAACTGAATTTAATTCACGCACTCCATAGTTCTATGTGGATAAATCCCGAACATATTCTATACTAAAGTTCTATGAACGAGTAATTAGTTTGGGATGCATATAACTTCAATAAACAACAAGCGAGATCAGTACCCGAGCTAAACTTTGGAAATTGATTCCGGGCACACTGGGCCTCGGAAGGAGGTGTCGTCAGAAATTGCATACTCGTAAAATTACAAAGAAATTAAGAAAAAAATTTCCTTGAAATTTCCAGGTCTTTACACCTCATCCTCTTTGTTTCACACACAAAAAATTGAGAGGAGGTTTTCCTCTCATAGTTATGAACATCACAAGGATGTGATGAAGAAATGAGGTTTCATTGATCCACATTTTTGACATCGATCATCACCACATCAAGTTATAATAGCTTATGAGCATCGCATTGGGCCCTAAGATTTTGCATTTCACCAAAAGGTTGGTAGATTTATGAGATTCACATCCCAAACCCCATTTATACATTATTTTTTGGTTTTATATTCCTATTTCAACTACTAGTTATCCCATGGGGTGGATTTGTGGCTTCCAATTTGGAATTAGAGGTTTTGAGTGGATCATAAGTATTTCCCATCCAAAATACCAATCACGTAGTGTGTAGTGTAGGATCACACACCATTTGTTATTCTTATTTAAGGAGGATGAACTTTGGGAATTACATACTGTGTATTGGGGGTACACATCGTGTAATGAGCCTTGGTCGTGTGGTCGAGGACATGGACAAAAAAAAATTTTCAAGGGAAATTATCATGTGGTAGTACATGGCTAGATGACATAAGAATGAGTTTTGATACATGGACATGGCCAAAGTCGCGATCTTGGTTCAGGAAAAGAGGAACAAAACATGTAACACGGGTACATATTGTTTTTGGAGACATATATAGTCAACCTGTGTGTGAGAAGGAAAATTCCCAAGGGTTTGGATGAGGTCACACACCATGTGACATGTGGTATACTCCATGTATTTTCTATATAAAATCCAAGTAAAAATAGCGCACATGAATAAGGGGTAGATTCAAGTGACACATCGTGTACTATGGGTAAACGCCATGTAATCCCCTTAGATACTTATCCATTACACATATACATCTCCAGGACTTAGATGGAAGCCCAACATTAGCCTCTCCTGAGTATTTTTTCATGTAGAATGAGATACTGGCCATGGTTTTGGCATTAGAGATATGACACAAGGTGATGTTAGTGGGATGCTTCTTTCAGAATCGTGTGGACCAATATTGGTTGAGTGAGTTCCCTTAACCCATTTATATGAGGGTACAATGTGGTATTATGTACTTATTAAAGGATTTTGATCCCCTCTATAGGATGAGCTCAGATAGATTGTGTGTCTCCCTCCAGGAGACCGGAGTGGGATCCTCTATCATATCATCTCCCTTAGTTGGGTTTCGTGGTATCTTTGTGGCCATATAATGGGGGTAAATACCCTATCTATTAGGTTATCCCATTACGGTTTGTAGTATTATCATCTATATGATCCCCTACTTAGTGGGTGATTTCATTAGGGTTTTCAGTATCATCATCTCTTTGATCCCCTGCTTGGAGGTTAGATTCAGATTGGGTTCATGGTATCTCCAAGTGTTCCTAGGTGATATACCTTATCCATGTTTCTTAGTTCTGGGCCTCGATAGGGTTTTCGGTGTCCCCTAGAAATCTTGTGTATGATCCCCTGTCTGAGCGTTATGATCTCTGGAGGTCTAGAATGGGTTTTTGGTGTCCCCCAGCAATCCTAGGTGTGATCACCTCTCTATGAGTTTAGATCTTCTAGGATCCATTAGGGTTCATGGAGTTCCCCATGAGACATGGGTGAGATCCCCTTACTAATTATCATGATTTGTTGGGTACCATCATGACTTTATTCCTAGCATGTCCAGATGAGCATGTTCTCTAAGATGTACGTAGTCAAGGATGATGGGGATATTCCATTGGATTAAGGATACCTGATGAGTGTGTCCTATTGTATGATTTCTATCGGGGATGGTAGATCTATACCCGATGAGTGATATCTATCAGATGAGTTCTATCTAGGATATCGGGGCTTATGGAGTGAGTTCTCCTAGACGAGTGATTCCTTGATCCTCAAGTGGAATCTTATGTAAGGATTAATGGTTGAGACCATGAGTCTTGGAGTATGCGATGAGTATATCTGGGTTATTTTGGGATTACTTGCGGTGATTCTTGATTTACACACCCTATGAAGATGAGATTAATTGTCATGTATAGCTGAGAAATGGTCAAGATAGAGTTTCCTATACTCTCTCACTTGGGTTCCCCTTTGGATTAGAGTCAAGAGGACTATTGAATTTTAGTTTCACCCATTTTATTTGGTTTTTTTGATTCACCTAATTGATATTTTTATACTCACACCTGCATGGGATCTTCTAGTGCATATCATATCTTATGTAAATGACTAACCTTTCGAAGGAGTCCAAGGAGGACCCAGAGTAAGAGGATCTAAGCAATCTAGAAAGACTGATTTCTGTACTACCAGTTTAGTTTTACATTCATTCCCTCATACTATGAATTTTGGAAATTTTTATCAGTTTCTAGTGGGATTTTATTTTTCCATTTTCATGCTTTCAATAATTTTTTTGAACTCATATTGAGGGATAAATGTATGCAATAATTTTAGTTTCAGTTGTATCATTATCTATGATATATTTCATGGATGTGTGTGTGTGCAGGTACCATAGGATAAGGAATTCCATGTGTGTTATATTCCTACTTCGTACTAGTCTCCATTCCCTGGCCTATTGAAGGTGGGCTTGGGGAATTGGAAGATTAGTCTTCTGCCAACCAGGCGTGCCCCAGTGGGTCAATTTATTACATATTCATGAGAGGTGCTCATGGTTTTTTATATATAAATGTTTATGCCTTAAATATCTTGGTAAATACACCTTGAGGATTAGTGTTTTGGATTAATTATTGAGAATAGTGGGAGCACTGGTAAACAGTCATGACTAGGAATGGCATTGAGTGAAGGATAAGGGTGTGGTTGGCATGAAGAGTTGTCATGTTGTGGAGTATAGCCAGTATATTTTTTGGTATTATACTCATGGGAGCACGATTTAGGTGATGTGGTCGAGTGGTACAATATTTTACACACACTATGTTGGAAAATATTATAATAGTACATGATGGTTGTGTGTGGATCTGTTTAAATTATAAATCAGTGGGTGGTTGGGTGTGATCTGAGGACCAATGGATTTTATGCAATACTTGTGATCATGGAGGATTGGGGGTCTTATTAATTATAAATTGTCCCTATGTTGTTTAGTAGATAACAGAGGTGGATCGTGTGTGGTGACATGGCCAATTTGGGTTGATCCTGAATAGGTATGGGCTGGGATGAGGTGAGTGTAGCTCGAGAGGAGCAACATATGTGTCTGGGAATAGAGCCTTTCAAGGTTTCTGACATGGAGTGGTATAAGGGAATCCATATGGTGGGGAGTGAATAATTGGTTTCTTTAGGTCATGACCCTAGTTATGCTTAGAAATTTGGTTAATAACTGATGGTTGTATTGATTCTCATTTATGAGCTAGAAGGTTATGTCCAATCATTACATGTTGATATATAGAGCGTAATCCATAGAGGTAGGACCCTTATATTGGAAGGGTATTTGGAATGGATGAAATTATTGTTGGATGGTTGTGGTGGAATATAGAAGTCAGTGATTGAAGTAAATCCAATTTATATGGTTCTATGTAAATACCATATTTCAAATTTAGATGAGACTTTGGATGAGTTAAGGCATTGGAATTGGTCTCATAATGTTTCGAGTATGATCTAATGATAGTTTATGAGGTGAAACCTATATCCATGACATGTTTCAAGAGTGAAACCCATTTTTGTCACATGGTTCGGGGGCTGAATCATGTGATGAAACATAGTGAAGGTTTTTGGTGAGATAAAAAATACTTGTAAAATCAAGGGGAAGTTGGTCCCATGTTTTGGGTACATCGTATTTACTAGGATATAAGTATTCCAAGGTTTAGTTGGGACCTCTTGAGGAAAGGTTGACGTATGTGGTCCCTGTTCATGGGTGTTGGATACTCATCTAATTCAATATAGAATCGGAGATGAGAGGAAATACAAGCTTATGGATGGTTTTTTATGCATGTTTAAATGTGGTGAGATAGAAACTGCATGAAGTGGGTCATTGGACTATTATAAGTGTGTATCGACAAGAAATCTGTATTATGGGAAGCATTGTGGATTGGAATTGGCCTTTTGCGAGTTAAGTCCAGTGGTGGGGAGAACCATGAACCTAATGATGGGGTTGATGAAATAATGGTTTACCATGGTGGATGGGTTTTGTGGTGCACCTTATAGGGGTTTAGAGAGGGATGAAAGTGGTGGCTTAGATTTTTTTATGAATGGTGCACCTCATGTTTGGACTTGCATAGTGGATGATCATCTAATGTTCCTGAGTAGATTATGGTGAAATCAGTATGATTGGTGACCCAAGTGGGTCATGTGTGTCATTTTGATGGGTGATGAGACTTATCAAAGATGGAAAGTGTTATAATAGGGATGTTGTAAGACCCTGTGTCTGTATGGGTGTGAAAATTTATGAGGGAATTTGAATTTTCTTTTTGATAGATGGTTCATTTTGAGAATTGGGAATCAGAATGAGGTTTCAAAGGTTTTATAATCCATAAATTATGCTTTTGGGTGTTGTTCAAGGTTTGGGGGATGTCCTAAGGGTTCATATGAATGTCGTAGGAGTGGTAAGGGTCCCTATCTGCTAAAGAGTATAGTTAAAAGTGATTCAAAATATGAATAATTAATTCATGATATGAATATGGTTTGTCGGGTATCCTAGGGAAATTTGAGATGTGAATGGGTGATGTAAAAGGGGATTGGCCACCCTTATTCCTTTGTATGGGAAGTAGAGTGCAGGAGGGATTCGAATGGCACCTCCCTCCCTCTCTTCTTCACAATTCCTAGAGTTTTAGGGTGTGATTGGATTGTGTTTTTTGGTAATATCTTCCTCCTTCCTTATTTTTCATTATTCTTCCTCTTACATTTTTTATTTTGAGCATTTCTATTTTGGGTTTTTTCCTTGATTCCACTAGCATATACTGTATCGACAATTTCTGGTGGTAATCTCAGTCATCCTAGTTAGAGGGGAACTCGAGATGAGGTCTACACACCGCCAGACATTATTTTAGAAAAGGTGCATCACCATTTTGTTTTTAAGGGTTTTTACCCTAGATTAATTTTTTTAAAATTTTAATGACATTGTTAATTAGGGATTTTGTGAATCTTGGGTTTGATGGTTCATCGAGAGTTCACTACACCCCATTGCTCATTGTTTCAGTGCGACATGATATCATGATGAGAATTTAGGCATTTGAACATATTTTAATGAAATTATTTAATTAATTATAGAAGGTTTTAATTAATTATTAGTGATTTATTGATGTAATATAGGGCCCCAGGTGGTTGGATAGTGTCCATATGTACTTATAAGAGCTTGATAATGCATTTCTGAGCTACACCTAAAAGGGGAAACAATTTTCTCTAGGTAGGTGGTCTACATACTTTCTATATGACATTTGGGATTTATTATGATTCATGGGGTGGGTAGTCATGCCAATTAGGGTGTCAACATGTTTTATTTAATTTTTTGATTTAAAATGTGATGCCTCTATTACGATGAACAGTGTTCCATGCCCACAAAGAAACTTAGTACTCTCTAGTTTTCCCTAGACACCAATGGTCAAGGCCTTGTCATGAGATGTTCTTAGCCTAGGTGGATAGACCATTGACTATGGATTATGGGATATGTGATTGGACTGACCTACAGATACCCTGATAACTAATATAGTTTGTGTTCTATCCCTTTTGACTATTTCAAATGAGATATACTTGTGTAGTTGATGAGTATGAACTGTATTTACGATGATACGGAAGGATGTAGCATTCTCAAGGAAATGAGTTTTGACCTAATAATTGGATCAAGAACAAGGACCCATTTGAGGGTGCCTCTACTATGTTGTGATATAGGGGACCCCAGTGGGTGCCCAGGTGACTAAACAACTATGAGCAGGTGCATATGTCCTATGTAGAGATGGTAGTGGGTGTTTCCTTAAAACCTATATAAAACATGTAATCTTGTGGAGAATTTAATTGTGTTTATGGGTTTAAAAATTCATAAAAACCTTGAATTTAAGTTATCCCTACATGTATTTATTTTGGATACAGATATGGTTCCCAGATGTGCTTCCTAGAACTCAATTTATGGGCCTAATGTGATGACAGTATGGTAGATTCCTAGAGGTGCTACCTGGGATCTTGATTTGGACATTATACAGCATTGAGTGATCCTACTTGGATTCTTTGACATCATTGTCAATACTCAATGTGTATTTTGGGATCCGGAAATTGATCAATGTAAAGAATTCCTAGGGAACCTTGATTCAAC
This sequence comes from Viscum album, assembly GCA_963277665.1. NCBI lineage: Eukaryota > Viridiplantae > Streptophyta > Magnoliopsida > Santalales > Viscaceae > Viscum > Viscum album. Next base: position 1,964,913,933 of record OY728152.1, read on the forward strand.
CTCAGGTCTGTATGGGATGACCTAGATTCCATGGGTCCCTACGATGCCTAGCCTGACTAGGAACCATCTGCATAGGCTTGGGGGATTATTTTTATTATGATTATGATTATTATGAGAAATATAGGTCGTATATAGGATCAATCTATTCAAGCCTGATGATATTACTTTTTATTGATTAAGATCCCAATATGTCTAGGATATAGTTGTTGGGAATGGTGACTAGGGGGATGAATTTGATTCAGTGATTTCGTAAGATGAAAAGAATCGACCTTTAGACACTCATTATACCTAGAGTTTGGAGAGATGCCCGGGATTCCTAAGATATGGATGTTGATCCATTAATCATGATTTTTCTTCCATTGAGGATATATATGAATGATTCTTAGGTTAAACTATGATATGGTATTTATATGGTTAGCATGATATCAAGATGTGCTCAAAGGAACTTCAGCACTAGTTGAAGCTGGTATGGTCGATTAGGGTCACAACCCAATGGATCGATAATGGTATGGTTGGTACATGGGTTGTCACAGTCCACGTGATGTTCTCATATATATTTCTTCATTGGGAAAAAGTAGAGATTAATTGATTATTTTATTTATTGATTAATAGTTTTTTTTATTTTGAGTGTGTTTCATGCACATACAACTACATATGTCAGATGGTAGCATATCATGTTGGTGGTTCCCTATGGGGTTTTGTGCCCACACCCTGCTCAGACATCTTTTACACATGGGTACTTGAGTATCTTCCATGTTTTTATTGCAAGTATGTGTTTTCAATGATACCAAATATAACATGATTTAATGGATGGCTTGTATGAGGTGAGAGTTCAAGACAAGTTGAGGCTCTGCGAAGTCATTGTTCAAGTGTCTTTTATTTATTTTATACCAGTATGTATATGTGACCATCCCAATGGAAGTCATGATTTGTATGTCATATTTGATCATGTTTTTTATTTAGTATTTAAATTATATTATTATTTATATATACTCAGATTTGAATGTTTTTATTCACTTTATATGTGATTATGAACTTTAATACAAGGGGTATACCCTCCCAATGATACCTCTTTATACCCACATTATTAGTCTGAAATATATAGTATTCATAGAAGTAAGATTAATGTATTGTGGCAAACCAATATGAGGAACTAGTCAAGTGGCTTTATACTAGAATGTTACACTCAATCGGAGGCCACCAACCAACCCATGGTGATGGAAAAAACCACCATACCTCTAGGAGTACCACTGGCTACCTATTAGAATGTCATTGGTAACCCTGAAGTATTTCATAGAAAAATATTAGTTCTAAGTGGATCACCAGCTACCCGATGGAGCTAATTGTCTACCCAGTGGAGTATCTATAAACCTAAGAAGCTGCAATAATGGCACCCACTAACCAATGGAATCAGATCGACTACTCGATGGATTCAATCAGTATCTATCAAAGTTCATTAAATGAAGGATTCAAATTATTAAATCCACTAATTAAATGCATGTATTAAACCTAGATACCCTAACTCATATGAATGTTATAAATAGACATCCATAGAGGCTTGGATCGCAAAAAATAAACTCTACGACAACTAATTTCCACTGAACGATTCTTGATACATCTCTCACATGCTACTACAAGATATCTCCCAATAAGTTCCAATTTTTAAAAGGAATTATAGTTTTCAATAGCTACAATACAATTTCCAATTTCTACTCTTTTTAAGCCTTTTTATTTCTCCCTTGTTTTAATTATTAAAGGCTCTTCCTCTTCTACCTTTTATCTCTCTCTCTATCTCTCTTAATCTTTCATTTTCTTTAAAATATTATAGATAGAGACGAGTGATTTGTAAAGGGTTTTTAAAAACAAACATCTTTCTTTTTCATCATATTCTTTTGTTTATCCCCATCATTAAAGTGAGGGAACTTGGTTCTTGGTTTCTTTTAAACCGATGGTATTATTTTGGATATTTGTTTCCTTTAAAACAGAGGGATTCCTTCCTTTATTCTTTGGTTCTTGGTTTCTATTAAAACCAAAGGAGAAATATAATCCTCTCAATCCCTCTTGAGGGGAGGATATATAGGGGTACATTCTTTATCTATTAATGAAATACTTTATCAAAGTTTGCCTTTTAATTTTTGAAATTTATTTTTATCTACGCTTAAAGTTTTATTTTTTAGTACGCTCGCTTATAATTCTATTGTTTTATACTTTAATAAAATGCTTTAATAATAATTTATTTCATTATATAATAAAATTTTAAAATTATTTTAAAATTAAATCCCCCTTACCTCTCTTTCTATCTTATATCTTACCTACATTTAGTATTAGATGATAACTTTGTGTTTTTCTCAAAAATACCATTTTTTTAAAAAATAGTTTTAATTTTTGATATCTTAACCAATTTCAAGTTTCAATATTTTTAGGATGGAAACATTACAAACACCTTTGGTGGACCTAAAAGAAACTCTATGTATTTCCCAACTTTTTTTAATAGTTCATACTATAGCTATAGGAAAAAAGATATGTCTAATTTTCTTAGTATTATAGGATATCCTTTTTGGAAAAAAATTCTACATGGATTCACACCTTCTAAAGAATTTGAGGAAAAGTGGACTCCCGATGAAATAGTCACTTTTAAACATAATAACAATGATATGAATGATTTACATTTTGGTTTAGATAATTACGAGTTTAATCACATTTCTACTTGAAAAATTACACATAAAATCAAGAAATTTCAAGAAGTAACTCATGAAGGAATAAATAAAGTTAAAGATACTAGGCTTGAAATGTTCATTAATGATTTTTAAATCCTTATTATGCACCCTAATGAATATATTACTGAAAGTTTTACAAATTTTACTAACATTTGAAATTATCAAAATTCTCTTGGTGATTATTTTTCTACAGTAACATTAGTGAAAAATATTTTTTGGGTATTACATAGAAATTGGGTTCCCAAGGTGATGAAAATAAAGAAGTGTGTCACAAACCATCCTAGATGGGATTGTATTGTGACTTTCCAAGCCTATCTTCAATTGGATAGGGGTTGGTGACCAACATTGGGTAGTCATATCACTGACTTGGGAGGCTTTAGCCTAAGCACATGTACATGCACACATATCCAAGCCTATAAAATGTTGAAATGTAAAAACAAATGAACATCCACGCATGCATACATATAAATACCACAACCATAGTATGACATGAAGTAAAGGAAACTAAACAATCCCAAATATAATCCCACCACAAAGAGTCTGAAACAAAATTCCAACCTAAAAGTAAGTACTGATGGCTACTATAAAAAATCCACAATAATAGGCCTTGGTCTGTATAGCCTCTCTAAGCACCGTCTGGTCTTATCCCGTCTAGGATTTCATCAAAAGGCCGATCATCTGCACGAGACACAATACCTGCAGGAAAATCCTGTGTAAGGGAGAGTATAAAAATACTCAATAGGAGACCCCAAAAACAAAAATAATACAACAAAGGAAATATATTAATCTATATACAAGTATATTTCTACAACACATATAACAAGAATATCTAGATATACTCAATAAAGAAACATAGTTGAAAGGTAAGTCAAAACTATAGTATACCAGCCTAGGATTCCAGCTCGAAGATTCCTAAAATCACTCATATGGGGGAACACACTCCGGAATCATATAGACCTGATGATGTCTGCCCGATAGGTAGTTCATTTTAGGTATCTCCATTAGAAGTACATGCAGAAGGTCTGAAGAGAATACAATACACATATGAGGATCACTCCCAAGGCCAGGAGGTGATACCAACAACTCAATATGGATTAACCCACTATGTATAAGATGAAAACATGTTTAGTGTTGGTCATAATGATACCAAGAACTCCACCTAGGGAACAAATATAAATAGTGGATCTCACTCCATGCCGAACTGAAGGATTCCAACAACTCTATCCAAGAAGTCCTACTGAATGGATCATATTCCTAGGAGTAGGATATGATTCCATACTAACCCTTAGGGAAAGGATAAAGGTAACACACCCTAAAAAAGTTGTCCAAGATATATTGCGAAAGGACTCTAAGAAATGTACAATAAAGTACAATGCATGTAGAAGGGTTACACACTATTTCCCTTAACCTTGAATCATGCCCATGAAAATAGACCATGTATTTTGGCCATGTCCATGTAGAAGTACATGACATGTAGGCTCCCTATGTAGTCTACATGTGTTCTATTACACAGTTATAACCCATATCCCTATACCCGTGTACTAGTACATGGCATAGTCTGTGTACTCTGGTCTAGGTCATGTATGTGTAAGGGAGTACACGATGTGCTCCAACCTATGTACTCCAACCCTTGTTTGTGTACCCTCCGAGGTACATACTAAGTCATTATGGAGGGACCATGTTCCATGTGATAAGGTTCACATGTCGTGTGATACTTAAGTTTCCCCAGAAACTCTAGACACTACATAGGGGTCCCATGCATTGTGTAGATTTGGTTTACATGTCGTGTAATGTGGGATTTTCCAGAAATCTAGATCTCACTCTGTGTGACCTGACCTTTGCTCTGGCCTTCGATCCAGTGATCGTTTAACCCCAAAAAAGTAGATCGATCCCCATCGAGTAATTCTATCACTGAATAAAAAAATATGGGCCTTAAATCAACTCAAAAAATGGAATTATTTATCGTTCTTTATTGCGCACCTAAGAACACGAAAATTGGGTATCTACATCATCTGATCTGATATCGCTACCACTATTGTACCTATGTCATGTTATGCTAATCCTGAATCTATGATATTGGATCGTTGACCTAAGAAATAGGTGTGCAATGATCAATTCGCCAATAAACATTGAACCATAGGACAAATGAAGAACACCTGTCATGAATATAGAATCATGGGAGAAAAACACAAGAACAGTCAAGAGAAATGGACCTTGATCGATGTTCGTATCAATATCACTTTGTTTCTATTAGAACGCCAATCAAATAATCAATAATAAAAAATAATTCTCCTAATAAAATCCCCATAATAAAACTATCCCATAATATGCATGATTCGTGATTCAATATTTTCATTCATTGATTCACATTTATCATAGATTTCCAGAAGAGGGAAGAAAATTAAAATAAACAATGCCCTACCTTGTTTTGTATTGATCGTTGATGAAGAATGATGCAACATCATATTCATTGGTGAGATCCTTTAATTTCGTCTCATTTCGGTCACCGATCCTCGATCAGACCATCATTCACCAATGGATTCTCATCAATGCTCTCCAATGGATCTCTAATGATTTTTTTGGGTTATACATATAACCCTATAACATGGACATAAGTGTGTATTTAAAAAAAGTGTTAAGTCACTATGTCAAAAAAACAAATAAAATAATTTAATTAATTATTTTACTCATTTTATGCCTGTGACAGTTTTTCCACAAACGTCCCACACTAACTAAGTTTAAGTCGTACCTAGGGTAAAAATCACATTCTAAACTCAATAGTTCCCTCAGATTTTTGATTTAGGAACCCCTTTAGAATTTATATCTCTTTTTTAAGAAAATTTTTCATGTATTCTATTTAATATATTTAACATATTTTGAACATTTATTCTAGGAACACAAGTCCTCAAAATCACATGTTTCCTAAGTGCATGATCTCAAAAATAATACATACAATATCCAAAAAATAATTCATGGAAAATCTGAGACATTACATTCTCCCCATTTTGGTTATTTACAGCCTTGAAAATCCAAAACAAGGGAAACACAAATAGATGTGGGTACTGAACATGTATCTGAGCCTCCCTCCCCCATGTGATCTCCTGAATATTTATGTGTTGACAATAGACACACAATAAAGGAATCACTTACCCATAGAAGATCCCCTCCCTCTGATCATCAATCTCTATTGGGTTCTTAGTAAAGGTAGTTCCATCCTTTATGTCCAGCTCTCCCTAGTCGATAACGTGTGATGGTTCATGCACATACCTCCTCAACTGCAACACGTGGAAAACATTATATTCCCGATCTAACTACAGAGGTAGATCTAAGCAGTACACCACCTTGCCAAATATATGTAGTATCTAGAAAGTTCCAATGAACCTTAGAGATATCTTTAAACCTTGGTCAAATCTCCATAATCCACATTGAGGTGAAACCCATAGGAACACAGGGTCTCCTTGCTTGAACTCAAAAGGCCTTTGTCGTCTATTCACATATGAATTATGAAGGCTCTGTGAATTCTTCATCCACTCTAGGATGATATTCACATTCTCAATAGTTTCTCACACCAACTCTATGCCCATGAGTGCTAAATCTCCAAGTTTAGTCCATCAAAGTGGTAACATGTGGGGTCGCCCTTGAAAAGCCTCCAATAGTGCCATACCGATGGTGGAATGGTAGCCATTTTTGTATGAAAACTCCACCAGTGGTATATGAACCTCCCAACCATGGCCAAAGTCCAACATGGATGCTCACAACATGTCCTACATAACTTGAATGGTCCGCTCAGTCTGGCCATAAGTTTAGGGGTGAAACATTGTGCTCAAGTGTAACTGAGTCCCAAACACCTATTGCAATCTCTGCCATAATTAGGATGTGAAGTGAGCACCACATTCAGAAACTATCATCAATGGAACTCCATGAAGATAGACTATCTCCTGTACATAGAGGCATACTAATCCCTCTACTGAACTATACTATCATATATCTAAGAAGTGGGATTACTTAGGGATTCGGTATACAATCACCTAGATGGAATCATTTTCTCTAGACATACATGGTAATATAATCATGAATTCTATGTATATCCAATCCCACTTCCATTATAGGACCTCAAGGGGTTGATCTAAACTTGTTTGAACTTGGTTCTCAGCCCACACTTACTGAAAAGTAAGGCATCAAGAGACAAAATATAAAACTCCTTTCTTCATCTCTGGCCACCAAAACTATCATTGGGCATCCTAGTACATATTTTCCATACCTAGATATACTACCAAAGGATGTGTATGAAACTCTCTCAAAACATCCTCCTACAACATCACGGGTACCATCATGCATCCTTTGAAAAGAACAACATGCTCCCTGCCTTTAGAAAATCCATTAGGAGTGTGTCTAGTGGATATCTGAGTGCATAGGATCTCACAATCAGTATCGCAAAGCTTTACCTCCTAGACTCACTGTATGGACGGAGGGATTAAAACTATTGACTGGAGGTAATATGCTCTATCTCCATCCAAGAAGGATAACTACAATGAGTTAAACTTCTCTAATTCCTCATTCTGTAACGATGAACAATATATCCTACTAAGAGTATCTGCTACCATGTTCCCCTTCCCAAGAGTATAGACAATTTTGAAGTCTTAATCCCAGATGAACTCTAACCATAACCTCTATCTCAAGTTAAGATCCTTCTAAGAGAATATATACTTGAGACCTTTGTAATTATAATAGATGATAAAATTATCTCCCATCAATTAGTACTGCCATGTCTTTAGTGTGAATACTATCACTGCTAACTCAAGATCATGGGTTGTATAGTTTTAATCATGTGGTCTCAACTAACCTGAACCATATGCAATCATCGTCTGACTCTATATAAGAACAAAACCAATCTCGGTTCTTAATATATTGAATAACACTACATACTCAACACCATCCTCTAGAAATGTCAAGATGGGGGTGATCATTAAACTCTACCTCAACTACTTAAAATCCTGTTGGTACCGTTCTGACCACATGAAAGGATTCCCCTTTCAGGTCAAATCTATCATGGGTGCTGATATTCTATATAAATTAGATATGAATCTCTGATAATTTCTTTCCAACCCAAAGAAGATCTGCACCCCCATCACGCTCTTGGGTGGATCCCAAGATGATATTGCTTTAACAATGGCTGGGTCCACTACTACTCCATCCACTGAGATAACATGTCTCACAAAGTGCACTGTCTGAATCTAGAACTAGAGCATCGAGAGATTTTCAAAAATCTAGTGCTCTCAGAGTATGTCCAGAACTATCCTCAAGTGTCTTTCATGCTCCTCCTCAGACATAGAGTACACAAGGATATCTTCAATGAAAACTACCATGAACTAGGCTAAGAAAGGATGAAAGATCTGGTTCATGAGTCTTATGAACATTGCTGGAGAGTTCATCCAACTAAAGGTCATCACCAAGTACTCCACTATTATAATTTCAAGTAGTTTTGATGGAAAATTTGTGACGGACTAATTACTCATCAAAAATAGTCCGTGGAAAGCACCTATTTGTGATGGGGGTAAAATTGTTTCACGAATAGTAACTATCTGCGTTGTATTTATAAATCTGTTGCAAATATTTTTTGACTGATTTCCTTCAATCTAGCATGAAAACCATTCACGACATGAATTTGTCACGGATTATTCAATCTGCCACAAATTCACTTTGAGTCGGCAGTATTTGTGACGAGAATAGAATTCCATCGCAAATACTTTTCAATGAAAACATTTTTGTGACGAAATTAAGTTCGTCGCTATTATACCAATGCAAAAAGTATCAAGTTTTAACAGGTCACACCACTCATTTCTTCTTCCTCCTCTTTTGTTCCTTCTTCCCTCTCCTGAATGCAGTGGAACCCTATAGAAACCCCTCTTCGTGTAGCCCCAAAAACCTATGTTTCTTCCGATTTTTGGGTAATTTCACACCAAATCTCCAATGTATGGACTCTTCTTCAATCCTTCATCATTTTTTTGCATATTTTCAATAGATTGATAAATTGAAAAAACCTAGGTTTAAAATCTTACCCTATTTTGATGATTTATTTGGCACATAGGGTTAATATAAATTTATTATTATAGATTTGAGTATTTTGATTATGCAAAAATTGTTTTAATTTGATTTACAGTATTTTTCACAATGTTTGATCTTTAAACTGTATATATTTTTTGGGTGTTTAGGGTTGTTGAAACATTACTATTTTATATTATCTGAAATATGATTATTATTAAAATATACTGAAAGTTTTTATTTTTTTGAAAAAATGTTGGTGTCTTCAACACTTAGATTTATTTTAAATTTCTTTGTGTTTTAGGGTTGTTGGAAATTAATTATAATTCTACCCATTCTTTGTTTCTTATTGTTTTTTAGGGTTTTTTTACCTTTCATTTGTTTCCTAATTCCAAATTTTTTATTGCGCATGCGTGTATGCATGTCTAAATATTTTTATGTCTAAATATTTGTTATGTTAATTATTTTTCCACGCACAAATAATAATAATATTTTTGCGTGCATAATATTTGTTTATAATTATATTTGCGGGCACATAATATTTTTTACAATAATATTTGTCTATAATAATATTATTTTTTTATGATAAATTTTTTCACACACGTGCATGTATATATGTATGTCTATATATTTGTACATCTAAATGTAATTGATTTATTTTTAATCATGATGATAAAATTAATTTAAAGAAAACATTTTAACAAAAAATTATTTATTAAAATTTTGTTTTATAAAAAAATGTTAACAAATTATATAATTGAAAAACAATGACAATTTAAAATATGTAATATTTAGTAAAAACATATTTAATAATAATTATGATAATTTTTTAATAGTTTGTAAAACATTATAAAAAATATAAAGAATTATTATAAATTCGAAAAAACATATTAATTATTAAAAATATAGTATTAATTTAAATAATTAGTAAAAATCAATAAATAATTTATAATATGTAATAATTAATGATTGTTTATTATTAATATATTATAAATATTAGTGACAATTATAAAATAATAATATTTTTTAAAAAAATTATAATAAAATATAACAAGGTTTAAAAATTCAAAATAATTCGTATAAAATGTTGTATTAATTAAGATAATTTGTATTGATATTTCGTATAAATGTTGTAAAAACACCCGACTCGCAAAACTATTATAATACATCTAGGGTAAAAATTATTAATTCAAAAATTATTAATTCTAAATAATTATTAATTCAAAAATATGAACTCAATCTTATTTATAAATTATTTATATAATTTATAAATTCAAGGTAATCAAATTATATATATATATGTGTGTGTGTGTGTGTGTGTTTATATATATTTTATATTTGTATATTTGTTTAAATATGAGTTAGAATATATTTGAAGTATTTATATTAATTAATAAATTGTGATATATATATAGTAATTATTAAAATTACAATAATAATTTAGAAAAATTAATAATAATCATTACATAATTTATAATAATTTAAATAATTTATCAAATTTTAATAATAATCATCATTATATAATAAAACTATAATAATAATTTAAGAAGTTCCGATTTATATATATAGATATAATCATTACATAATTTATAATAATTAAAATAATTAATAATAATCATTACATAATAATAATTACATAATTAATAATAATTTATAATTATTAATAATAATAATTACATAATTTATAATAATAATCATTACATAATTAATAATATTCATTGCATAATTTATAATTAATTGTGATATATATATAGTAATTTATTAATTAATTAATAATAATTTTATATAAATTTTTAATTAATTAAAATAATTTGTATTAATAATTTGTATTAATATTGTAGTATATATTTATATATAAAAATTAATTATTATATAAATAATATTAACAAAAGATTAAAAATGATACCCCCACGTGCGATATAATGAAACAGTTGACACTAACATATGTTACATCACGCCTAGGGTAAACCCCATATTCCAGACCCAATGGTAATCTCCTATTTATCATACAATACATAGTTTGAAAGATATATTGAATTTGTATAATAATTTATAATACAAATATTAAATGAATTTCCCTCGCCTGCATTGTAACTACCCAACACTCAAAATTCTAATGTCGTGTATAGGATAAACCCCACATCTCAGCCCCAACAGTGATCTCCAATTTATCATATGTGACACTGTTCAAGAGATATGATATTATTTTAAAAAATAGCATGCGTCTAATATAATATATATAATATTTTTATTTTTATCCACACTGAAACTCTACGGGCCCCGTAAACGAGTGTTAACCCTATGCCTCACTCTTCTCATATTTCATAGAATATTTCAAGATGGTAAAATATAATAATAATTTGAAACTAGTCAAAATGATCAGCAATAATTATTATTATTCTTGTTGTTTTTAGATAACTATGGACTCTAGAAGTAGACGGTAGTATCTAATACGTGATCATGATTGGATAAATAATCGAAAAAAATCAAACAGATTTAGTTTAAATCCTATATATATTTAAGGTGTTGAAGCCTTTATATCATTTTCATCATCAAATTCAGATTTCTTTTCTGCAAGAACAATTAAATTTCTGTGTAAGAAATGTTGTCTTAGTACATTCAAAACATTTGACAATGTTAGACTTCATCTATTGCATTAGGATTTTTAGAAAGATTATATTTTTTGGTATCAACATGGTGAAGAGAGTTCAGTAGAAAATACAATTTTTTGGTTTCAAATCCATCACTTCATAATTTAATACATGTGGCAGCTGGTCCATCTATTTCTGAAACAATAACTCGGAATGAAATTCAAAATCATGAATCTGAACCTTTTCAATTTTACAATTTGTTGCAATCTGCTCAAGAGGCCTTATATCTAGGAAGCCATATGAGAAAACATTAAGGTGTTACAAAATTTATGGCCATTAAATTGGATTTTGGAATGTATAATATTTGTTTCAATCAGATTTTATCTTTGGTTAAGTCATTGTTTCCTGACGAAAATACATTACCTACAAGTTTCTATGAATGTAAAAGGTTGGTTCATAATTTGGTTCTAAGTTATCAGAATATCCATGCATAAATCAAATATTTTCATCACAAAATGATTAAATCATCCATGTGATGGTAACTCATAGAAATTTTTTGATCATATGCATTTTTCTTTTGCTGCAGAATCTCATAACATATAGTTAGGCCCTTCTACTAATGGTTTTTGTTCATTTGGTGCTTCAGTGGTCAAAATTATTATTGGACTTTTTTCATTACTCCTTACAACTTTCCTCCTTGGATGTTAATGAAGGAACCATATATATATATATATATATATATATGTGTGTGTAATGCTGTTTATTCCAGGACATCAATAGAACAATATTAAAGTTTATTTGAAACCACTAATTGATGAGTTTATTACATTATGGAATAACGGTGTGACTACATTTGATATAACTGCAGATCAGAATTTTATATTGAAGGTTGCATTAATATGGATGATCAATGACTTTTTAGCATATGGTATGTTATCTAGATGGAGCATAAATGGTCTAAAATTATTTTTGTATGGAATGGCTTAGAAAAAACTATTTATGCTTTGTAATTGTATAAAGGTTAGATATTTTAATTAGCATTGGAGATTTCTTCTTGCAGATCACCCTTTTTTAAAAAATAGAATTAATTTTACAAAAGGTCAAATTGAAACAAATGCACCTCCAATAGTGCTCTCAGGTAATCAAGTAAAATATATTGTCTCTACATTACATTATGTTAATTTTGGACCAACCATAAATGGGAAAATGATAAATGTATTAGGAAGATATCATAATTGGATAAAGTAGGGTATTTTTTGAGACCTTACGTATTGGTCTGATTTGTTGGTTCAGAACATGTTATATGTAATGCCTATTGGGAAGAATGTTTTTGATAACATGTTTTATACTGTGTTGGACACACCTTGAAAGACCTAAGATAATGTAAAGGCATGGTTAGATCTTGTGTAGACTTGCAGACATCTGGAACTTGAATTATTTGAAGATGAAAGATCACACAAATTAATGAATCCAAAAGTAGTTTACTCACTTAGTAAATAAAACCATTTATTATTCTATCAATCGATTATCGATTTCAGGTTACCAGATGGTTATGCTTCTAATTTGTCTTATTCTATCAAAAATGGGCATATTACCAGGTTAAAAAGTCATGATTGTCATGTTATAATTGAAAGATTATTAAGTGTTGGTCTTAGAGGGCTATTGAATTATTCAATCTAGGATGTTTTGATTGAAATATCATTTTTATAAGATATTTGTGTGAAAAAATTGGATTATAATGTAGTGAATTCCCTGGAAAAATATATTGTTTTAATTTTATGTAAATTGAAGAAAATATTCCCACCGAGCTTCTTTGATTCCATGGAACCTTTAATATTTCATTTTCCATATGGAACTAAATGTGGAGGGCCGGTACAATTTCTATGGATGTATCCATTTGAGAGATGTATGCAAAAATTAAAGAAGAAAGTATGAAAGAAATCATCCGTTGAAGGGTCGATTGCATAATCATACTTGCTGGAGGAAATTTCAAATTTCTACTCTTATTATTTTCAGTCAGAATATCATTCCAAACATAATCTGATGGGTCGTAATGAGACAAATGTTGATGATATCATGGACTATCAATTTTCAATTTTTAATCATTCTGAGCTTGGTTTTTGTGGTTATCGTGAGTGATGGCTTACAGATGAAGAACTGCACAAAGATCATACTTATGTTTTTCTAAATTATGAAGAAATGACATGATTTGTGCAGTAAGTAATACCTTTTTATTATTTTGTTAAATATTTATAAAATATATCTTTATTTACATTAACTTTCTTATAGACTATATGATGACTATATCAAAAATCAATTTCTAAAGATTACATCTACTACTCTTGAGGAACGTCGACAAAAAAATTTTGCGTATTGGTTTCAAAGACAGGTAAGTAAAGTTTTTTTCGATGGAATAATAAATAAAATTTTCAATGATATCTATTATTAATATTTTTAATTGTTTACAGGTAACACAACATGAAAATAAAATTGATAGTCAATTGTGTGTGCTCAAAAACCCTCCATCAAAACTGGTAAAATCTTATAAAGGGTATGTGGTTAATGGATTATGATTCCATACACACATATATAGGGACTTAAAGAAATCAATGAATACATGTGTTTATTTTAAAGGACACAATCATAAGGAAAGTGAAGTTTACTGTTATGGTATTCTAGATGAAATAATTTATTTATGTTATCTAGAACCAAATTATGTTTCAATGTTTAAATGTCATTGGTTTGATACTGATTGGGGGTTATGATTTCATCTACGAAATGGAATCGTTGACATTAAATATAACATTCTTCTTGTATCAAATGAACCATTTATGTTGGCACATCATGTGTATCAAGTTTACTATGCAAATTATTGTGATGTTTCAAGAGATTTGAAGGACTGGTAGGGTGTGATAAAAATAAAATCACGTGACAATCATTTTATTGAAAATGAAAATGGTTATATGGAAGTAATAAAATATTGAAATTTTTCAAAAAACATCCCAAAATATATCTCTTACTCGATGAGATATAAATATCGATGATGAGACCCCCTAGTTAAGGGTCAATAATATAGATAATTTTGATTAAGTAATAAGGGATGATGAAACTAAAAGTCAGATAGAAGTTGAAAATGATAAATATGAGGATGAAGACATTGATGTTGATGAAAATAGTGATGAAGATGACGATTGATGTATTATATTCAGGTATTTAGATACAAGTAATTATTATATTATGATATTTATTAGTTTTTTAAATTTCATATTTGTATTAATAATCTGTTATAGGTAACATTATTTTATTCTGAAATTCATTAGTTTTTTTATATTTCATATCTATTATAACAATCTCTTAGTGGTGAGAATATTTGTTTCAGATGGATGGATATGATCCTCATGAAGATTTATTATATTCTCTCACTAATGTCAAACTTCCTAATGATGAGCCTGATTTAGCTGCTCCTTCTGAGGCTGGTGCACCTACTAGGAGGGGGAAAGTTCTTGCTTGATTACTGATTTCAGATCCTATTCTAGAGATATAACCATATATTTATTTTGATCCACATTTACATAGGTATGTTTAATTATTTAATAATAAATTTATTTTATATTAACTAAGTGTATTAATTTTGATAATAATTTTATGATTATATATTTGTTTCAATTTTCAAAGTTTTTCACATTTATCCATTGTCCAGGCTGGTGTAATTTTAAGAAATTATTTTTCCGAATCATGGGTGTCATGAGACCTGGTACCCATCACCATATGTGACCAAATGTTCTACCATTTTATTTTACATTATAAAATAATATATACTTTTTTTAAAATTTATTTAATTACTGTCATATTTTTTTAATTATATTCCAGAATTTATTTTCTCCAATTTCTAATAGTTAGATAGGTCCTATCCGAAACACATGGGATACTTTTATATGCGAGTTCTTTCGTCAGTTTCTAAACAACATAAGAAAGTGAGATATAGATAAAGCTTGTGCTACCATCTTTGATCAGTCTTGCATCTCCCATCATCCCAACTATATATCAGCTCAGGTATGGGATGGTTAGGCTCCTTCTGGATATGAGAGACTTTTAGGAGGAGATCAGTAGGTGGACGTCATAGCTAGGGGAGGAAAGACATCACCCATAGGGTCGGGATTCATACATTTGGCATACATTGAAGACATATGGTAAATGATATTATTTATTAATATATATTTATTTTAACTATAACATGTTTATTATATTATATAGGTCACTACTGACCTATCTATTACGGAGTTTGAATTTTATAAGAAGATTTATTATGATCACCATATAGAACAAGTTGTAGGGGAATGAGAGTGCCACATTGTGGTTAGTGATTTTACTGAACAATGTCATAAATATTAATTTTATTTTCATTCTAATTTGTCATTATACTTAAAGGAAACATATGAGACTATGACTTCTCATTCACGGGAGACTCAAGCTAAGGCTGAACAAGATATCACTACTAATTCGGGTTTTGATGAGGGGGCTTGGATACAGGTGACTTTGTAGGGTGTCGATAAAGGTTTAGTGATTGGTATTGGTTCTCGACTGACACATATGAGTTATTATGGTACTTATGTGATTGAATCAGTGAGTGAAAAGGGACATCGTGGAGAGTCATCATCGACACTATCATCTGATTCACATTATGAGGAGAGATTGAGAGCTTAGGATGAGATGATATAGTAGATGCAGAAGTAGAGGGAGGAGGATCTTGAGCAGCAGGGTCTGAGAGATGAGGAGATGGTGGAGTATATGTGACGACTTGCATGTGGAATTGGTATGGAGTTTCCTCCCCCTGGTCCATCAAGTGATCCTCATCCTCCTGATGTCAGTTGATGATTTCTGAACATTTTCATGATTGTTTTTTCATTTTTTATGATAGATATATTATATTTGAAATGATGTATTACTTTTATGTGTGTTTTAATTTTTTTTAAATAGTTTTTTTAATGTTTTCTAAATATTTGTAATTTTATTTATTTATAAATAATTTAATTATTTTTTAAATTTTATTTGTGATGGATTATTTATCTATCCCAAAAGGGATTTGTGATGGATCATCACAAAAGAGTTATAAATAATATTTTGGAATTTTTTTGCAACAGATTGTATATCCATCACAAAAAAGTTTTTCTATGATGGACCATCACAAATATTTATATTTTCAAGGTCCTTCTTCTACGATGGGCTATTTACAGCGGACACCCATCGTAAAAAGTCATTTGCGAGAAGAATCCGTCGTAAATGCACCGTCGCGATTATAAGAAATTCTTATTGTGATCGTAGTGACCATAGCAACATCTGAATGACATCTCAGTATATCCTCATCTTGAACTCGCAACTGGTGATATCTTGACCTAAGTTCAACCATTGAGAACCATCATGACCCTCTAAAATGATCAAATAGTCCATCGATCCTCAGTAGTGGATACTTGTTCTTCATGATCACCTGGTTCAAGCACTGATAGTCCACATACAACCTCAAGTTCCCATCCACCTTCTTGGTGAACAAAACTAGGGCTACCCAGGGTGAAACATTTGTTCTAACAAAGCCTTCCTTTGAAGGTCCTATAACTACTCCCTCGTCCCTCAAAGCTCTTAAAGATCCATCTGATGTGCTGGAACAAATATTGTTGTCATCTAAGGGTGTGTATCAATGAAAAAATCTATCTCACGGGGGGGAGGTAAACCTGGAACATCCTCAAGGAAGACGTACTCATACTCCGCCACCACTGCAATAAACTAGGAACTCATAACATCCACTACACCTAGGTTTAGGATATCCAACTAATGGGGAATTGGCTGCACCCTCCTATGCATGAGTTCATCCTACACTCCTTGGGTTTCCTTTTCACCAAAAAAGGAAAACCTGGTTTTGTCACTATAGGCACACCATATCCTACACCTAAAATATTCAACATGGGAATGAACCATGGATAATTAGTCTATAGCTAAGATGATATTGTATGGCCTCATCGCTTCTATAAAGTGATCCCAACAGAAACTATCACCTCCAAGATCCAGGTCACACCACTTGCACAAGTGTGTGATCTCTGAGTCTTCTCTAGTATGAATCTGCAAGCATAAGGGCCAATCCAAGGGCTCAACTAGAACCTATAAGTCATGTACAAGTTATGTGGAAGGAAAGTAATTCCTATCACCTATGTTTATAATTATTTCATCTACGGTAGAAAAGACATATATTGTACCTCAAATCATTCCTAGAGCCTCTAGGTCATAAGTTTTGAATGCCTATATATGTCCCTTACCCTATCCTCTAGATCCTTGAGTCTGGTGTGTACCACATAGGTGTGGTTTTGGTAACAATACAAAGAATTAACCACCTCCTACTGTTCTCCTAACTCCTTTACCACATCCTCCGCCTTACGAACCTGTCTACTCCTGCTATTATCTCTATAAGATCCCGACCTCTTCTAGAGTTGTATCGAGAACATTTTCAAGTATTCTTCTTTTAATTTTTGAGTAATTTTTGATTTGGTTATGACTTGAGGTCTTTTTGAGTAAAATTTTGAGAAAAATGAAAGAAAAAGGGGTTGTGAACGATTGGTGCGCGGTTATTGAAAACCGTGCACCCCCACCCAGCTAAGCGTGAAAAACCTAGAAAAGGGAATTATCATGGTTGGCACATGATTTTTATAATCATGTACCCAATTGGAGTAATAATGCACCCAAAATATAATAGGTGCATGTTATAGGTTTAAGGTTATGAAAAACTATTTCCCCAGCCCAAATAACCATGCGTGGGAATTAATTAAGTCTACAAATTAATTTTAAAATTCCACAAACCCCAAAAACTCACTTATTTAGACCCACATTCAACCATAGGTACTATTTAACATTTTTGGAGCTCTCAAGAAGAATTCCAAGCCATCTCAATCACCATTATTCAAAAATTGAATCTTGTATCGAAGGTTCACTCCTCTCCCAGTCATTGAATCCTCTCTTGGTTCTTCTCTCATGCTTCCCCCATTATTTCCATTTTCTTTCAGCGATGTAATCCATTATTATGGAAATATTTATATATATTTGATGTGATATAGATCTATGATTCTATATTTACATGATATTTATTTCTTTAATCTATATTTAGCATTTTTATATTCGGATCTAGATCTATATCATTTTGCTGCTCAATTTTTGGGAATTTCCATTAGGCGGTTATCCATCAACAAATTGGGGTAGGAGGTCTAATATTCAATTACCATAGTATGGATTTTGATATGTGTATCTGAATTATAGAATTCCTAGCATTATTTACCAATTAGAATTCATAAATTGGGTTAATTAATGTGCACAATTGATTAATTGAAGTATTTTGGAAATAGATAAATAATTGGAGAATTAATTATAAGATTTAGGGGATGTGAAATTAGATAATTAATTTTGGTATTAATTATGACATTTAAGGATCATGATTTAGATAATTAATTTGGGAATTAATTATGATATATTTTATTAGTTTATTAGAGATAATTAATTGTGGTATTAATTATGTGATATTGATATTATAAATTGAGATAATTAATTATGGAAATAATTTTGAATAATTGAGATTGAGAATGGTATAATTAATTATGGCATTAATCATGGTAATTGTGTTTGTGAATCTTGATTAATTAGTTGTCAAATTAATTAATGGGTTTAATGACTTGATTAATTAGTGAATTAATTAAGGGTAATTATGTGATAAACTAATTGTTGAATTAGTAATTCAATTTATGTGAATAATTAATTGCTAAATTAATTATGTGGTTACGAATGGTAACATGTTCATTTAGGTATGAAGTAAAGAATTGGAACATGGTCATTCAAATGTGTGTTTATGAATGGGAACATGGTAATTCAAGTATGAATTAGAGAATGGGAACATACTCATTTTAATGTGCATTTATGAATGGTAACATGGTCATTAAAGTATTAATTAGAGAACGAGAACATGGTCATTATAATGTGTCATGTATGGATGGTAAAATAGGCATTAAAGTATGAATTAATGAATGGTAACAAAGGTAGTCCTAGATATGAATTCACTTGAGAATACATTGAGCTATGGCATGAGCCAAAGAAGGTATTGAGATATGATATCACATTTGAATACTTGAGGCTCTATCATGATCCAAATTAGATATTAAGATATGATATTACCTGGTAACACTTCGGGTCATGGCATGATCTGATTTTGGCATTGAGGTACGACTGTCCTTGAGAACCTTGGAGTTAATGTGGTTAAGTAAATAATAAATGAAAATGTGATAACTGTATGTGTTGTACTTATTTCTTTATACAATTGAATACACTATTATCTGATTGGATATTTTTTTAGACACGAATGGTGGTGGCTTATTGATTTATACTCACACCCTACTTCGGTTGCCTGATTGGTGCCTGGATAGACTTTATTATTTGAGTATAGGTTAAGGGAAAAGGCCTTGGGTTATATGGATAATTTGGGAATGAATCATGGATAAGGTGACCAAATGTGGTTCATGAACCTCATGGGAGTTTTTGGTGTCTTTATTTTTAGTTTTCGTTTTAGACACTTGATGCATACATTGGCATAGAATTATTTTTTCTTTAGTTAGATATTGTATTTTCATGAATTGATTATCTTGATATATTGTTATAATTTATCGTTATATGTACTTCCACTATTGTTTGTTTATTTCCACTGGTGTATTACTCTAATCAAATAAGGAATATTCTCCTCATGAATGATTTATCAGACTCTCACTGCTAGTTGGTAGCCTTTGGTATACAGGGAGGCATGCTTGAGGTCATGTGACTGACTGTTTCGGGGAACCAGTGTGTGTCACCTAGTCTAGGATGTCACAAAGTGGTATTTGAGGAGTTTTATTTTGTTTTTATTTTGTCTTAATCTTTGGGGAAATGTGGGCATGAGACTAAGAAGATTTAGGTCCTAGACATGAGCTCATGAATGGGAGTTGAAAACCCATGTATGGGAGAAACCAAAGTACTCGAGGTGGGATTGTTGTTATTGCTGTTTGTTTTTACAGTTGAATAGTATTTCACCTTGGGTAACACACTTGTTTTGTGATGTAAAAATTGTTTTTTGAAATTTTATGAGAATTGAATCATGGCCCAAAAGGGCACAAGAGTTGATTCTTCATGCATCATTCTAGTAACTTAGGATAATTTTTTGACATGCATAATTTTTTGAAGGCATAGAAAAATGGATTTTGGTTAGGTTGTTGAACTTATAATTTTTTCCTTGTGAAACTAAATTAAAAGTGGTTCCTGATATGAAATTGTAAGTGTTAAATGATACAATAATGTGATTAATTGGGTGTATAAATGATAAACTTGATATGAGAATGATAATTACCTTAGATAACCATGAACTAGGTGTTTGATGGTTAAGGGTGGACCTAAGTAAGATGAGTTATGGGTTGATTCCATTGAGATTATAATTTATGATTTGGTGTCTTATACTGAGAGTAGGGTCAAGTTGGCTTCCTATATTCTTTGATGATCAATGAATCGTCGATGGAGTGTTCTGGCGGGGACTGGATAGACTGATGGTATATTGTGAAAGGACTTCTTGGAGAGGTTCTTAGAGTACTTCTATCTAGAGATGCTGATACAAGAAATAGTAGCGAAGTTTAGGCAGCTGACTCAGGGGGGGGGGGTGTTTGTGATTGATTATACTGGATGCTTTACCGACCTACATCGCTTTGCTCCAGTGTTGTCAAGAGATGAAACAGCTGCAATAAGACACTTTTAGGATGGACTTAAGTGCGAGATTAAGCCACAAGTAACCTATTTGAGTTAAATAAGTTTGTTGAGGTGGTGGATCAAGCTCTCATAGATGAGGGGATCCTGAATGAGGCTTCCAGTATTGGACATGTATTTATCTACCAGATGAACAGGAGGTGCGACTTTTGAGAGAAGGAGCACCGTTATTAGAACTTTAACCAGGGTAGTGTAAGGATGGTTGGTTAGACAGGAGGTTTGATTTCATAGGACCTTACTAGAGTGATATTTCATCAGTGTGGTAGGTGTAAATTATCATGGAAATTACCTCGACAACCAGTAGAGTTCCATTCTTGTGGCAGGATGGGAATCTATAGAAAATATGCAGAACACGGTGATAGGCGGTCAGTGAGGGTGTAGCTAGATATATTTAAGGTGTGGGAAGGGGATATTCTACACCTTAATAGAATGAAATATGGAGTTCTTTTGTCCAAGGAGATATAGGAAGTAGATGTGGTGCTTTTGGGAAAGAGCGCCCATATCAGCAGAGTGGTGCAACTTAGGGGATTCAGACTGCATCACATGGAAAAGGAGCATGACAACTACATGCAGTGAAACCTACACTTTTTTATAGTGAGGATGGACCATCAACAATGAGGTCTAATATTCTTATAGATTTTACATTAACTAGTGCCTTATTTGATACCAGTTCCTATCATTCCTTTATATCTACAAAACTTGTTAATGTTTTGAGTCTGTTAGTGGAGGTTGTGAGTGGGGTTATGACTATAGATACACTATTGGGAGTATGGTATAGAGTAATTTGTATATGTAAGGGGTGTTCTCTTAAAGTTTATAAGTATCATTTTCGATGGGATCTCTATATCCTTGAAATGTTAGGATTTGACCTAATTATGGGTATAGACTGGCTAGTCACATACCAAGCCCACATAGATTGTTACTAGAGTAGAGTCACTTTTATATCTCCTAAGGGTGACAAATATATTCACCATGGGGAGTGAGATATCCAAGAAGGAAAAGTAGGTACAATTACTCAACAACTAGGAGATCTCACAGCCTAGGTTTCTAGTTTATTGTTGGATGATGGAGGCGTAAAGCATCATATCTTTCCAACAATGGTGGAACAGTTTCATGATGTTTTTTTTTGAATACTTACTAGGGATACCACTTGAGATATATGTGGAATTAACTATTGATCTCAAGTCGAGGGCTGATCCAGTATCTATTACTCCATAAATAATGAAACCAACATAGCTTTAAGAGCTCAAGACCCAGCTAGAGGAGTTAAAGGATAAGGTATTTATTTTTCTGATTATATCACCTTGGGGATCACCTATGTTGTTTGCAAAGAAGGATGACAGGATTTTACACTTGTGTGTCGATTATCAAAAGTTGAAAAAGATGAATGTAATGAACCTATATCATTTTCTACGTATCGATGATCTATTAGAATAGTTCATTGGATATTATGTGTTCTCAGAGATTGAATTGAGAATAGAGTATCATCAGTTGAGAGTAAGAACTTATGATATACTGAGGCATGATTTCAGAAAAAGGTGTGACCTTTATGAGTTCATCATAATGTTTTTTGGGTTGATGAACATTCCAGTAGTGTTTATGGCCTTGATGAACAAAATCTGTCATTCGTACCTAGATTAGTTTGTGGTAGTGTTTGTGGATGAAATCTTGGTGTACTCCAAGAGTAGTTATGATCATTCAAAATATCTTGAAAACATACTGAGTACACTAAGAGAGCATCGACTATACACTAAACTATCTAAGTTTCAATTTTGGATTGATTAGGTACAATTCATGGGACACATCATCTTAGAGGAAGGTGTATTGGTAGACCCAGAGAAGGCTTAAGTAGTGGTTTCTTGAGAGTAGCCCAAGAACTTATTTGACATCCATATATTTCTGGGGTTAAATAGATATTATCATAGATTCATCTAGGAATTTTTCCCATTTAGAAATGGTGCATTCAGGCTTAACCAAAAAGGGGATAAATTTTTATTGGTTGGAAGAATGTGAGAAGGCATTCCAAGAGTTAAAGAAGTATTTGGCATCAGAAAAAATTGTGATCCTACCTAAGCCAGGTGAGAAGTACACGGTGTACTGTGATGCTTCTAGAATAGGGATTGGATTTTTGTTGATGCATCTTGATCGAGTCATGGTGTATGGGTCTCAGAAGATATGGCCACATGAATGGAACAAACCTATGCATGACCTCAATCAAGAGGTAGTGGTTTATGATCTGAATTGTTAGCAGCATTATATATTGGGTGATAAGTTTACAGTGTTTATAGATCACAAGAGCTTAAGGTATATATTATCAAAATGATATTTGAATCATCAGTAGCGGTGATGGGTTGAGTATATGCAGTCATTTGATTTTGAGCTATCATATATGCCTAGGAAAGTAAAAAAGTGTTACTGATTCTTTGAGTAGGAAAACTTAGGCTCAGGTAGTTCAAGAGTCTAGTGTCGAGTGGGAGATTATGAATCTACTAGGTGAGATGAATTTAGTGGTTCAGGAAAACCAAGAACAGATGACTCTAGTATTAGTTTTAGTGGATTGTACACTTTTGAGATGGATTTGAGATAGGCCGTATGCCGATTTGGAGTGTTTTACCATGAGGTAAATCCTTGAAGGTGGGGAGTCACCTTTAGATTGGTTTATAGACTAGGATAAGATAATATATATTAGGAATTGGGTTATTGTGCCTACGAGCATAAGATAGGAGATGATGTGTGAATTTCATGCCTTGAAGTGGGTGGTACATCCAGGTGTGACAAAAATGCACCATGACCTACAATGATAGTTTTGGTGGCCAGGCATTAAAAAGGGGTTATTAGGGTTCATGAAACGATGCTAAATCTATTAGCAGGTGAAGGTATAGCATCAAAAACATAGAGGTTTACGAAATTTCTTACCCATACTGGAGTGGAAGTGGGATGACATGACAATGGACTTTGTGGTGGGTCTCCTGAAGATGCTAAGGAAGAATGACGCTATCTGGGTTATTGTGGATCAATTGATGAAAGTGGATCATTTATTTTTTATACGGGAGACTTTCTCAGTGGATTAGTTGGGATATTTATATGTTTGGGAGATAGTCCATCTATATGGGGTGCCATGGACTATAGTTTCAGATCATGACTCATGTTTCACTTCACTCTTCTAGCAACGTATTACAAAAAATCACTTGGTACATAGGTATTATTAAGTATGGCTTTCCACCCACAAATAGATGGGGGATTCAGAGTATAAAATACAAGTTCTTGAAGATATGTTGTGGAAATGTTTTCTTGACTTTGATGGGTCTTGGGAAAAGAAATTGGATTTACTGAAGTTTTTCTATAAAAATAGTTATCAGGAAACTATACATATAGAACCATATGAGGATATTTATGGTTAGCCATCCATATCAACACTATGTTGGATGAATGTTAGTGAGTCAGAGTTGTGGGACCAAGTCTCATGTATGAGGCATTGTATTTGGTTCAGATGATTAGGAAAGGTATGGTTATATATCAGATTAGGTGTTGGGAAAAAATCCCTCAAGGTAACATTGCATCATTTTTGGGTTGATTTTGTTTGCTGACAAAGTAGTTTTCCATGGTGAATTGTCAAGTTCCAGAGATTTTGTTGAAAATCCATGTTGACAAAGAACCATGACAAATGAATGGACAATCTGGAGGTGGTATAAAAGAATAGATACAAGGTGGCACTATTTTCCAGTGTTTGCCAAATTTTTGGGGTCCAGAATTTGGAGTTGGGTGAGCATCGTGAAAATAGGATTTCCTTGAAGATCTAATTTAAATATGGAAAAGGCATGAGTTTCGTGAAGATAGGCCTCATGGATTGGATTTCAGGAAGATTAGAATAATGTTGACGGTGATGCTTCGTGATTATGAAAAGTTTCTCGAATAGCAGAGGTTGAAGCGCATCATGGTGGTGAAGGGATTTGTGAGGTAGATTCGCGGTGAAGGCACAAAAGAATTGACAGGATGCTCCGTGATTATGACGAGCTCCATGATTAGAAATTTTCCATGGTGCTTCGTGATTTTTAGAGAATTTCAGCGGGAATTTCGGAGCTTTGCGATTTGAGAGGATGTGGAGTTGACTTGACGTGGAAGGTTTGAGGGTCTGCGGAATCACCTATAAATAGACCTCGACCCCCTCAGGAGAACTAGAGAGTTTTCAGAGGAAATATTTTTCTCTCGGTTCATGAAGGTGGTTCGCGAAGGCAGTGTGCTTCGTGAAAGAAGAGCTTCGTGGTGGCTAATCTAGCTCTGCAAAAGTTGTGTGCTCTGCGTTGGCTTAGTGAGCTTCGCGAGGGAATTCTCTCTATGATGACTTGAGCTTCACGATGTCCTAAGCATTGTAAAGGCTTGATATTCACAAGAGTGCTTCTCGAGAGTGCTTTGCGAAAAGGCAGGAGCTTCACGAAGGCTTGTTTGAGCTTTTCGAAATTGGGAGCCTCGCGAAGTAGGGTTCTTTGCGAAGATTTTTCCAAAGTAATTGCCCAGTGTTCAGGGGGAAAGTGGTATTCATATGTGGATGAAAGTTGGAATTCAATATAGCATCTATCAATAGTTTAGGATGCATTTATTCATGCAAATGATGAGACCTACAGGTTTATAAAATGTGAGTGGATCCCTTCCAAGTGCAGTGAGCCAAAGAAGAGGAAGAAAGTTATCTTTTCTACCGGCAGTGAGCCTTAGAGAGAGGAACAAGGAGTGACCCTTGGGAAATTAGTGAGCTGACCCTAAACATTGTAAATGCAGTGAGCCTGGGCATAAAAGTGATCTATCCTGAACAATATTGGCAGTGAGCTTTAGTGGATTTGCTATAGCAGTGCATTTCCATTGTATGCTCCTTCGATGTAGCCCAGTGAGGGTGAACCAAGTAAAAATCTCAATGTCTACCTAGTTGCTTCCCTGTATTGCATTTAAATCATCACCATTATTTAAAGATAAAAATAATTGATCAATATAAACACACAAGAGAAAACAGAGTGACCCTAATAATAAAGAGGTCAAGATCCAGTGGGGCAGTAAGAATTTTGAAAACGAATATCCATACCCTAATTCACCCCCTCTCAGGGTATTTAGGCCCATTTTGGTCCTAACAGTATGTAGAAGTCATATACTAATAGAGGTAGATGAACCCTAGAGTTTACAGAGGGTGATAATATATTCCTTTGGTTGTCTCCTAGGTTGGGTCACAACAAGATATGGAAGTAGGGAAACTTGTCACCCAGGTTCATTGGACTTTTTTAGGTAGTGAAGAGAATTGATTTGGTGGCATACTGATTGGACATTTCATAGAAATATAGTGTTATGCATGATGTTTTCTATGTGTAAAAACTACGGCAATATCACCCTGACCCTTATCACATGATCGATGTGGATGAATTGATCTTGAGATAGATGTTTCCTTTGAGGAGTGTCTGATACATTTGTTGGATTACAATGAGAAAGTGTTATGGGGAATGAACATGGTGATAATATGTGTATTGTGTCAACAAGGGAATGTGTAGGAGGAGATATAGGAGAGGTAAGAAGATATACGGGCCCAATGGCCCAATTTTTTTACTCGAAATCGTAGAGAAGCTTTAGAGTGAATCTCGAGGACGATCTATTGTAAGGTGGGGAGATTGTAAGATACTGACCTTTTCTACACCACATATAATAATAATATCCATACATACTCAACAAAGACACACATTATAAAGGTATGTCACAACTATAATATACCATCCTAGGATTCCAGCTCGAATATTCCTCAAATCACTCATCCAAGAGAACACAATCATGAGTCATATAGGTCTGATGAAATCCATCTGAGAGGAAGTGTTCATCATGTATCACCATTATAAATACACACTAAATTTCTAAAGATAATACAATACATGGATGAGGATCAATCCCAAGTCCATGAGGTGATAGAAACAACTCAATCTAGATTAATCTTCTAAGTATATGATTTTCATCTGCATAGTGTTGGTCATGAAGATACTAAGAACTTCACCCAGGTCACGACGATGAATAGAGGATCTCACTATGGGCCTTATGGAAGGATTCCAAAAACTCTATCCAAGAATTCTGGCTGAAGGGATCATAGTCCTATGAGTATGATATTATTCCATACTAACCCTTAGAAAAAGGATAAGGGGAACATGCCCTAAAGAAACTTGTCCAATATAACAAGTAAAAGGGCTTGAATACATGTATAATAAATTACATGGTGTGTATAAGGGTTTCATCTCATTTCCCTTCACCTGGGGTCCTACCTATGTAAATGGACATGGAAGAAATATGTTCTCGATTGAAAGAAAAACAAGTCTATTTTAAAAAAAATAGATATCTTGATTAATTAAAAGATTAAAATTAAAGTAAAACTTATAATTTATATAAATAACCTTATAAGAATAAAATATATTGGTTTTACGATAAAAATATCATATAATTCACCCAACAGAGACTTAAACACAAATAATCCTTAATAATGATGAGATTGTGAAATAAACTCTTACCTTAAGCTCGACTTGATTCGAAATCCCTCTAACCTCCTATATAATAAATTTAAATTTATGATAATTATATAATAAAATAATTTACATACTTATAATATCATATATGATCCAATTATAATATTTCAATGATTTTATATTAATAATTCTTTATTAAAATCATCATTTCTGAGTGTTAACTCGTTCATTTCTCATGTAAGTTTCAGTTCAGTAGTCTGGTATGTATAATTTTATCTTGGATTAATTGTATATATAATTATAATCATCATATATATATCATATATATTAATTATATAAATATTTATAATCATTCATGAAAGGTTTAGATAGAAAAATGAATCCCACCGTTCTTAGAGATGGTAGACCGTACATATTCATGAACACTGTTTTGACTTTTTTAAGGATGGAAATAAAGAAATGTAAATAAAAATTAAACTTTAAAGAATTATTATATAATATATATCATAGATATTCATTTAATCTATTCTTATTACTATCCATATAAAACTATAATGAAAAACGAATAACATCGCTTCATGGAGGTGGGATTCCACACGTAAGCATGAGCGACATTATCGTTTTCTGATTGAATTGAAGGTAATAAAGTGGTGATGAAAGATGAATTACACTGCTACATAGATATGGTAAGCCATACGTATGCATGAGAAATGTTTTCAATTTTCATTGGATGGAAAAGTGATGTAAAATGGTTGTACCATAAACATAATAAAATATAAGTATAAATATAATACTATGATTATTATTTTAGTATGGTCACAATATATATATAGTATGTAGAAGAAGAAATAAATTAAAAAGATTAGGTAAATATAATTACCTCTTATTTGATATACATCCTTTAGATCCCTTCTTAAGGGCCCATGAAATTTCCTTTTAAGATTACCATCACCTATAATTAATGGATATGTAAGTTTATAAGAGAATTTTTTAGGGATGGGTAGATATTGGTTTCTTAATAAGTTGTAAATAAATGGGAGAAGGGGTGTCCTTTAATAAGTGAGGGTAGGGTCCCTCTTGGAATTACATAAAGCATTATGTTGATATAAATTAATTTTCATGAAAAAATGTCTCAAAATTGATATTATTATGAGATAATATGAGTATGAGTCAAAATAATATTACCCAATAAAATTTGGACAAATTTTGGTTTTTTTTTTCACCCTTGTCTCTTTGTTTTAACCTCTTGTTAACTCTTTTGACAATTATCATGATATTACTATTTTTTACTCTTTAGGGGTCAAGAAATTTATTGTAAAAGACCAAGTGACCATAAATGGACCATGGTTTAAATTTTAGACCATATACATTTCATTTTTCTTATTATAGGATTTTTATGAACTTTAAATCATTTAATAAAATAATGTTTATTATAAAATATCATTAATACATTAAATATTATAATATAATATGTGTATAACTCATATAAAATGGCTCCCAAATGATATTTATTAGAATATAAGAATAATATGGTATTAATTTAAAAATATAATAAAATTTATATCGATTAAGATATTATTTTAAACCTTATATTTTAGTTTAACCCCCTCGTTAACGGGTTTTAACCTTAATCATGGTAATGAATTTTTCAATATTAAACGTTTAGAATTTTACTTATAAGTTGAAAATTGACTCATAAATGTCCAAATTATTAAATCTTAAACCATTTATCATCCTAATTTCCTTATTTAATATTTTTATGAGTTTCATATAATTTAATAAAATATATTTGACTTATAATACTATTAATGTCATTTTAATAACTATTCACATAATTTGACTTTGAAAACAAAATGAAATGAATGGAATTAGTGAATAAACAATTTAAACATTTTTGATATGTTATATTTAGCTTAAAATTTTGTGGGAAACATTAACTCACCCAAAAAATATGATTTTTAGAGTTTTTAAAATTATTTATTTTATTTTTATATTAAACGAGTAAATATTGTGTCAGCGTCGTGTAAGAATTTAAGGTAATTATTCAGTCACTAAAAATTAAAAATAAATTACCATAATAAAAACAATAATTTATCTATAAAATAATCATTTATAACTAAACTTATCCTCTTTTTATCCTTATGTAAAAAAATTATATATATTAAATTCAAAAGAGTGACATGTTGTATTTATTATTTTATTAAAATAATATATAGGTCATAATGAAAGAAAAATGGGACCAAGTGGAAATATATTAGATAATTGGATGCAAATTTCCAAAATACACTTAGAAAATAGGATAATGGAAAGTGTTAAATAAATTTTAAATCCTCATTCCAATGTTTTAACCATGTTTTACTCATTTTACCCTTACTAAGGTGACAAGTATTTACCAAGGTTATTATTCATAATGAAAAAAAATAAAAGGGACCTAATTAAAAAAATTATCCTCATGATTATAAATATTATATATATTTTTTAAAATTAAATTTATAGAATTGGGGGGATTTAATTTAAAATTAAACCAGTAAAACATGATGAAAAGTTGTTTTCCATAAACAATGTTTTTTGAAGTAGAAAAGTTTTTATAAAAAAATACAACATAAAATTAATTAAAATTAACTTAATTATAGTATTTATAAAATAAATTAAATAATTTTAATTTTAAAACCATTTAAAACAAAATGGGACTTTGTAAATTCTTTGAACAAAAAAACAACATTCAATAAAAATCTATATTTTTCACAATTCATCAAAAAATAAATCTTTTCAGGAAATTACCTAAAATTTAGTCTAAGATAATTATGACATTGTGATTTAAAAATGAAGTTAAATTTTTCAAATATATTTTATAAAATTGTATTAAATTGATTATATTACTTATTCACAAAAAGCAATGAAACCCATTTTTGGGGAAAATGTACATTTAAAGAAAAAAATGATTTTAATAAATATATATGATATCGATCTAAAACCTTTATATATTTCTTTTAAAAAGTGGTTATTCCTATTCATTATATCAATTTAATGGATAGGTTATAATAGTATACTATATTATGGTTCATTTAGACTCAGGATTTCATGTATCGCAAGATATCGAAGAAATTAAATTTATTTAAAGATAAATATATCATAAAATCGTAGGGTGTAAGAGAAATGGAACCAGATACCCAGTGGCATTAGACTAGATAACGAATGGATTCAATCTAGTTTTATCAATTTGAATTAAATTATGTCTTTAAATCATTGACTACACTCATTAAAATCTTGGCTTGACCTAAGATAACCCCAACTTCTATGAAGGATATAAATAGATAGATTTGGATTCTTGGATCACAACAACAAACCTATAAGACAACTAATTCCCACCAAATGATTCTTGATTGATCGTTGGTATCATTTTCAAGATATATTCAATAAAATTGAAATTCTTAAAAGGAAAATTGAGCTTCAATAGATGCAATACAATTTCAAATTACCTCTCTTCTTAAGATCTTTTCTTTCTCCCTCATTGTAATTATTAAATTATCTTTCTCTTATAACTTATATCTCTATCTATATTAATATTTCACTATCTTCTAAATATTCTAGATATATTTGAGTGATTTTTAAAGAGTTTGTAAAAACAAACCTCTATGTTCTTCATATTATCATTTTGGTTTTCACCATTGTTAAAGTGAGGGTTCTTGGTTCTTAGTTTCTATTAAAACCAAGGGTATTGTTTTGTTTCTTTGTTTCCATTAAAACCAAGAGATTACTTTATTTCTTCTTTGGTTCTTGGATTTTGTTAAAAACAAGGGAGAGATATAACCCTCTCATTCCTTCTAGAGAGGAGGAGATGTTGGGGCCCATTCTTGAGCTATTGATAAACTCTTTCATCGATGTGTGGATTTTTTATTTCCAAAATTTATTTTCTATTATTCTTAACATTTTATTTTTCAATATACTCTCTTATACTTTGATTGTTTTATACTTAAATCAAATGATTCCATGATAATTTATTATATTTTATAGAATAATTATAAAATTTATTTTAAATGAAATTCACCCCCTTCTTTCCATCTTATCTCTAACCTATAATTTATCCACTTGTATGATGAGTATAGAATTTTGGGTGTTGATCAAATTAGATAAAGGAAATGTATTTAAATTATTAATTTAGGTTACATGTGATGATATTATATAGTTATATTAAGAACATATGTTGTTATCATCCGTTAAATGAATGACATGTGATGTATTCATCGATTTGGTCAGTCGATTTCGAAGAATCAAGAAAATATGAGTAGGATTATACTAGATTGACATGTTTAGTGTCTAGTGGTCACTTGATGTAATGGAAAAATGGATTATATAGGTGTAAATATAATTTATATGATACATCATGTAGTTTTCCTGTTCATATAGTAATGAGTATGTTTGATGAAGATAATACCAGATGCATTAGTAGATTGAGTAACATTTATTCTTTTCTAGAGGAATATCTTTTCTTACATCTATGAAATATGAATTTAATATTAGTTTTCAACACTATTAAGTCTTGAAGGGTCAAAAAATTAGTCCCTTGAATAAGCATAATGTTTTGGAAAAAGTGTTTCTTTTAAAATGAAGAGATCTTGATGAAGTTGTATCCAAAAAAGTTTGGATGGATCCAAAAAGAGTTGTGAAGTTTGACACAAAGTCTCAATGAGATTTTAGTACAAGAGGGAGACTGTTTGATGTGTATTAAAATATACATTCATATGATTCATGTACATTGAATACATGTATATGATACATGTAGTATTAGTGTATATATATTTATATTCATGTAATTCAAATATATATTATGTTAATATATAGTATATTATATTGTATATGTATATATGATTCACAAATAAGACATACATATGATGCATGTAGATTACATGCATGTGATGCATGTTGATTAAATATATGTGATGCATGTATGTAATGCAACCCAAAGATACAAGAAATACATGAATGTAGTGAACATTAATATGATGCATTTCCACCCATGATACATGAAAGATATGAAGGTACAACAATCCTGAACAACCAGGCCTAAGATATCGCTTCCTTAGCTCAGATGTGAAAAATTCTATCTTGATCATTAAACCAATACCATACGACCAATGAAACACCAAAAAAAGCTACCTCACTATGAATTCAATGTCACGGTTTTTTCCTTGCATCAAGGTATGATATAAAATGGTATATGATTATAATGATCTTTCGTTAGGAGTCCAATACACATGTTCATATTTAGAACAACCAAGGACACCTAAAACATGTGTTGTTCATATTGGTGGGTTTATTCTAATGATCTCATCCACTCAAGATCACAAAGTGAGAACTTCAAGAGAATAAGTATCAATTCTTATGATCCCCTAGCACCTTATGGCCACACATCATTTGTGTCCTATTAGTATGATATATCTAGACCACAAGGCATTACTTTAAGATTAATATCCTGGTACTATTCTGACTGGTATTGTTCCGTCCATCGAAATACAGCCAGAACATGGCCATGAGGCTTTACTATAATTGACTTCGGATTCATATATCCAATCAAATGAAACACACATAAAATATATATTTCAAATTTTAGTACCCATAATGAAATAACAAATGATCTGTATTAATTTTTTTAGATGTTCATAACTTGGTTTTCTGAGATCAGATCGATGCATAGTCAAAAATGTGCAGATCAAAACAAATACCTCTAATTAATTTAAATAAAATTTATTTTTTCTTGTATTATACAATTAAATTGATCCCTCTTATACCAATTATTGTTAATAAGGAAAATGGAAGAAGCTGGTGGGTTTGGGGTTTAAAATTTTTCCATTACCGGAGTCATGAAACTATATCATCTCCAATGATCTCATCCCTGATAGAGGTCCAAGAATATCATGTTAATATTTCAAAGCACAAAAAAGAAACTAAGTACCACATTCGGATCGAATGCGTGTTTGATTGTTGCTCATCACCGATGACCATTTCTTGAAGGATCTAAGCTTGAACCCCTCTAGATTGTCCACAAATGCTTCAAGACTCTATGAAAACGTCATTTTTTGAATTTCAGTTGCAAGAACGAAGATTTCAAGAATAATGATCACCAAAATCCCACCCCTTTAATTTATAAAGGAAAAAAAGGAAGATTAAACACTTAGGAGAAGACTTTATATCTCTATGATGTGGGAATGAGGAGATATGAGCTCTCACAATTGGGGGTATGAATAGTATCTAGGAAATAAGTCTACTCCTACATATATAGTGAATTTTAATTACTGTGAAAAGGTTCCACAACCCCTGTATAAGTAACACCCACTAAATAAGAAATAAATGAAACATTATAAAAAACCAACTACGTAATAATGTCATTTATATTTTTATCACTTACTTATAATATATAATAAATATGTTATGTGATAAAAGTGAGCCATTAACTCAAATTATATTTCCTGTTAATATTTAATGAACCTTTAATATTAAAATAATATTTTTACTCATAATATTTTTCCATGTATTCATTGGATACCTTGTGAATAATTTTAATAAATAAATTAAACCCACTTATTATATAATTTAATAATAATGAATTTAATTATTTTTTTTTGATCATTAACACTTAGAAAAATCACGTTCACCTAGGTGGGCCCCAACATATCATATAAACCTATTCATCAGAATATTAAAGACTCCTGAATATGTTATTGTTTGTGACCCTCTAGACCCTTATCTCAATAGCAGTGAATAATTTATACTAGAGCTAACTGATAATAAGTCTCAAACCACCGGCTCTCATAAGAGAATCATTCTTCTACTAAGATATGAATTTAGTCAGGGGGTCTTCCATGTTATCTTCTATGGATACTCTCCTAACTGTGACTTCACCTCTTTGAGTAAAATCTATCAAGGGATGAAACTCCAAATGTATGTTCTTTGTCCTCTGGTGTGACCTAGGATCCTCATAAAGCACCACTATTATAGTATTATCATAATAAATTGGAAAAATTTATGTACTACTAGGTGCATCCCTGAAGTTTTATACAAAGTTTTATATCCAGAACACCTCTTTATATACATAACAAGTAGTTATATACTTAGATTATACTATATTGTTAGTGACCAAATGTTTCTTTGAGCTTCTACAGCTCACTACAGCACCATTCAGAAAAAATACATAGCTTGAATGCAATTTCAAATCATTATGACCTGTATGGAAACTACCATTAGTGTATCCTCTCACTTCTAGTTTCTCATCTCCTCCATACACCAAGAAAATATCCTTTGTATGTCTTAGGTACTTCATGATATTTTTTATATTTTCCTTATGCATATCTCCTAGATTAGTTTGATATCTTCCCACCTTTCTTAAATCAAAGGCAACAATAAACCTAGTAAATAACATGGAATATCTAATAGATCCCACTGAATAATAATAAGGGATTCCTCTCATTATTTAAATATCATCCTTTGTGGAAACATTTTCTTGGAGAGATCGATACCATGTGAGATTGGAAACAATCCTATTTTGGATTATTCCATTTTATAACTTTTGAGTATATTATCAATATATGTAATTTGACTTATCCCAACAATCATTTGGGATCTATATTGATATATATTTATCACTAGAATATAGTTTGCTTTAACTATGTCTTTTATGGAGAAGCATTCATTTAATCAAGTCTTAACTGGTTATAAGACTTGTAATTCAGTTACCATAATTAATATATCATCAACATATAATACTAAAAAAAATAATGGTATTACCATTAACCTTGTTATAAACACATGGATTGAATTAGTTCTTGAAGATAGAAAACTATATTATATCCTCATAAAAACAAACATTCCATAATTATAATGTCTACTTCAATCCATAAATGGATCTTTTCATATTTCATAATTCATTAGTATTCTTTAAATTAATAAACCATTTTTGTTGATTCAAATATAAATCTTCAACCAAATTCACATTTAGAAAATAAGTTTTTTAATGACTTGTATTTTTTCCTTGTATTATTTTTAAATATTATATAGATTATTTTTGCGACTAGGCACTGAGACGGCATGCGATTCCAAGGCCCAGTGTACCTAGAATAAATGTTTGAAATATGTTATATATATTAAATAGTACATGCAAGTGGTTTTACAGAAAGTGGAATAACTTCTAAATGAGTTCTCAAATCAAAAATCTGAGGGCACCATTTAGTTTAGAATGTGGTGTTTACCCTAGGTGTGATTTAACATTAGTTGACGCGAGTTGTTTGTGGAAAAGTCATCGCAGGTGTAGAAATGAATAAAATTATTTTATTCTATTTTGAGAATGTAGTGATTTACTCATCTTTAAATAGATGATAATGGTGAAATCTAAGGGTTATCCGCATAACCCTAGAGATGTCGGAGGACCATTGGATAGAGCTCTGGAGAATCCCCTCAGACAAACGACAATAGATTGTGGATCAAAGATCGACCCTCCACTAATTCAACTGATCTTGATAACAACAATAACGTAGAAATCATTCTTCATCAGTGACCAATTCAAATCAAGGAAGATCATGTGTTTCAATTTTTTTATTTCTTTTTATTTATTCCTATGATGAACGTGAATCAATCGACAAATGGGTTGATTCACAGATCATGTGTATTACATTATGGGATTATATTTGTGGGTTTTTTATAGGAGATAAATCTCAGTGATTATTTGTTTATTACATTTTCATTATAAAGGTGATGGATCGAGATTGACACAAACATCGATCAAGGTTCATTCCTCTATTTGGTTCTTGTGCTTTTCTCCCTTGATTCATCATTTTTCATAGGCGTTCTTTGTTTGGCCCGTGACTTGGCACATCCTAATCAATCGATCGTTGTGCACCCGATTCCTAGCACAACATTCTGATATCACTGATCTGGGATCATCACAGCACGATAGAGGTGTGACAATAGAGATAGATTGATTTAGATGATGGTGGATCCCCAAATTCACATTCTTCAGCGTTCTTCATTGCATAATGAATAACAGAAATTTGATTAGTTTTGCGATCAGATATGATGATGACATGCGTTGTTTAATGATGGACTGGATTGGATGAGATGAGATATTCATTTTCATGGAGGAACGATCATATAATTGAATACCTAAGGTGTCAGATCAAACATGGAAGTAAGAATAGGACTTCTGTAAAATCTTGAACAACACTGTGTGTAAACTGAATCTACACTTTGTGTGGCCCCACCTGAGCAGTGGATATGGTTCCAGAGAAAGTAAAACATCACATGGAGTCTTACTCCTATCATATAGTGTGTGGTCCCTCCCTGAATACCTAGCATATACTTTGGGAAGTACACAGACATGGGGAGAAGTACACAGGTTACCTACACGACATGTACTCCCCCACACAACATGTCATGGACCAGGTACACGGGTGAAGTGTAATGACCCAAAGTTTAATCAAAGGAAATTACCTTATTATAATTATGTCATATATTATAATCACATTAAATTACATCACAATGAACTAATAAGTATTATGTGACCTTCAAACATAATATTTTCACTTCTGTGATTTTAATTTCGAAAATTTGGCATACACGGTTGCGATCAGTAAGATGTTTGGAGTCCGATAAGAAAAACTTAATTTTTGGTTAATAGTAACTAACCCTTATGAATAGTAATGTTACCCTTATGAATATTAATATGACCCTTATGAATATTAAATTATCTATGTTAATAAGTAACCTTACCGATGAAAGCATAAATAAAATTTATCTATCTTATAGGTGACAATATAATATAATTATATCATAGTGTTGGTATTTTTATGAGTCATGTATATTTAATTACAATTTTATGATTAATTTACGAATTTAAAAGAAAATTTATTTTTATAAGATGTATTCATAAATAAGTATTTTTATTAATTAGGATTATATAACAATTTTAAGAGACCTTAATTAATTTTTCAAAATGTTAGAAAAGCAGTTTTAATT
The DNA here is from genome assembly GCA_963277665.1 of Viscum album. NCBI lineage: Eukaryota > Viridiplantae > Streptophyta > Magnoliopsida > Santalales > Viscaceae > Viscum > Viscum album. Next base: position 1,964,951,574 of record OY728152.1, read on the forward strand.
TTAAAATTTGTATTTTTCATGTAAATTATAATTTTAATTAAAAATTAAATTTCCATTATTTAGAAAATTATTTTAATAAAATTTTGTTCATTTTTGAATTATACATGTCGAAAAATTGATGGGGTAAATTTTTTGGTATTTTTCTGAAATACATAATTTTTAGTTAATAGTAAAATACGGTAATTTGTTGTATATATACATTATATGTTAAATACACTATTTATTGAGTCATGGTTGATGTAAGCACCTTAGGTTCGAACTCACATGCACATTTTATTTTATTTTCATCATAAGAATCAATTTTATTTCTTTTCTTGAGCAAAATAATAAAATATTGAGAAAACCCTCCTTTCATCCACTATAGAAAGCACCCTCACCCCCTCTTCTCTTCACTCTTATCAAGCCTCTTCCATAGTCCAAATTCTGTTCAAATCTATCCCTAAGACCCTATCCCACGTCTAGAATCCCATGGTCTCTTCAAAAGACCAATTCCTTTCCCATAAAGTTGTTCTAATGTAATATATATTCAAGAGGAAAATCCCCTTTTTCATTTGTTTTATTTTATTTCAAGTTCCATTCTTTTATTTTTCTTTCCTCACCTCCTTTCATCCAAATGTTATGATAACTCTAGTACATTACATGTACTAGAATTGTTTTATGATAATGTAATAATTCATCATCATCTCTTATTTCCTCTCCTTTTATACTAGAAATAAAAACACCATCTGAGATGTGTTAATTTCTCACATTCAAGGATGGCGAGTTTTCAATTTCTATGGCTATCTTCAATTCTATTCATAAAACCATTTTTATGGTTGAACCAGAATATAATATATGTATTATGTATAATTTAAGGTTATGGAATCTTTTTTACACGTGATATTAATTTATAAATCAAAATTTTTTAGATGTGATAAAAAAACCACCAATTAACCAAAACAGTTATCATTAATGTTTTATATAATGATTCATCTTCACTCCAAATAACCAAATTAATTTTATAACCAAGTAATATAATATATTATAACTAATAAAATATAACTACAATTCTGGAAAACCATTCTCATCTTACATGTTTATCCTTACATGTATATAAGTAAACCATTCATGAAAACCAATGAAACAAATAATGAAATTGAACCTATTAACCCATCAAAAATGTCATGAATGAACTTAATAAGGTTATACTAAATCAATTACATAAATAATAGGTTCTTTAAAAATTAATAAATGAATTTCATTTGGTTATACAGGACATTAAGATCAAGTGAAGGACACCATCGAACTTAAGGTAAGGTATTCTACCCGAACCTCCATTATTCCTTAGGGTTGCTCTATATTTCGTTCTACCGAAATGAAATTATCTTTTATTTTTATTTAAATATTATAAATTATATTTATATTCTCAAAAATCATGTATCAATATCCATTCATCATTCTTTTTTGGGGATATACATGTTTTTAAATGATTCCCTCCTCAATACTTCCTGATAAGCAAACCTGTTTTAAGGGAACTTCCCAAATTTTTACCCAATTTAAAGTAAACTATATCATCTGTTTTAAGTTACTATTTTTTTTATAAAATCAGAATTTATATTATTAAAACCTTCTCTGTTCACTTCTATTTTTATATAAATTATTATTCCCTTTTCTATTTTAAATTCTTTTTATTATTTTCCTTAAAAACGCACTAAAATGTTTTAATGTGAAAATTTATTAAATACTCTTCTTAAATGTTCTCACTTATATTTGACATCACATACCATGGTATTTTCCTATTTTACCTTATGAATGTCCATGTATGTTTTAATTCCTTTATATCATGGACACTTGTTTTATACGCCCTTTTATTATGATTTATGACATGATTATCATACCCATTTCTTTCCATGGGTACCCTTATATATATGTATGATTGATTTTGTATGATTATATATGTGGAAATCATATTAATGAATATCTTATTATGGGTGCACCCAGATAGTGCTCTAATGCATTGTGTAAATTTGAGTCTCATGAGACGTTATGTGCAAAGGTCTTGGCAGTTAAACTTGAATCGTGCAACCATGTGCAATGGTCTTGGTGGTTAAACTTGACTTGTGCTCCTCTGTGTGCAACAAGCCTTAAATCCTATTAATGTCGTGTTTTATGTTTCTACCATGTTACTATGAATCTATGTTTATATGATCCCATGTTTATATGTCATTATTTAATATTTTTCATGCCTTTTTATATCATTAATTCATGCCATCTAACCCATGTTCTAAAGATTTATTCTTATATTTATTCCCTTATTAGGCTTTTTAGATCATCCCTTTTCTCATGTTATCCCCATGTTATCCTATGAATATGTATTAGAACAATGGAAGTTAGGGGCTCTTTATGAAGACTAAATAAATAAATGTTATATTTAGTTCCATGTTTTAATTTTTATGTACCTAGTCTTCCAAGACACTAGATTTTACGATCCTTGGATTGTAATATGATGCTTTACTATGCTTAAAATCATGTAATGATATGTTTAAAAGGATAGAGTCACTATATGAAGATGTTTACTGGTATACAGGTACATGTACATGGACTGGAGCCATGTAATGATACACAAGTAGACTAAATGGGCAGTTTACATGCCATGCATTACTACACAGACATGGTTTTAATGACATGAGTCGTTTACACGGACAGAACCTGGTGTCAAGGGACACGACCTTCATCCCTTCTACACATCATGTACTATTTCATACATGGATTAGATCTATTTTCTTCTATATCATGGCCATGTTTTTTTAGGGTTTGTTCACCTTATCATTTCCCTGAAGGTAGGTATGAAACATTTCCTACTCCTAAGACTATGACCCATTCATCATGACTACTTGGATAGAGTTGTTGGAATCCTTATTAGGGTCCTTGAGTGAGATACTCTATTAATATTTATGATCTAGGTGGAGTTTTTGGTATCTATGTAACCAACACTACCCAAGCGTCGATCCTCTACATAGAAAGGTTAATCCAGATCATGTTTGTTAGTATCACCCCATGGCCCTGGATGTGATCCTCATCTCTGTATCATATTATCTTAAGATCTATCTTTATATTCTTTATCCTGATGAGACTTGACGAGTAGTACCTCTTGGATAGAAATCATTAGTACTATTAGACTCTGGATTGGGTTCTCCTGGATGAGTGCTTCATGGAATCTTCGAGCTGGCATCCTAGGTTTTTATACTATCGTTGTGGCTTACCTCTAGACTACGTGTCTTGGATTGAGTATATCTGGATGTTCTTGTTATATGATCTATAGATGTATAACTGTGTAGAGATAAATTTATTTTCCTTGTTATATGATTTGTGGTTTCAGGGTGTCCTATGAAGTATTTTTATACTCACCCCTACATAGGATTTACCCTCATATGTCATATCTTATGCAGACAATCGACCATTTCACGGAGTCCTAGGTGGACAAGGACGAGACGGTGCTTAGTGAGGCCGGACAAACCAAGGTGTGTTCCTGTGGATTTCAGATAGTAGTCCCAGTAAATTTACTTTTAGGTTGGACTTGTGTTACAGACTTCTTTGTAGTGGGATTTTATTTGGACTTGTTTACTTTAATTACTTCCTGTCATACTCTAGTTGTGGGATATAGATGTATGCATGCAAGGGTTGTTTAGTTTTTTTACATTTCAGCATTTTGTGGGCTTGGAGATGTGTGCATGTGTATAGTTACTAAGGAAATTCCTCTCATGTTAGTGATATGCCTATTCAGTTCTAATCACCATCCCCTGGCCTATTGGAGGTGGTCTTAGGGAGTCGCGGAGTGGGCCCCACCAGGACAGGTCGTGACAGAGTGGTATCAAAGATGGTCGGTTCTACTTTAGAACTAGGAGTCTATGAGATTGGTTTGGGGAAATAATGTTAATTTTTTCGAGTTCCTCTTTCATTACAATGACTCTAGTGTTGATGCGGAGACTGACGTATCCATACACCAGAACTTTGATCACCTGCTTTTTGACTTGGTACATGAAAACACTAGTTGAAGTGAAAAAAATGGTACATGCATCATATATGAATGGATTGTGTTTCCATGTCCTTATTGAGTCAGTTCTTCAGATATACTTATTGATCATGGTACATCTTGTTTACTTTTAGGATGCCTCTATGACGTATACAATCTAGGATACAACATGAAAATCATGAGGATGATCCCCTCAATGACGAGGCTTTGATACAAGGACCATTTTCTGAGATGTTACATCCAGGTGGTGCACCAGCCATACCTCCACCTATAGAGCATCACATATTACCCACAGTACCAGCAGATGAGGTGCATAGGCTGAGTGTGCTTCACGAGTTTCAGTGATAAGGACCCCTCATGTTTTGAGGAAAGGCTGACCCATAGGTGACTGAGGAATGATTTGAGGTAGTGACTCAAGTTTTTCAACTTTTCAGGACACCAACAAATTAAACGGTGGTCCTGGTGGTGATCCTTCTTCATAGTTCATCAGGGAGATGGTGGGGTTTAGTTACCTTGTATTATGATGAGATGACTCTTTCATGGACTGAGTTTGAGCATCTATTTAGAGAGGAGTTCTCACCAGCTACACTGAGTGATGTGTGTATCAGGGAGCTTCTACAGCTCTAGTAGTGCAGCATGATAGTAGTTGAGTATTCATATAGGTTTACCAACCTTTCCATATAATCAATGGATATGGTCCAAGATCATTTTTTCAGGATCGTACTTTTGAGCGAGGACTACATGGAGAAATTTAATCCAACATTATTCCTCTATGAATTCCTACCTATGTTGGGGTGTTGGAGATATATTTGGTGATTGAGAGTTTCTTGGATGAGTAGATACAATCGATGGTTGTTAGTAGTGGGAAAGCAGGAGTAGTGGCCTCAGTTGTAGAGAGATGACATCAGTCTCAGAGGCCCAGACATGGGATAAATTTTAAGAGGAGGTATCATGATAGAGGATTTGTGATACATGGCTCACAGGTTTGGTCCAGTTAGCCTAGAGTGAGGTAGTGATACTCATGTGATGGTTGGAGACATCTTTCTTGAAATTTTCCAACAAACTATATAAAAAACAGAGAAACAATTTATGGGTCATTGAGGTAGAGATAGTGGCAAGAATAGGCAGGTTTGAAGGTTGGAAAACATGGAATAGGATCTGGGAGAGCAGTAGGAGGTGGTTAACATTTCAACTTGTTACCACCACCACCCCGAGGTGGTACACACTATGCTCAGGGAGCAAGAGGACAGGGGAGGGGACAACATCAAGTGGTAGAGGCTTATGACCCAGGAGCTCTAGGAGTGATTCAAGGTACGATCTGTGTATTTTATACCTTAGTTGTAGTACTGATAGACTCAAGTGATAGTTATTATTTTCTCTCCACGTATCTTATTTGATACTTAAAGAGTCTGGTTGAATCGTTGACTTGACTCTTGCACTTGGAAACACCTACTAGAGAAGACTCAGTGATCGCACACTTATACCGACAGTGTAACCTGACTCTTGGAGGTGAGAGTTTAGGTTGTAACCTCTTGGTAGTAGTGTCGAGGCCTTAAAATGACTTTCTTGGTATTCACTGGTTATCCAAAATTCATGATCAGATTGAATATTTTAGGATAAGGGTGTGGTGTTTCCACAGTTATGGAACCAGGTTCTCCTTTATTGGTGAAAAGAAAACTCAGGCAGCATATGATGGACTCATGTATAGGAGGGGTAGTCAATTACTTATAAGTTGTCTAGACTAACCCTTGGTGCATTGTATGTTATGAGTTTTTAATTTCCTACAGTCGTGGCAGAGTTTGATGACATATTCCTCAAAAAAAATTATAGGTTTAACTACCCACTAAGACATAGACTTCTGCATTGATCTATAACCTCGAATAACACCAATATCTTCTCCATAAAATCATATGTCTCTCATAGAGCTTCACGGTATGAGGGTATAGTTGGTGTAATTGTAGAGGAAGGGCTTCATGAGATCCAGTGTGTCACCCTAGGTATTCCTAGTTTTTTTACAAGAAGGCATACAGGAGCTTGAGGTTGTTTGTGGACTGCCAGCGCTTGAACCAGGTGACTGTGAAGAACAAGTATCCACTATAGAGGATTAATGAACACTTTGATCAATTGATAGGGGTACGATGGTTCTCTAAGTTTTACGTCATATTAGGTTATCACCAGCTACGAGTACATGATGTGGATATATTGAAGATGGAATTCAGATGTCATTATGGTCACTACAAGTACTTGGTGATTCCCTTTGGTGTGACAAATTCCCTAGCTATGTTCATGGGACTCATGAACCAGATATTTCATCCTTACATAGACCACTTCATGGTGTTATTCATCGATGGTATCCTTATATACTCAGTGTCCAAGGAGGATCACATGATACACAAAAGGATAGTTTGGAACGTACTCTGAGAGCACCATCAATATGAAAATCTCTTGAAGCATTATTTCTAGATTTAGGTAGTCCACTTTCTAGGACATGTTATCTCAGTAGATGGAGTGGTAGTATACCTAGACAAGATTGAGGTAGTGTTAAATTGGGATCTACCTAAGATTTTTATGGAGGTTTGGAGCCTCCTTGGGTTAGTAGGATATCACCAGAGATTCATACCTAATTTCTCTAGGATATCATCACCCCTGATAGCTTTGACTCAAAAGGGGTAGTCATTTGTGTGGAAAGAGAAGTTCCAGCAATATTTTTAGCATTTGAGGTAGAGTTTGTTGTGCACTATGATATTAATATTTCTTGAGGAGGGTGTCAAGTACGCAGTGTTCTACAATGCATCAGGAACCAGCCTTGGTTGTGTCCTAATGAAGAGTCAATAAGTGATTGTTTATGGTTTATGCTAGTTGAGACCACATAAGTAGAAACATGTGATCCATGATCTTGAGTTAGTAGTGTTAGTATTTTCTTTGAATATGTGGTGATAATACCTAATGGGTGAGCGCTTTTTTGACTATTCTGATCATAACAGTTGATCGAACCACGATTCACTGTTTCATTTTCACCCTTACACCACTGTGCTAAACATATTTTGTATTAAAAATTATAAAAATATTATCAAATTGTGCTTCATGTTGTATTCAATAATTTTGTGTTTATCACTGTTAAATAGGGCAATGATACTTGTTTTGAAAATTACAATGTAGGTGGAGGTGATTTGGAGGGCCCATGATGATGTCCTTGAAAATGGGCCAAACAGCGCAGGATCCAAGAAGTTAAGTGGACTCAAATTCATTATGATACTTCACCGTGCATCCAAATGGGCTGATATTTTGTTGACTTATCCAAAACTCATTTTTCTACAACTTTAATTTAATAACCCAAGAGATATTCGGCCATTAAGGGGACCAGCTGACCGGATCTGTCCAGCACACCCAATCTGCTCGAGGTCAAAAGTTGTGTGCTGTGATATGTCCATATCTCGCGCTCCACTTGTTGAAATAATGCCAAACTTTCGGTGCAGATATTCAAGACGTGGGGATACAACTTTTTAGTTTTCCACAAAACGTTTTAAGACTGTCTGGTAGGCTAAAACAATGTGCCCAGCGGTTTTAGTAAATCTGTGTGCCCAAAACCACCTCCCACATTTCCTATAAAAGGGGACCTTGGGCTCCTCATTTGTAAGTTAGACCAGGAGGAAAAGCTCTGGTATTTTGGAGACCCAATGGAGTACTCTAATCATCCAAGAAGTTCTGGAGTCCCCTATCCTCATAGGGGGATCAAGGATGAAGAAGGAGTTTCACCCGAGCCTCCTCCTCCTCACGATGGCGAGCTAAACGGTGGGCGATCATTTCGAGGGAGCTACACTTACTTGGGAGGGAGTTCCAGCACTTGTTTTTCCACTGATTTTGTATAATTTGTGTGTTAAATATTTCACTTATGATTAATCTCTATGCTATTCTCTTCTGAATGAATTTGTGTGGTCTAATTTTAGTGAAACACTTTTTATCTCAACACCGATTGGGTTGAGATTTCAAGTGGAGATCTTGGTTTGTTCCGATAGGACAAGACAAGAACCCTATTAATATCACACATACAAAAGATTTCAGTATGTTTTGGTAGCCTTTACTCTGTTATTGAGATCCAAACCTTGACAACACGATTGTTTTGTCAGGGGTTGGTGCTTTGTGCAGCATTTTAAGAGGCAAGAGGGGAATCAAGATCTTGACAACCCTCAACCAAAGAATTGAACAAAACCATGTCATTATTTTCAGAATAATGAACTATCCAAGTTGTGTAGTGAACTTGAAATGATCTTATTTATCACATAATTGTACAACACCTCTTTTATTTTTCAATTATTAAACTCTTTAAATCAATTCATTTTCATTAAACTATTTTCAAAAATACCCCCCTTTTTAGTCCCTTTTATTAAGAACACATACTCTAAACCTACCAATGCTCCTTGAGAGACGACCTAGGGTCTTCCCTAGACTATATATAACCCTAAAAAACATAATCAATTTGACGTGTCACGATAGCATGATCAAATTTTGGCGCCGTTTCCGGGGAGCGCTTTGGTTTTTAGTGTGTGTTTTTGATAAAGTAGTTGTAAATTTTGTGAATATTTGTTTGTTTTTTTCTACCTTTTTATTTCTTATTGTGTTCTGATCCATATCTTGTGTAGGTTTTGTGCACGACACATTCTACTTAGGGAGACTTACCACCTTTCGAACCCGAAACAGAGAGGATCCTACGTCAGCGACATCGAGACGCACAAGACCCCCTTTTGAAGGAGGACACACCACTCGAGACTCTTCTAAACCCATCTTCTTCTGGAACCAAATTAGAACCTGGAATAATCTTCAATAACATGGCTGAAAATAATCAAACATTAAAATAATTAACCTTGCCTAATGTTGATATCCAACCCACTTACATTCAAATTCAAGGCGAGGCACCTAATTTTGATCTAAAATCCGGTCTAATCCATTTATTACCAAGATTTCCTGGATTTCCTGGAGAAGACCCTCATAAGCACTTAAAATAATTTCATACTGTGTGTTCAACCTTAAAACCTGCTAATGTGGATGAAGAAAAAGTGAATCTTAGGGAATTCCAATTTTCATTAGAAGACACTGCAAAAGATTGGTTATACTATGTCAATTCACCAATTAGGGGCTGGGCAGACATGAAACGCCTTTTTCTTGAAAAATACTTCCCAGCCTCTCGAACTGAAACTATAAGGAAAGAAATATGTGGTGTAAGACAATCTCAAGGGGAAACATTACATGAATATTGGGAACTCTTTAAAAGGTTATGTTCAAGTTTCCCACACCACCAAATAAGTGATCAACTTTTAATTCAATATTTTTATGAAGGATTGATTCCTATTGATCGAAATATGATTGATGCTGCTGCAGGTGGTGCATTGGTAGATAAGACCCCAATTGCTGCAAGAACCCTCATTGAGAACATGGCACAAAACACTCAACAATTCGGTACATGGTCCAGTGTTCCCATTCGAGGTGTCCATGAGGTGCAAAGTACTGAGTTTGAGAAGAAGGTGGACACGAAGTTTGAAGAGGTAAGTACCCTTCTACGACAACTTGCTCTCTCCTAAGTCAAATTTCAATCTCCTCCTCCCATCCATTGTAGGATCTGCTCTTCTGACACCCACTATTCTGACCAATGTCCTCAATTGAGAGAAACTTCTGAGAGTTGTGAGGCAATATTTCTAGGACGCCCCTTTAACCAACCCTTTAGGCAAGAACCATACTATCCATACAACCAAGGGTAGAAGGACAACCAAGCCTATAGGAAAAGGGGGTATTAAAACCAACCTCAACAGTAATGGAACCAACTGGGTCAGAGTAGTCATCCACGACCACCCAGAAATCCTCAACCACCCCAAAGGCCATTCCAACCACCCCCTCCAAAAACCGAACCTAGCCTAGAAGATATAATGAATAAAATGGCTTACAATAATATCCAATTCCAACAAACCACCCAAGAATCCATACAAGACCTAAAGACCCAACTAGGCCAACTTGCCAACTCGGTGGGGGAAATCCAAAGTCACGGGTCGGGTAAACTACCATCTCAACCAGTAGTAAACCCTAGGGATAAAGGAAATGTTAGTTCCATCACCCTTAGGAGTGGGACACAACTCAAAATTCAAATGACCCCTCCATTAGAGTCCTCCCATCCAAAGGAAACCACCATCCCAACTGCTGAAAATGGTCCAAGAGAAGAAAAACCTTTTCCTGAGAGAATCCCTTCCAAAGGAAAGACTGTGGCTGTTGATGAGCCACCTATCCCAACCATTCCTCTTCGATTTCCTAAAAGGGCCGCCCAACCTAGGAAACAAAAAAGAATCTAACTTGATAAAGAAATCTTGGAAACTTTAAAGAAAGTATAGGTTAACATTCCTTTGATTGATGATGTGAAGAAAATTCCAAGATATGCCAAGTTTATGAAGGAGATGTGTACACACTGAAGGAGGCTTCGTGGTGATGAGAAGGTGAGCCTGGGGAGGAATGTTTCAACATTGATAGAGCCATAACTTCCTACCAAGTGCAATGATCCTGGGACATTCTCGATTCCGTGCACCATAGGGGAGTATTCATGTTCCAACGCTATTCTTGATTTGGGTGCTTCTATTATTGTGATGCCTCACTCTATTTACTCTTCATTGCAGGTCGATGAACTAAAGACCACTGGTATTTTCGTTCAGCTAGAAAATCGGAGTACAACACACCCCTCTGGTGTGTTAGAGGATGCTCTTGTGAGGGTGAAAAATTTAAATTTTCCTGCTGATTTTTACGTGCTTAAAATGGAAGATGATATGATTAATAGACATGCCCCAATTATATTGGGGAGACCTTTCTTGAAAACCACCAAAATCATAATTAATGTCCATAATGGTACATCATCTATGGATTTTGGTCGCAATACTGTCCACTTTAATATCCTTGATGCCATGAAGCACCCCTCAGAAGAACACTACTCTCTCTCTGTCAATTCAATTGATGTTCTCCCTTCCCCTGAAACAACTTATTTTCAATCACCTGATCCCCTTTATGAGTTTTCTTCATTGATTGAAATGTTAGGTAACGAATCATGCATTGATTATTGTAGCGGTCTAGAGAAATGTCATGCATGTTTGTTAATTGATGATTTCTTGAACACAGAGGATCACATGACCATTGATGATGGTGATAATCTTGTAAAAGCTCATTCCTCATCTGAGGATGTTACCATTGAGAAGTTAGATGAGATCAGTGACTTCTCACTTTCACACACACTTCCGTCAATCCAAAATCCCCCAGAATTGGAACTGAAACAACTGCCTCGATATTTAAAATACTCATATCTTGAGAATGGAAACAAGTTGCTCGTCATCATTGCTAGTTCACTCCCTCCTGAGCATGAATTGCGACTGCTTGATCTTTTGAGGAAGTATAAAAAAGATTTGGGATGGACACTTGCTGACATTCCTGGCATTATCCCATCAATTTGTACACATCATATTTTATTAAATGATGAGGCTAAACCAGTGAGGCAGTCACAACGTCGACTGAACCCAAACCTACATGATGTTGTTAAAAAAGAAGTAACAAAATTATTGGCTACTCGAATCATTTACCCTATCTCTGATAGCCAATGGGTCAGTCCCGTTGAAGTAGTTCCTAAAAAAACTGGCCTTACTGTAGTTAAAAATGAAAAAAATTAATTGGTTCCAACTTGTGTGCAGAATAGTTGGCATTTCTATATAGACTATTGCCGACTAAACCAACACACTAGGAAGGACCATTTCTCATTTTCATTCATTGACCAGATGCTAGAGAGGCTAGCAGGGAAGTCCCATTACTGTTTCCTTGATCGGTATTCTGGATACTTTCAGATCTATATTTCCCCTGAGGATCAGGAAAATACAACCTTTACTTGCCCCTTTGGTACATTTTCTTATATAAGGATGCCATTTGGTCTGTGCAATGCTCTAGGTACTTTCCAAATATGTATGGTTAGTATTTTTTTGGATTACCTGGAGAATTTCATGGAGGTTTTTATGGATGATTTTACTATTTATGGATCCTCTTTTGATGAATGTTTGAGTAGTCTTGCTTCTTTCCTACGTCGCTGTATTGAAAAGAATCTCGTATTAAATTATGAGAAATTCCATTTCATGGTGCGACAAGGCATAGTTTTGGGACATGTCATTTCTGGGGAAGTTATCTAAGTGGACAGATCAAAAGTAGATATCATTTCCTCCATACCATTCCCTAAAAATGTTCAGGATGTGCAGTCTTTCCTGGGTCATGTTGGATTTTATCATCGTTTCATTCGTGACTTTAGTAAAATTGCACTCCACCTCTCCCGATTACTTCAAAAAGAAAAAGAATTTGTTTTTGATAAAAAATGTGAGGAATCTTTCAATAAGTTAAAATGGAGTCTCACTTTACCCCTGATAATCCAACCTCCTCGGTGGGATTTACCATTTGATCTCATGTGTGATGCCTCTAACTATGCAGTTGGGGGCAGTCTTATCACAAAGGGTCGACCGAGCTCCACATGTCATAGATTATGCCTCACGTACTCTAGACCCTGCCCAAGGAAACTATAGCACAACTGAAAAATAATTTCTTTCCATTGTGTTTTCCTTGGATAAATTCAGGTCATACCTTCTAGGGTCCAAAGTCATTGTGTTCTCAGACCATGCAGCCCTCTGGTATCTCCTTATGAAAATGGAAGCCAAACCACATCTCATTCGCTGGATGCTCCTCCTTGAGGAATTTGATCTAGAAATTAGGGATAAAAAAGGAGCAGAGAATGTGGTTGCTGACCATATCAGTAGGATTCTCCCATCCACGGACATTGACTCATCCCCCTGTATTCCCATAAATGAATTTTTTCCTGATGAGCAATTGTACCAAGTGCAAGATGATATTCTTTGGTATTCTGAAATTGTAAATTATTTGGCAGCATCTTGCATTCCTACTGATTTCACAAAAAACTAGGACGACCGTATAAAACATGAGTCTCGTTGATATATTTGGGATGACCCCTACCTATGGCGCACATATAGTGATCAAGTTATTAGGATTTGTGTTCCCGATAGTGAGTTTTAGTCTGTCCTTAGGCTCCGCCACACAATTACTTGTGGGGGCCACTTTGGTCCCCAACGGACTGCTCGCAAGGTCTTAGATTCTGGTCTCTTTTGGCCCACATTTTTTAGGGATGCCCATGAATTATGTAAATCTTGTCCTCGCTGTCAAATAATGGGGAATGTCTCTAAAAGAAATGAGATGCCCCAACAACCCTTGATCTTCCATGACATTTTTGATGTTTGGGGCATTGACTTTATGGGACCATTCCCCAATTCATTTGGGAACCTTTACATTCTTCTGGTAGTGGATTATGTTTCAAAGTGGGTAGATACACGAGCGATGAGGACAGATGATTCCAAGATAGTTGTGGAATTTTTGAGAACCCAAATATTTTGTAGGTTTTGATTACCTGGGTTTATCATCATTGATCAGGGTTCTCATTTCTTCAACCGCACAATTCAATCTCTTTTGCGCTGGTATGGGTTTGGGCATCGAGTGTCTACTTCTTATCACCCACAAACAAATGGTCAAGATGAAGTGTCAAATAGAGAGGTAAAACAGATTCTTGAGAAAACGGTTCAGCCAAACAGAAAAGATTGGAGTCTTAGACTCGATGATTCAATATGGGATTACTGTAATGCATTCAAAACTCCAATTGGCATGTCACAATATCAGCTAGTTTTTGGGAAGAGTTGTCACCTACCTATTGCAGTAGAGCACCAGGCGTATTGGGCCATTTAACAATGCAATTCTAATATTTATGTTGTAGGTATTCAAAGGATGTTGTAGATTCAGGAGTCGGAGGAAATGAGAAGAGATTCATATGAGAACTCCCAGATTTATAAGGAGCGAACCAAGGCTGCCCACGACTGTCTCATCCTTCCTCTTCAATTCCACATCGGGCAGAAGGTCCTCCTCTACAATGAAAGGCTGAAGTTGCACCCTGGTAAGCTTCGTTCCTGTTGGTTTAGACCTTACATTGTTACTAATGTCTCTCCATTTGGTGTTGTCTATGTTCAAAATGAAGACACCAAGCAAAACTTCACTGTCAATGGGCAGCGGTTGAAGCACTTCCATGAAGCCATTACGGAGTCCCCAATGGAGGAAATCCATGTTCGAGAAGCAGTCTATGAATAACACTCACCAGGTTTTATCCTTCCTTCCCATAGCCTCTTTTATTACAGTGAGGACACTGCATTCTCTAGGTGTGGGGGTCTGGGTACATTCCTGGGTTAGTTAGGAATTTTTTTTATTATCTTTCCTTCTTCTTCTCTTTTTCACTTGTTGCATGGTATTTTCACTTCCCCCCCCCCTCGTTGGTACATCCCTATGTTTGTTAGGAATTTTTCATTGTCTCTCTTCTTTGTTCTCCTTTTCGCTTGTTGCATGGTATTGTCACTTTCCCCCCTATTTCCCCCCTCACTTCTGTGCTAAAATTATAATTTATCATGGAAAGTGATGCCCATTTTATCATTGAATTTATTGAAAATACATGAGGAATTTCCTATTTTCAAGTTGTTTTAACATTCAAAAAAAAATTCTGATGAAATGTGAATTTCAGAATGAATTCAACATTATGGTGTGAATTTCTCTTGAAAATTGGTTTTTGGTCGATGATATGAATGGTTGTATCATTTTGAAGCCATTGAGAAGAGTGGTACCCTTTTTTGTGAATAGTTTAAGGGAAAATTGTGTCATTTAATCTCTCCACAAATTTTTTCACCCAACCATGAAGTGTGAATATTTCTTACCTTATTGAAGGTAAATATAAGTTAGGTTAATTTTTCTCTACTTTCTAAATGATCTTTACATACGTTCGTTCCTTATCCGATCTATTTCATTACTGTACTAGATTGACCTATGCGTGTGTACCTGTTATCCGACTGTTGTACACCCTAAAAAAACAAAAAAATGGGGTTGTATTTTGGGCAGGTCAAAAAAACCACCCTTTCTCAACTTTTGATGTTGTTATAACTATTACAATTAGTGTCGTGAGGACATCAAACATGGGTTGAGATAAGAGTGTGAGATTTGTTCCAAGTGCAACTTTTGAAAAAAAATAAATATTGAGGGGAGTGATGAAATGTACAGCATATGGGGATGTCTAGGTCTGGAGATTTAGGTTTGACTTCTAGGAATGCTTAATTGAGTGGGTCTTGGAATTTGATTTCAAAGGATGTAGGGTAGGTTCAGTGGAAAGAATCAAGTCAGTAGACTAATTTTAAAATAACTAATATTTATTTAATAGAAAGTGGAAAGAATACCATGAAATGGTTGTCACACACACGTGGAGAACTGGTGACATGATCAAATTTTGAATTATTTTCTTTTATTGGTATCATTAGTCTCTTAGAATTTCATTTGGATACACTTTTTGAGACTACGTTTTCCATGATCACTGAGAATAACTCCTCGGTGTGATTTTTGCTTTGATCACAATTCTATCAGAAATTAATTTCTCAAGAATTTTAAATCATCATGAATTTGGGAATATCTACATGCATAATTTTTAGAAATGTGAATTTTCCCAGGAGTGAAAATATTTAGGTGTGGGGGTGTGATCGTACCACGATTCACTGTTTCATTTTCACCCTTACACCGATGTGCTAAACATATTTTGTATTAAAAATTATAAAAATATTATCAAATTGTTCTTCATTTTTGATTAAATAATTTTGTTTTTATCACTGTTAAATAGTTCAATGATACTTGTTTTGAAAATTACAATGTAGGTGGAGGTGATTTGGAGGGCCCATGATGAAGTCCTTGAAAATGGGCCAAACTGTGCAGGATCCAAGACGT
The DNA here is from genome assembly GCA_963277665.1 of Viscum album. Classification (NCBI taxonomy): domain Eukaryota; kingdom Viridiplantae; phylum Streptophyta; class Magnoliopsida; order Santalales; family Viscaceae; genus Viscum; species Viscum album. The sequence continues at coordinate 1,964,967,451 of OY728152.1, forward strand.
TCAGT